>OX328096.1:6020422-6620422 GCA_946811185.2 Hippopus hippopus | reverse complement strand
ATTTCTTTCCGAGGATTGATGATAGTCACTGCGACAGGATTCATGCCTCTCCCACCGCTGACCATTGTCTGGACAATGATTATGTGGGAAAGCAGCCAGTGGCTCGGAAAGAAAAAAGTGCGGAGTACTGGTAAAAGAGACTCCAGGAAAACATGGATAGGTGCACCGGCCGCCGCGATATAACTGAAATAATGTTGAAAACGGCGTTAAACACCATACAATCAATCAATCAATTATCAGACGACAAAATTCTAGACTTGTCCATATTGAAAGCAATTGCAGACGACAATTAAATGTGACTTGAATAATTGGATTTCTTTGGGAAAAGACTGAAAAACATTGTGGGAAAAGAAGAAAATGCTGGTTACCAGCATTTTCTCCTTTTCCCACTATGTTTTTCAGAGGCTTCTTCTTTAGAGTCGTAAGAAATGGTATTATCTCGTAAAGCGTTAAGAAAAAATAAAGAAATGGGCTTGGCTGTTTACAAGTAGTTGACCATTTTCACAAGATTATGTTTCGACAGAATTTTCGAAAGGGAATTGCAAAAACTTTCAAATTTACCATAATTGGGTGCACCCGGGGGTTCAAATTCTCATAAATTAACCCATTAAGGGAAGCCCTGTCAAAGTCTTCAAAACTCCTGAATGGCAAGCGATCATCAATAAATACCAGACTGACGATTATGAAATATTAATTCGATAATGGGCACTAATTTCTACGCCGCATGCACCCACTTACTTTGCACCAGGGGTCAACGTTCACATGGACGTAAAATCGTTTGTAAGTCTGTGAGAAAATTGAACCTGCTGTCGCCTTGGCTTGAGCAATGTATACTTTTAGCATTCAAAAATGGTAATTATTTCAAGTTCATGTATATTATTGTATATTGTAACATTGAGCAAAGGAAAATATCACGGTCCGTATTCACAAACCATTCTTAAAGACATTCTTAGTCTTATTCTCTAAGATTTTCTAAATTTGAAACTAACACAACTTCTGATTGGCTAAACCAAATGGTTTAGCCAATCAGAAGTCGTGTTACTTCCAAGTTTTAAAAAAAATCTGGAGAATGAGACCAAAGTTGTTCTTAGGAATGGTTGACGAATACGGACCCATGATTATCTTAAGATTCTCTCAACCGCAGACATTGCTTAACTCTGTATCAGAAGACAAGATTTTGAACTTCTCAAAATCACAGGCATGTTCAGACGACAAATTAAATGTGACTAAAACATTGAGATTTTTCTAGGAAAGGATGGAAAACATTATGGGAAAAGTAGAAAATGCTGGTTACTAGCATTTTCCCCTTTTTTCACAATGTTTTCAAAAGCCTTCTTCCTCAGCGTCCAGGGTCGTTTTGACAAGGGGAAAAACTTCTTGATACGGCCAATAAATTGCCACAGAGGGCACAAATGACTGACAGATATGGCGATTGCACCTAGCTGGGGCAGTAAGTGCAGACAAAAAGAAATGAAAGTCTAATGCGTTAGCTGAAGCAAATCAACCTCAGTTGATATACCTACACAAGCATCCTAACACATTGCGTAATCTATCTCATCTGCATATATGAAAGGGAGGTAATCAGCCAGCAATAAAACATCTGCTGAAAAAGGCCTATAACATTGAGACACTTGTTAAAACTGTTCGAAACAAACAATTTACCTGCTTGTCATATCTTTCTCTGGAATACCTCTCTAACCACGTTCTCATATTAAGCATTGATCTTCTCTACTTCAGAAATCTCTATGTAAAAGATTGTCCAAAATATTGCGTATTGGGTAATATAGCCGATTACCACAAATTCATTCATGAACGTCAAAAAAAGTCTCTAACAGTCGTTTACCTCTACTAAACGATAAAATATTAGGAATGTTCAAGACGGCATATCAAACGTAGCACAAACAATGCAATTTGTTTTTAAAAGGGTAGAAAACATTGTAGGAAAAGGAGAAAATGCTGATTTCCAGCATTTCCTCCTTTTCCTATTGCGTTTTTCACCCTACCATGATTTCAACAAAATCGTTAAAATACGGGATTGTCCTGGTAAAGGGTAAATTCCGTTACTTCGTAAAAATCAACCCTCATTATCAAAACATTAAAACCATGAATTGCATATTGATTTTTCTTTTTAAAACTCTCATTCAATAATTTGAGAATTCGATATGGCTGTAATGACGTTTACCTACAGGAGTTTCAATCAAAACAGATTTTTGGTCCGGATAATTTTTGGCAAAACAAACTAGGAACGTCTCATAGGGTTAAAATAATTTTCTGTGAAAAATAGACATCTCTTATAAATTACGGGTAATTTTCATTTTAGTGTCTCTTTCATACCATTTGATATACAGAAAAGGTGAAAATGCGAAGGTTCAATAATAACAAGACAGTAATTCAGATTTAAATCCATTTTCGGGGTTGGGGAGAAAAATGTTATTTTGCTAAAAAAAATCATAAGGACGTGATATCTTTAACCTCAGATGAGGTAAAACATTCCCCCCCCCCCAAAAAAAAATGCCGAAAAAAAGTACGTAGGGTAAGTTTTGAAACCACGACCTTCAAAGTCAGGGTCGGCGACTATAACAAATTAGCTATGGAGCCAGCCGATATTTTGTTACTAACGGAATAGGAAGTTTTACAGTAAAACACAAAGAAAAACTCGCTCACTTATTACTTAAGTCGCTTACCTTTTTTTTTATCTATGTTTTAATTTTAACCCTTGGAGCGCCGAATAAACCAAACAGACATTTTCGGTACGAAAATAAGACCCAACCATGTGCAATTTGAGGGTTACGTTTGTTTAAATGTTTCAGCAAAGCGGATAGTGTAGATCAAAGATCAGACTGCACGTTTCGTGCAGTCTGATCTTGACCTACACTGGCCGCAGAGGCAATTACAGTTGTGAAAGGGGGGGGGGCCGGTGGGGTTCAAGCCATCTTTGCACGAAAATGAAAATAAGCAGTCTTTGTTAAGATTCCCAATGAAAACTTGCGAAATGAAATCTAGTTGAAAGCTCCTTTAAAGCAAGCACTTTAGGGATATTTAAAATGTACTTGTTTAAGGCTAGTACTGCTTATAAGACAGATATTATCGAGTTCATCTTCATCCCCTTTATATAGCAACTTTGACATGGTGTACGGATGAGGGTTAGTTTTTCAGTCCTCTGCTGAGAAGCTACTGATGTCGTAAATCAATCAGTTAGTCAATCAGTTTTATTTAACCAAATGTAGACAATAAACATTTAGCAACATACAAAATAAAATACAAGGTTGTCACCATCATGTACATGTACTATGATTCTGAACCTATACCGAAACAAAACTTGAAAGTTATACTAATGCTATTCAGAGAGTGAAGGAGCTTACTACGCAAATGTAATATTCGAGCCATGATTTGTAAAAAATATCGCCTCAAGACAGCCTGCACAGTTCGCAGTTCGCGCAGGCTGATCCGGATCTTTTTGCTGTTGGTCAATTTTCTGCATGTCAAAAGGAGCGGTCTATCTCATGATTCAGTGGACTGTTAGATAAATTGGATTTTAGGGATCCCATCTTTATGTGACGACTTAGTTGGTATAATGTATCACAGAGATGCAATAAACCCCAGTTTGCAAGAGCGTTTTGTTAAACCTTATGCTGCTGAATAAATAAAATGAAACTTTTCAAGCCGATAAGTAAATACACTAATGATACTATTTCAAATGCATTTTTGAAGAAAAATATCTCCTTATCGGACAATGTAGATCCAAGATCAGACTGCACGTTCTGTGCAGTCTGATCTTGATCTACACTGTCCGCAAAAGGTCAGCGAGTCGCGATAAGCAGCCTAAGGGTTAATTACAACCCTGACTCAGGCGAAAAGGGTTTGAATCTCTATAAGCGTGAACAAAAACTGCAAGAGAAAATGGTATGCACTATGTTGTCATAGAATGTGACGCATAAATTGGCTATAGAATTAATGGTCTGCAATGAATAAAATTTAATGGGAGAAGTCATAAGATGTAATAAATTATAAAAGAGGTCTGAATCTAAGTCAATGAAAACTCCATCGTTTGTTTAAGAAATATTCTTCTTTCTATCATGGTTTATCGTTCAACAAACCAGTTGTGAGTTATGAGGCACAATAAATAATCCACAAGGGCGATAGCCCGAGTGGTTTATTCATTGCGCCTCATAACTCAACAACGTGGTTTATTGAACGATAAACCACAATAGAAAGAAGATTATTTCGATTCTAACATGACCAACTCTTAATGAAAGGAAAACAAATTCATACGCAGAGTAAAAACGCGGATGCTGATTATATTCCAATGAATAATTTACTTACTAACTTTATACAGAATGACGTCACTCTATATAGAATGACGTCACTCTACAATGAATAACGTGGAATTTACCACGCTTTCATTGCACTGTGTTTATAGAGCCGAATGCACGTGTCATGTTAGAATATAGATTAGTTCATCGATAAATAACGAGTACGGGTTGGAAATGTGTTGCCAAACGCTTGTGGTTTAAGTCAAAACGATACTTGTGCACTTTTCAAATGGTAACCCTTAACTCTGTAAAAAGCGATCCTGTGTTTAAACGACCAGGACGAAGACGGTTTTGAAAACATCTTGAGAAAAGGAGAACATTAGGCTTGTATTTCCTCCATTTTTGTCACAATAATTATTTTCTACCTTCGCAAAGTTAATTAATTTTGACCAAGATTACTTCGCCATCTGCAAAATCTTTCAATTTGATGAGTGTAAATTTTTTGTCTTTTTGGAAAAGATTTAAGTTTGAAATGAAGAGACCCAGCTCAAAGCACCCAGTAGTACAAAGTGCACTTTCTGCAATGAAGTACAGTCACTTGTTAGCTTGCTTGTTAACTCTTGCGCTACCAAATAAATAAAGTTCACTTTTTCAATAGCTACAAAAATAGTTCTCCTGCAAGATATAAGAGTCAGCTCGTTCTAAACCTCAAATGAAGAAGCGGACAGAGTAGATCAGCGATCAGACTGCACGTTCTGTGCAGTCTGATCCTGATCTACACTGTCCACAAAAGCTTTTTTAAGTCGTCTATGGTATAAGGAAAGAGTTAATGGGAAAGTTGCATGACCAAATCAATTTAGGAAATACTTGTAATGGCTTTTTGTTGCAAATTATTCGTTCTCTACATTTTTATAACATTTTATGACAAAGAAGAAAAAAAATATACTGCACCAGGTCTAACCTACGGAAATACATACGCCATGCTCTGTGAAAATGGGGCTTAATGCATCTCCGTAATGCATAAAACCAAGCAATTTATCACATAATTATAGATCCCTAATATCCGTTTTGTATAACAGCCTATGGAAGCATGAGGTCCACTTGTCCTTTGACACGCAGAAAATTTACCAAAAGCAAAAAGTTTCGGCCAAGGTCGGCCTACGCGGACTGCGCAGGCTGACATGAGTCGATACTTTTTGCAAATGCATTAAGCCCCCTTTTCACAGAGCATGGCTCACATGTATGTGGAATACAGATGCCTTTTTGGATACATTTTGCCACAGACGGTATTCGAAAGCATTGTGACAAATGTCGCCTTATCTCGAAACCTCGCCATTGTATGACAGTTATGGAAACAGCCTGGGTCAATAGGTATATAATTCACCAACCATTCTTAAGAACGTTCAATGATTTTTCACGTTTAATCAGAATTTTCTAAATGTGAAAGTAATACAACTTTTGATTGGCTAAACCATTTGGTTTAGCCAATCAGAAGTTGTGTTGCTTTCACATTTGGAAAATCTTTGAGAATAAGACAAAGAACGTTCTTAAGATTGGTTGGTGAGTATGGAGCCTGGTCCATTTTTTACCCAATGTCATTGCCAGCATTTCTCATCATTAATGCAAATGAAATGGGGGGACATTCTTCAGTTACTTCCCTTGATTCCTCTCTAGTACAACATTGGTCCTGATAAGGGGTTTACTTGGCTTTTATCCTTGATTTTCTTGCACTACACAAATATGTTCCTGAGATAGTATCTCAACTAATTCTGGTTGGATTCTTTTACAAATCTATGTAAATGCATTTCTCTGATGATTGAGAACAGAAATTGCTTTAAAATTACATGGGGACGCTGCATACAAGCATAAATCAAATCATATTTATCGCAACATCCCCGAGACAATCAAGGACAGAAACAAAGGAGTACGGGTAGAAGGACCAATGTTTTATTTGGTAACCTTTAGTTTTTATCCGGCATGGGAGATAAATTGATTTACAGGAATGGTCCTCATTGTCTGTACATAATGTTGGGGTACTTGTGCAGGTACATCAGCTGAGGCTGAAGCATTAATGAGCCATTCTCTGTATAAAGGGGGCTTAATGCATCTGCAAAAAGTATCGACCCAGATCAGCCTGCGCAGGCCGCGCAGGCTGACCTGGGTCGAAAGTTTTTGCTATTGGTAAATTTTCTGCATGTCAAAGGGTCGGTATAATTCATGATTCAGCCGGTTTTTAGACAAAACGGATTTTATGGATCCATAATTATGTGATGACTTGCTTGGTATAATGCATCCCGGAGATGCATTAAACCCCCTTTCGCCAAAGCATGGCTTATATATAAAAAGGGGAAAATGATCAGTGACCAGAAACCAGGGGCTGAATTAACAAACAATTCTGAATTTTATTCTTAGTCTAATTCTGGATTCAGAAAGTAACACGATTTCTGATTTGTCAAAGCACTTGATTAGGCAAATTAAAAAGTCTGTTGCATTTCAAATTTTGAAAATTCTAGAGAATTAGACTAAGTATGATTTTTTTAAGACAGGTTAGTTAGTACGGATCCGGGCTATGTTTACATGTATGTTTTTAGCGCCGATGTTTCCGGGGCCGTCTTATTTCTATGTCGGAAATGACTAAACGAGAATAGGAGGGGAAATGTTTTCAATTAATCACGTCTCAATCCGACTATTGATCTCCGAGGAGTAATGGATACAGCTGTATGTATTTGATTGCCCTTTTTCCCGGACTATATTTGTGCCGCGCATATCGATACAATGCGTATTGATACAATGTTCCTCCCCGCTCTTTTTCATCGCGAAACTGAGCGTTACAATGTATTTGATTCCAGCGGTAGAAAGTGAAAGCTAAAGAAATGGTAATTCATGGTGTCGAATAGCATCTCAAATGGAATGAAATTGTCTTTTTTGTGTTCAATAAAATGTTTAGTCATATTCGCAAGTCGTCGTCCATTTTGACTCACCGTCTTTAACGCTTAACAAGAAGACAGAAAATATGACTGGTCTAAATTTAAAGCTTTCGCCTACCAAATGTTGTTCAAGTGAATAAATTTGTCTTTCAAAGAGAAGTAAACATTGAGGGAAAAGGAGAAAATGCTGGTAACCAGCATTTTCTCCTTATTCTACAATGTTTTCAGCAGACATCTTATTTAATGTCGTAAAGCACGGCATCGTTTGGAAAAGGGATAAAATGCCGGAACTTTGACACGGTTGTCGTGGTACATTTATCAACTCATTGCTTCTTATCTAACGTGCTTGTTCGACTCTGATCTGATAGTCATTCTGGAGGAACGACGGTCAAATTAAAGGAAATCAAAAAGACGTGAAAGATGAAGAAAAATATATGGTAACTCTTTATCAGACGAAAAATTTTTAGTATCGTCCAAATTCAAAGCATTTGAAGACGACAATTAGAGTTGGTTCAAATGATGGGCATTGTCTGTGATAGAGTAGAAAACATTGTTGAAGGGAAGGGAAAAAATACGCGTTAAATATAGGTTACTGGCATCTTCTCCTTTTCCTGCGATGTTTCCAAAAGTCCTTTTTCCTTGGGGTGGCAAATACACAGAATTATTTAGTACGGGAAAAAAAGAAACTGAAAAGGAGAAATTCTATACAATGTAGAAGAAAATTATATTTGAGAAAAACCGTGTTTTGTAATATGCATTGCCTTATAATACCGATACTGTATTGTAAAATATTACGTTCTTGAAATACAAGTAAACTGATAATCAAAAGATAAAGAAATAAATCTCCGGGATTTAACAAATGTACAGACAAAATGAAATAAAAAGACATAAATGATAATAAAGTAGAAAAAATACTGTATGTTTAACAATACCGTTTTTTGGTTAACCTGCAATGCCATACTGTATGAGTCATGCTCTGTGAAAAGGGGGCTTAATGCAACTGCAAAAAGTATCGACTCAGGCCAGCCTGCGCAGTCCGCGCAGGCTGACCTGGGACGAAACTTTTTGTTATGGGTCAATTTTCTGCATGTCCAAGGACTATTCTACATTATTATTCAGTCAGTTGTCAGACAAAATTGGTTTTATGTATCCATAAAAATATGCAAACTTGCTTGACATACTGCATCATGGAGATGCATTTAACTCTCCTTTTGCCAGAGTAAGGCTCATATTGTATATTTTTAAGTATTACATTCTTGAAATACAAATAAGTAATTTGATTATTACGAGATACAAAATTATATCTCGGGATAGACAAAAAACACAGACAAAGAGACGGAGTAGATGCAGAGTAGATTTCGAAACCGGGGAATTTATGTCGAAGGTACAACCATTGTGAAAGATGAAATTTAATATATGAGTATGGTATCACATAACAACACATTATGTCATCTTCTGCTTGTAGACACAAAAAGTCAGGCAAATTTGTTCCTTCTTAGTTTTAACATATTTGAGCTATGCTCTGTGAAAAGGGGGCTTAATGCATCTGCGAAAAGTATCTACCCAGGTCAGCCTGCGCAGTCCGCGCAGGCTGACCTGGGCCGAAACTTTTCGCTATTTGTTAATTTTCTGTATTCGAAAGGACCAGTCTGTGTCATGATTAAGTCGGTTGTTTAAAAAATTGGCTATTATGGATTCATGGATCCATGATTATGTGATGACTTGCCTGGTATCATGTGTCAAGGAGATGCATTAAGTCCCGTTTTGCCAGAGCATGGCTCATATTAATTTTACATCATTTGTAGAAGAAAGTTCTTACAGCTTATATTACTCACTCTCGAAGCTTTCTTTTTGGAAACCCTAAACAGTACTCGCGCCACGATCTGAATGGTTCCAAAGGTTGACCCCGCTAATCACATGATTCGAACCCGGAACCTGTGGTGCGTGAGGTCGACGCTCTACCCCAATACCATTGATAAAAGCGTTCTCGTATTCACTAACCATTCCAAATCTTATTCTTAGTCTAATTCTGGAGTATTTTCTAAGTTTCAAATAAGACGCAATTTCTGATAGGCTAAACAAAATAGTCTAGCTAATCAGAAATTGCGTTACATTCTAAATCCAGAATTAGGCTAATACTGCACTCTAGAATAGTTGGTTGATACGTGCCGTTGGCTTGAATTAATATGTGAGATAACTAAAACAAAAGCAATGTTGGTCATTTTTTTGACTGCATTACGACTAACTTGATAATCGGTATTAAAATTATGGAAGGCGAATTTGAAAATATCATTGTTAATACATGTAGATAACGAATTAACAGCATGAATAAATATGTAATACACGAACATATATCTAATATGAAAAACACTGTGACAAAAGGAGAAATTGTTCGTTACGAGCAATTTCTCCTGTTATCACAATGTTTTCAAAAGTAGCCTATACATGAAAGACTGGAGAAAAAGTCGTTTGCAGTTTCTTCTAACCTTTATCAACTGCTAAATAAAAAAGTAGATTTCCAGACAATAGTATATACCAAAACATTGCCATTACAAAGTGCTTGTTGCTGAAAAAGACTCACCCAGTTGGACAGTATAGATTCAAGATCAGACTGCACGTTCTGTGCAGTCTGATCTTGATCTACACTGTCCTCAAAAGAGCATCGAGTCGCTTTTTAAGGTTACACAAAAAAGAGTAACATTTCGTCACCTATATCAATCGACAACACATCATTCGTCCTGCTGGTTGTTCGATTGTAAAATTGTGCATTTTGTGCGAGTGTTTTTTAAGAGAAACATTCCCACTTCAAAACACCCCTGGGAAATGAGACGTAACGAGTCTGTACGATTCTCTCCCACTCTGATAACAGAAATCGGATTTTTTTACTTCAAAATCATTGATCGTCATCTTCTTGTCAGTATTCCATCAACTGTATGGGAGTTTTATTTTCTACAGATTTGTTTGATTGTTTGGTTTTAAAACTTTTTACCATCATTAAATCAGTTATATCGCGGCGGCTAGTACACCTATCAATGCTTTCTTGCATGGGTTTGTTTTGCTGATACTTTCCCCAACATTATGTCCAAGCTGCTTTCCCACACACAAAAAAAAAACAATCGAAACGATGTTCAGCAGTGAGAGAGTGGAATGAAAAGGTCTGCAATGATTATCATCATTTCACAAAAGAATAAGGCTGAGCTTTGGATTCGAACAAGCGATCTCTGGGTTTACGCCCTGTACGTTACCGACTTAGCAATCGGACTCGTTTTTCTACATAATATACTTCTTTGATATAACCCTTGAAGCGGCAAATAAACCCAATGGAGACTTTCAGTCTAGAATAAGACCCAGATAACAGCAAATTCATGGCTACATAGAATCCTAGCATAGCGGACAGTTTAGATCAAAGATCAGACTGCACGTTCTGTGCAGTCTGATCTTTGATCTACACTGACCGCAAAGGTAATCATAGAAATGAAAGGCGCTCTCAGGGTTAAATTTAAGAAAATGGTACCTATTTAAGACTTTGACAAGATTTCAAAGTCGTCAGCTACATGTTTGTTGCAAAAGCGAATTAGTTAATTCTCAGGGGCCGAGTCCTATAGCTCAGTCGGTACTGTACACGGTTAGAAAATAAGGGTCGCTGGTTCGATACTATGTTTGGCCAAGTTCTTTCCGAAGATTGAAAAAAAAAAAAGTCATTTCCACTGGTTACCAGCATTTTCTCCTTTTTTTTCTCAAAATGTTTTAAAAAGCCATATCACTCCAGGCCGTGAAAACACCGGGTTAGGAAAAAGAAAAAAGCCATTTAATAGTGATGGTATACTTTCTTGTTGAAATTGAGTTATAGCCCTTGACTGAATTTTTGATAAAAATACAGTAAAATATCATGAAATCCGGAAAACTTTAATCAATTACTTCTTCAAAATGGGAAAAAATATACTTGAAAAGTAATTATGTATTGATTTTTCTTGTTGAAAAACACAACGAACACGCAACTGTATGATTTTGAAACCCATATTAAACGACCCCGTGATTTTTCGATCTTAAAGAAAAACCCTTTGGGGAACAAAATCACTGTGGGAGAACAGAACGGTTAACGGCATTTTTCTCTTCCTTCTCCTTTTTTTCACAATGTTTTCTATCCATCAAAGAAAAACGCTATCCCTCCAGCCACTTTTAATTTGTCGTCCGGAAATGCTTCCTATATGTGAACAAGTCTACATTCATATTTCTAGTCTGATAAGAGTACGAATAGGGGAAAAACCTTTTGTGTAATACGTGTATGACAAATCTTTTACGCTTTACCACAAAATACCGAATACCTACGACCTTTCCTGAGAAGACTTTGAATGAAAAACATCCTGAGAAAGGGATAGAGGGCTCTTAACCAGCATTTTCTCTTTTTTTTCCACATTAATTGCTACCCTTTCTCAAACAACTTGGCCCATTTGAACCACATTTAAATTGTCGCCTGCAAAAGCCTTCAATCTAGACATCCGTTATTTGGTACAGGGTTAACTCTTATCCTGTTTAATAAGTGAAATGAAATTTTCAAGCCGACTGTAAAACCTTGATTTTGCTATTTCAAAGTTTCAAAGGTATGGGGGGGGAGATATCTCCCTATCGGACAGCGTAGATCCAAGATCAGACTGCACGTTCTGTGCAGTCTGATCTTGATCTACACTGTCCGCAAAAGGTCTTTGAGAAGCGCTTAGCATGCAACCTAAGGGTTAATAGGAAAACGAAGCCCCCCCCCTCCCCCGTTTTCTGTACAAATTAATGATCATCTTAGAACCGTGGAGGAATTTCCGGATTTTTATTCTTTTCCCAGGAGTTTCAGTTTTATGGGCAAAATGCATTTTAAAAGCGTTTGAATCACGTTATATTATTGTTTTAACTAATGTTACACGAGGAGTTTTTTTTTTTCGCTTAGCTCTAGAACTGCAAATTGTAACAATGAAATCTAGGAACCTTGTTTTAATAGATCTAATACTTGTAGCATGTGACATTAGCCTCAACAAATACGATAGTTAGAATAAATGAATAAATGACGGCATTATAGCTTATAAGTCTCATCAGCTATTTGACAATGGTTAACTCTTTACCAGACAACAACATTTTGTACTCAACCAAACTGAAAGCATTTGCAGACAATGATGATTTCTGTCTTTGATAGGGTAGAAATCAGTGTGGGAAAAGGTGAAAATGCTTCTCCTTGGTCATTAAATCTCGTCATTGTGTAATGAAGGTTTAAGCCTGCTTTTGGGCCTCTTTCTACAGTATTTCTGTCATACTTTGGCCACACTTCAATCATTCATATTTTTCCTGGATTTTACCAGTACATGACTTGGGTTCAGCAATGCCTTAACAAGGGACATAACCACGTGACACGACCTTCGCCGCCATCAGGGATCAAGGAAGAGGAATCCCCAATAACAACTCTAACACATTATACCAGCCCCAATAGCTTAGGTGAAACAGCATGAAACTTGTGACCGTCAAATTTCGAGCCACATGAGGGTGTGGGATCAAGCCCTACGACTGGCCATCTAAAATTATTCATAGTCTTTCGGATAAAACGTTGAGCCGAGGTCCCTACTCGTCACAACTCGGCCGATTCCGTACCTACATCTAACCTCGTCTGTATAACGGTTGTTTCCATTTGAACTGCCAATCACGTGATCTGATACATGGCGGCGCCACTATAAGTTGTTTTGCAACGACATAAACAACCTCGATGAAGTTATTCACATCTATCTATCTGTCTTTGAAGCTTTCAATCGGAATTGATAAACCACGTTAAAAAATGAATGTACGAACTGTTTGTCCACTGAAATATAGTTAAAAAGATTTCGATCGAAAATTCAGACTCAAGTTTTCTTTTTTACGCGGAGTCTTACAATTTTCAGAACGGTAAACCTGCATTTTTCCGGCGATGGAATGTACCGTGTAGGTGCGTATCAAGCTACCAGATGTAGCCGAGGGACTTGATTGCTCCCATCACCCGAGTTATGCCGAATGCCGAGGTTCCGTGTGACAGTGCTATACACCGAGAACGTTAAAGAGCCAGGCGTAACTTAGGATGGGTTTCGTCCGATATCTTGCACTACCAGTATCCCCCGTAACAAAACTAACAGCCCCCCCCCCGGGGGCGTCGCCCATATGGGCAACCGGTGGCGAACGATACATGAACGAAAATCCTACACTTTGACCACGGAGCTGCGAGGAGGAGAAAAAATGCTTCAAACAAAGTACGGCGGCAGAATGTTATTCCACTAATAAGCCTAAGGTTCCGTAAATTCTGTGAAAATTATTTCATCCACGTGGCAAATTAACAATTTTATGGTAACATTTCACGAATTATAAACAGACGTAAATAACTTCCCAAGAAAAACCCTTACATCGCCGAATCAGAGAAACTGGCACGTCCAATCTTTGATAAAGACGAAGATATTGCAATTTCGAGGTCTGATTTTTAAGCAGGATATCGCAAAGGGTTTCGGACAGTGTAGGTCTAAGATCAGACTGCACGTTCTGTGCAGTCTGATCTTAGATCTATACTGTCCGCTAAGGCTTACACCAGGTTCTGATAGATACTCTGTACGTCCGAATTAACTACCGTAATTTACCACACACGCAAAAAAAAAGGGAAAGAGAGAGGCAGAGAGAAAAGAGAATAATATACCAGGTGCAAACAATTATGGTTAAAGGATACATTTGTTAGGTCCGTGTTTAACGCCGTTTTCCACAACATTTCAGATACGTCAAGACAGCTCGTGCGTCTTTCCATGCGTTAAAAGTATTTATTTCCATGCGTCAAAGTCAATTCGTGCCTTCAAAGTATTTCTTTTCGTATGTTTAAGGTACTTCATGCGTTAATGGTATTTTTCCCATGCGTTTAAGATATTTCTTTCCATCCGTTCAATGTACTTCTTTCAATGCGCTCAAAAAAATATTTCTTTCAATGCATTCAACTTACCTTTTCATGCACTCAAGGTGTTTTCATGCGTAAGAAGTATTTCTTCCAACGCTTCCATGGTATCTCTGTTCAAAGGAGTGATGAGGTCCTGCGTGGCTCAGTGGTAAAGAGTAGGACTCGTGACCTGGAGGCTCCGGGTTCGAACCTAACTGGATCCACTAGGTTTTTCGTGGGAATTCCTCGGGCAAGACACATCAGAGCCCTAGCCCTGTACTGGTGAAACCCAGTACATGTAAATACATGAATATGTGAGCTTTCGCCGTGATATGACTGAAATAATGTTGAAACCTGCGTAAAACATAATTCAATCAACCAATCAAAGGAGCTATAGACAGAACGCTTGTGATTGATTTCCCCGCAGTCTAAAGTCAATCCAAAGGTTGACAGGGAAAAATGAATTTTTTGTAACTTTTTTTTTCAAAATTGGATGGATGTCTGTAAGTGTTTGGATTTAGACTAACAAGCCTAGGATTTCAAGAGCCTGTGCGCTACAAAATAACCATCAATTATTGATCTGTTTAACTTATGCCGGACGACAAAATTTTAGCATTGTCCAAACTGAAAGCGTTTGCAGATGACAATTTCACTATGGTTCAAATGGTACAGTTATTCTTTAATAAGATAGAAAACATTGTGGGAAAAAGAGAAAATGCTGGTTACCAGCATTTTCTCCTTTTCCCACAATTTTTTCAAAAGGCTTCTTTCCCAGGGTGGTTAAAAGTCAGCATTGTGCGGTAAACGGTTAACTTAAGCCGGGCGACGGATTGCAGATTTAAATACATTTTTCGACCCCTAAGAACAAAACGTTTGAAAACATCGTGGTTATCAGCAGTGTTCTTTTCCTACAATGTTTTGGAAAGCCTTCCCTCTGGGTCGTTTAAACGAGGGGTTGTTTAATAAAGGTGTAAACAGACCGGAAGATTGAATTACGCCGTTAATACATTCATTTGCACGTGTGGTAGGTAAAAACGTGCGCGTCTGCTTCCTTAATTCTTTACCATGCTACACAATTTTGGACTTGTCCAAATTGAAAGCATTTTCAGACAACAGACTGTATGTTGCATAAGTTATCAAATTCGTCTTCAAAAGGTTAGAAAAAAAAAAAAACATTGTGGGAAAAGGAGACAGTGTTGCTTAACTAGCATTTTCTCCTATTCCCACAATGATTTCAAAATTTCTTTTCATTGTGATCATGTAAAGTCAGGATTTTGTGGTTAAGGGTTGATTCTTTTTCCTACTATATAATTTTGGTCTTGCCCAAATTGAAAGCCCCTTAGCAGACGACAAATTTAATATTGCTTGTTTTGTGCAGCCTGATCTTGATCTACACTGGCCGCAAAGGCAACTATAGTTGTGAAAGGAGCTTTAAGGGTTAGCCTTACAGGCTTGACTATACAAGCAGACGGTGTAGATCTAAGATCAGACTGCACGTTCTATGCAGACTGATCTCAGTCTATGTTGTCTGCAGAAGCTTCTGTTTTCGTGCTCAAAGGGTGAAAGGGTTAGAAAAATATCCTTAGCGTGTTATTTAACCGTTCACCACACAATCCCGAGTTTTAAAGATGCTGAGAAAGAAAGCTTTAAAAAACATTGTGAGAAAAAGGAAAAAATGCTGATAACCAGCATTTTCTCCTTTTCCCGCAATATGTTCTGCTCAATCAAAGGCAGGTTTTATCATTTGAACGATCTTTCATTATGTCGTCTGCAAATTGCTTTGAATTTGTTCAAGTCTAAAATTTTGTCGAGTAATAAAGAGTCAACCCTTATCCCGCTAAATAAGTGAAATAAAACTTTCAAGCCGATTGTAAAAACCCAAATTATGCCATTTCAAAAGTATTTTTGGGAGAAAAGATATCTCAATTCCGGACAGTGTAGATCCAAGATCAGACTGCACGTTCTGTGCAGTCTGATCTTGATCTACATTGTCCGCAAAAGGCCCATGAGTCGCGCTTAGCCGCCTCAGGAACTAAAGGCTGTCTTGAGATACGATCTTAAAAACTCATCTGAAATGTAACAGCCGCAAATTGCAGGCTTACGTTTTATCGTGAATCGTAAGGATTTATCGCTTACTGAATTGCTGTTAAACACCGAATGTGATCTTTATGGGTTTTAGATTAATAAACGCCTATAAATTGTAAATCCCCCTTTAAGCCTTTTTCAAGGAGAGCTCGTTTTGCGTCATCGCGTAATGTAGTTCTGAGTTAGGTTGTTGTAATAAAATAAACTTTGAGTGATTTCGCCCTTTCCCAGACAACAAAAATTTTAGACTTTTCCAAATTAACAACAACAACAATGATTTAAAAGCAACACAAGGCCACCGGCCCAAAAATACCATCAAATTCTAATTTACGGCGTTTATCTTTAAAAACAAAACAAAAAAAAAAAAACGATAATAGTTGAATAATTTTGTACTCCATTAATGACATTATATATAATTTTTCATCATTTTTAGCTCGGCTCTTTTCAAAGAAAACGACGAGATACTGTCGTAGCCCTGTCGTCGCCGTCGTGCTCGTCTGGGTCGTCGACAAGCACAACCTTTGACATTTGATAATATCTCTGTTATTACGGAAGATATTTACTTCAAACTTGGCCAAGTTGTTAACTATCAAAAGGGGGAACACATACAACAGGGGCAGATAATCAAATTATTTTTTACAAAGTTATACTCCTTTTTCGACTTAAAATTTTCTTTGAAAATCAGGCACTTGCAGCCGAGCGTTGGTACCCGCATGCTCTTGCATACAGTTGGAGTAACGTTAACAGTTTTCAAATACATAATGAGTGTCGATACAGATCTGTGGATTCGAAATGAAAAATTGCACTGAATCAACGTCATGAAAATACTGTCAAAAATATCGGATATTTGTAACATAGATCTCAATTCCGATCGAAACCATTTGAGCCATGCTCTGACAAAAGGGGCTTTAATGCATCTCCTTGATGCATTATACCATAGGCCTCTGAAACTCCATTGGTCTATCAAGGGGTAACGAAATTTTCATTATCGGATACTGTTACTATAAATAGCACATTGGGGATTCCCTCTGTATCGTATATAGTAAGACTTACTATATACGATATAGATGGAGTCACCAATGTGCTATTTATAGAAACAGTATTGATGAAAATTTGAATATATATTCCGTGATATACAGGCGATGCACCAATGTGCTACAAGCGTTCGATGATCGACCAAGGACAATTTTAGTGTTCCGTGATAGACCAATAGAGCTTCTAAGGCCTGTGATTATACCAAGCAAGTCATCATATAATTATGCATCCATAAAATCCATTTCGTCCAACAAGCAACTGAATAAGGTGGTAGAACGGTCCATGGATATGCAGGAAGTTTTACCAAAAGCAAAAAGTTTCGATATATATCGGTCTGTGCAGAGTGCCCAGGCTGACCTAAGTCGATACTTTTTGCAGATGCGGTAAATCTCCTTTTCACATAGCATTGATCAGATTTGGACAAAAAATTTAAAGTCGTCAAAAATCACGAATTTGTTTTTGAAAGGGTACAAAACATCGTGGGAAAAAGGAGAAAATGCTGGTTACCAGCATTTTCTCCTTTTCCCACAATGTTTTCAAAAGCTTTCTTTCTCATGGTCGATAAAACTCGGGATTATGTGGTAGTATACCACATTTCGTTCGAATCATTCCGAAATATTACTGTGTTAGGGGAACCAGCAGCAATGCTTGAATAGTGCAAACTGGTCCCAGTGTTATCAAACGGTGAAACAGTGACATGTAAGTACTGCACATGGCGCCCATATGCATTACTTTCAATGGCTTTCTCTCTGGTAGGCTTAGTCGAAATCAACATATGGTTATTCTTGAAAGTTGGAATCTTCACTCTTAGGCTGTTAAGCGCAATTCGGGGCGCTTTTGCGGACAAAGTAGATCAAGATAAGACTGCACAAAACGTGCAGTCTGATCTTTGATCTACACTGTCCGATTCGGTATTTCTTTCCTGTGAAAACCACTTTGAAACCGCAATAGTTAGGCTTTTACTATTGAGTGGAAATTTTCGTTTCATTTATTTAGCAGTTTACGGGTTATTTAGAACGCAACGATCGGCAAAATTTTCGTCCAACATTTTCATTCTTGAAATGCTAGGGACCTCTCTCTCTCTCTCTCTCTCTCTTTCTTTCTCCCCCCTTTCTCTCTTTTCTCCCATCCTCTCTTTACCCCTCCCTCTCTCTCTCCCCCCCTCTTTCCCCCCCCTCTCTGTCTGTCTGTCTGCCTCTCTCTCTCTCCTAATTTTAAATATGGCTGATATAAATGTCAAGTGGGGGATAGAAACAGAATGCACAGTCCTACTCGTATAAACTTTCTGTCTGATAATTAAAACCATTTTGGCTTTTTTCTGTAGTGTATAGCTGAAAATGTATTATCTTTGATCCGTTTCGGCAACAATAGTAAAATTTTCTTGTATATCAAAATTAGTTAATGATACCATAATAAACGCATCTGCTTTCCCACGTTGCCTACACATACGGTTCATGCTGCACAAAATACATGTATATCTCTAGAGATACAGCTTGGACAATTAATGTGGAGTCGAAGTTTTGAACCGTCTGATTCGAGTCTACAGTGTTTGCCATAGTCCTCTTAAACTCTTTCAGCCCCACAGACAAAAACATAGGCTTTTGCGGACAGTATAGATCAAGATCAGACTGCACATAACGTCGAGTCTGACCTTGGATCTATACAGTCCGCTTATTTAGTCAGTCCTTTAAGATATATAGGATCTGACATTCGTTGGCTTTTGAGATAAAATTTTATTAAACGAGTCTAGGGAAATGTTATTAAGCGAGCCTTTGGCGAGCTTAATAACATTTTTCCTCGACGAGTTTAATAATATTTTATATCAAACGCCAACAAATGTCAGATTCTTTTTATCACATAACGATATTTCACAAAATATTGATCAGATGATGCAAAATCGTTTATAGATGCACCCGCGGTAATATTCATAAACCCCATTCACTTCTATGAAATACGTACAAAATGACGTCAAAAATGACGTCACACAAATATGATATCAAACGTGTATGAGATAAGAAAATTCGTAATGGGTATATTACACTGAAAACAAGGGAGGTTATGTAATAAAATGATATTTCGGACTTTCAGTAGATTGTATTTCCAGTTGTCGAAAAAGGTGAGTTTATATGAGCCACACTCTGTGAAAAGGGGGTTTAATGCATCTGCAAAAGTATCAACCTAGGTCAGCCTGCGCAGTCCGTGCAGGCTTACCTGTGTCGAAAGTTTTGCTTTTGGTCAATTTTCTGCATGTCCAAGGACCATTCCACCTCCAGATTCAGCCAGTTGTTATCCATTACAAAATGAATTTTACGAATCCGTAATTATGCGATAACTTGCTTGACATAATCATCACGGTGATGTATCTTAAACCCTCTTTTGCCAGAGTATGGTTCATATATCCAGTGTTCAAAAGGTTACTAGACATCGGGCATTAACGCTTTACATATAGCATATTAAAGGTTAAATATACTTGAGCCGTCTCAGTGACGCATTGCTCTGAGCAAGTTATCTCATAAAAATTCTATCGATCCATAAAAATCCGTCTTGCCTAACGACAGACTGAATCATGAAGCAGACTGGTTCTTTGATATGGAGAAAATTTACAAACAGCAAAAAGTTTCGAAAGAATCGAAACTTTTTGCAGATGCATTAAGCCCCCTTTTCCCAGACTATGTCTCACTTAAGATTTAAACAGCACTGGAAGTTCAAAAGATGAAAATATATTTACCTGTACCACTTAAGGCCATTCTTATAATGTTTATCAAAGAAGTGGGGCTCGGGTCCAGGAGCCCGGACCTGCGGGTGCATTCGTAAATATTCCAACAAGGCCCGTGTCCCTGCCTTTTTAACACCGATAATCAAGGCCTGAGGTAGATGTTTGGTTCTATTTTTGCCGTCTGCAACAACTTTCACTTGTCGTTTGCCGGAACCTTTGAATTTCAATAAATCCTCATCGTCTACGAAGTAATTGCTCTTTGAGCTGTCAATATTTCTAAATTTCTTGTCTGCTAACTCTTCAACGAGGTAATGACCTGAAATATCTGATTTAATGTCGGAATATTGTTCCGCATTTCCACTGTTTGATACCCTGAAAGCACCATCTACATTTTGAGAGGTTTGCAGGTTTCTATGGTGATGGGTTCTTTCGTAACCCAAGGGATTCGTACCACCCTCGCTGAGAAGCCCAAAATTCCCGACACTAGCAGTCGTCACAACGGCCAAAAGACATATATAGACACTAAGACATAACCCGAAAGTGACTGCAGACATCATGACAATTTTACTTCTATTAAAATTCCGCCAAAATAACACGCATCCTCTTAGCATATCCTCATCGCCTCACAGTAAATTGCATGCGATTCACCACAATTCACTGGTGTATTGTATATCCAATCAAAATCTGCGTCAACTCCGTCGCCAGTAAAATCCGGTAACATAGCACTAAGTTAAGAACTAAAGTGAAAAACAAATTGCACTTACGAGACACTAATAATCGGATATTACTTTGCTTTTATTGAATCACCGGTACAAAACTTTAACGCCCGATTCAACCTTTCCGGCATTCAAAGGCGCGTTTAAAGTATTTCATATTATCTCCGAAATCACGAATCTTATTGGGAATAATTAAAAGCACTGCTGTTTTTACACCAGTATTACACGCACGCGATGACTATCAACAACTACATGGTGTTATAATCACCACTGGTCGTTAAAAATCCTACCACATCGCTTTGCTCGAGCAACTTCTATCGCATAAAGAGATAGCCTCACTGGCATAAAAACCCAGCGAAACAAAATGAAGTGTTTTTATTGGTAGAACAGATCGTAAGGCGGAGTTTATGTGCGGAGTTTATTTTCTTTTATTAACGGGTAACTCCGAAAATTTTCTTTAATGAAATCATAAACGCGTGATTCAATTAATGCCTCGTCCTTAAGAAAAAGAAATAAACTAAAGGGGTCTGCCTTTTTCTTAACTCGTGACTTCATAGGACGAATTTGGCAGCAGACGACTCTGAAAAAAAAAAAAATCCTTGTAACGCAGGCATTATAAAGATTAATCAAGGCTTGTTACAGGAATACACATTAAACATTGCAACAACTGGAGAAATGCTCAGTATTTTTTTTTCTTTTTCTCTCTCTTTTTCTTTATTTTCTTATTTTCGTTGTCGCCTCTTGAGACACTTTGCAGCAGCCAAGTTTGAAAAACACCCTACCTTTTAAAACATGAATGATCAATTAAAGATAGCACGTGTATGTTTTCAAAACAACATGAATTCGTGTTGAAATATTGTAAGAAAAGTGCCACAAGAAACAAACAGTCGTCTGCACGAGAAAAAAATATTTAAAGAAAAAGACGTTCTTAAATATTATAGAAAGGATCCATAGGAACTTAAAAGCAAATGTAGCAATGGTGTACAAACGATAATAGTCACGATTCCGTTTTTTTTCGTTTGTTAACACTTTAACAGACGATGTCGATTTTTAATGACTTTGAAAAAGAAGCCTTTTGAAAACATTATTGAAAAAGGAAAAAATGCTGGTAACAAGCATTTTCTCCTTTTCCAACAATGTTATATACCCAATCAAAGACAACTTCAACATTTTTATCCATATTAAATTTGGCGTCTGTATATGCTTTGGGTTTGGACGAGTCTAAAATTTTGTCGTATTGTGAAGGGTTAACGGCTTATTCAACAATATTTCTGTCATACTACAGTGATAAGTACACCTGTTCATATTTTCATGCATTGAGTTTTTTTCTCGCTTCTTCTTACGACACTCTTTTTAGCCAACTGTTTGCTTTCTAACATAAATATCGTAAAAAAACAATGATCAGCGATGAGAGAGGCATGAATCCTGTCGCAATGACCATCATCAGTAGTCAAACAAATGAGCTATGCCCTGTAAAAAGGGGGCTTAATGCATCTGCGAAAAGTATCGACCCTGGTCAGCCTGCGCGCACTGCGCAGGCTGACCTGGACCGAAACTGTTCGCTAACGGTCAATTTTCTGTATGTCCAAGGGCCAGTCTAATAACGTTAGTGAGTCTACCTTATGATTGAGCCCGTTGCTGAAGAAAACTGGCTATTTAGCCTATTATGGATCAATGATTATCTGACGGCTTGATGGTATAATGCATCAAGGTGATACATTAAGCCCCCTTTCGCCAGAGCAAGGCTCAAATTCAATATGCCCTACCACGAAAATTGTACAATATGATTCTAATCCAAGGGTCGTTGGTTCAAATCACAGATCGGTCAAATTCAGAGGATTGATGAAAGCCAGTGGGACATGACTCGTCCCTCTCTCACTGCTTAACCTTTTACTTGACAACACCAAGATTTAACGACCCCGATCAAGAAGTCTTCTGAAAACATTGAGAAAAAAGGAAGAAATGCGATAACCATTATTTTCTTCTTTTACCATAATGTTTTTCTGCCCTTTCATTGAAAACCCCCATTATTTCAACCACCTCCTATCTGTTGTCTGCAAATGCTTTCAATTTGGAAGGGTAAAAAATTTTGTCGTCTGGTAAAGAGTTAAACATTGTTTCGGCGATATTTATGTGAGAAAGTTGTCAGTGGCTCCAACAGAGTGCTTGTCGAAGTGCTAGAAAAGAGACTCCATGAACAACCTAACAGGTGCACTGGCTGCCGAGATATGACTGAAATGATGATGAAAACTCCTATATATACCAAAGAAACAAAAAGTGTATATGTCTATTTGGTTAATCCTAGCTCCTTGCCAACACATATGGCTAATTATCGAAGGGTTGCGGGTTCGAATCTTCTACTCGGCTGCAACTTCTCGCGAGGATTGATGAAATTTGTGAGAGCAGAGTTCGCTTACTTCTGCTCGCTGTTGGTCATGGTTTCGACCTTTTTCACTTAGTAAACTTGCAGTAGTCAGTTGAAAAAAAAAAAAGTGTCGTAGGTAAAACCAATCAAACAAACTATTGAACCGCCTAGATTTGTTAACTGTACGCTGTGACATAACTCTTTACCAGACGGTTACATTTGAGAACCATCCAAATTGAAATCATTTGCAGGGATCAAATCAAATTAGGCTCAAATCAAGAGATTTGTCTTTGATAGGGTAGAAAGCATTGTGGAAAGGAGAAAATGCTGATTACCAGGGTGGTTGGTCAAAACCAGGGCGGTCAAAACACAGGACTGAATTGTTTGTTAAAGGGAAATACTGAAACACTAGTAGTTGATCAATACACGCTTACAGATCGTACAGTCTTTACTAGACGTCAAAATTTTACGCCCTTCCAAATTGAAAGCATTTGTAGATAACAAATTAACTGAACCTTGTTTAATGGCATTTCTCTTGGGAAGATTAAAGAACATTGTGGGAAGAGGAGAATGAAGCTGGATGGCGGCATTATCCCTTTTCCACATGATTTTTTCAAAAGCCCTCTACCTCAGTGTCGCAAAATCATGGGACCGTTTATAAGTGTTCCTGAACTCCTTACCAGGAGACAAAGTTCTAGACTTAATTTTGTAGACGACAAATTAAATATGGCCAAAGTGATGTTGTATGCCTTTAAAAAAAAAAAAAAAAAAGACTAGAAAGCATTGTGGGAAATGCAGAAATTTCTGTTTACCGGCAATATCTCATTTTCCCATGATATTTTCAGAGGCCGTCTATGTCTGGGGTCGTCAAAACACAAGGGCGCGTTATAAACAGCCATTCTATAAGGCATTCATAGCTAATTCTAGATTTCGAAATTAACTCAATTTCTGATTTGCTAAACCGTTTGGTTTAGCCAATCAGAAACTGTGTTACTTTGAAATTTAAAAATATCTTGAAAAATTGTAAGAAGAATGATATTTTGTATTGTTCGTAAATACGGGCCCTGATTGTTTGGTAAAGAAAAATTAACTAGACAAAATTTTTGCCTTGTCGAAATTGAAAGCATTTGCAGATGACAAACTACAATGTAAATGTAAACCAAAACATGAAAATTAACTATCCTAGGATAGAAAATATTGTGGGAAAAAGGAGAAAATGCTGGTTACCAGCATTTTCTCCTTTTCCCACAATGTTTTCAAAAGCCTTCTTCCGCAATGCTGTTAAAAGTCGGGATTGTGTGGTAAGGGTTTTTCATAAATGTACACAATATGTTGCGTGTTTACATCTATACATTCTGTAACAACTTTGCATCAGAGTTCGTTATAAACACCCATGTAACATATGGGTTTTGAACTTCGGACATGTTTATTCCGCGGGCCTCTGTGAGCCATCTGCGGATCTTTTTGGAGGGTTATCATTATTATACAAATGTACTAGGGAAAACTTTGTGAGAAAAGAAATGATTTCGTATAATAAACATTTTTTTTTTCCTCGGTGTTTCAGTGTTTTGAATGTTGTTTAAAAAAATCAATAGATTTTTAATTAGACCTATTTGTGAAAAGCATATATTAATGAAGGATAAAACGAGTTTTAACTTTAAAAGAGAGAAAAGGAATTAGGATAAATTTCACATATCTTTATCGCTTTACCAAACAATTCAACGAAGCTGTGTAAAGAAGCTTTAGAAAACATTGTAAGAAAGGGAGAAAATGTTGGTAACAAGCTTTGCACCTTTGCGGGTTTATTTACTCTTTCAGCACCAAGTATGCGGACGGCATAGTCTAGATCAATATCAGACTGCATATAAGGTGCATTCTGATCTTGGATCTATACCAGAAACACATGTTAAGACATTGTAGCCAAAGGAGAAATTGCTCATTACGAGGAATTTCTCCTGTCGTCTCGCTCTTTACGCGTGTATTCTATTTTCAAATGTAAATTGTGTAAGGAGGATGTAATGCGTTTCACTCCAAGAAATAACGCTTTCGTAATTCATTTACCTAAACTAAAATTTACCCTAAACTCGACTAGCTTTAATCCTTAGGTTGCTTAGCGCAACTCGGGTCGCTTTTGTGGACAGTGTAGATCAAGATCAGACTGCACAAAACGTGCAGTCTGGTCTTCGATCTACACTGCCCGATACTGTATTTGCTTTCGGTGAAATCAGCTTTGTAATCGCAGTATTTAAGTTTTTAATGTTGAGTGTAAATTTTTGTCTCATTTATTTTGGCAGTTTAAGGGTCAACGCTGAAATATGCCTAAGGGAAATAATATGTATTGAAGTAAATATTACTACTGCTTGGATAGCCTCCCTTGTCAAAACATAAGATTATCCATAATATGATGTCCCAGCGGTTGCCTATTTTCCAAAACATTACTGTAGCTTTGACAATTTGACATTGACTACGATATGTGTACATAAATTTATGGATGCAAATTTGAAAAAAATAATAGGTCAAATTCTCTCAGCTGAAAAGCTGTTATTCCTGAATACGGGACAAAGTACCCCACGACAATATTCAGACAACAGTTTTCTCCAAAGCCCTAGAAGCAAAAAAGATGCGAAAGTACAGAAGACTGGTCCCAGGTCGCCCGTACACCTTACCACCTATAATTACAAGGAATTTTGAAGAAGGGGGTCAGTACGTCTAATGCATTTACATCTTAGTCGTTTGTTCCACTGTCTGTTGTAGAATTGGTTTGTTACTTATTCAAGGTTAAGCTAAGGGTACTAGTATTCGGATAGACCCTATCCAACAAAATAAACGTTTGTCTTTTTAACTGTCAAATGTGAGAATTTTTTCGTTTTGTAGACAGTCCTGAAATTACTATATCAACATCAAAAGCATTTCTTCACTAGATACTATTGTGTTCTCGAGTAAATTCCACCATCTTCGATGCACTCTACCACTCTTGTTTCAGATATTTCCTTACAGAGTTTATGAATAGTTCGGCATTTTTTTCTACGGGCCGAGCCCCGTTAGCTCAGTCGGTAGCGTGCAGGACTTGAGAACACGGGGTCCAGGGTTCGATCCCTGGCTACGACCCCTGGCTCGGCCAATTTCTTTCCGAGGATTGATGATGGTCACTGCGACAGGATTCATTCCTCTCCCACCGCTGACCATTGTTTCGACGATGATTATGTGGGAAAGCAGCCAGTGGCTTGGAAAGAAAATTGTGCAGAGTACTTGTAAAAGAGACTCCAGGAAAGCATGGATAGGTGCACTGGCCGCCGCGATATAACTGAAATAATGTTGAAAACATTAGACACCATACAGTCAATCAATCAATCAATAATTTTTCTACGGCTTCCAAACATATTTACATTTGCTTGTTATTATATATTCATAACCAAGTGTCAAGTGCAATTTTAGTTATAGGGAAGAGTTGTGTAAAAGTTTACAAAAATATTTTTTTTAACATCATGAGTCCGACAACATCATGCTGTACAGTCTGTCAAAGATCCAGTTGCTGACAGAAAATCAAATCTGAAATTTAGAACAAAACTGGACAGCTTCAATTCAAGTTTCACAATTCATTTTGGCCACTAGTGGGCTTTTCACTTTTACTAAAACGACAAAATTTTAGACTTGTCCAAATTATAAGCCTTTTCAGACAACAAATTAAATGTGATTCAATTGGGCAAAGTTGTGTTTGAAAGGGTAGAAAACGTTGTAGAGAAAGGAGAAAATGGTGGTTACCAGCATTTTCTCTTTTTCCCACAGTGTTTTAAAATGCCTTATATCTCAGGGTTGATAAAACTCGGGATTTTGTGGTAAAGGGTTAAGCCAGGACCATCAAAACTGTAAAAGTTCATTCCAAAAGATCCACAAAATTATCTGACAGATTAAATCCCTGATTGTTGCATTTGATATTTATGTCTTGCAGTGGGATACCTGAAGAACTTTGCTAAACATAACCCAGTATTCTTGTACTGCTCATTTTTAGTTGGTGTGTGTAAGTATTACATTTTCCTTTTTAACCCTATACCAAACAATAAAAGTAAAGACATGTACTAATTTTAAATATTATTAATTTTGCAGAAATAAATGATGCTCAGGAAAAAAGGCATAGAAACATTGTGGGAAAAGTGGGAAATGCTGTTTTCCAGTATTTTCTCCTTTTGTAGCAGTGTTTTCAAAAGCCCTCTTTCTTTGAGTCATCAAAACATTGGATTGTTTGTTGAACAGTTTATCCTACTTGAATGATACTTTTTTTGCATGTCCAAAGGGACATATCTTAAGCCCTGGTCCTTCCTCCCCCTTCTGTCTGTTAGGAATTTTGTACCCACTCTTTATCTCTTGAACCCCTTGTCTGACTTAAAAAAAAAAATAAGCACATGTGGGCGCCTTGAGGGCAAGATGTGCAGCACAGAGGTTTCCAATGCCAGGTACAAAGGTCAAGGTCACAGCTGAGGTGGGTGGGGAGGGGGGTTCCAAGGTTACATGCTCTCAAATTACGTCTGTTCCGTATTTCCATATTTGTTGATCGCCTGGTCTGATTTTGAAAATATTTCATGCATGTGTACACCTAAGTTCCTTGTAGAAACGACAGGCAGAGTAGAGGTTTTAGACACAGGGCTCCAAGGTTAAAGATCACATGCTCTGATAGCTTACTGAGAGCATATAACTGTTCTGCTTTGCGGATTTCTTATTTTTCTGCGGAAACAGCAACAGCTTACTTACTCATGAGTTTCAGCAATACTAGGCAAGACTGGAGTTTCTTACTTGAGGACATTCCCACACTAAATCCCAGGTAAGGATTGAACCAGGTGCCTTTGTGTTGTGAATTCTATACCTTCACCACTGAGCCATGTAGGACGGCTCTATTCTCCAAAGGCATGTTTGTTTCAGAACAAACTTAACTCTTTTCAACAAGAAATTGTTAGACGTGTCAGAATTGATAGCATTTGCAGACAACAAATATGAGTCATAGGATGATATTTTTCTTGGAAAGGATAGAAAACATTGTGGGGAAAGAAGAAAATGCTGGTAACTTTTCCCACAATGTTTTTAAAAGGGTCTTTAAAACATTGTTTTGTGTGATAAAGGGTTAGGGGTTACATATTTAACGACCCTGAGGCAAAAGCATTTTGAAAACATTGTTGAACATGGAGAAAATGCTGGTTACCATATGTAATTTGTGGTCTGTAAATGCTTTTAATATGAACAAGTCTAATATTTTTATGCTCCCCAAAGGGGGAGCATATAGTCGCTGCTTCGTCTGTCCGTCTATCCATCCTTCCTTCTGTCCGTCCTTTCGTCAGTCTGTCCAAAGCCATTTCTCCACAACCCCTGGACCAAATTGGATGAAACTTCATATATGAACTTCGTAGGATATTGTGGCAATGTATTTTTCCCGGTTTTCCAATTTGACAGTGTGTCTGGGAAAAAGGGGGTTTCTTGTAAAATTCCAATTTTTACTAATATCTTCTTCAGTTTTCGTCAAAATTTCATGAAACTTAATATTTATATTGTTTATTAACAGTTTCACTATGTGCCCTTATTTTTTTTTATCCATGCAAAACCATGTTACAGGAAAAGGGTGCTTAATGTCATAACTTTAGGTTTTGGTTTTTTTTGGACTCTGAAATTAAACATTTTCCAGTTTCTTCAAGACTATTCAACATATATGTTGCTGATCAAAAGCCCCAGACCATGATTTCATTCATTCCTATTTATACTAAGCTGTGTTATAGAAAAAGGGGGCTTAACAACAAACTCAAACACGAAGTTTATAAATGCTTAATCTGATTTTTTTTCAGACAATTTTGCCATTACTACATGTATAAAAGTAATGTTTGATATACAGATTGTTCATATTGACAGGAAGTTTTACTCCAACATTCCAAGAGTTATGCCCCTTCTTTATTTATTTATTTGAACATTTGCGAATGCAGTTTGGCAGACGGGACCAAACACAAATAGCCTGTTTCACCCCCACCCTCCTCTCCCGTGACCAACCATTTACCGACAGCCTTCACTTTTCTTAAAAGAGACCTGTTCAGGGAGCATAATCTGGCTCTTGTTTCATCTTGTAAAGACTTTATTCATGTTCAAATCATCAGGACAAACTTAAATTTGTCCAAATTGAAAGCATTTGCAGACAGTATTATCAGAAATTAAAGGATTTGTCTTTGGTAAGTTAGAAGACATTGCAGCAAAAAGAGAAAATCTTGATTACCAACATTTTCTCCTCTTCCGACAAAGCTTCCAAAAGCCCTCTTTTGTAGGGTCTCTAAAGCACAGGGTTGTTTGGCAAATAGATTAAGAGCATGTCACAATGTATCAGAGCTCCAGATAGACGGAGTGATTTTTATTTTAAAATTGAAAATATTAATTATGCTGCAGTAAACCCTATGTTGTGGGTATTCTAATGAGTACCCACAACATAGGGTTTTGAAGAAAAATAATGGATTTAGAATACCATCACTCCCTCTTATCTGGAGCTCTGATGTATGAATATTAATTCGAGTCAAAAGAATGTTTTTTTTTTATTTTATTACAGCTGCCCTGCGTTTAGGATATAACATGTACAAACTGTCTATTACTGATCCAGATGAAACATACATGTATAAAAAGAAGTATACAGGTAATTTTTTTGTCCTTTTTATACACAGATAATCGTAAAGGGCAAAAGTAATCAAACAACAGGCTGTATATAGTTGGTGACCATAAATATTTCATCCAATTCAAGTTCACATTGCCATACATGCCTTTTTCGGTGTGGAATAAAATTAATTACCAAACACTGCTTCTGATCATGTGAACATACTGGAAATTATTCCAGTAGAAAGTGAGGTTATTGGAGCTGTTTACATTAATACGCTATTAGTTTTCATCGCCTGACATCAAAAAGGTAGCTGTCTAAAACCCAGTGGTGATATTTTTCTGAGAAATTTTGGCAACATCACCATTGATGTCAATGGAAAAAGAAAATCAGACATATCAATCACCTTTTACACAGCGGCATTTTTATCATACTGCATGTATCAAGTCTGAAAATACATGTATATATATTTCATTGTTAAATTTAATTTACTTTATTTTCATTGTAAGTAAAAAGTTAAGCTTGAAATACATGTAATCACACAAAAGAAGTGTCGCAAGAAGAGAAATTACTTTTTAATAATTGTCTATGAAAAATATCGTAGAAACTTAGGCAAATATATCTGTGTCATTAGCATTTCACAAAACTGTCCTGTGTTTACCCAACCTTGACAAAGATACTTATTTGAAAAAAGCATGGGAAAGCAAATGATGCTGGTATTCAGCATTTTCTCCCTTTTCACTAATGTTTTGTTTTCTACTGGTTCTAAGACAAAGTCCATCATTTGAACCACTTTTAATTGATCATCTGCAATTGCTTTCAGTTTGGAATTTTTAAATCTTTGCGATCTGATGTTGATCTACCTGGCTTATCTCTTTACCAAACAACAAATTTTTGGACTGGACGAAATTGAAACAATTGGCAGTTGACAAAATTAAATGTTACTAAAATTGTAATTTCTCTTTATTTTATAGGGTGGGTAAAAAAAATGGGGGAAAAGGTGAAAATGCTCGTCACTAGCATTTTCTCCTTTTCCAACAGTGTTTTAAAAAGTCTAATATACTAGGGTCATTAGAACTCAGGATTGTTTGGTAAAAAGGTGAAAAGTTTTGAGAGATGCTAAAGATTAACCCTTAGCATGCTTAATCCTTTACCAAACACTTCCGAGTTTTAACGACCCTAAAGAAGACATTTGAAAACATTGTGAGAAAAGGAGAAAATGCTGGTAACCAGCGTTTTCTCCTTTTCTCACAATGTTTTCTACCCTTCATAATAAGAATAATAATGTTTATTTCTAAAGGAAAATAATAGTAATTTCTGAGTCACATTTATGATGTCTGTAAATGCTTTCAGTTTCTAGAAGTCTACAAATTTGTTGTTTAGGGAAGAAAACATTGTGGGAAAAGAAGAAAATTCTGGTTACCAGCTTTTTCTCCTTTTCCTGCAATGTTTTCAAAAGGCTTCTTCCACAGGGTCATTAAAAGTCGTGATTATTTGTTAAAGGCTCAAGAACATTCTTAGTCTTATTCTCAAGAATTTTCTGCATTTGAAAGTAACACAGTTTCTGATTAGCTAAACCAAATGGTTTAGCCCATCAGAAGATGTGTTACTTTCAAAATCCAGAAGTAGACTAAGAATGTTCTGAAGAACAGTTAGTGAATATGGACCCTTGCTCACCAAGGTAAACCATTATATGACTGATGTTAAACTGTTCACAACAATGTAGTGCTCTTTTTTATTGAGTACCCACAACATGGGTTTTACAGCAGAAACGTTTTCTTTTAGAAACTGATAACCTCATCCTGTTGTCTTAACCTATTTTTACCTGTATGTCAACTTGATTGTTTTTTGTGTTTCAGTGTATAGGAGGGAGGATCTGGCTCACCCAGACAAACCATTTTATAACTGATGTTAGACTCTTTAGGACAATGTAGTGCACAACTTTTTATTGTAAATGAATCATTTAAAAGGAGATATTAAACAGGTTTTCTTGTAGTCATATACTAAGTTATTTTACTAGTCCCAGTAGCTCAGTCAATAGTGTAGAAGACTTGAGAACAGGGGATCGCTGGTTCGATCCCCGGCTTGGCCAATTTCTTTCCTAGGATTGTTTATAGTTTTTGCGACAGGATTCATTCCTCTCTCTCAGCTAACCATTGTTTAAGTGGAAAAGCAGCCAGTGACTTGGAAAGAATATTGTATGGATTACTGGATAAAAGAAAATCCACGAAAGCATGGATAGGTGTACATGTCCGCCACAATGTAAGTTAAATAATTTGGAAAACAGTATTAATCACCATACAATCAATCAATCAACTAAGCTGTTTGTAAGACTTACTATGTAACCCTTTCCCTCATGACACACTGTAGACCTTTTGGAATTGAAGTCATCTATAGACAACAATTCAGAAATGAGCATACATTAGTTTGGATTCTTTGATTGGATAGAAAACATAGTGGGAAAAGGAGAAAATGCTGGTAACCAGCATTTTCTCCTTTTCCCACTATGTTTTTAAAAGCGTATTTTCTTCAGGGTCATTAAGATATCAGATTGTTTGATGAAGGGTTAACTCTTAAAAGATAGTTTCTGGCCTAGATGACCCTTTGTTTAAACGACCTTTGAGGTAAACAGCTGTTGAAAACATTGTCGGAAAAGGAGAAAATGCAGGTAACCAGCATAATCTCCTTCTCCCTCGATGTTGTCTATTCTTTTAAAGACAATTTTCTTTGTAAAAGCCGAATTTGTCATTTGCAGAACCTTGCAACAGGGGCAATTCTTAACCCCTTACCACACAGTCTCAAGTTTTAACGACCTTGCAAAGAGTGCATTTCAAAACATTGTGGGAAAAGGAGAAAATGGTGGTAGCCAGCATTTTCTCCTTTTCCCACAATGTTTCTGCCATTCGAAACAAGCTGAAATTTTTTAGTTTGTTGTTGATTGCAAATACTTTCAATTTGGCCAAGTCCAACATTTTGTCTTGTGATACAGAGTTAATTTTTTTTTTTTGGTCTTGTAAAGAGTTATCACACTTTTATTCAGGCTGTTCTAGTTTTCCTCTGGCTGTTCTTATACCTCCCTCATACAAGTGCATCTGAGAGAAATATTTAACCCTTTACCAAACAATCCCTTGTTTAAACAACCTGGAGAAAGAAGCTATTTTAAAAATATCTGGGAACATGAGAGAATGCTGGTGAACAGCATTTTCTCCTTCTATCTCAATCTTTCAAAAACATCACATGTGGGCAACAATTTTTAGCTCCACTGGCCGAAGGCCAGAGAGCTATTGTCATGGCATTGTGTCCGTCGTGCGTGCGTGCGTCCGTCCGTCCGTTCGTCCGTGCGTGCGTCCGTAAACTTTTTCTTTAAAAAACTTCTCCTCAGAAACTATTGACTGGATTTTTACCAAATTTCACAGGAATGTTCCTTTGGTGGTCCTCTTTCAAATTCCTTCAAATAATTGTGTTCCATGAAGAATTCTGGTTGCCATGGCAACCAAAGTAAAAAACCTTTAAAAATCTTCTCCTCCCAAACCGCTATTTGGATAGCATTATTATTTTGCAGGAATGTTCCTTAGATACAGGTTTACAGAATTCCTTAAAAAAAAAAAGATCTGTCAAAAAACATGGCTTTTATGGGAGACTCATTTTCCTTTTATGGTATAAAGTAAAATCTTTGAAAAATTTCTTCTCTAAAACTATTCATTGGATTTCATTGTTGTTTTGCAGGTAAGTTCCTATGGTGGTTGTCTTCGGCCAGCGAGCTATTGTCATGGCGTTGTGTCCGTCGTGCGTGCGTGCGTCCGTCCGTCCGTCCGTCCGTTCGTCCGTCCGTTCGTCCGTGCGTGCGTCGGTAAACTTTTTCTTTAAAAAACTTCTCCTCAGAAACTATTGACTGGATTTTTACCAAATTTCACAGGAATGTTCCTTTGGTGGTTCTCTTTCAAATTCCTTCAAATAATTGTGTTCCATGAAAAATTCTGGTTGCCATGGCAACCAAAGTAAAAAACCTTTAAAATCTTCTCCTCCCAAACCGCTATTTGGATAGCATTATTATTTTGCAGGAATGTTCCTTAGATACAGGTTTACAGAATTCCTTAAAAAAAAAAAGATCTGTCAATAAACATGGCTTTTATGGGAGACTCATTTTCCTTTTATGGTATAAAGTAAAATCTTTGAAAAAATTTCTTCTCTAAAACTATTCATTGGATTTCATTGTTGTTTTGCAGGTAAGTTCCTATGGTGGTTGTCTACCAAATTGTTTCTTCAGTGAGCTAAAATGCAGGATTGAATGATAATTGTTAAAAACTTCCTTTCGCCATTATAGAAATATCAGGCCTGTGGAGCGATACAGGCGCTCAAGCGCCTCTAGTTGTGAATTTAAAAGGAAAATCCGAAGTAATGAAAGTTTAAAAAAAAAAAACCAGGAATTATTGAAAGTTTTCATTGCGAGAATATTTCACAAACTTTCGAACAGTGTAGGTCAGATTGAGTGTATCGGTTCGTCTGATCATGACCTACATTGCATGTGAAAATACTTGGAAAAGCAATCATGCAAAAAAGTACATGTAATTGGCCAAGATTTTCACTGCAGGCAAGACTCATTGTTTACTGAGATCTGTTTGTTGATCAAAATTTGAAATCATGGTGAAAAAAGGAGAAAATGCTTGTAACCAGCATTTTCTCCTTTTCCCACAATGTTTTCTACCTTACCAAAATAACATTTCAATTTTTGAGTTACATTTATTTTTTCGATTGCCAATGCCTTCAGTTACAACAAGTCTAAAATTTTGTTATATGGAAATCTGTTAACTGCTAACATGCCACAGACAACATCGAGTGGTTTTTAAGACAGTTTAGATCAAAAATAGACTGCACAGAGAGCGCTGTCTGATCTTTAATCTAGACTGATCAATACTCAGAAAGATAGTGTAGGTCTCCCAATGGACAGAATAGTCTTCTACATTAAGCATTTAGCCGATGAGACTCGGCAGCTGGCTACTTGCTTGAATCCATCAACAATCACTTCGATTTTTTAGGACACTGAGGAAGAATGTGTTTGAAAACGTGGAAAAGGGAGAAAATGCTAGTGACCAGCATTTTCTCCTTTCCCCACAATATTTTCTATCCTTTCAAAGACAGCTCCCAATATTTAAGCTGTATTTGATTTGTCGTCTGCAAATGCTTGCGATATGGATGAGTATAAAATTTTATAGTCTGGTAAATAGTTAATATAACCCCTCACCACACAACTCCGAGTTTTGAAGACCCTACTGAAAAGATCTTTCGAAAACATAGAGGGAAAAGGAGAAAATGCTGGTTTCCAGCATTTTCTCCTTTTCCCACAATGTTTTCTATGCTTCCAAAGGCGAATTTTATTTTTGAGTCACAATTATTTTTTCGCCTGCAAAAGCCTTCTATATGACCGAGTCTGAAATTTCATCGCCTGGTAACGTGTTAATTTAAAAGTCTTTGAAATAATTCACCAAAGGACAAGGGTACCGCGTGGGTTGTATTTGACATATTTTCGGCCTCGGTAACAGGGTCCAAACCGTTAAATACAATACAAACGCCATCGATACACCGTTCAATTGTTTTCGATCTTTGGCCAGTTTCCCATGAGAGAAACGACGCCAGATTTCTATGTTAACAAATCTCACATGCTTGAGTAGTGGACCTTTTTTCAGTCTGACTATAATCTCTGTATAGTGTTTCTACCGTTTTCGGCATTAATTTGGTTATATCAAGGCGGCCCCAGTCCACATAAGCATGGTTTAATGAAGTTTTTTTTTATCGGCACACTCCTTCACTGGCTGCTTTCCCACATAAAAATTGTGGAAGCATTGTTCAGCGGTGAGAGAGAGGAATGAATCTTGTCGCAAGGACTATCATCAATGCCCGGAAAGGGTTTTGCCGAGCTAGGATTCCGACCCACGACCTCTGGGTTACGAGCCCTGCTGCTTACCGACTAAGTTACTGGGTTCGGCGGATTGGAATGTACTGATGATAGTTACTTCCCTCCAACAAAATCATGTTGGCGAGTCTTTAAGACAGACCTTCGGAGGAAAAAGTTACAAATGGAACAGTTGCTCAGAATAACAGTGATATATTAAGCTATGCTCTGTGAAAAGGGGGCTTTATGCCTTTGCAAAAGGTACCGACCTGAGAGATGCATTTTGCTACTGGTCAATTTTCTGTATGTCCAGGGACCAGTCTACCTCGTGATTCAGTCGTTGGTTGTTACACAAAAATGGATTTTATGGACCTATGATTATGTGATGACCTGCTTGGTATCATGCAATACGGAGATGCATTATGCCCCCTTTTAACAGAGCATGACTCTTTTATTGAATAAACTTCTGTAAACATGTAAAATTACTATCTGCCGGCAGATACCGTTTGCATAACCTGTCTCTGTGGCAGCCAGTGGCTTTTCCAAGAACTAGCTTTGTACGCTGTACTAGTTAAGTTCAAATCTATGTAGTTAACACCAATAATGAAATCAGGTACTCTCGATGGTTGCTTCCTGGAAAACTTATGACCACTGCCCACGCCACGATGTGTGTTGTTCCAAAGATTGACACAACTCCCATCAAGAGATTCGAACCCGTAACTTTAGATTTGAAAGTCAGTCGTTATAGACGAGCTCCGATAGCGCTGTCGGTAGGGCACAGGACTTGAGACTAGGGGGGTTGCTGATTCGAATCCCAAACGGGACGAATTTTTTTCCGAGATTGATGATAGCCAATTACGGATTTGTGATAGTCATAACGACAGGATTCACCACTCCCTCGCCACTGATCAGTGTGTAGACGATGGGTATGTGAGAAAGCAGCCAGTGGCTTAGGAAGAATAGTGTGCGAAGTACTAGTGTAAAAAAAAAAGATTCAGAAAAGCATGGGTAGGTGCACTGGCCGCCGCAATTTGACTAACATAATGTTGAAAACGGCTTTAAAGACCGTATATTCTATCAATCAACCAACCGTGGAGGCTGTGCTACAGGTACCATCGGCTCTAAGACAGGGAATTGTAAAGTAAATGATGCAGAAAAAGCATGTATAGGAGTATTGACAGAGCTATAGGTGTATCCCTTTACCACACAATGCCGACTTTTAACGACCCTGGAAAAGAAGCCTTTTGAAAACATTGTGGGAAAAGGAGAAAATGCTGGTAACCAGCATCTTCTCCTTTTCCCACAGTGTTTTCTACCCTATTGAAATAAAAATGCCCCATTTCAGCCACATTGAAATTGTCGTCTGCAAATGCGCTCAATTTGGTGAAGGCTAAAATTTTGCCTTCTGGTATGGATAAATAATTTTCGACTCGTTACCACACAAACCTAAGTTTTTACCGACCCTGATCAAAGAAGCTTTTGAAAACATTGTGGGAAAAGAGAAAATGTTGGTAACCGGCATTGTCTCCATTTTACAACATGTTTTTTACCCATTCAAACAGACATCAAATCAAGTGAGCCAGATTTAATTTGCAGTCTGCAAATGCTATGATTTTGGACGAGTCTATTTTTTTAAAAAGTTAAAATGGCGTCTAATACCAAACAAAGATATTCCTAGAATAAGGATTTAACCTTTGCCACGCAATCCCGAGTTTTAACTAGCCTGGAAAAGAAGGCTTTTGAAAACATTGTGGGAAAAGGAGAAAATGCTGGTAACCAGCATTTTCTCCTTTTCCCACAATTTTTTCTACTCTATCAAAGACGCAAATCATCATTTGAGCTATCTTTAATTTGTCGTCTGCAAATGCTTTCAATTTGGTTGAGTACAATTTTTTGTTGTTTGGTATAGAGTTAAATAAAATAGGCTATGCCTTTGCTTGAAAGGAACATACTTGGCTGACAAAACCTGAAACGATATTAAAAGATTTCCAGCCATTTCCGTCGTTTTGACTGATTCAGCGAGTCCAAAATTCCACACAGTGTAATAAGAGATAGTGGAAATTTTCCTTCAGTGTATCAACACCAAACAAGTGAAATTCACATGTGAAAAAAGATACTGTGTTTCTATTTTTTTTTTAAACTCTGTTTTATTTTTTCAATGGACGGTGAAATTTAAGATCAGACGGCTCGTTTTGTTCCATCTGATCTTACATTTTATACCCAAAATTCAAGACAAGTGACCTAAGGCGCCAATAGGGGTCTAGTGTCAACAGGCTGTTTTATTTATTCAACTGGAATATTTCACCAACTCTACAATGACCCGTCGTACACCTTATTTTCTGCCGTATGGAATATACATGCAGTACTTAAATCTTATTAACTAGACTATGGCCTGCAACACGCGAAAAAGGGCATTCGGACATTTGCGTAAAGTGTCGTCTCGGATCAGCCTGCGCAGTCCGCACAGGCTAATCCGAGACGGTACTTTACTACTACATTAGACTTTGTCCAACAGTAGACTTGCGTGAAACAGAAAATCACACACGATCGGAAAATGTCGTCTCGGATCAGACTGCGCGGACTGCGCAGGCTGATCCGCGACGACACTTTACGCAAATGTCCGAATGCCCCTTTTTATGTGTTGCAGGCCATATAAGCCATGCTCTGGCAAAAGGGGCATCTCTGAAATGTATTTTACCAAGCAACTCATCACATACATGTAATTATGGATTCATAAAATCCATTTTGTCGAGCAACCGACTAAATAGTGCGGTGGAATGGTCCCTGGACATGCAAACAATTTACAAATTGCTAAAAGTTTCGGAAGTCATATTGTTTGCTTAAATGTTTTTGAAATCATACTTCGTTTGGATCTTGTGTGATTTAGAAAGGTCAGTGGATTCAAAATGTTTGCTCCGTGGAATTACTTGTTTGTGTTTGGTATTCTACAACGTTTTCAACATTAGTTCAGTTATACGGCGGCTAGTGCACCTATTAACGTGCTCCTGGTGATTCTTAAAAACAGTGCTTCGCTCAAAGCCATCGGCTGCTTTTCCATGCAAGAATATAAACGAAACAAAATTGAACCATATAAGTCCGAGTTTTAACGACACCAGTTGTGAAAAAGGCTATTGAAAACGTTGTGGGAAAAGGAAAAAATGCTGGTCACCAGCATTTTCTCCTTTCCTCACAATGTTTTCCTCTCTTTCATTAATAAATTCATCATTTAAGCCACATGAATTTTGTCGTCTGCAAGTGCTTTCAATTTGGACCAGTCTAAAACTTTGTCGTTTGGTAAAGAGTTAAGCGATGACAGAAGAATGATTTCTGTCGCAATTACTATCATTCACCCTCGAAAACACCATGGCTGAGCTGAGATTCCAACTCACTACCCAAGAGCTGTTGATTGTCGATGAGTGGCTAGACGAAATTAACCGTTAAAGTGACAATAAAGCCCAAATGTAAACAAAGCGGGTGTTTAAATGTATTTGAATTTATATCATACCATTTAAAAATATAGAAATTATTGTGAAGATGACAACCTGTCATTGTACGGTCGGTCCAAGTGTTAGTCGCTGACAGAGAAATTAATTTCAAAACTAGATTAAAACCTGCCAGGTAGCTGTGTCTTTTGTTTACTTTTTGCCTGATTTTAAAGTTCTTTTTTCTGCCAGCGACTATCACATGGCCCGACCACACAATGACAGACTGTCACCTTCACAGTATTTTCCATACTTTAAAATGGTATGATTTAAATTTAGATGTATTATGGCACCTGTTTTGATATTTTGGCCTCTACTGGGCCTTTAAGGCATTAACCACACAAAATCGAATTTAACGACCCTGATGAATAACATTTTTAAAAAAGTATGAAAATAGGAGAAAATGCTGGTAACCAGCATTTTCTCCTTTTCTCACACATTTCTAGTTTTTGAGAGACAAGTTCCATTATTTTAACAACATTTAATTTTCTTTCAACTTAGAGCTGCCATTAATTTTGTTGTCCAGAAAGGCGTAAACTCGTGACAACACGAACAACTTTAAATATTTTGAAGACTATTGATCAGGGTTCTCTTTGAAAGGCTACTGAGCAAAGGAAAAATTGCTTTGAACAAGCAATGTCTCCTTTTGCCAAAATGTTGCATTGTATATTTATGTATTATATTATATTCTATTCATCATCAATTTCTTTGCATTAGCTCTATACCAAACGACAATATTTTAGACTTGTCTAAATTGAAAGAACGGGCAGACCATAACATCAATGTGATTTAGAAACTAAACCTATGATTTCTTGGACCCTAGCATATACCTGGTATCGGACATTGTGGACCCACGATCAGGCTGGGATATACAGTGCTGTCTGAATCCACGATCGAAGATCTAGAGAGCTCTACATTTCCTTTGTTAAAAAAATTTCGACCCTTTACCACACATTCCCGAGTTTTAACGACCTTTAGGGCCGGATGGCTTTTGAAAACGTTGTGAGAAAAGGAGAAAATGCTGGTTACCAGCATTTTCTCCTTTTCCTACAATGTTTTCTACCCTTTCGAAAACAACTCACATCTTTTTAGCCAAATTTAATTAGTCGTCTGCAAATGCTTTGAGTTTACGAAGGTCTAAACTTTTGTTGTTTGGTAAAGAGTTAAAGATGTCTGCAATATCCTTTGGCTTACTTTTTTTACAGTATATTTTTCAAATGTAGTGAAACTGGTGTGTGCTGAATGAATTTAAACACTTGTGAACCGTTCATTTTAGCAGGATTTTGAACTTTTATTGGATATTAATGCACTTATTAGGCTTAAAAATCGTGAGAGGTAAGTCTAATTGTGTTTTTTGCTAATCCGTTCTTTCATTCAACCATTTAATCATTCTATCATGGAAATTCATTAATTCAGTCGAATATGTTGCACACAGGTAATGAAGCTACCAATGTCTCATTCTCAAAACGGGTTTCCATAAGGACATTTTCTCTTTTCAAACAAATTTTCAGGCTTAAAACCTATGAAATAATCATGTCCATGTAAAGAACCATGCAATTTCTCGTCAAACAATTTTGACAAAAAAAAAACCCACCAACACATACAGATTAGCATACAACAATGGTTCATTTCCACTGTCTGAACGAAATCGCTTAGAGGACACAGTAATCGATTTACGCGCACTTGTCGCATCAGCATCTGTTGCTATTGGTTACACGACATGACGTCACACTATGGCAGCATACTGCAAATAGTATTTTAGCCGAATATGGAAATTGAATTCGATTCGCAACCAGCAAAGTAAAGAGGCTAGGTAAGAGTTGCAATGTCCTAATCGAAAGCTTATCATCAAAGAAGAAGGACTGTATTATTTAAGCTCCATTGCTCTTTGTATATGAACCACGGAAAGCGACTAATTTCAGAGTTGTTCTGTTAAATATTGTGGGTGGGGTAGGTTAATTCCCCTTAGCAGTTTGATTTTATCATTTCAGGCATTAAGCCCCTTTTTTACAGAGCATGCCTCAGTTGTATTTTGTTAACCAAATCTGCGGTTTTCTTATGATATAGATCTAGTTTGATTTTGGGATTATCAAGATGATGGACAAAACTTCTTCAAAAACCGAAGCAAATGACAACAGTGCGAAAGATGGTGTTGTGGAAGTAAAGCCTGCTTTACCAGAAATTGACGTAGATAAAATAATACAACAACTACTATCAGTGAAGGATCAGCCTGGAAGACAGGTAGCATATTTTTTAAACTCTTTAGCACACAACAAACCTTCTGCCTTGTCCAAGTCCAAACTTTGAGCAGAAGACAATTGAAATGTTGCTGAAATGGTGGGATTTGTCCTGAAAGCCCAGAAAATACTGTAGAAAAAGGAGAAAACACTGGTTACTGGCATTTCTCCTTTTCCCACAATGTTTTCCAAAGCTTTCTTTCTCGAGGTAGTTAGAACTAGAGATTGTGTGGTAAAGGGTTAGAAACACTTTCAATTAATTTTATGGCAGACAGTGCATCTATCTATGCTTTCCTGGTATTATTAAATCAATTCTATAACACAAAGTTCTTGCAAGCCATATACTGTGTTTAATGTAACAGAGATTAAAACTCACAACCCATGTGATACAAGCACTGTTTGTTAACTTTAGTAGTGGATACAATGTAGGTTGAGGGATGAAATGTACATGTATTTCAGTTTTTTTATTTAGTATAATACCCTTTTACCCATAACCTGCTGATCACGACTATAGTTGCTTCTGAGGAAACTGTAAATCAAGATGTCAGAGACTTCACACAATATGCTGTCTGATCTTAGATCTACAGCGTCTGATATGTTCTGAGATAATCTGGCATAAGCCATCCTGAAATTATAATAATTTGTTTTTACTCACAGACTGAAAAAGCCTCACCACTTTCTCCAGTGCTCATACATAACACTGCAAAATATCACAAATGAAAACAACGCCACTGGAGAAGAAGAATGAAATGATAATATAATTATGAAATTATGCATGAAATGTATGGTCTTATCACATAAAACCTACTCCAGCAGTGCTTTAAACCCATGAATCATTTTCGATAATACATCAGTGTATTATCTTTTTTTGGGTCCTGGTTTTGCTTATGTTATAGTTATGGGTGTATGGTGCTGGTGATACCAGCCACAGCTGGTGCTGGAATTTGTACTACTTTAGAATTGCGGGAAAATGATGTTATTTTGGCCAAGACACATGCGTGTGGAAAGTATTATAATTTTCATGTGTAATAACGATAAGAAATGCATAGAAAACTATTTACAATCAACAAAATTCCGGAATTTTTCAATTTATTCCTTCTGTAAACTGTTTCATTCTACTTTCGATGTAAATATCACAGAGCTATCTTCTTGTGTATGCACACATTTCAAACGGTATTTTGGCTAAAGGTGATGAAGCAAGATACTTGTTTCTCTGCCATCTGTTTTATATTATAAATATAATCTCACATTTTGTGTTTAAGTATTGTCATTTTTATCAAACTTGTTGACTAAAATGTGTATGACGTGAGCCTTTAATTATTTCGTTTGATAAGAATGATAAAACATAAACACTCAAATAAGATCCTCTACTCATACATCCCAAGTGGAGTTTTCAATCCTCTTTTTCTCTTCCACAATAGGTGCAGTTGCCAGAGACCCAAATACGCCACTTATGCCAGATATCCCGACAGATATTTCTGGATCAACCCAATTTATTAGAATTGGAATCACCCATAAATATATGTGGTGATATCCATGGGCAGTATGAAGATCTTCTTAGAAGCTTTGAACAAAATGGATTCCCTCCAGATAAGAACTATCTTTTTTTGGGAGATTATGTGGACAGGTTTTGTATTTTTGTTATGGCTTTTAGTTTGTAAGAACTTAACATTTGCTGTCTGTATGATGATGAACAGATTTCCTTACTAGCACAAGTATTAACCCTTTACTAAAAGATCCTGTGCTTTTACAACCCTAGATAAAAGGTTTTTGAAAGCAGTGTTGAAAAAGCGGAAACTGCATTTCTGTACCATTATCTAAATAAATCAAAACCTAGTGCAAATGAAATGGAAAAGAAACGTTTGTAAAAATCAAAACACCTATTGAATGAATTGTATGAAAACCATGTGGTAGAATAAGCAATTGCTTGTTAAAGATACATCTCTACAACCAGGAAGAAAAAAACGCAGTCAAAACTTTATAGTGTGTATAATGGTTCAGATATTGGTCAGCTGTGTAAACATGGATAAATAATTATTAAATATGGTGTACAGGATAGGATAAAGAAACTCAAGGGACTTGTCATCATTTAAAACCGGAAACGACAACAGCGATAGCTTGGAATGCCTCCAAAGCATGAAATGCATTTTCTATCCATTATAATACATGCAATGTTGCAGCCGTTAGGGGCAACATTTGGCATGAAGACACAAGAATGATTATAGATTCATAAAAGGATGAAAAACTGGCTGAAATCTGGCTGAAAATGAGTATAGGTGTATCTTTAAAATCAATTGTTTCATTTCTCACATTTTCAGTTTCCCCTGCAGGAGAATAAAAAGTTATTTGTAAAGCATAGAGACTAGAGTTTCTTCTTTATGACTAAAATCTAATAAATAAAAAGCATAACCATACAGAAACAAAACGATAAATCATGTATGTAATACATGTATGAACTTAACAGCCAAAAACATTTTAATATAAATTTCCTATGAATTATCTGAAAATTTGCTGATGTATATTAACATTGTCCCTTTTCAATACCATTACTAGTATATTAAAATTTGCAGATACTCTGATATACATGTATTTGGGACTCACTCTAAGTTCATTAATTTGATACCAATACAAAATTTTAGGTGCTTTTATAAACTGTTTTATTGAGATCAATAGTTTGTACATGTACTAAGGTTTGAAGGAATAGTGTTGATTATATTGATATTCAGTAACACTCCCTTTTCACTTTTCTTCCTTTTTCTGTGGCCTAAATGCTTATACATCTTGTCTATAAGCTAGATCTAACTAACTCTCTCTCTCTCTCTCTCCCCCCCCACCCCCCTCTGTCTCTCTTGCTTGCTCACACCCACATATATATGCACACACAAGTAGCACTCAGCTCTAAATGAAAATAAAGTACAATGTATACATTTTGTTTTCTCATTTCAGAGGCAAACGCTCACTGGAGACAATCTGTTTGTTGCTGTCTTATAAAGTTAAATATCCGAACAACTTCTTTCTAATCCGAGGGAACCATGAATGTGCGTCTATTAATAGGTAATAATATTTGAAGGGGCTCCAGATTTGAGTTAGAACTTGCTTGCCTGAAGATAAAAAATTCATGATCTACTTCAGTGAAGTAGTATGTGTAAGAGGACAGATATTCTTTAGGAATAGTTACTGTCTGTTTTTCCTCTAGGATGAGAAATTTCAATTTTGCTACCCCTGTACTATAGTGTATTAGGACAATCTTTCTACGAGACAGGGACACTTGCTGAGTTTGTCAATAAAAAGGACGTAACAGCTTGAAACAAACAATATCTTAGACAAAACTTTAATTTATATCTTTAGACCAGACAAAATTTTAGTCTGGTCTAATTTGAAAACATTTACAGATGACAAATTAGATGTAGCTACAGAGACAGAATATGTCTTAATATGTCTTAAACAATAGAAAACATTGTGGGAAAAGGAGAAAATGCTGGTTACCAGTATTTTCTCCTTTTTCCCACAATGCTTTCAAAAACTCTTCTTCTTCAGGGTTGTTAGAAAGAATAGAATATTTTGGTGATTAGTTAAAGACAGAATTCCTTTTTTTCTGGTAACCAGCATTATTTTTCTCCTTTTCCCACAATGTTTCCTGCCCTTTCAAAGAAAAATTTCCTAATTTGTGCAACATTCAGTTTGTCGTCTGCAAATGTGTTCAAAGTGAAACAGTCTTAAATTTTGTCATTTGGTAATAAGTTAAAGATATACCAGAAATTAAAATGGAGGTTATCATTCCCTTTCAGGATATATGGATTTTATGACGAATGCAAGCGCAGATATAACATAAAATTATGGAAGACATTTACAGATTGCTTTAATGCATTACCTTTGGGTGAGACATTATTGTTTTATGGTTTTGCATCTGCTGCACTAATAACCCTTTACTCCATCACAAAATTTCGGACTAGTCCAAAGTGGAAGCATTTGTTGGCAACTAGTTGGATATGGCCCTTATGATGGGAGTTGTCCTTGAAAAGGTAGAAAACATTGTCGGAAAATGCTTGTTATCAAACAGTTTACCCTTTATCACACAATCCTGACTTTCTGCAACCCTGTGGAAGATGCTTTTGAAAACATTGCAGGTAAAGGAGAAGATGATGGTAACCAGCATTTTTCCTTTTCACAAAATGTTTTTTCTACCCCAGCGTAAACAAATTTCATTTAACCTTTTACTAAATAACTACATGCTTCTAACAACCCTGTAGAAGGTCTTTTCAAAACATCTTGGAAAAAGGAAAAAAGTGGTTATTTGCAGCATTTTTCTCCTTTTCCCAAAATGTTCTTTACCCTTTCAAAGACAATTCCCATCATCTCATCGATTTATTGTCTACAAATGCTTTTGGTATGGACGGGTCTAAAATTTTATCTGCATGTAAAGAAAAAGCATTTGATAGATTTTCTGTATACTTCACATTTACAGCTCAATAACAAAATGACTTGCACTGTTCACATGCATTTGTTTCTTACATGGTTAATTAGATATTCTGAGATTAATAAATTTTTAATAAATGCTTGTGTCTCTATTTACTGCACAACAAAATGGCTTACAGCATAATGTTATGGCTTGCACTGTTTACATGTACATGTATATGTTTCTAACAAGGTTAAGTAGATATTCTGAGATTAATAAATCATTATTAATGCTTATCTCTCTATTTACTGCACAGAAATACTCTACCACCACTCACAATTTACTGCATGTAGATAGTGCTATGTATATATGAGTGTCAGTGATGCTCTGGCAAAAGGCAGTTTAATGCATCTCTAATTCATTATACTAAGCAAATCATCTTAATTAAGGATCCATAAAATCCATTTGGCCTTGCAATCAACTGAATCATTAGTTAGACTGGTTCTTTGACATGCAGAAAATTGACTATCGGCAAAAAGTTTCGACTTGGGTCAGCCTGCAGTCTGTGTAGGCAGACCTGGTTTGATACTTTTCGCACGTGCATTATACCCCCTTTCACAGAGCATAGCTCATATACATTTGAGCCATGCTCTTTGAAAAGGAGGTTTAATACAATTGCAAAAAGTATCGACCCATGTCAGCCTGCGCAGTCCGTGCAGGCTAACATGGGTAGAAACTTTTTGCTATCTGTAAATTTTATACATGGTCAAGGACCATTCTACCTCCATATCCAGACTATTGTCAGACTGTATGAAATTTTATAGATCCATAATTATATAACTTACTGCTTGGTATCACGTGTTGCGGAGATGAATTAAGCCCCCTTTTGCCAGAGCATGGCTCATTTTATATGTTGACATCCAAATAGCTAGATATTCTTTTTACACAAACAAAAGGACAAACTTAAGATTTTATTAATCTTTTATACATAACTCATGCATATACATGTATTTTGTATCACATGGATACCTATAAACAAATTCATAGAAGGTCATTTAAGGTGATAAGTTTTAACAATTGAATAACAAAACAGAAAATAGAAAAAGTGGAGAATGAGCACTGATAATTAATGTTTTAATTCACGGCACAGGTATTGTATACGTTTTCTTTGCATATGGAAATCGTAAGATTGGCTTCAGTATTGATGAAACGGTCGGAAAAAAAACAGCTTTTTCGATGAACTATATAACTATGGATCAGGGGAGTTGTCTGCTATTGGTTTTTTTCTGGCTTCTTAAATTGTTCTTCATCTTGGCCAGTAGAGTGCCAAACATATCTTAAGTTACTTTGATAGATAATTTAAATCAAGGTCAGACAGCTTAGAACATTTATTTAATGTAATATTGGACCTACAATTCTATTTTGTCAAATATCCTTTCAAAACACTATCTCAAGATTGCAATGGACTGAGTTCTTTTTTCCTGGATGAAAAAAAGAATGTGTATCCAGGGGTCAAAAGGTTTATTTACATGAATAAATGATTTTTCATAATTTAGACATGAATTCATATTGCTCTTGACCTAACAAATACACAGCTATGTAAACAAAATGCTTATTTTCAATCATTTGACAAAACCTGCTTCTTGCAGTTTCAGAACTGTTTTTACTTCAAATCCTCTCAAAATATTGGATAATTGATCAGACTGTACATCCTGGTTGGTCTGATCTTAATCTAAGCTGGTAGCAAAAACACCTCTTGTTACCCTTAATATGCTTAGAATTGAGAGTTCTTATGACCATGAATCAAAACAGCCTAAAAACAATTTGACTTAGTATCTGTAGTGTTCATAAGAATAGGTTATACTGTATAAAGTTAACTTTGAATATTTTTCTATATGGTCACTTCAACTTCCATGACTCATTTAGAATAAAAAGCATTTGAAACTTAAACATTTATGAATGAATTTAGAAAAATTTTGAAGATTGATGACCTTTAAAGTTAGAACAAAACTTAAATGAAATAACAAAAAAAGCTATCCCACTAGTGTAACTTTCCAGTGTCAACAAGTGCTTTCTTTCCATAAAAATTAATTTGCACTGCTTTGTTATTCATTTCTTGAAGTCTCTCATGTAAACAAACATTAAATAGCCATCTCTGACTAACAGCCTGTCACACTGACTATTCTCCATTGAATTTTGTCTTTTACCAAACAATCCGGAGTTTTAACAACCCAGAGGAAAGAGGCTTTTGAAGGCATTATGAGGGTAAAGGAGAGCATGCCAGTAACCAACATTTTCTCCTTTTCCAAAAATGTTTTCTGCCCTTTCACAGACTAATGCCATCATCTCAGCCAGATTTCATTTGTGGTATGAAATCCAAAATTTGTAGTTTGGTAAAGAGTTATATATACAGGAAAATATGTTATAACCTTTAGAGTGCAAATTAACCCAACAGGCATTTCCATTCTAGAAATAAGACCAAAATAATTTTGATTTCAAGTTTCCTTTTGTCTGTTATGCTTTAGCAAAAGGGACAGCGTAGATTAATGATCAGACTGGTGTTTTGTACTGTCTGATCTTGATCTACACTGACCGCAAGGGAGACTATAGTCATGAAAGGTTCTTTATGGGCTAACTTCTCAGATGGTTTGTCTTGACATTTACAGTTGGAATGCTGTATGTATTTAGAATGGTTGGTGACTGTTGTCTATGATTTCACAATTTCACAACTTCTGTCTTTGCACTCACAACAGCTGCCTTGGTAGAAGGAACCATATTTGGAATGCATGGGGGATTGTCTCCAGAATTAAAAGATTTAGACCAGGTTTGAAAGAACTTTTCTGTAACAAATTTTCAACAGTGGAAAAAGGAAAAAAAAAGGAAAAAGTCTGTTTTTTAATTATCAATGAAATGGATATGGAGAACTTGGCTATGACATTTCAATTGAAGATATTATATTATTCAGTTTATTTGATCCTAATCTTGAATCCATCATTTTTTTTCTCTTCCAGGTTTGGGTAATCATGTTCATCAGCTTTGGCTGAATTTTTTCCCATAGCTGAATTTGTTATACAATAAATATACTGGTACTATTACATACGTATTTGCTACTATTCATAATGTAAGACTTCTACAAGTTAAACCTATACTATATAATCCTGAGTTTTAACAGCCTAGAGAAGGAAAGCTTATGAAAACATCTTGAGAAAAGGAGGAGATGATGGTAACCAGTATTTTCTCCTTTTCTCACAATTTTTCATCCTTTTAAATAATCAGTTTGAACTGCAAATAGTTTGTCACTGCAAATGTTTTGGATCTGTGCAAGTGCAAAATGTTTTTGTAAAGAGCTATTTTTTTTTTTTCTGTAAAATCTATATTTGAATTTATTTATCTCTGTTTCATAAAACCATGGAAATGCTACAGCTCCTGGAAGATTGTTATTATATGTCATTCATTTTACATAAAGAAATTTTGACTCATTACCAATTTTGCATAAGATGACTTTGAAAACATGCCTGTATTTTATCGATAAATGAAATAAAATAATTATATAATAACAAATTTTGCAAAAGGATATACTTCTGATTGCAAAACAGTTTATGCTTATCTCACAATGGTTGTAAAAGAAGCCAACTGCAAGATAAAAAAGGTCATCTGCAGGTTGTAAAGTGCAAGTCTGAATATAATAGACAGGTTCAGAATTTGAAATTTATTGCTTTTCTGACAATGCAATGAGCCGAGCCCCAGTAGCTCAGTTGGTAACATGCAGGACTTGAGAACAGGGGGTCGTGGGTTCGATCCCCGGCTCGGCCAATTTCCTTCCGAGGACTGATGATAGTCATTGCGACAGGATTCATTCCTCTCCCACCGCTGATCATTGTTTCGACAATTGGTTTTGTGGGAAAGCAGCCAGTGGCTTGGAAGGAAAATTGTGCGGAGTACTGGTAAAAGAGACTCCTGGAAAGCATGGATAGGTGCACTGGCCGCCGCAATATAACTGAAATAATGTTGAAAACGGCGATAAACACCAAAACAAAAAAACAATGACAATGCAATGAAGAAACAAAGGAAATTTGTAACATTAATGTTTTTTATAGATTCAGATTTTTACATAATTTTATGCAAGACTTTGTAGAAAGTACATGTACATATTCAAGAGATTTCTACATTAGATTAATTGGCCAAGTTTTATTTGATCAGATAAGAGAAATGGAACGTCCTTTTGATGTCCCGGATCATGGTCTTGTATGTGACATGCTGTGGTCAGATCCAGATGATGTAAGTCTGTAGCTATGTGTTTTGATCTTTTATCAGAATGCCATATTGATACACTGAACAATTTTCACCCATAGGACACCAAGCGCAACTTAAGTTGTTTTTGGAAACAAAGGTGATCAAGATGAAACTGTATTTTGTGGAAAGAGTAGATCAAAATCAGACCACACAGACTGTCCACAATTTTGTGAAATGTTCTGTTAAAGCTTGAAATTGCATTGCTTTGGTTAGAAACTCCACTTCATTTATGAGGTGCTGTGTTTATTATTGATAAAAAGAAAACAGAGAAAGAAACAAGCAAAAATCACTTTTTTTTTTTTTTTTTTTTTTTGCTAAAGTAATTCATAAAGTATCAAAGTGGTTTCAAGATTAGACAGCTTATTCCCTAGCACATTCTCTGTAGTCTGATCTCAGTCTACACTATTCAAAAGCACCAAGGTTTATATTAGATAACAAGGAGAAATCTCTAAGTTTTACACAACCCACAAATCTCAAACAAGAGCGGCAAATTGTCGCAAGATATGCCTGTCCCAACACTAGTTGTCGAGGGGGTATAATAATCGTAAAGGGCAGGTAATGCAACAAACATGCTTACCAAAGTCTCGAGTCAAGTTCTTTTGCACTGCACTCTGTATTATTGCAACAAACACAAATGCCAAGTTTCAAGTCAATCGGACTGGAGATGACAAAGTTATGCTGCGGACAAGCAGAAAATGCTGTAAAACTGACGATCAAAGGGAAATAACTCAAAGACAGCACCAGGTAGAGTTATGGTTCTTTCACACTGCACTCGGTATTATTGCAACAAACACAAATGCCAAGTTTCAAGTCAATCAGACTGGAGATGACAAAGTTATGCTCCGGACAAGCAGAAAATGCTGTAAAAATGACGATCAAAGGGAAATAACTCAAAGACAGCACAAGGTAGAGTTATGGTTCTTTTGCACTGCACTCCGTATTATTGCAACAAACACACATGCAAAGTTTCAAGTCAATCGGACTGGAGATGACAAAGTTAAGCTCCGGACAAAGAACTGGACGCCGCCCGCTTGCCCGCCCGGACGCACGCCTGGACGCCATGGGTGATCCCATAATACGTCCCGTCTTTGACGGGCATATAAAAATGAAATTCGGAATCTGAGGAAGAGCTCAAATCAGCTGTTTCTACTTTCGTCACAAATGCTATTTGGTCTATTTCACTGATACATTTTTCAGTTCTCAACTTCATATATAGATACAAATTGGTTGACTTTTGCAGGATTTTATGAAATTGAAATTAGTGGCAAAGGTATCAACTGTTTATTAACTCTTTACCAAAATTTTAGACTTGTCCAAATTCAAAGCAACAAAATAAACATGACACAAAAATTGAAATCCGTTTTTTTATAGGGTAAAAAATGTTGTGGGAAAAGGAGAAAATGCTGGTTACCAGCATTTTCTCCTTTTCCCCACAATGTTTTCAAAAGCTTTCTTTCTTTCTCAGGGTCGTTAAAAGTAGGGATTGTGTGGTAAAGGGTTAAAGGCTTTTTTGTTGTGGTTTTAATGTAAAACATTTCTCACTCCTGGTATTTTCAAAAGTGTTCGGTTTTATTTACTGAATGTCTTTGTTTAATTTAACATGAGATGAATATTTCTGATCTTTACATACATGTGTGAAAAACAAACTCAACTTTTTGTGTGTAAACAGAAGGAAACAGCCAAGAACGTTATCCTTTCTTTATACCAATAGGACTTTTCATGCCTCTGCAGAAGACAGATTTTGGGACATTTTGGAAAAAGAAGTCAATGCTTGCTTCAGCAATTGCACACTGTCCTGAAACGATTTCTTTACAAATCAACATGAAATTTTCTTCTCTTCAAGTAACTCCATAAATCACTTTCACATGTACTTTTTTGGTCTAGAATTAGCCTGCGCAGTAATTGCTTAACTCATAGCATGCTAAGTATGGCTTAACATGCTTTTGAAGACATTGTAGATCAAGATCAGACTACACATAATTTTGTGAGACATTCTGCTCTAAATACTCATAAACCTTGACATGTATGGACAGCTCCTTTTGAAAATGTCCATCTCAGACATCTATCAGTCTATGGGTCAAGTCTTCTTATATCATGGAAATTTTCTTTGCAGTCATGAAATTTGCTGTCAACAAAAATCAGTTTGGAAACAGCTTACTTTCCAATTCATTCAAAACTCAGTTGCCTTAAGTCTTTTGTAGGGCATTTTCTTAACACCCCACAGTGTATTTTATCCATTCATAGACAAATCAATTAATTTGAGCCAAATTGTATTTTTTATCTGCATTTTGAATAAGTCAAAAAATTATCGAATGGTGAAGAGTCAAGGTTTATTTTTACACCTTCCCAACTTAAACAACTCATTTTATTTCTTTGGACGTATAAATGTTAATTAGTGCAATGTAGCAACACAAATCATGCATACCAGGATAGTGTCGAGATTTTGGATAACAGCGTTTTTCACATTATTAAACAAGAAACATGTTATTTTCCTTAGAAATACCTCTCTCCCTATTTTACATGTCCTACCATTTGGTATATTTGAAAATGGCCTGTCTAGTAATGGGTCTATTGACCCTTAGGGGGGGGAGGACAAACCAAGATACTTTTCTGGACAAATTAGACAAAGATCAAACTGCAGAGAACTATCAGTTTTCTTTTTATTTGCTCGGCTGTTTTGGAAGAAAATTGAAGGTATTGTCCTAGCTCTGGCTTTGTTGTCTACGTTGTGCAAAAATTCTGACATTTTGTAATATCTCTGTTATTACTGAAGACATTTACTTCAACTTTTACAAGTTGTTAACTATCAAAAGGGGTACCTGTACAATAAGGGCAGGTAACTTTCAAAGAAGTTTTGACTTAGTTATGTCCCCCATGGAATTTTCACAGAAGATCAAGAAACGGCATCTGAGCATTTGCACCTGCGTTTGGTGCTCTAGTTTGTCTCTTGCTTTAAGAGTTCACAGTTTTGTCCATTGCTCAGTAGAATTTGTCCATTGCTTAGTGCAATTTGTTAGAATTTAGCAAAACGTTATTGGTACGTCTCACATCTTTGTCTTACAGGATATAACAGGGTGGGGAGAAAATGACAGGGGCGTGTCGTTTACCTTTGGAGGTGACATTGTGAGGGATTTCTGCCAAAAACATGATCTCAGTTTAATCGTACGAGCTCATCAGGTATGTTCTGTGTTTTTTTTTTCAGCTTAGCCAAACCCTTTACCCCACATTTTGGACTATTAACGACCCTGAAGGCTTTTGAAAATATTGTGGGAAAAGGAGAAAATGCTGGTAACCAGCATTTTCTCTTTTCCCACAATGTTTTCTACGGCCTTCTCCTTTTCCCAAATTGTTTTCAAAAGGCCATTTCCCTAAGGTCATTTAAGTCAGGATTGTGTGGTAAAGGGTTAGCAAATTGTTGAAAGTGTGCAGGAGCTGCTCCATGAGTCACTCTATTGGAAAGAGAACTTCATAGTTGATCATGTTTGATTTTGGTTGCTATTGAAGCGACTTGAACAACCCCATGGTTCGTGCATAGAATGGCAGATCTACCTCTAAGTCAGCAACAATTTTCTTGAATAGGAGTCACTTCTCTAAGCTTGGTACCTGTTGTATTTGTAATAAACTACGAAAGAAATCTAAATGCGAGTGTACCATTCCACTCAATAGAGCTTTGTTTTCGTTTCTCCACACAGTAGATAGATTTTCGATTTCTGCGTTAATGATTTTTGTCTTAACTCTTTCACTACTAAATAATTAATTGAATTGCATTTTCTCAAAGGCTGAAAATACATTTCCTCTGCAAGATCAAGAGACAGTTGTCATAATCTTGAATATAGCAGTGGACAGTGTAGATCAGAGATCAGACTGCACGATCTGTGCAGTCTGATCTTGATCTACACTGTCCACAAAAGCTTCTTGTGTCGGCTATTGTACGGACAGAGTTGATGTTTTCAAAAGTTGTTTGAAGCAATACAACAGAAGTTTTCTACTGGTTAAAAATATGTTAACTCTATATCAGAAGAAAAAAAAATCAGCATTGTCCAAATTGAAAGGATTTGCAGATGACAAATTGAATATACTGTGTAAGTGGAAATTTTTGCGACATGCTATTTTTCGCGATTTTGCGAATTTGAAAAATTTGTAAACCTTTCTGTTTGCATATTGTACCACATGTATAACAACAAATAACAAGTGTCTTATATTCACAAATATTTCCGAACGCAAAATGTCTGTAATCGGTACAATGCAAATTTTTCGACACATGTATATATTCATGTATACAGTAGCTGAAATGATGGACTTTGTTGTCGAAAGGTATGAAGGCAGTTTGGGAAAAGGAGAAAGAGCTGGTTACCAGAATTTTCTTTTTCACAATGTTTTTAATACCCGTCTTTCTCAGGGTCATAATCATTAAAACCAGAATCTAGTTTTCTTATCATTATGGCAATAAAAAAAAATTGTTCTTTCAGGTTGTAGAAGATGGCTATCAGTTCTTTCAAAAGAGACAGGTAGGTGCAGATACATGTATTTAACTCTTTATCACACAAACCTGATTTTTTAGCGACACTAGCAATGAAGGCTTTTGAAAACAAAGTGGGAAAAGGAGAAAATCCTTTAATTTCTCCTCTACTGTATCAGAAATGAATGCCAACACTTGAGCCACATTTAAAGTGTTGTCTACAAATGCTTTGAATTTGGACAGGTCCAAAATTTTGTTAGTTGGTATAGAATTAATAGACTTTTTAGAGGGCTACTTACAGATTAACTCTTCACCAGATGAAGTTACACTGTCCTCTAGTACTCTTTACCAAAAACAATCCAGAGTTTTAATGACCCCTTAAAAAAAAGGCTTTTGTAAACATTGTGGGAAAAGGAGAAAATGCTGGTAACTAGCATCTTCTCCTTTCCCACAAATCACAGTCAAGTTTCCTCATCTGAGCCACATTTACATGTACAGTCGAGCCGCGTTTATCCGGACACTTCTGTTCCCTATGGATGTTTCCGGACAAGCCGTATCTCCGGATCAACGAAGTAGGATTCAAAATGAGTCCATGTTGATAATGGACACCGTGCATCGTGAGAATTACGATGGCGTATTATTTACACCGTGCATCGTAAGAATTACGCTAGTGTATGTTTTACACAATTACTTGTATGCATGTACATATGTTTTGTTTCTATACGATTGTTCAGATACATAATAAAATAAATTGTCATAAATATGCATTTCGTCGTTTTTTTAAGTTTATCTATTTTCGTGCATAATTTTCCCTTGTTCCTTCTTACATTGTACATAGCCATGTGCATTACTTATTGTGCAAACAGGAGCGCTTGTAATGCTTGTCACCTTGTAACTTTTGAAAACAAATGACATGGGTGAAAAGAGAAAACACGTCATGTACAGTACATTTTTTCAATGTGTGTACATGCTAGTATTTTCAGTTGTATTTAATATGACAATTTGAAAAAGAAAACCTTTCTGGTCTGTTTTTAGTCCTGAAAAGGACTGTTTCCTTTTTACCCTTTAAAGGGCCGTTTGTGGGAACTCGTTACTTCTTACGAGGAAAAGAAATCTGTCAGCTTCTTCTGTTTGCTTTCCCTTGCACCCTTTTCTTTAAGTTGCTGTGATAGTTTCCACAGAGTGGTAAGGGTGTCTTCTGCGGTTTCTCCGGCTGTCGTCTGTTCAAAGAAAGATATTAAAGTCTGGAGGCTCGATTGGGCTTCTTTCAGAGTCACGTCTGGTTGGAAAGGGTCGGAATCGGGTGTTTCGTTGTCTGATTTTTCTTCTTCGTCTGTCTTTCGTACAATCTCCAATATGTCAGTGTCACTTAGATTTTGACCTGTTTCTTCTTGTCTGTCGATCTGTACGTAGTCGTCTGCCGTCATCTGAGTAGAATCTGTCGGAAGTTTACGCATCAAACGCTGGAGTTCTAACAGAGGGATGTCGTCGTCGTCGATGTCTTGTTCTGTTTGTGGGCTGGTTTGGCTGGGTTGTTGGTCTGGTGCTGCGAGTATGTTTACATGTCTGTAACAGTTGGCGATTGTTCGACAAGTCACCGAGTCCCATGCTGTCTTCACCATGTGTAAAGCTTCCCTTAGGTTTACAGTCTGGTCTCTGTCGTCTTCTGCGCAGTCAATGTAGTGTTTCACAAGAAGTTTTCTATAATGCGCTTTGAATGCTTTGATGATGCCGGCGTCCATTGGCTGAATATGAGCGGTTGTGTTAGGTGGTAAGTGGTGTAGACGGACGTTTGTAAGTTGTAGATCTCCCTGGGAATGGCTGGCTGCATTGTCTACTAGCAGTATGACGTTACGACCGGCCAATCTCATCTGTCTGTCGAAGACTTTTAACCAGTCGATGAATAGTTCGGCAGTCATCCACGCTTTTTTGTTGTGTCGGTAGTGCACGTATGTTTGTGGATTGTACGTCTTCCCAAAACATCGTGGTCTCTGAACTTTGGTAATGACGAACGGCTTTAGCTTGTGGTTTCCAGTTCCGTTAGCTGCTAGGGCGATCGTGATTCTGTCTTTGGAGGCCTTCACCCCTCTCACACTTGTGGTTGCTAAAGTGTGATTAGGGCCAAGTCTGAAAAACAGACCAGTTTCGTCGATGTTGTAGACATCCTCTGGATCATAGTCTGCGAGAACCCTCTGCAAACTTGTTCTTCCCTCTTCTACTACAGTCTTGTCGACGCTGTCAGCTTCCCCATGGTACAGTTTTCGTTTGATGCCGCGTCGTGTCTTGAAACGCTGTAACCAGCCGCGTGAGTAGGAGAAATCCGTGATGTCGAGTTGGTCACCGAGTGTCTTGGCCTTCGTGATGAGCATTTCGTCATTAATAGCTGCGTGGTGGGAACTCATGTCTGTAAACCACAGGAAGACTGCATCTTCTAGTTCCTGGTGTTTTGGTTTTCTGTATCGAAGTAGGTCGGGCGAATCGTCAGATATGTTGAGCCATTTCTCTTTCGCTTTCAGAATATCGCCGACAGTTGATTTTCCAATGTCGAGACACATGGATTTCATAACGTGTTGTCGAATGTCGGCGATAGTGGCTTTTGGGTGGTCTTCTTTGTACTGACAAATGTCTTTCTTCGCGGAAGTCGAAACTTCAACTCGTCGTCTCTTGCTGGTTGGTGTAGACATTCTCTTGATTTCAGAAAATCAAACTTTCTAAGTGGTTAAATGACAATTTGAGAATATTGATTGACAATTGAATCAATATGAAAGACATGCATGTTTTTAATCATTTTTATAGTGTGTTTGGAGTAAAACTATTTTAAGTATTAATTACTGATCAAGTAATAATTAAACAACAAAGGCGTGAAATTGTCACTTCATCAAGTCAGTACTGCGGGTATGGATAGTCTGTCAAACTTAAACTTAACGATGGCACGCGATAGTCATTTAACACTTTCGGAAAACACTTCTAATTAACACGTGTGTTTTCAAAACGTGTGAAAACTGTCTGCAACTATTGATACGAGACTGACACTCGTGTTATTCACGTGTACTAACAACCAGTCCACAACCGCTCGAAGTAGCTCGTATCGATATTTATGAAACCAGTCTACTATGACACCGGAGAAAATAACAAGTCTAAATTGTGTAATACACAGTCAGGCCATGTCCGGTGTTTCGGATAAGATATGTGCTAATCTTTAACCCTTCGTTCCCGATTTTTTCATTCCGGTTCTGGAACGCGGATTTCCGGAATAAAAAGTAAAATTTGTACAGAAAATATTCGTTCCCTGATGTTTCTTTCCGGATCTTGAGATTTCCGGAAATTTGGAGCCCGGATAAACGCGGCTCGACTGTACTTTGTTGTCTGAAAATGGTATCAGTTTGGACCAGTCTATAATTTTGTTGTTTGGTAAAGGGTAAAGTAACATGATTAATTGTTTGAAGAAGGAAGATGCAATCAATGTGTAAAACACAAGGGAGCTTCCTGGATGCAGATCAATCTTGCAAACATTGTGATAGCAGGGAGACTTTCCTCCTTTGTCACAATCTCCACGGATTTTTCATACATGAATGTTATGAACTGAGTTGATCTTAGACATTTTAAACCCTAACCCAACAGTCACCGAGAAAGAAACATTGTTGGAAAAGGAGAAAATGCTGGAAACCAGCATTTTATCATTTTCCCTCAGCATCTGCCAAAAAACTCCAGTTCATTTGTACTGTTTTCGAATTTGTGGTTTGCAGATATTTTCAAGTTTTGGAAGTCTAAATTAACCCTTTACCACACAATGCAGACTTTTAAACTACCCTGAAGAAGAAAGCTTTTGAAAACATGGTGGGGAAAAGGTGAAAATGCTGGTAACCAGCATTTTCTCCTTTTCCCCACCATGTTTTCTACCCTTTGAAAATTATATTTCAAATTTCATGTCAAAATGCTTTGAATTTGGACAAGTCTAAAATTGTGTTGTTTGGTAAAAATTTAAACAGTGCATTCAAAGGTATTCCTTCAAAGGATTTGTTTCAGAAAGCAATGAGATAACCCTTTACTATATAATCTTTTTTTATGCTGATCTTAAGGAAGAAATACATGTACATGTATTTTAAAACATTGAGAAAATGCTTGCATTCCGGTAATAACCAGCATTTTCTTTTTTTCACACATTATATTCTACTGTTCAAAACCAATGCTCAATATTTGAGCAGTAATTATCAAATTGTCTGCAAATGCTATCAGTATGGACAAGTGTAAATTTTGGCTTAAAAGCTAGCAGGTCTTAAAGGGAATGAAAATCACATGGAAATTTTACATTTTCAGTTGGTAACATTGTTTAGTGCTCCAAACTATTGTGGTGAATTCGACAATGCTGCAGCTACCATGATAGTAACTGAAGATCTTACATGTTCATTCACTATTATACCGGTATGTCTTACCTAGTAACATGACATTTTTCCAGTTGTACTATAAAATACTATGGCAGAAAGAGAAATAATTACTCCTAATTAACCCTTAGATGGCAGAATAAACTGAACAGACATTTTAAATCTAGAAATAAGATCCAAGTAAAAATTAATGATATATCAAGGTCAATTTTGTTAGAATGTGTCAGCTAAGCAGACAGAGTATATCAGCACATTTTGTGTAACCTGATCTTGACCTACACTGGCTGTAAAAGTAACTATAGTTGTGAAAGGCACTTTAACTCTTTCCCAAACAACAATATTTCAGATGGGTCCAATTTGAAAGCACTTGCAGAAGACAAAATTTTTATGGCACAAACGATTGAATTTGAATCAGGTAGTCTAGAAAACATAGTGGGAAAAGGAGAAAATGCTGGTTACCAGCATTTTCTCCTTTTCCCACAATGTTTTCAAAAGGCCTACTTCTCAGGGTTGTTAAAACTCAGGATTGTGTGGAAAAGGGTTAAGGGTTAAGACAAAATTTTCAGATGTCTGCTTTAAGTTTTGAAGACTTAATAATCCCCTTGAACTTAGACACATAGGTTTGAACATCAATCTTTGACAAAGCACTTTAGGGGCTAAATGTTAATTCTGTTGTTTTTGTAGACGATGAAGGTGAAGATCAAATTGCTTTTTCCAGACAGTATGGACCCAAGATCAGACTACACAGAATGTGCAGTCTGATCTTGGATCTACACTGTCAAATTGTTGTGAGAACTTTTGGCAAATTATCCTTGAAATTTGCAATGCCTAGCGATGTTTTCCTTTTTGAGAAAGTCTGTTTCGTTTCTTCATTGCTTTAACTCTTTACTCCACAGATACTCATTTTGACACATCAAGAACAGACAGCTTTTGAAAACATTGTGGGAAAAGGAGAAACTGCTCGTAACGAGCAGTTTCTCCTTTACCCACAATGTTTTCTACTCTATCAGATATCTGTATCTCCATTTGTCCACACTTTTGACATCGTATCTTTATTTGCTGTTGAACTGGAAGAGTCTAAAATTGGCATATCAGGTAAAGGGTTAAAGTATAAGTTGCCTTTAGTGACAGTTCTAGGTATAAGTGTCACATAGTTGCAGCCATCCCATGATTATTGGTGTAAGAAATTTTACAGATTAATGGTAAAAATATGAGACACACATTTTCAGTACATGTATCTATTTTTTCTGTCAATATCTCAATAAAAAAGGCAAGCTATTCTGTAAGGCTTATAGGCGATTCGATTAAAAACATGCTAAAGACAAATTCAAGTTTCAATTTGCTTTAAAGAATACAAAATCAAAGTAGGAGTTTTGAAATTAAATCCATCAGAATATTTTCAACTTTTTTTTCAGCCAGAAAGCAAGAAAGTTATAGGGGAATCGAAATCATCAACAAAGAAGAAGAAGAATTGAAAAAAAAAAATAAAATAAAACAAACACTAGAATCCAAGAAGAAATTACATTTTAAAGAGATTATTAGTTCTGTGTTCATATCTTAAATGCCAAATATGAAGTTACTTAAACAAATTTCTCAAGACATGACAAAGCTGTGCTCTAATTCCACTGTCTTGTCTGATTACCGGTACTTGAACATACAGATATGCATGCAGTGTTTAGTATACAGGGACTGTGTAAAGCTGCCAAATTTCCAACGCTTTAACTCTTTACCCAACGGCAAATTTTGTGCTTGTCCAATTTGAAAGCATTTGTGAGCAACAAATCAGTTGTGACTCAGATGTTGAATTTTGTCTGTGAAAGGGTAGAAAACTTTGTTGGAAAAGGAGAAAATGCTGGTAATCAGCATTTTCTCCTCTTTCCACAATGTTTTCATAAGCCTTCTTTTTCAGGATCCTTCAAACTCAAGATTGTTAGGTAAAGGGTTATATTAAATATATTGTAGAGAAAGGAGCAGTTACTTGTCCTTCACCCACAATGTTTTCAACAGTTTTGGAAAATGATAACTTCCATTCCTTTCATCCTTCGTGTAATTTGTAATATATTTTGGTAGGTCCCAGAGTAGCTTGTAGTAAGATGAGTTAAGGGCACAATAACAGCCAAACATAAACAATTTGGGGGTCAAATTGCAGGCAAACTTAATGTATATTATTTAAAAGTATGAGTATCAACATAAGTTAGACAATGTGTTATAGTACAGTGTCAAAGGTCGAGTTGCTGGCAGAAAAATGAATCTTGAAATTAGAATTAAGGTTGGCAGCTTTAACTCTAGTTTTACAATTTATTATTCTGTCAACGACTGGAATTTTGACAATGTACTGTAACACATTATCAGGCTCATTATAATATCCATACTTTTAAATGGTAAGCATTAAATTTGCCTGTGATTTGACTTTCATACTGTTTACTTTTGGCCACTACTTGGCCTTTAAGGTTTGCCTAGAGAAAACTTTATTAAGTTCATTATAAGTCTTACGATTTATGTTTGCATTAAAGCAGTAAAATGCTTGCATGAAAATTACAGTAAAGGTAGTTATTGCTTCTTATTATCATGAAAATATTCAATTTGTCCTTGATATTTTAAAATATTCAGAGCTATATTGTTCCTTTTTTTCAAGCATTCATATTTCTTACTTGTTTTCCTTTTTGACAAGCATAACTAGCCTTACTTAATACATGTATAAACAATGAAGCACTAGAATTTCTATAGAAAACAGTCATAATTTATTGATTAAAAATCGTTGTACAGATTTATTTCCATAATCATATTATTTTAAGTATCTTTTAAGTTTAAGTGTATTATGAGTATTATAAAAAAGTTCTTAGAAAATTTTATTTTTATGTTTTATGTAGTTATAAATGTTGGCACTTTAATTTCAACTTACAAGGAAATAAAAAAAAGTTGAATGCTTCAATAAAGTTGTATTTCTTCCTTTTCTGAAAGCTTTATTGTGTAATTGTTTTCTTGTAAACTGGTACAATTCATGAAAATAGAAAAGTAATCTGCTAGCTTGAAATGCAAAATGATACGAAGAAAAATCAAACAACATGATCAATGAAGAAACTGTAACCAGATATGTAAAGACATTTTACAATAAAGTTATCGCTTGTTAAGTTGAAAAATGTTAATAAGTCTAACCCAGATGACAAAATTTTAGACTTACCGTATTCATATTGAAAACATCTGCAGCCTATTTATTATCTCTTTACCAAACAGAAAAATTTTTGACAAGTCCAAATCCAAAGCACTTGCAGACTACAAATTAATTATGAATGAAATAGTAGAAATTGTCTTTGATTGGGTAAATAAAATTGTGGAAAAGAGAGAAAATGCTGGTTACCAGCATTTTCTCCTTTTCTCACTATGTTTTCAAAAGCCTTTCCTGTAAGAATCCTTACAACTTGGAATATGGTGGTTAAGGTTTAAATTTTGCTCAAATGATGGGATTTGTCTTTGATACTCTACAAACCATTTTGTGAAACCGTGAATAATTATGCTGATTACTAGTATTTTTTTTTCTTCCCTTACCCACAGTGTTTCCAAAGCATTCATCGTGTTCATGAAAACCTGGGATCTTTTTGGTTAAGGGTTTACACTGCATTTCCTGCAGACTTCTTTCTTTGTCTAACAGGAATCCGCTTTTAAAAAATCTTGTTGCAAATCAAGACATTGCAATTTCTGCTTTCGACTTGCTGTTATCACATATTCCCTTATTAGACTTTTATGCATGTTAATTATTGATACATGCTTTTACAAGAATATTTTCAAATATGGCCTCTGGGCATTAATTTTGTTTCAGGAAATGATGTATTAACCTGCTAGAAACATTTCAGTATTATCACAGAATCACTGGAATGTTTCTCAAGTTTTCAGCTTTCAACAAGAAATAGCCTCTAAGGTAATGGGTTAATTGAATAAGATGATTTCACAGTGAAGAACGTTAGGGTCTGTACTCACCAACTATTCTTAAGTCTTTACCAAACGACATAATTTTAGACTAGTCCAAATTGGAAGCATTTGCAGACGACAAAATTAATGTGGCGCAAAATTTGAAATTTGTTTTGGAAAGGGTAGAAAACATCGTGGGAAAAGGAGAAAATGCTGGTTTCCAGCATTTTCTTCTTTTCCCACAATGTTTTCAGAAGGCTTCTTCCTCAGGGTTGTGAAAACCCGGGATAGTTCGGTAAAGAGTTAAGAAAATTCATAGTAATTTTCGCAAAAATTTTCTAAATTTGAAAGTAATACAACTTCTGATTGGCTAAACCATTTGGTAACCTTCGGCTACTAAGCGTGACTAAAGAACCTTTTGCAAACAGTGTAGATGCAAGATCAGACTGCACATTTTGTGCAGTCTGATCTTGGATCTACACTGTCAGATCACAAGATATCCCCCCCCCCCCAAAAAAAAAAAAAAAAAAAATTACCTTTGAAATAGCAAAATTTAGTTTTTTACAATCGGCTTGAAAGTTTCATTTCACTTAATTAGCAGTATAAAGGTTAATCCAATTCTATATCTATATTCCAATACCTGCAATCTCACTGGCTAAAACAGAACAGCTCGACCAATCAGATGACTAGGTTTCAAATTTACAATTAAGCTATTTCATGTATTTAACCCTTTACCACACAGCAAAATTTAAGACCTATCCAAATTGAAAGCATTTGCAGACGACAATTTCATAGTGGCTCAAATGACGCAACTTTTCTTTGATAGGGTAGAAAACTTTGTGGGAAAAGGAGAAAATGCTGGTTACCAGCATTTTCTCCTTTTCCCACAATGTTTTCAAAAGGCCTCTTCTTCAGGGGCGTTAAAAGGCGTCATTGTGTGGTAAAGGGTTAAAACAGTTGATTAATACAAACATTGATCTGTTTACGTATCTTTGTATAAATCGTTTAAGAAAAAAAAATGCAGACATGTTCACAGGACTTTTGACTTACTATTAATAAAATAATCTGGTAAAAACACTTCAATGAAATTTTGCAACACCCCATGACTGTACGGTCTGTATGAACCCTGCACTTTGTGACTGTTTTGAGACTTACTGCCCCTTTTCTTTGACTGATGATTTGATATGTTATGTCTGTTCACAGTTTTCGAGTCAATGCTCCAAACTTTGTATGTTTCATTAGTAGTTTGATTACTCAAGATCAGGTACATATGCTGGCATAGAAATATGAACACAAGAATGGTTAAAACTGTTATAGCAACCACCAGGAACACAAGGCGTGGTAAAGCCATGAATAAATGCTGAAAATACAAACAGAAGAATGTTTAAACCCTTTCACTGCCATAGGTGAAAATAGAGGCTTTTTGTAGAGAACAAAGATCAAGATCAGACTGCACAGAGCATGCAGTATAGTCTTGGATCTGTATTGTCTGCTAACTCTTTCAAGCCTACTAGTTAAGAATTTGTGTAGGTGGATATAGTCTTTCATACAAAATTTCTCCGAGTTGTTACAAGACAGAGTCAGATCAAATTGCCTTATGCTAACATTTTGATCAAGGTCGGACTGCGCAGAACATGCAGTCTCATCTTAGTTCAACACTGTCTACTAGTTTGCAAAATAATCTGGCAAAACAACTCTTGAAATCGCTATGATCTGTTATCCTGAAACATGTATATACAGTACTTTAACCATATACCAAACAGTCTCAAGTTTTAACAACTCCCAGGCAAGAATGCATTTTGTCTATCATTTAAAATACATTTTACTTTTCTGCTGCAAATGCTTTCAAATTAGTTGAGTCTAAAATTTTGTCCTTTTGTAGAGTTAGTTCTTTGCAGGGCAACAAAATTTTAGACTTTTTTTCATACTGAAAGCATTTGCAGACAACAAATTAAGTGTGGAACATGTCTTAGAAAGGGAAGCGGATGAAATTCTGGTCATCAACATTTTCTTCATTTGCTCTGATGCTTTCAAAAGCCTACTACATCAGGGTTTTTAAAACTTGGAATTATGTGGAAAAGGGTAAAAGGGTAATGACTCCCACTGCAAGGGATATTTTAACCCTTTACCACACAATGCCGACTTTCAACGACCCTGGGAAAGAAGTCTTTTGAAAACATTGTAGGAAAAGGATAAAATGCTGGTAACCTGCATTTTCTCCTTTTCCCACAATGTTTTAAACCCTATCAAAGAAAAATTGCACCATTTCAGCCACATTGAAATTGTTGTCTGCAAATGCTTTCACTTTGGACAACGCTACAATTTTGTCATCTGGTAAAGGGATAATAGTGAATGCTTTAACCCTTTACCACACAATCCTGAGTTGTAACGACCCTGAGGAAAAGGGTTCCTGAAAACATTGAGGGAAAAGGAGAAAATGCTGGTAACCAGGACTTTCTCCTTTTCCCACAATGTTTTCTACCCTCAATTAACAAATTTCAAGTTTTGAATATTTATTTTGTTGTATGCTATGCTTTCAATTTGGACAAGTCTAAAACGTAGTTGTTTGATACAGGGTTGAGGTTCCACAAACCTGGAATGCCACAGACATTGTGATAGGCTTGATACTTCCATCTGTATCTACATAGGAGGCTTTGAACAGTCGTACATCATCTGCATAGTGTAGAATACAGCCGGTCCCCACATATATCCCTTGTAGAAACATGGCAATGAGGGTAACCATGAACATGATGAAGTATCTATGGGTATATGCTCCGACACAGTTGTTTGTCCAAATACAGTGATGATCGAAACGATGAACACATCTGTTACACACACCTAAATATAAAGCAGAACTGTTACAGGCTAATGGATAGCCTACCCTCACCAGTTGCTTTGTCACTCAAATATGAAAAAAGATCAAAGGAAATTAACTATTACAAAATAACAAAATTTTGGACTAGACCAAATTCAAAGTATTTGCACACGAAAAATTGAATGTAGGTCAACCTATAATTTCTGTTCTTAAAAGGACAGAAAACATTGTGGGAAAAGAGAAAATGCTGGATACTAGCATTTTCTCCTTTTCCCACAATGTTTTCAAATGCCTTCTCTTATAGTCTCTTAACTCTTTACCACACAATCCCTACTTTTAACGACCCGGGATAAGAAAGCTTTTGAAAACATTGAGGGAAAAGGAGAAAATGCTGGTAACCCTATTAAAGACAGAAATCATCACTTGAGCTACATTTATTTTGTCGTCTGCAATTGCTTTCATTTTGTAAAGTCCACAGTTTTGTCGTTCGGTAAAGAGTTAAGGGATTGTGTGGTTTAAGAAATAATCTTCTTTCTATCATGGTTTATCATTCAATAAACCACGGTTGTGAGTTATGAGGCACAATAAATAATCCACGAAGCTAATAGCCTGAGTGGTTTATTCATTTCACCTCATAACTCACAACGTGGTTTATTGAACAATAAAACATGATAGAAAGAAGATTATTTTGATTCTAACATGACCAACTCTTGTTCAAAGGAAAACAAGTTCATACTTAGCATAAAAACATGGACGCGGATTATATTTTATTGAATAAACATGGCTGTTCCAGTTACTTACCAAAACAACACACCACTGCCCAGTCAGTAAATATGAAAAGAATCAAAATTTTAAGAAAACCTAAGGCATCAAAAAAAAAACTTAAAAAACCGCACCGTTTTAATATTATATTTTCTCCCTTTCAAATGACAAAGAAGAGTAAATGAATTGTCAAGCATCAGAGTCACAGTTGCTTCGAATGCTCTGAATGTTACTCCACCCACTTTTAATCCCATTTCCAATGCAATACCGGTCAATTTTGAACTAAAGTTCTACTTGAAAAGACACTTGATTTACATATCTTTACTGGTAACATTTCAAAAAGTACCATCGTTGTCAATTTTCTTCAAAACAGTTAACATCGGTAAATTCTTGAGGATTTTCCTCATCCTTGGTCAAGGCGCGGAAAATGACAATTTGTTTACGTCAAGTGACTTTCATTGATAAAATATCGGAGGGCAAAGACATGGAACAGCCACAGGTGACTTGCTTTATACAGAATGACGTCACTCTATATAGAATGACGTAGATTTTACCACACTTTCGTCGCACTGTCTTTATAGAGCCAAATTCACATGTCATGTTCATACTTAGTGTTAAAACGCGAATGCGGATTATATTCCATTGAAAAAACGACGGCTGTTCCACTTACTTACCAAAACAAAACCCCACTGCCCAGTCGGTAAATATGAAAAGAATAACAAAATTTCAATAAGGCCTTAAGCATCAAACACAACATAAAAAAAAAAATGCACCGTTTTACTATTATACTCTCTCCCTTTCAAATGACAAAGAAGAATGAATGTATTTTCAAGCATTGGAGCTGTAGTTGCTTCGAATGCTCTGAATATTACTCCATCCACTCTCAATTCCATTTCAAATGCAACACTGGTTAATTTTGAACTAACTTTCATCTTAAAAGACACTTGATTTTACTTATGTTTACTGGAAACATTTCAAATAGTTCCACTGTTGTCAATTTCTATCAAAACAGATAATATTGGTAAATCCTTGAGGATTTTCCTTCCTCCCTGGTCAAGGAACGGAAAATGATGATTTGTTTACGTCAATTGACTTTCATTGATAAAATATCAGAGGGCAAAGACATGGAACAGCCACAGGCGACTTACTTTATGCAGAATGACGTCACTCTATATAGAATGACGTAGCTTTTACCACGCTTTCTTTGCACTGTGTTTACAGAGCCGAATTCACGTGTCAAGTTAAAATAAGGATTAACTCTTGTTCTAGACGACCAATCATGGTAAAAGTTGCTGGTGCATGATTTCGAGTCACAACGCTTTCATCAAAATTTCGGCCAAATCTGTATGAGAAGGAGAGGGCACAAAATTATGTCTAGAGACAGACAGACAGCCTGATTCCAGGATTACCGGTACATCTTGTTTTTCTACGACCAAATGGAAGAAGCTTTCCAAAACGTAACCAGCTTCTGCTTCTTCTATACAATGTTTTCTACGTTTTCAATATGAATTATTTGGCTTAACACACTTGCAATTTATTGCTTTCATAGCTTTCATTGTGGACGAGTCTAAAATTTTGTTCTTTGGTAAAGTAAGACTTGTGCACAGGGGATTGCTGGTTTAAATCCCACCTTGGCCAATTTCTTTCCTAAGATTGATGATAGTCATTGTAACAAGATTCATTCCTCTCTCACCACTAATCTTGTTTTGATAATGGTTATGTGGGAAGGCAGCCAGTGGCATGGGAAGAATATTGTGCAAAGTAATGGTAAAACTCCAGGATAGCATAGATAAGTGCACTGGCTGCCGCAAAAGAACTGAAAAAATGTTCAACATAGCATTAAACACCATAAACAATCAATCAACATGCAAACTGGTGATATGAAAAAAAACAGAAAGAAAATATACACTCACTACAATGCTTTGATCGAGCTGGTTTGGTAATTTTACATGTAGAACATGTGACGCCACCAGTGTATATAATGCCATCAAAGTCATAGATGCTTCTGTACTTGTTTAGAGTGGAATGCGTAATCTCCCCTGGGTCAGCTAGATAGTAGAGATGAAATGCTGACAATTCACTCTTTACCAAACAAAAAAATTTTAGACTTGTCCAAATTGAATGCATTTGCAGATAACAAATGTGACTCAAAAATTGAAATTTGTTTTGGGAAGAGTAAAAAACACTGTGGAAAATGGAGAAAGTGTTGGTTACCAGCATTTCTCCTTTTCCCATAATGTTTTCAAAAACTTTCTTTATCAGGGTCGTTAAAAGTCAGGATTGTGTGGTAAAGGGTTTACTCTTTACCAAACAACAAAATTTTAAACTTGTCCAAATTGAATTGCATTTGCAGATGACAACATAAATATGACTCAAAAATTGAAATTTGTTTTATGAAGGTTAGAAAAACATTGTGGGAAAAGGAGAAATGCTGTATACCACAAAATGCTGGTAAACAGCTATATTTTCAAAAGCATTCTTTCTGAAGGTCATTAAAACTTGGGACTGTGTGGTAAAGGGTTAACAAATCAACACATTGCCATTTGCAGATTTTTTTCCATCTTGTCCTAAACTACTTGTAAAACCATTGAAACATTCTGGCAAAAGAAGAAATTAGTCTCTGATGTGTAAATTTGAGGAAAATTTGAAGGAGGTACAAAACTACTTTGACCTTTTACAGAATGCTGGTAACCATCATTTTCCCACAATGTTTTCTACCCTTCCTATATCAAAATACCCTTTTCAAATTACAGTCATTTTGTCGTCTGCAAATGCTTTGATTTTGGACAAGTCCAAAATTTCGTCTTTTGAAAGAGTAAACTCTTTACCATATGACAATTTTTTAGACTAGTCCAAACTGAAAGCATTTGCAGACAAAAAAGTAAATGTGACAAAAAATTGAAATTTGTTTCTGGAAGGCTAGAAAACATGGTGGGAAAAAGACAAAATGCTGGTTACCAGCATTTTCTCCTTTTCCCACCATTTTTTCAAAATGCTTCTTTCTCAGGGTCATTAATAGTCTGGATTGTGTGGGAAAGGGTTAAGCAACCCAGTATATGTTAAATGTTTTGACTTCTGATCATCTGATTGGCTGTGAAGTAAATCAGAATAAGAAATGAATTTAAAATGGTAGTTGAGAACAACCCCTGATGGCATATTCTTTACAGTCTGATCTTGATCTACACCATCTACAAGCCAAGTACGGGTAACTTATTTACATAGCTACCTTAAAGTGAAAATTAAAACTTCTTACTAATCCAAGCCTTGTGGAAGAAATAGTAATTTGTAAACACTGCAACAAATGGCCAGAAGGTGTGGTTCTGGTTCGGATAGTGGATGAACAGTATTGGGATCATGTCCACGAGCCAGACTGCATGAGCCAGTAAACACAGTATCACAAAGATCACTTGGAAAAAACATGTTCTACAAATAAAGGGAGGAAAAAATTATTTCTAAACATTGAACAAGATAAAGTAACCCTTAACCAAACAACAAAGTTTAAGACTCATCCAAATTAAAAGCATTTGCACGTGTAATAAAGTGTTTACTCTTTACCAGACTATGCAATTTGAGCCAATGTCTGGTACTTCAGTGATTAACTCTTTACCAAACGACAAAATTTTAGACTTGTCCAAATTGAAGGCATTTGCAGACGACAAATTCAGTGTTACTCAAATGATGATTTTTGTCCTTGATAGAGTAGAAAACATTGTGGGAAAAGGAGAAAATGCTGGTTACCAGCATTTTCTCCTTTTCCTACAATGTTTTCAAAAGACTTCTTCCTCAGGGTCCTTAAAAGTCGGGATTGTGTGGTAAAGAGTTAAAGCACTGTGCAAGTTACACACAGTTTGAAAGGTCCGGCCAAGGCTCGTCAAAAATCTTTCCAAATTATTGATGAAAGTCATCTTAACAGGATTCATTTTTCTACCTTCTGAATACTTCCTTAATTTTGTTTATTCCTTTAACTCTTTACAAAACGACATTATTTTAGACTAGCCCAAATTGAAAGCATTTGCAGACGAGAAAATTAATTTGACTCGAAAATTGAAATTTGTTTTGGGAAGGGAAGAAAACATTGTGGGAAAAGGAGAAAATGCTGGTTACCAGCATTTTCTCCTTTTCCCACAATGTTTTCAGAAGGCTTCTTTCTCAGGGTCGTGAAAACCAGGGATTGTTTGGGAAAGGGTTAACACACAATCCTGAGTTTTAAGACCCTGAGGAAAAAGGTTTTTGAAGCATTGTGAGAAAGGTTTCTCCTTTTCCCACAATGCTTTAACTCTTTACCACACAACCAAGATGTAGACTTATCCAAATTTAAAGCATTTGCAGATGACAATTTAAGTGTAGCTCAAGTAATGGAATTTGTCTTTGTTAGGGTAGAAAACATTGTGCGAAAAGTAGAAAATGCTGGTTACCAGCATTTTCTACTTTTCCCACAATGTTTTCAAAAGGCTTCTTCCTCAGGGTTGTTATAATTCGTGATTGTGTGGTAAAGGGTTAACCCCCTTTAAAAAAAAAATCTCAATATTTGAAGAATTTTTAGTTTCTCCTCTGCAAATGCTTTCACTATGGATGACTCTAAATTTTTTTCATGTGGTAAAGGGTTATGTGGCAATGTGATCAGTGGTTTGAAAAGAATTCTGTGCCAAGTCCTGGTGAAGAAACTCTAGGAAGACACTGATAGGTGCACAAACTTCCATGGCAGAATTGAACGTTACTGAAAGTTGTTAATCGCTAATCAGACCACCCAGTTTTAACAACCTTGAAAGGTAGGCTTTAGAAAATGTTTTGAGGAAGAGAAGAAAATGCTAGTAACTAGCGTTCCTCGATTTCCCAAAAAGATTTTTACCCTATTTATAAAGAAAAACAAACCCAATGGTTTGGGTCACATTTTCAGTTGTTGTCTGCATATCCTCTCAATGTCTGGTGTAAAAGAATACAAGCCAAACACACAAACCAACTCACCTTTGAAATAGCAATCTGTTTCCAATACCATATATTACATTTTGTACACTGATGGGTATCCAGCTGCCTAGAGCCTAAAAAAGACAATTTAACTCTTTACCATACGACAAAATTTTAGACTGGTCCAAATTGGAAGCATTCCAGACGAGAAATTAAAGGGTGCCCAAATTATTAAATTTGTCTTTGAAAAGGTAGAAAACATCATGGAAAAAAGGGGAAAATGCTGGTTACTAGCATTTTTTCCTTTTCCCACAATGTTTCAACGGTGTTTTTCCCAGGAGTGGTTAAAACTCAGGATTGTGTGGTAAAATGTTTGGTAAAAAACTGTGAGGTTAAATACAAAGAAACATGGGCACATTATCAGTACCGTGATTAGGCATTTGCAATTACATAATTAACTTTACCTGGAAAATTAAAAACTTTAAAGCGCCAAAAATACCTTTAACCCTTTACCAGACCAAATACAGTATGTTAGACTTGTCTATATACAAAACATTTGCAGACGACAAATGTGGATCAAATTTTCAAGCCTTTGACAGAGTAAATAAAAAACTTACAGAAAAAGGAGAAAATGCTGGTTATCAGGGTGGAAAATATATTGGAGTGTTTGTTGAAGAAAAATGGTGACTACATCATGTCATAGGGACTAAGTTCACAAAAATGTATCTCTCAGGACACATCCACAGTATTCCATAAACAAAAAATCTTCATTTGGACCCAGGAAGTAACAGTGATGGTACATCTTCTTGACTCTGCCCGACATACAGGGATGGTCCTGATCATCATCTGAGGCTGCCCTTGACTATCTTAACCCTTTCCCACATGGCAAAATTTTAGACCTATCCAAATTGAAAGCATTTGCAGACGTTAATTTCATGGTGGCTCAAATGACACAATTTTTCTTTGATAGGGTGGAAAACTTTGTGGAAAAAGGAGAAAATGCTGGTTACCAGCATTTTCTCCTTTCCCACAATATTTTCAAAGGGCTTCTTCCTCAGGGTCATTAAAAGTCATCATTGTGTGGTAAAGCGTTAACCCTTATGATGCCTTTAGTTAAAACCTATTTCTTTTACATCAATTGAGAAACAAGTTCTGTCAACTTTCACTGGTACTAATCTCTCTTGATTCTTCTTCCTGGAAACTACACCAGTACTTGCATCGAACGTGTGGGCCAATGAACAGTTCCAAAGTTGACACCCACTCTAGGGAATCGAATTCAGGACCTTAAGCTCAGGAGGCCAACCCTCTACCTTATAACCATGGTAACCTGCATTTTCTCCTTTTCCCTGGTCTCTACCATTTCAAAGACAGAAATTATCACTTGACCTGTAGTTATTTTGCTGTCCATTAACCCTTAAGATGCCTTTAGTTAAAACCTATTTCTTTTACATCAATTGAGAAACAAGTTCTGTCAACTTTCACTGGTACTAGTCTCTCTTGATTCTTCTTCCTGGAAACTACACCAGTACTTGCATCGAACGTGTGGGCCAATGAACAGTTCCAAAGTTGACACCCACTCTAGGGAATCGAATTCAGGACCTTAAGCTCAGGAGGCCAACCCTCTACCTTATAACCATGGTAACCTGCATTTTCTCCCTTTCCCTGGTCTCTACCATTTCAAAGACAGAAATTATCACTTGACCTGTAGTTATTTTGCTGTCTGCAAATGCCTTGAGTTTTGTCTAGTCAAGAATTTTGTCGCATGTTAAAGGGTTAATTAGTATTGTAATTTGACAGTTGCTAATTTTTTTAAGTTTTTTAACTCTCATCCTGTTGTGAACAGGCATATGTGTACTTTGCCAGAGAGTGTAGAGCAAGATCAGCCTGGTCAGACATGCGGGCCAATCTTGCTCCACACTCTGTGCTGCTAGACTCTGTGTTGCAAACACAATTCACTATCATGTAATGTAACAAAATTTATTCATGGTATTGGTGACAATTTGAATTCTGAGGGTTAAGGCCTATGGGGTAAGATTCTTCACCTTTTAGAGCACAATCATGATCTTTAATGACCCTGACAGAACAGCCTTTTGAAAACATTGTGGAAAAAGGGGAAAATGCTGGTAACCAGCATTTTCTCCTTTTCCCACATTTTCAACCCTTTGAATGACAAATTTCATGTTTTTAGTAACATTTAATTTTTCTTCTGCAAATGCCTTCGATTTGGACAGGGCTAACCTAGTTCTGTCGTCTGGTGAAGGGCTAATTGTGCCGTCTAAGAGACAAACTAATTAGTTACCTGTGTGACGTAGTGTCTCAGGGCTCCAATGGGTCCCGTACAAAATATAGCAGCATCTCTGTAAAGAAGTGCTAGGCTACCGACTATGAAAATTAACAGGTAAATAATCATCAAATACAGAAAATCCATATCTAACACAGGACGAACACAGGTACAGGACGAAAACTATGTTAGTACTAATATTTTGTCGCAAATCTCTCCCTATTTCAGGTTACAAGAGATAAGATCTTAAGCATGAAAACCTGCTCTTGGTTTCGGTTAAGCTCTCTTTAAAAATGAACCTGCATGAGTAATCAAAACAACACAAATATCAAATTCAAAGGATAAATTATCTTCAGTATGGTGACATTTCTTTACTTTCGTTTTACCGTGCATTTGACCTAGTTGTATTCCTCACGTTTCCTGCGGAAAAAACAGGAGAACCTCGGGTGAACCAGAGATTTACCGAATGACCTCGGGTGATTAAAAAAAAAAAAGGGGGGGGGGAATGGTTACGGAATCTGCTGCGTTGTAACAAGAGGCATTTTGTCATTCGGTAAAGCTCGGATGATCCGTTGATCCGGAATCGGCCGAGTTGTGACGGTCGAGCAGCAATTGTGTGCGGGACTTCTTATTTCCCGCCATAATTATGCTAAAGCTCTAAACGCGTGATCGTGTGTGTTCCCTTCATATCTCAACTTTTTAGAGCTAGATCAGTGTTCTCAGCTTTTTAGAGCCAGATCTGTGAAAGTTTTAAAACCCGTCCTTTAGATTCAGTCAGTGATAGAAATCTAAGAAATTATAATCATTTGGTATTCTGGTGGATTCTTCCAATCTGCGGAGCACTAGATCTATGTAGATCTACAGGCACAATTTAGTCTAGATATATATCCGTTATCAGATCTACTACAGACGGAAGTAAATGCTACCCCTATATAGCTGCCAAAGTAGATCTAAAAGTATTTGAACTGAAGCTGTAAGTTGTTGTCTTTATAGTGTTTAACGTCGTTTTCAACATTGTTTCAGTTATACATGTATCGCGGCGACCAGTGCACTTACCCATGCTTCTTTGCAGTTCCTTTTTAAGTATCCTGCACAATATTCATCCCAAGCCACTGGCTGCTTTCCAACATAACCATCGTCAAAACAATAGTCAGCCGTGAGAGAGGAATGTATCCTATCAAGCGCAATGAATATCATCAACCAATACCTATGATCAGTATTTTAACGGAAATTGATTGTTTATAGAACCTATGTAGATAGAGAGAATCTTCTGAAAGAAACTGGCAGCGCCGTGGATCGAACCAGCGACCTCCTGTTCTCAATTCCTTTATGCTGCCAACTTAGGTAACGGGGCTCGGCGCATTTGAATATAAATCATGCCATATCTTGTAGATCTATAAATAATTGTGAAGATGACAATCTATCTCTGTGCAGTTGGTCCAAGTGATGGTCGCTGGCAGAAAAATTAATATTCATATCAGGTAAAAGGTAGTTTACAAAAGATAGAGCGACCTGGCAACTTATAACCTAGTTTTAGATTTCAATTTTCTGCCAGCGACTAAAACATAGACCGACCGTACAATAAGTGATTGTCATCTTCGCAATAACTAGATCTAACATACTTTTAAATAGCATGATTTAAATTCAAATGCATTCTAACCCTCAAATTGTTTACTTTTGGAGCCTATGTTGGCGGGAGGGGGGGGGGTTCAACCTTGTTCCCCGGGTTTGTGCCTTTTTACGGACCGAAAATACCTCATTTACTGCTGCACTGTTCTTTTATTGTTCAAGATGGCGGCCTCGCGAAGAACACAAACTTTTGATGTATTTGTCGGAAATTTACCGCCCGATGCAAACGAGGTGTGTTTCACTACAATTGCTGATTAGTTATTGATTAAATGTAGATTTTGTTTCTCCAACTGTCATTCGTGTTTGACCACCACACAATAATGTTATAGCGCTTCTTTCAGCACAATCTAAAGGCCATTTGTACATGTGGTTTCTGTAGCACGCTTCCCCCCGATTCTGACTCTGAGGGTAGAGCTCTCCGAATTTATCTTTTTGTGATTGTGTCTCTGCTACACTCCCGAATCAGCTGTTTTCTTGCAACGCCTGTGGTAGAAATCGGATCATACTGTGCCGAGTTGCCCTGTCACTAGATAATGTCGATGCATATCCAAATTAAACATAATCTTTTTTAATTATCGTTGATTCTCATTATTTCGTGAATTCTCATATCTTCGTGAATCTATTTTTGCTGTCAATATTTTTTGCTCACTTTTTTTTTTTGTGGCTTCTGTGAAACCTTTTAAGCCTGTCTCACACAGAACACGGTTGGGCACACGGTTCCAATACGGTATACTCGGTTATACACGGGTTGACTGGTACGAGTATTGAGCTCCAACCGTGCCTGGGGATGAGTTGGTACGATTTAGACTCGAATGTAGCACGAGTATGTACGAACAAAGCACGGATATACTCGGTCAAGCAAGGTTTGTCACGGTTTGAACACGATTTGCAAACGATTTTCATACGATTGTTGTACGGTTCCAAGTACGGTCTAGTACAGTCTGTTACGGCCTAGTACGATTAAACACGACTTTTACTCGATTAACTGGACATTTACAGGGTTTACATACGGTCCCACCGACTTTTGTTCGAGTTATGCTCGAATTATCACACATTCGTGTATGTTTTGATATAAATTGACTCGTTTTGATGGCTTGGCTTCATAAATTTTCGAACTTTCAACAGAGAAGTTATAAAAATGGCAGATGACAGAATAAGGGAATTAGAAATCATGATAAGACTGATAGACATTGAGATTATGTAAAATGTACCTTTTTTTCGTGGGTGCAGCAGTTCCTGGAGGGCCCATGGAGCTGGCATCCGAGTCTGAATCTCTGGGTATCTCGTCAGGTAGTGCCAGCGGGTCCTCCAGCTCATCAGGGTCGACAGGGTCAACAGGTTGAAGTGGTCGGAGGGCCTTGGTGGCCCTTTTTGTATTCTCGCTGGGAGAATCTTCCATGGTGGGCATTCTTTTGGGGACCTTCTTCTTCTTTGGAGGCATTATGTAGCAAGTACTCTGTTGTTTCAAGGTGGCAGCAGGTAGTTGTGTTTTCTGTTGTGTTCGAGTGCTGTATGATCATACATGAGCTTTGTACAGACGTAGAGACCGTGTCTGGTCGTACTTGACCATGTATAATTCGTACTTGAACCGTATTGGTCGTATGGCGATCGTATGAAACCGTATTGGTCGTATGGCGATCGTATAAAACCGTGTGTACACTCGTGTGAATCGTACGGTGATCGTGTGACATTCGAGTGTTAATCCGGGTGTTGGATATAGGACTTGGGAACGGTTTCACACGATTCCATACGATTTATATACGATATTGACACGGTTGAGCTGACTCGTGGAGTGGACTTCATGTGCGGTTGTATATACGGTCTGGTACGGTCTCACACGGTCTCTCACGGTCTTGTACGATCGCTAATACGATCATACACGGACATGGCACCCGTGCCAGTTTTTTAAAAGTTTTAAAAATCATACACGGCTTTCACGGATACACTCGAATGGCCCGAGTGTAACTCGGATAAGGCCACGGTTGGTTCGGTTGTATGTACGGTTTACACGGGTGGCCAACCGTATAAGCCGTGTGTTCTGTGTGAGACAGGCTTTACAGACGTACACATTCCAGAGAAGCTTTCTACGCCGAAGAAATGGGTCAGAACAGAATTACATTAAAAAAAGTCACATTTTATCGAAAACAATCTTTTTCCCCCATAATTCATCAGTTGTTTTTTACATCACAACATTTATTTACACTTAGTGCCCATAATTTTGCAGTATGAGACAGAAAATGCATCTGTGATAAGTGTAGAGACTGTGACCTTTAGGAATACCCCCATGTGTGACATCATTTGATTACATTTGGAATGACTTGGTGTTTTTCGAGAATGATTCACGAAGTTATGGGAAATCGTCTGGTCAATTTCTGGCAGTGATAAAATGTATTTCTAGGATGATTTCGCCATGAAAAATAAGTGTACTTTCCCTTTTCCAAAAATGATTTCTGACACTTTCCCTATCTGTTAATGTGCCCAAGTTAAATCCATGACGTGTTTGTCTCTTGGATAGCATGAAAATACCAGTTAGGTTCACGAAAATATGAGAAAAGGGCATAAACACTTTTTGCGCTTTGTTACCATTATGTTCTGATCTTTTTAAGCATAGAGATTGCACCTTTGAGTAGATAGGGATTGCCCCATCACTGAAGAATGTCTTAGGCTTTTCAAGACTACAACTAGCCCAGGGTCCAAAGATTCCACTCGTCCGCTCGTATTTACAAGTAAGAAATGGATGAGGACGAGTGAATTATCAGTCGTAGTCGTCTGGCAGGGTGAGTGGTAAATAGGAGGCAGTAAACAAAAAAGTTTTCAACTTACATGTAACTTGCAAGAAATAAAACGGCTATTCCATTATTGAATAAGCAAATTAAGGGTATTCAGGAATTCAAATATTGAAACAGGATATAAAACGTGCTGGTCCCCGTGCCAAATATGGACCGGTTTCAAGGCAACCTAATGATATAACTCGGTATCTTTCATTGCAAACAAATGATACTAACACAAACACTTTCCTAAAACCAGTTCGAAAAACCTTGTCGTTGTGGGTTTATTAATTTCCATTACTTGACCGGATAAATGGTTCCGGTTATTGGAACCCGGTATTTAAGGTTCGTTGCTACGGGAGACAATATAATGAGCATTTCCATTTCGTCTGAAAAAAAAATGTCAGTCCTAAATTAGAAGGGTTTTTCCCACTGGACGAGTGAGGATCAAATCAGGGCAAGTGTTTTTTTGAAGGCACTTGTCCAAGAGGACGAGTGCCTTTTCTGGAAATTTTTGGACCCTGAACTAGCCGTTCTTGTTTCACACTAGTGGTGGGACATCGGCTGGAAATCATAATCGATCATCGGTTGGAATCGGCTGCTGCTGTCGATGCGATTCTTTTGATTATAATCGGCTTCTGATAAGTTTGCTTAAGCATGCATGTTTCACTGTTAATCCTTGTAAAACCCATATATTATGGACTGAAAATAGCTGCTTTTGTCTGTGATAGGGTAGAAAACATTGTTTGAAAAGGAGAAATTGAGGTCGTTAAAAAGATGGCATTGTGTGGGTTCCTAAAACAAAACAAAAAAACATGGTAAAAACACACAATGTACTTAAATTCTCTTTAAATCTAGAAGCAGACTTGTGCTGCAAGTAGACAGTATTTCTTCCATGAACTTTATAGGGGAAATTAAATTAATGTGATGTAAGAATTTCTGTATGCCTACCATGAATGAAAAACAGTTGAATCTAAACTATCACTTTTGGATATGATTTGCTTATCAAAGAAAAAAAAATGAGAAAGGATTTTTTTTCTACTTGTTGACTCAAAGGAACATTATCTGACCATTGGGTTTTGATGGCTTTGTAATTTATGACCTCACTGATGCAGATTCACACATTACTTCAAACCCTAACATTTCTCATCAGATTACAAATAAGTCAAGAGTGCTGAGAAAAGAAAAAAAAAAAAACTTCTTCACGGCTGTAACAAGGACCAATCACAATCTTGACTCAAAAACATAGCTAGGACTTTGTAAAATTTTAAAGAATTAAACTGAACAAGGTTTTAATCTATATAGTCAATAAACTAACTGATAGGAAGGAAAAGGTGTAGAGTATTCTAAAAATAGAATGCTAAAAATAGAACACTGCACTGTAGATTTTGCTGAGTTGCCGATGTGAGGAAGGCAAATGATTGTTTTCAAGATATTTTAATCCTTTGGTTTACCATCTGTCATTGTAATTTATTGAAAAATATTTGTAAAGAATATCTCCAGCTGCAAGAAGAGGCAATTCTGCTTTATTTTACGACTACTCATGTATTGAGAATCAGTACTGATCGTCTGACGTCCTTTACCTGTGGAAAGAAAGACAGGTTTTCGTGGGGTAAAGGGAATGGATTTAGCGACTTAGTAACCGATAATGATCATAACACTGCTGTCTTGTCTAAACTGACAAAGTTGATAAAGGCTAACTGGTGTCACCTTTGTCTTAAATTGCCAATATTTTATGAATGTAAGCCAAGTCGGGAATTTTTCAAGGCAAAGTTCTTTCGCTGTGCAAGCTTGACGAGGCAAAGTTGAGCCATTGAAGGCGACTTCTTCGCCCACGTGGCCCTGTAGCTTTTGTTTCCTGCTTCACCCGTTCTCCACTTATCTCGTGAGTTGCGACAGAAACTGAAGAAATTGCTGATTAAAAAAAAACAAAACTTTCGCCGGACAGTGCAGAGACGGCTCGCATACCACTCCTTTATTTCATGCTGATGATCGATCTTGACAAAGTTCAATCGATAATCGGAATCGGGAGCTTCCAGCACGCCGCTAATCGATACCGCCTGATCATCGGTACACCACTATTTCACACTTTCCACTATTTTCACTATATTCAATTTTTTTTTAAGTGCAAAAATTACACCTCATTATCTTTTAATACATACATGCGTGCTTAATGACCAGAGCTGTCGATGCACCATAAAACAACATGCAGTTATTCATTCATTTGATCATACCGAATCTCTTCAAACAGCTATAAGTATCAATATTTGTCTTGTCTGCTAATTACAAATATCACTGTCTACTGTATAAATGTGCCTTCATTTTATTGCGTTCACCTTTTTACACGCTTACTACAGTGTATGGTGCATGTTGGTCTATTTGGCATTTCTAAAATCTGATTTCAAATTTAGGAGGTGAAAGTAGAGCATAAAAAATGTTTTAAATGAAAATTGGATGAAAAGAATCAGTTTTGACAAAAATATGAAACAAGGCCTTAATTTTTGGTGATGTGATAAAAATACATCAGATTTACCTATATATTACCATTGATTTTGTTATTAATTTGGTATGATATATAGATAAGGTTTAACATTTTCGGTACAAAGAATAATTCGGTTAAATCAATTACATGATCTAGCTACACTGATGATAACGTCTCGAACACCATTTCAACATTTTTTCACAGGCTGAATTTTCTAGCGGGTTCCCTTTTTATTACAGGTATAGGCTGTTGGAACTGACCTGGCAGGGTGTCACTAACCTTTGACATAAATCTACCAGGTTTTTACCATTCTAGTGGCCTCAAACCAGTTTTGATATGCTCGTCATAAATCTATGTAAACACATGCATCCTATTCAATACCGTATTTATCGATTGCTAATATGCCAATACTGCTACTCAAAATGATTTCCGAATTATATATTTTACTTCAATGTAAAATGCAGTGAACTGAAACATAGCTCAGCCCTTCCAGGTCAAATCTTACTGCCTATATTTCATCCATATTTTTTGTGCTTTGTTGGTTTTTAGCAATATTTTGGGGTAGAAAAATAATTTTCCTCCATATCCTAGCAAAACTTAAACTGTTGCATTCAGCTTTTATTGTAGTTAGTGACTGGTGAATTGAGAGGGAGAACACATACCCAGACCATGGATATTAGGTCCTTGATCTATAGCTGAATGATCAGTCGTCACAAAAACAACAAAACATAACCTACTTTATATTGCAATTGCATCTTTTTTGAATTTATAACCATTATACCCATTAATTCTATGATTATTCTTTTTTCTTTTTCAGAAAAATGTTGGGAAACTATTTACCCCATATGGAGAGATAGGTGGAATTACTGTCAGAGAAAGCACTAAAGCAAAAGGACCCAACAAATTTTATGCGTATGTAGCTAAAAGTGTTAAGTTAACCCTTTACCACACAAGTACCAGTTTTAACATTGCAAAGTTTTTTATAGAAAGATAGAGAGCCTCTGAAAACGTTGTGGGAATAGGCAAAAATGCTGTTTACCAATATTTTATCCTTTTTCTACAATGAAATGTAACTTTTCACAGACAAACCCCTTATTTGTGTGACCTATACTATATCAACTGCAAATGCTTTCAATTTGAACCTGTCCAAAATTTTATCATGTAGTAAAGGGTTTTAACATGATACAGCTTTAACAGCATGCCTGTTTCACCCTTGCCCAAACAACAAATTTAAAATTCAAGTATCTGTGGACAACAGATTTAAGATTTATACAGGGAAAAGAAGTTCTCTGACATGGTTGAAAGCATTAACGGAAAAGGAGAAAATGCCTGTTACCTCCTTTTCCCACAATGTTTTAGAAAGGCTTTTTCTTCAGAATCTTTAAAATATAGGGTTAAGCAGAACTCTATATGAATTATGAGAAAGTACACTTGAGCTATGCTTTGTGAAAAAGGGGTTTAATGCATCCGCAAAAAGTATCCACACAGGTCAGCATGTGCAGTCAGCACAGGCTGACCAGGGCTGAAACTTTTTGCCATTAGTCAATTTTCTGCAGTTCAAAGGACCAGTGTACCTCATGCATGATTCAATTATTTATCAAAATGGATTTTACAGATCCATGATTATATGATAACTTGCTTGGTATCATACATCACGGAGATGCATTAAGCCCCATTTTGCCAGAGCATGGCTCATCTCAGTTTGGAGACTGAACATTCCGAGTTTTTGGGTACTTGCACACAAAGAAAGAGCTAAGAAGTACCGGATGATCAGATCTCAGAAAGTGATATGAGGTATCCAGAATGAGGTGTGGAGCGCTGGTAGCTCAGTCAGTAGCATACAGGACTTGAGAACAGGAGGTCGCTGGTTCCATCCCCAGCCCGGCCAATTTCTTTCCGAGGATTGATGATAGTCATTGCGACAAGATTCGTTCCTCTCCGCTGACACCACTGACCATTGTTTCGACGACAGTTATGTGGGAAAGCAGCCAGAGGCTTGGAAAGAATATTATGCAGAGTACTGGTAACAGAAACTTCAGGAAAGCATGGATAGGTGCACTCGCCACCGCAATATAACTGAAATAATGTTGAAAACAGCTTTAAACACCAATCAATCAATCAGTCAAAAAAATTTGACACTTGTCCAGACTGAAAGTACTTGCAGATGATGAATATAATGTTGCTCAAATGATATGGTTTATCTTTGAGAAAAGAAAATGCTGGTTACCAGCCTTCTCCAGGATTGTTTGAACACAGGACTGTTTGGTAAAGAGTAAAGTTGGCATTTCAGTCCTGGAACTCTTAACCCTTTCCCAAACAACAAATTTTAGACTCTTCCAAAGTAATAGCTTTCGCAGACGACAAATTATGAATTGGTACAAATGAGCTTTAGGTCTCTGACAGTGTAGAAAACATTGTGGAAAAAGAAGAAAATGCTGGTTACCAGCATTTTCTCCTTTTCCCTTAATGTTTTCAAAAGCCTTCTTTCCCAGGGTCGTGAAAACCAGGGATTGTTTGGTAAAGGGTTAACCTTAGAGTGCCAAATAAACCAGACAAACTTTTGAAGTCTAGAATTGAGACCCATATAATTGTGATATCATGGTTGCTTTTGTCTATGAAGTTTAAAGAAAGCAGACAGTGGAGATCAGAGATCAGACTGCACATTTTGTGCAGTCTGATCTTGATCTGCAGTGGCTGCAAAGGCAATTATAGTTGTGAAAGGCACTTTAAGGTTTAATACTATGACCATAGTATCAGTAGCATTCCTAGCCCTCTACACATTTTGCTCAAAATTGCCAGAGGAGTCCAGGGCCATCCTGTGTGTCCTGAAGACAATCTCAGGGCCCAGTTCACAAAAAAACTTAACTCTCTTATTTTGCTGAAATACACTAACAGACTCTTTTTTCAGAAAACATTGTGGGAAAAGGAGAAAATGCTGGTAACACTGTTTTCTACCCTATCAAAGAAAAATCTCATCATTTTAGCCACATTGAAATTGTTACAGATCTGCAAATGGTTTCAGTGTGGACAGGTCTAAAATTTTGTTATAGTGTTGGTCTTACTGATTGCTTACTTATATATTACAGGTTTGTGAAGTTTCTGTGCGAACCAGATGCAGATAAGGCTTGTCAAGAACTGGATAAAAAGAATGTTAGTGGAGTGGAAATTGCAGTTAAAAGGGCAGATAAAGATAGGAAAAGGTAAACTTGACTCTACAACTTTACATCTGAAAAATAGTCTGATCTATTTCCTTGCTGGAATACATGTGTTACTTATTTACAGGAAAAAAAAATGTAAATTGAAAATTCTGTAATTATCCTGTGGAAGACCAAAGCCGGTGTGATAAGAATTTTAAGTTAAACTTAAATATGTTGTTATCAGTTTTTTTTTTCATTGATCTTGCTGAAATATCACAAAACTTTGAAATACTGCAAGTAGCTGAGTGATTGGCGTTTACAAAACAGTTCTATGTGTTAACCAGCCTGAAGAATAAAGCTTTTGACAACATTTTAGGAAAGGAGAAAATGCTGGAAACTAGCCTGAAAATGCTGGAAACCAGCTTTTTCTCTTGTCCCCAATATGTTTTCTACCTGTTCAAACATAAATTCATTGTAACAGCCATGATTAATTTGTTGTCTGCCAAGCTTTCAGAATTGATAAGTCAAAATTTTTTGCATTTTGAAGAGTCATTAGGCAAGAAACTGTGGGGCTCCATCATAGATCAAGAATATACATGAAAAAAGGGAGATAGTGTCATGATATGACTGAAATGCTGTAGAAAGTAACATAAGATAATGGCTAGCTCAAGTCATACTCTTCTGATAATTTGTGACAATAGAACTCATTCCTAGGGTTGAACATTAAATGTTAAAATGTCTGTGATCTCAGAGACAATGAAATTTTAGAAGGAACACCAGATTCAGTATATTAGACTATGAAATGTTCCCAGTTTTGCTACAATATGGCCTCAGGACATATCTCCTGAAAACTAGTATCTAGCCTTAACTTTTCAACAATACTCTTCTACACGTCTTTTGTATTTGTTAAGTTTTGTAAAAATTATAAATGATTATGTATATTTTTCAGAGGACAGTTTGACAAAAAGAAAACAGGGACTCCAGACTCCGGTGAGAGTGATTTTGACTCATAGCCCTCTACTGCACAATGCAGACCTGAGAAAGAAGGCCTTTGAAAACACTGTGGAAAAAGAAAAAAATGCTGGTAACCAGCATTTTCTCCTTTTCTCACAATGTTTTCTACCCTATGAAAGACAATTTTTATGTTGTGAGTAACATTTGATTTGTCGTCTGCAAATGTTTTCAATTTGGACACGGCTCAGATTTTGTCATCTGGTTAATCGCAACACAGTACTGCTTGCAGACAGCTTCATTGGCTTGCACTTTTGATATCTATAAGAATACTAATCACTTATTTAATTAAGTTTTTTTTTTTCCAAGATTATATATCAGTTGATATATGAAAGCTGGATTTTTTAATAGATTTAGATGTATGACTAGAAAAAGGAAAGAAAAGTTGGCTTCAGATACAAAATTTCTTATTTAATGAGAACTTTTGGATAAATATAGGCAGTCCATTCAGGCGTACCTGGGTCAAAACTTTTTGATTTTGGTAAATTTTCTGCATGTCCAAGGACCATCCTCAGGATTCATTTGAATTAGACAAATTGGATTTTATGGATCCATTATAATGTGATTTACTTGCTTGTTATAATGCACCACGGAGATGCAGTAAACCCCCTTTAGTTAGAATTTGGCTCATTTTCATTTAATATTACAGAGACATCAGATAGTGTTGGAGGATCGTCACAAACTGCAGATAATTTTGAGGTTGTAGAGGTAAACTGCATGTATTAATTAACCCTTTAACCAAACAATCCAAAGTTTTACAGACCCTGAGGTAGAAAGCTTTTGAATACATTATGGAAAGGGAGAAAATGATGATTTCAACCATATTTTCAACTCTTTCATAGACAAATACTATCCAGTAGCCACATTTGATTTGTCAATAGCCAATTTTTTCAATTTGTTCTAGGAAAGAGTGAAACATTGGCATTTAAAGAATGGTTACCTATGGTGTCATAATTCCTACATTCAACATACTTTTACTAATCAGAGATAAACCTATGAAAAAAAACTGTGTCTGAAATTCAGCATGAACTGTCATTTTTGAGAAAGTCAGTGAGCTTAAGTCTTTACCACACAATCCCAACTTTTAATGAACCTGAGAAAGAAAACCTTTTGAAAACATTGTAGGAAAAGGAGAAAATGCTGGTAACCAGCATTTTCTCCTTTTCCCACAATGTTTTCTACCCTTCCCAAAACAAATTTCAATTTTTGAGCCACTTTTATTTTGTCGTCTGCAAATGCTTTCAATTTGGACAAGCCTAAAATTATGTCGTTTGGTAAAGAGTTAACTCTTTACCACACAATCCCGACTTTTAACGACCCTGAGAAAGAAGCCTTTTGAAAACATTGTAGGAAAAGGAGAAAATGCTGGTAACCAGCATTTTCTCCTTTTCCCACAATGTTTTCTACCCTTCCCAAAACAAATTTCAATTTTTGAGCCACATTTATTTTGTCGTCTGCAAATGCTTTCAATTTGGACAAGCCTAAAATTTTGTCGTTTGGTAAAGAGTTAACTCTTTACCACACAATCCCGACTTTTAACGACCCTGAGAAAGAAGCCTTTTGAAAACATTGTAGGAAAAGGAGAAAATGCTGGTAACCAGCATTTTCTCCTTTTCCCACAATGTTTTCTACCCTTCCCAAATCAAATTTCAATTTTTGAGTCACATTTATTTTGTCGTCTGCAAATGCTTTCAATTTGGACAAGCCTAAAATTTTGTCGTTTGGTAAAGAGTTAAGAGTTATATCCTTAACTTTTTACTACTCAAGCAAAATACAGACTTGTCCAGATTGGAAGTAATTGCAGACAACAATTTAAATGTAGTTCAAAAGGTGCAATTTGTTTTAGTTAGGGTAGAAAATATTGCGGGAAAACAAGAAAATACTGGATACCAGCATTTTCTCCTTTTCCCACCATGTTTACAAAAGGGTTCTTTCTCTAGTCATTAAAAGTCAGGATTGTGTGTTAAGGGTTAGGGTACAAATGGACAGTTCATCAAGCCACAGTAGGACAATCTATGAATCCACGAATGTTCATAGAAATCTAGTTTTGTGTATATTTGCATGTAGCTAAGCCTGGGGGCAAAGTTGGTAGCATACAAGGCTTGCAATCCAGGGATTGCTACTTTCATTCCAGGAGTGTTTGCAGACTGCATTCTAACTCTATACCAAACAACATTTTAGACTTGTCCAAATTTGAAGCATTTATAGACAATAAAATGAATTTGGCTCAAGGTGTTCACTTCTAAAACGGTAGAAAACATAGTAGGAAAAGGAGAAAATGATGATAACGGGCAATTACTACTTTTCCTACCGTGGTTTCGCAGCTTTCTTCCTTATAATCATTGAATGACAGGATTGTTTAGTAAGGGTTTAAATATACCTCGCATGATGGGGATTGAATTGAAGGGAGGGTGTATGTTGCAGAATAGAGAGAATGTGCCACTTACTAGTATTTTTCTCCTTTTCCAAAGTTCCCCAACCCTTAAGTGAAAATAAGTGAAATGAAACTTTCAAGCTCATAGTAAGAACCCAGATTTTATTATTTCATCAGTATTTTTTGGGGGAAAAAATCTTCTTATCTGACAGTGTAGATCCAAGATCAGACTGCATGCTCTGTGCAGTCTGATCTTGATCTACACTTTCTGCACAAGGTCTTTGAGTCATATTCAGCAATCTAAGGTGAAACTTTGGCTTGTTCAGTAAATAATTCAATATTAGTTGTTTTCATGAACATTGGCGAGTTCTGACTGGCTGAAAATGTTTTTCATAGCTCCATGAAAAAAAAAACAAGCAGAGCCGGAACTACTTTTGCAGTCAAACTAATGTAAACAAACATGTATACGAGATTTCATAATGTTTTTCTTTCTGATTTTAGATCTATGTCGAGTCCGAAGTTCAAATTGCTAGCTGAATTTATTTTCTCTGAATATTGAAAAAAAAAAAAAATCCAACAGTAAATTCAAAGACAGAGCTGAAAACTGACTGTCACATTGCTGGATTCTAACAATCTTATTTTCAACTTAATTCTAGTGTATTGAACTTCTAATAATAAATCTGCTAAACGTGCAAATGTTCAGTACTATAACGACGTCACGAATTTACGTCATTTTTACGTCATGAACCAGCATTTTTACCACGCTATGAATTATGAATGAAATGTACATTAATTAAGGAATGAAGAGAATTTTTTTGTTTTCATTGAGGTATGAAAAAAAAACCTAATCACACTGTATGAAACCGCGAAGCGGTTTCATACAAAAGTGTGATTAGGTTTTTTCTTCATACCTCAATGAAAACAAAAAAATTCTCTTCATTCCTTATAATTCAATATCACAGACAACAAATATGCACTTAAATAATACTAACTGCTCTTTTTGTGTAAATCCAACATTGCGTATTTATTTACTATCCTTTTCATTGATATTTGAAAGCGCGGTAAAACTGCTCCTTCATGACGTCAAATGACGTAATTCATGACGTCATTACAGTATTGAACGTTTGCAGATTGAGTGGATTTATTATTAGAAGTTCAATACACTAGAATTAAGTTGAAAATAAGATCGTTTAAACCCAGCAGAGTAACAATGAGTTTTCAGCTCTCGCTTTGAATTTACTGTTGGACTTTTTTTTCAGTATTCAGAAAAAACAAATTCAGCTAGCAATTTAATCTTCGGACTCGATATAAAATCAGACCGAAAAAACATTATGAAATCTCGTATATACATGTTTGTTTACATTACTTTGACTGCAAAAGTAGTTCCGGCACTGCTAAATTTTTTTTTTTTTCATGGAGCTATGAAAAAAATTTTTCAGCCAATCAGAACTTGCCAATGTTCATGAAAACTATTAATATTGAATTATATAAATATGCAATGTTGGATTTATAATAAAAAAAAGCATTTAGTATTATTGAAGTGCATATTTGTTGTCTGTGATATTTAATTATAAGGAATGAAGAGAATTTTTTTGTTTTCATGGTGGTATGAAAAAAAAAAAAAACCTAATCACACTGTATGAAACCGCAAAGCGGTCTCATAGTGAGATTAGGTTTTTTTTCTTCATACCTCCATGAAAACAAAAAAAATTCTCTTCATTCCTTAAAGGGTTAAGCAAGCAACCTTTCTTTGTGCAAGCATAACTGGAGAAGACAAACACGTTGCAATGAGCCAGGATGTGGAAAAAGATAGTCTAATACATCTATGTGATGCATTGTACCAAGCAAGTCATCACTTGTGGCCTGCAACACGCGAAAAGGGGCATTCGGACATTTGCGTAAAGTGTCGTTTCAGATCAGCCTGCGCGGACTGCGCAGGCTAATCCGAGATGACACTTTCCGTTTTTATGTAATTTTCTGTTTTGCGCATGTCTGCTGTAGCACAAAATCTAATGTAGTCGTAAAGTGCCGTCTCGGATTAGCCTGCGCAGACTGCGCAGGCTGATCCGAAACGACGCTTTACGCAAATGTCCGAATGCCCCTTTTTGCGTGTTGCAAGCCATATATGTAAGCATTGATTCATAAAATCCATTTAGTCTAAGACTGGATCTGGGGATAGAATGGTCCTCTTTCATGTTACAAATGTACTAATAGCAAAAAGTTTGACCCATGTCAGCCGGCACGGACTGTGCAGGCTGGCATGGATTGATACTTTTTGTAGTTGCTTTAAGCCTCCATTTCACAGAACATAGCTCAAATGTTGCTATTCTAAGCAAGTACCTGTTGGAACCAGGGAAGTATTTTGTTCCTACAGTGCTTTCATTAAGGGCTGATTTCAGGAATTTTATAATTCCAGGTCAGAATTTCAGGAATTTTTGGTGAAAATTCCGGAAGTTTTGATGTCGCACGTACGCGAAAAAAATCAACTTTACACATTAAAACTCCAACAATGGATAATGGCCTTTTTGTCCATGTATTTTTTACATGATTTCTCGCGTGTAACCAATTTTGTTACGTGAATATCAATTTTGTATCACGGTTTAAGCAATACTTTGCTTGAACCCTCAAATAAAAACTCACATGTATAGCTTTTTGAGCATTATAATTGATATTACTGGTCAAAATATTTTTCTTTATCATACAGGTAAATTCTAATCTTAATTTATCTAATAAGAAAAAAAGTGGTTCGAAAAGCGGTTATTTGGATAAACCGCCGACCTTTTCGGCATTCGGATTAAGGACAAGTAATTTACGTACCATCGCTTTTGTAGGACAAACTTGGAAACAATTAGCATTATCCGTTTAAATCGACGTCCTTAATTAGCCATTGCTCTAGTCGGTTGTCAAGTTGATACCCGGTTGTAAATCGATTCAGAACACATGTATGCGATGATGTAAAATTCACTGAAGCGTGTAAAGTTTGTTGTGTATACGTGACGGGTACTAGATTAGATATTAGGGGTGTAACGATACATCGGACTATCAATGGATCGCGATGGTGAGCGTGTCGATGCTACTGCATCGATTGTTATGTTGAAAATCGATAACTATCGCCGATAGTTACCTCAAATATCGATAATTTCGATAGTTTCACTGACAAGAAAGAGGGAGAAAATACTGCAATTCGCTAATGTATTCAAACGCCCTAAAAGTTCGGACACGTTTAATTATTTACAAAAATAATTTATTTTTTAATTCTTTCTCTGAACACTTCCAAAAGCAAGTTTTCCTAAATATTCGGACATTCCGTAACGTTAATTTCCCAAAATATTTGACGGGTAATTTTTTGGAATATGTTTTCAATAATGATCGGCTGCATAAAATTCATTTCTGCATAGCAATGTTCATCGTTACGAAAACGAATCCTTCGAGAGCTGATTAACTCAGCAATAATTTTAAGTGATGAAATTAGACCAAAATAATTGCAACACAAAGGGTGTTTTTGTTAAAAACTTCTCACCAAAGCGAAAAGTGTGAATTTGGATCAAAGATCAGACCAAACAGTCTGCCTACAGTCTAATCTTAATCTACATAGGCCGCCAAAACCATAACCATGCGTGTTGTCCCTCCATAAGCAATAAATAAATCTACTATGAAAAATGAATACTAAACCTCGTTCTTTCTTTTCTTCGTTTATCAGTAATCCATTTCGAATGCATTCCTTTTATTTCGGCTGCAAGGAATTAGATTAATTTTTAGAAAACAGCCGCACTTTTTTATACTGACTACACAAAACGTGACACGACTGGCGTGTTCTTGAAACAGCTATATTACTAAATGCAAAAAGGCTTTATCAGCTGGTGTACATGTAAATCGTGCATGAAATAGGCTTATTGCATGGTCACTTTGAATTGATTGGAGGTTGACCTGCAGCCAGATATAAGTTTGTTCGAGCAGACCAGTTTAAGTGTGTAAATTAAACAGGTGCGTTACAACTCAGTCGCTTCGAATGATTTGCGTGTTAGGTCATACCCCTTATCCAAATTTTACTGCAAACATTTGTGTACCCACGACAGGCCGACAGGCATCTTGTAGACAGATGGCTTTTAATATAGATCTACATTATGGTCGTTCTGATTTACTCTGCTGATGGCAAGATGGCGATTTTCAAACTTGGCGGATGGTGTAGATAGACATCAGACTAAACAGAACATGCTGTCTGATCTTGGATCTATACCATCCACTTCTGTACTATGACTTAACTCGTATTAGAAAGCTACTTCTTTCTCGGGCTAAAAAAGGTAAGATAATGTTTAACAGTGTTCCCACTCAAGCAAATTATTGCGTAAATCACGTTACAGAATTGAAATTCACGTAACAGATTCTGGTTACACCCGAGACTTCGCGTAAGAAAATGCATGGACAAAAAAGGCCATTATACGCCTTTCTTGTGAAAAATGACCGGTTTTGAAGTTACTTGTTACCCTCATTGACAATCTTTTTGTCAAATCATGTGGAAATACCTAGCCAGAAATTAAAAGACATGAAAAACTGATCGAGTAAAAAACACGGAAACCCATGACACAACAAAATGTCTCTTTGACATTGTCCGATGAGAGTCACTTCAGATCGTCTTTTCAGCTTTTTAATGACTATAAGCAGTAAATTTATACAAATATCTTAATATAACACTTTTTGGATACACATACAACAAGGTAAAACCTATTATTTCGGCCACCCCCTTTTTTTCAGAATGATAATTTCCTAAAGATTTGGAGACTAAACAAAGATAATTATTTTTTCTGTCTGAATATATTGGCCAATTATGGGTAAAATTAGATAAATTCTATCAACTCAAAAAAACGTTAAGGGCTCACATTTAAAAGGTGATTTCTTTAAAAGTTTAAAGTTGCTTTATAATTACTTTTTATTAGGTGTGTTTATGAACCACCAGCATTTGGCAGCATTTTGTGCTTTGCATGCTGTTGTATATCGATCAGACTTAAAAGTTGACTTCTTCAAAAGTTTAGAGTAATTGGGTATGTTAAATTGTTTGTGAGCCATCTGCATTTAGAAAAAATTGTCATTAAAATTTATTGAGCATCTTGCATTTAACTCTATTTTCCCCTTTATTTGCTATTCAAAACTATACTCAAGTAGAATTTAAACTACTCGGAGATGTAATTTGGTGAAATTCATCTCTGGCAATTTATCCAATAGTATTGCAATAGTATTGCAATAGTATCAGGCAATATCAATACTATTGCAATAGTATTTTTTCCAATGTCAAAACTATCGCGATAGTAGATTTTGGCCTCAATAGTCAACCCTATTAGATATCGCCACACGTTCTTCCAGATGTTAAAACCCTTAGTTTTATGAAAACTAGTAAAACGCCGGGGTTTGAATTTGCGGATGTCTTTGGAATTATCTTGACGTTAGAAAAACATCCAGTTCTATTTTTTCGGACGTTTTTTTGAATTTTTCGCATGTATATTACATCTGCGTCCACTTAATGAAAGCACTGTCCTACAAAGTACTTGCCTTATAGAAGTTGGACTGTAATTACTTTCAGAATGAGAAAAAACTCACACGTATCATGACCTTTTGGATGAAAAGAGTGTATTATAAGCTGAAGATAACTTTATGTAAACAAACATTGCAGAAAAAGAAATTGCTACTAATGAGCACTTTTTCTTCCTTTTACAATGTCTTCAAAATATTCTGCTGCAAAATGAAAAAGGTGTCTTAGTTGGTAATCTGGGTTTGTATTCTCCAGCCATTCGTAAGAACATTCTTTGTCTTATTCTCCTAGATTTTCAAAATTTGAAAGTAACACAACTTCTGATTGGCTAAACCTTTGGTTTAGCCAATCAGAGTTGTGTTACTGTAAAATTTAGAAATTCTGAAGAATAAGACTGAGAATATTTTAAAGAATGGCTGGTGACAAAACTGATAATCTCTATTGAGATCAATGAAGTAAATCAAGCCAGCTCCCTTTTGTCTACCATACTATGTATTCATACATTAACAGTTACCCTGATCCAGTCTTGTACGCCCAGCTGGGTAGCTTAGTGGTAAGCTTATCTAACTCATGATCTGGTGGTTGCAATATGGATACCCCATTGTGGAAAATTTTCTTTTAGTCAATTTTATGCCTCTCACCTCTTACGCATGTGAGAAAAGTAGTCAGTGGCTTGGAAAGAAAGTTGTGTCAGTACTCATGTGAGAAAGCCAGGAAAAACATGCCTGGCCGCCGTGATATGACCTACGCTGTTAAAATGGCGTTAAACTCCAATACAAACAAACAAATCCAGTCTTATGTTTGTATCTGTTTGTTTACAGCGAGACATGGTGATGATAACCCATGTAGAAAACCCCATCACCCTGTGGGTACAGGTGGTCAACGATGAAAACACACAGAAAATCTTCACAATCACAGAACAATTAGCTACACTTTGTCCGGCGGGTAAAGCTGTAACAACCCCTGAGCCAGGAAAAGTAAGATTATCCTAAATTACTTGAACATGTGAAAAGTGAAAGATAAACATTTAGACTTCTTGTTGAATTAGATAGACAATTTTCTGTAGGAATGTAATAATCATGAGGTAGAATAGTCCTTGGACATTTAGAAAATTTATAACTGGCAATAAGTTATGACCCATGTCAGCCTGCGAAGACTGCGCAGGCTGACTTAGGTTGATAGTTTTTGCAGATTCTTTAACCCCTGGTATCACAGAGTATGGCTCTTTAACGTTTTTGGTGTGTGGGTGTATGCTATTAATGTCAGGTAGCAGTTTCTTGCAATTATTATTTTGTTGTTATAGACATACGCATCATTATATGCGGAGGACAATATGTGGTACAGATGTCAAATCAAACAGACACTTGGTACAGATAAGGTTGGTAACAAGTTCATTTCCTTAGAATTTCAAAGTTTCTACATCTCTGCATTAGAAAGCTTTTGAAACAATGTTACAGACTGTTCAATAATTCATTTTTAGTCCTTGAATCTCCATGAAAATGAATCTTTTTATACAGATAGATAGTTTTAATTCTAACATGTCCACATACTGAAAAATGATTTCATTTGATCATTTTGCACATATTCATTTCAAAACAGGGTGGCTTAAGAAGAAATTGCTTAAAACAAATAATTTCTCCTTTTGCCTCAATAACTGTTAATTCCATATCGTTTCAGAGTCTTCAAATGGCTTGCTGCAAATTTTCTTTAGGTTATTACTGGTAGATTATAAGAAAAAAGGATAAAAAACCCCTGTGGTTAGGATTATATTTAATACGGTGTATTTTCAGTACAAAATTCAGTACATAGACTACGGTAACACAGAAGAAGTCAACCTGAGCAGCCTAGTTGAGATTCCAGCAAGTGTTGGTAGTTTGAAAGGGCTGGCTAATAAGTTAGTTCTGCATAATATGAGAGCAAAGGATGCTACAGACAAACAAGTAAGTTTGTAATACAAAAATTGAAATTTCCTTTATTGTTTTACCACGCCATCTAGACTTTTTTTACCTTTCCCGAGACAGATGTGAATTTTCTATTCACATTTTGTTGGCATCTGCAAATGCTTCCAATTTGGACAAATCTGAAATTTCGTCAGCTGGTAAAGACTTATGCAGTAAATGAAGTGATCTTTAGCATAAAGTAAGACCTTTGTTAACTTCATGCCGTTAGGAGCCAAGCACAACTTTCCTTGCTTCTGTAGACAGTGTAGATCAAGATTAGATTGCACAGAACATGCAGTCTGATCTTGGATCCATACAGTATACTGTTTTGTTAGAAAAATATCTTCCTCCTTTTTCTTTCAAAGAGCCTTTACAAAATTAGGATTTCTAGATATGAACTAATAAATGTTAAGTTTGCTTAGCTCTTTACCAAACAATGAAATTTTAGCCTTATCCACATCGAAAGTATTTGCAGAAGACAAGTTTTGTTTGATTCAAATGATAGGATTTGGCTTTTGAAGAACAGAAAATATTAGGGGAAAAAAGAGAAAATGTTGGTAACCAGTATTTTTTCCTTTTACCACCATGTTTTCAAAAGCCTTCCTTCTGAGGGTTGTTAACCCTTTCCCAAACAATCCCTGGTTTTTACGGGTCAGGAATAGAAGCCTTTTGAAAACATTGTGGGAAAAGGAGAAAATGCTGGTAACCAGCATTTTCTCCTTTTCCCACAATGTTTTCTACCGTATCATATAGAAAAATCATGTTTTTAGCAACTGTTAATTTGTCATCTGCAAAATGCTTTAAATTTGGTCTGGTCCAAAATTTGCCGTTTGGGAAAGGGTTAAAAGACATGATTGTGTGGTAAAGGGTTAAATGGCTATCTGAAGGTTAACCAGTTTTATTGTAATGAAGGGATTGACTGTTACTCACTAGGTAACAGTTTCCAAAAAAAAAAAAAAGTTTAACCCTTTACTGATTGAGAAACTTTTAGACTGGTTCAAATTGAAAGCTGTTGCAGACAACAAATTGAATATGCATCAGATATTTAGATTTGTCTTTGAAAGATTATCAGCATTTTCTCCTTTTCCCACAGTATTTTCAGTGGCCTTCTTTCACTAGGTCATTAAAACCCCGAATTATGTGGTCCAGGCTTATTGATTTGGAACTGAGAAAAAAAAGAATAGTATTTAGACCTTGTATCATTTAGCCACATGAATCCCTCTCAGAATCCTTCTATGCTAAAATTGATAGAGATACCCCTGAATTTAATTCTATTATCTTTGTAAGACATATTTCATAGATGCCTATATATAATTTTCTGTTTTTGTAGGCAATACAGTTTCTACGCAATTTAACTGACAATCAAATGGCAATAATGGAACGGACTCGTTCCTTAACAGATGGCTCTGGTTGTTACGGTCAGTTATTTGTGAATGATCAGTCTGTTGGAGAGGCCATGTTGAAAGCTGGGTTTTGTCAGAGTAGGCCTGTGCTAGGGAAGGCAACCGGACCCAACAGACAGACAGATGGACCGCTGGAATCAGGACCACAAATAATGGGGACTTCAATGTTTCAAGGAGACAAGAATACTATGCCTAGAGAGAGAAACACAACCCCACCCCTGTCTGGTGTAGGCTTCCAACAAATGTCCAGGTACATTGTTTCGTCCATATAACCTATTCAATGTAATCTGAACTCTTCACAACTTACATAATTTTAGACCTTTCAAAATTGAAAGTATAAACAGACAAGATAAATATGGCTTGAATGATGGTATTTTTCAATGAAAGGGTAGATAACAAAGCCAGGTTTGAGCCTCACTGGAAGCAATCAGTTTTTTCATGAGTGTCCTTCGGTAAGATACTTCAGAGCCCTGGCCTAGTACTGGTGAGACCCAGGACATACATGAATAAGTGAGCTATCACCGTGGTCTAGCTGAAACTTTGTGGTTTGCTATTGAGTCATGTAGTCTACGGATTAACCCTTTACCAAACAACAAAATTTTAGACAAGTCCAAATTGGAAGCATTTTCGGACAATCAAATAAATGTGACTCAAAAGTTAAAAATTTTTATGAGAAGGGTAGAAAACTGTGTGGGAAAAGGAGAAAATGCTGGTTACCAGCATTTTGTCCTCTTCCCACAACATTTTTAAAAGCTTTATTCTGCAGGGTTGTTAAAAATTGAGATTTTGTAGTAAAGGGTTAAAGATACCCACTTAATCATTTTAAGCCAAATTTAACCAATTTTTTCTATATTTTATCAAACTATAGTTATTCTGGTAGCTTCATGACAAATATTACACCTAGCAGTTGCGAGATTGCATAGATTACAGTGGATAGAAAATGTAATTTTGGACTTGGCTCCTATCCACTTGTTCAATCGAGGATACCACATTATGCTTGTCACGTGACTGTGTACGACCTTCACCTTGCATTCATGTAAATGACAAGAAAGTGGAGCCAAGATCCACTACACAAGTCTACTGCCTCAACAATCTATGTTACAAAAACCCAACAGCAATTTACTCAAGGATGTTGGAATTTTATATCGAGATTGCTGTGAAATGATTTTAAAGACATTAGAAATGTAAATTTTGTGTGTGCACATTAATATTTAGCGATTTTGGATTGCTGAAAGAAGGGGAAAACCCTTGATCCTACAAATAGACAAGTGTGCCATTTCCCATGTTGAAACAACAAGTAGTCTAGCCTTCTATTTTTAGATGGGGGTATGTAAATAACTGTAGTGACACACTCCCCTATTGTTTACAATTTTGACCATACATAATTTTCTCCCAACCAAAATCCGTTTCAAATAACAAATCTGAAACTTCTTTTCATTCTTGTGGGCTATAGATATTGCTAATCTATTGATTTAAACACATTTCTATATTTGGCTAAAATGAGTAAATGGGTTTCTTTAAAGTCATGTTTATTTCAGTGGACCACCAGACTTGTCAAGAGAGAAAGAGTTACAGTCAGAGTTGGCTAGAAAAAGAAGAGAGTTAGAGAAAGCAAGGAGCGACAAGGATACGGCTACAATACAACTGGAATATATGAGATCCAAAGTGAAAGTGAGTGATTTCTTTTACCTCCTATTAGCTGGGCTGTATTCGGAGAAAACATTGAGGTATTGTCATAGCCCAGATGCCGTTGTCTGCGTCGTTACTGTGCAAAATTGACATTTTATAATGTCTCTGTCATTCTTATTACTGAAGATATTTTCTTCAAACCTGGACAAGTTATTCACTATCAAAAGGGAAACCCATACAACAAGAGTAGGTACCATCAAAGTATTTTTGACTCATTTATGCCTTTTTTTCCATTTCGAATTCCGCTGAAAATCAAGCAATTGCAGCCGAGCCTTGGCACCAGCATTTGGTGCTCTTGTTCATCATCACTCAGTCTATGTGGCCTTGGAATATTCATTCACTTATCCAGACTGTAAATATATGAGAAAATTTTTGAGAAAAATTTTAGATCTGTCAATATTATGGGTATTAGTGTTTTTGGAAAGGGTAGAAAACATTTTGGGAAAAGGAGAAAATACTGGGCAGTAGAATTTTCTTCTTTTCTGACATTGTCTTCACAAGACACAATCCCATCATTTGAGCCACATTTAACCTTTGCCACACAATCCTAAGTTTAAACCACCCTGAGGAAGAAGGCTTTTGAAAAGACTGAGGGAATAGGGGAAAGTGCAGGTAACCAGTATTTTCTCCTTTTCTGACAATGTTTTTTAAACTTTCATAGACTAATTGCTTGAGCTACATTAATTTTGTCATCTGCAAATGCACTTAGTATGGACAAGTGTAAAATTTTGTCAGGTGGCAAGGAATCAAAGTAAAGAAAATGTATTTTTCAGAAGTATTTGTTTATGGGCTACATAGCTTATTGAAGTATCTGTACAGATAGTCTAAGGACTGAACTCAAGTAAAGACACACCCTCTTACGGCTTAGGTTATCTTACTCTTAGCTGCACTTGGACAATTTCTTAACCCCCTTATAACAAAGGTCTATCAAAACTATGGTGGATTTTGCAGACAGTGTTATGATGCTGATATTGCATTAGGAGCTGATGTTGCAAGATTTGCATGTCTGCTGTAGTTTCTAGAAATGTTGGATTCATATTAGAATGTCAAGCAGTTATTAGTGTAAAATTATAAATTTTTATGGATCATAAACTTGATGATACTCATTTATTATACCCGCACAAACGAAGTGTGGGGGGGTACACTCGAGTCACCTTGTCCATCCGTCCTTGCGTCACGAAAAGCTTGTCCTGGGCATAACTTCCAAAGTATAAAAGCTAGTGACTTCAAACTTCATATACAGATAGGTCACATTAAGGAGAAGTGCAGTATACAAGAACTATAACTCTGTCTTAAGTATAATCAGAGTTATTGCCCTTTGTAAATTTTAACTTTGGATTTTTATCTGGGGCATAACTTGCAAAGTACAAAAGCTAGTAACTTCAAAATTCATATACAGTTAGATCACCATAAAGCAAAATACACTTTGCAAGAACAAAAACTCTATTCCCACTAGTTTTAGAGTTATTTCCCGTTGTAAATTTTAACTTTGGATTTTTATCTGGAGTATAACTTCCCAAGTATGAAAGCTAGTAACTTCAAACTTCATATACAAATAGACCACATTAACGAGAAGTGCAATGTACAAAAACCATAACTCTATTCCTAGTAGGTTTAGAGTTATTGCCCTTTGTAAATTTTAACTTTTGATTTTTATCTGGGGCATTACTTGCAAAGTACAAAAGCTAGTAACTTCAAACTTCATAAATATGATTGGCTTGAAACTTTTGTTACAATGTAATGATTTTTCACGCATTTAAGGTACTTTGATGATTTTTTTTTTAGCTCACCTGAGCACGAAGTGCTCATGGTGAGCTTTTGTGATTGTGCTGTGTCCGGCGTCTGGATGGCGTTGTGCGTCGTCCGTCGTCAACTTTTACCTTGTGTACGCTCTAGAGGCTACATTTTCAGTCTGATACTCATGAAACTTGGTCAGAATGTTTGTCAGGATGATATCTTGGACGAGTTTGAAAATGGGTCATGTCGGGTCAAAAACTAGGTCACTGGGTCAAATCTAAGTAAAACCTTGTGTACGCTCTAGAGGCCACATTTTCGGTCCGAAATGCTTGAAAGTTTGTCAGAATGTTTGTCTTGATGATATCTCGGACGAGTTCGAAAATGGGTCATGTAGGGTCAAAAACTAGTTCACTAGGTCAAATCATAGAAAAACCATGTGTACGCTCTACATGCCACATTTTCAGTCAGATACTCATGAAACTTGGTCAGAATGTTTGTCTTGATGATATCTCGGACGAGTTTGAAAAGGGTCATGTCGGGTCAAAAACTAGGTCACTAGATCAAATCTTAGAAAAACCTTGTGTATGCTCTAGAGGCCACATTTTCAGTGCAGAACTCTTGAAAGCTGGTCAGAAAATTTGTTTTGATAATATCTTGGACAAGCTCGAAAATGGGTCATGTTGGGTCAAAAACTAGGTCACTAGGTCAAACCTTAGAAAAACATTGTGTACGCTCTAGAGGCCACATTTTCAGTCAGATACTCATGAAACATGGTCAGAATGTTTGTCTTGATCGTATCTTGTACATGTTCAAAAATGGGTCATCTCGGGTCTTAAACTAGGTCACTAGATCAAATTTTAGTAAAACCTTGTGTACGCTCTAGAGGCCATATTTTCAGTCAGATACTCATGAAACTTGTTCAGAATTTTTGTCTTGATGATATCTCGGATGACTTTGAAAGTGGGTCATGTCAGGTCAAAAACTAGGTCACTAGGATAAATCTAGTAAAACCTTGCATATGCTGTAGAGGCCACATTTTTAGCTTACCTGAGCACGAAGTGCTCATGGTGAGCTATTGTGATCGTGCTGTGTCTGGCGTCTGTCGTGCATCGTGCGTCGTCAACTTTTACCTTGTGTACACTCTAGAGGCCACATTTTCTGTCCAATACTCCTGAAAATTGGTCAGAATGTTTGTCTTGATGATATCTCGGACGAGTTTGAAATATGGCCATGTCGGGTCAAAAACTAGGTCACTAGGTCAAAACTTAAAAAAAACTTGTGTATGCTCCAGAAGCCACATTTTCAGTCCAATACTCTTGAAATTTGGTCAGAATGTTTGTCTTGATTATATCTCAGATGAGTTTGAAAGTGGGCCATGTGGTGTCAAAAGCTAGGTTACTAGGTCAAATCTTTGAAAAACCTTGTGTACGCTTCAGAAGCCACATTTTCAGTCCAATACTCTTGAAATTTGGTCAGAATGTTTGTCTTGATGAGAGCTTGTATGAGTTTGAAAAAGGGTCATGTCAGGTCAAAAACTAGGTCACCAGGTCAAATCTTAGAAAAACCGTATGTAAGCTCTAGAGGCCACATTTTCAGTCCAATAATCTTGAAATTCGGTCAGAATGTTTGTCTTGATAATTTCTTAGACTAGTATGAAAATGGGTCATGTAACTCATGTTGGATAAAAAACTAGGACACATGGTCAAATCTCGGAAAAAACCTTTTGTACTATAATTACAGTCCAATATTCTTTAAACTTTTGTTAGAATGTTTGTCTTGATGATATCTTGCATGAGTTTGAAAATGGGTCACATGGAATAAAAACTAGGTCACTAGGTCAAATCTTTGAAAAACCTTGTGTACACTCCAGAAGCCACATTTTCAGTCCAATAATCTTGAAATTTGCTTTGAATCTTTGTCTCGATAATGTCTTAGACTAGTATGAATATGGGTCATGTTGGATAAAAAACCAGGTCACTAGGTCAAATCTTGGAAAAACCTTTTATACACCCTACAGGCTACATTTTATCTCAAATACTCATGAAAGTTTGTAGGAACGTATGTCTGGATAATTTCTACATGTGAAGTAGGCCGCTGAGACAAATTCTAGAAAAAGCTTGTGTGCACTCTAGAGGCCATATTTGTAAGACCAATACTAATGAGTGTTTGTCAGAGTGTTTGTCTTAATATCTCTGAAGAGATTGGAAATGGGTCATGTTTGATCAAAAGGCTCAGGTGAGCGACTTCAGGGCCATCATGGCCCTCTTGTCTTGGACAAAGTGCTGTGTGGGGGTATGTGGCACTTTGTGACAGTTCTAATTTCATGAGCTGTCCTATTTTCCTCTTGTAAGCAAATTTCAGTGCGAGGTTAAACACATACAGCAACAACTGGATGTCAGGTTAAAATCATTTATCTACATTTAGGATTTTTCCCTGGGTTTTGCAAATAGTTGTTGGAATGTCACATAATTAATAGCATCCATTCACATTACTGCAATAGTTATATCTTATTTCATAAAGATAGATGGAATAACCTTTTGCAAAACAAACATCCCATTGTTTAAATGTAAAAAATTGCACCTTTTTACTAATGTTAATATGTAGTTTTTTTTTATCCTTGCAAAGAAAAAATATCCAGTTAAGCTTATAGGTGTTTCACTATAAATTTTGCAAGTTGAATAGCCCTCTGTAAACAACACTGCCATTCTCAATAAAAAAGCAATTTTATTAGCATTTGGATGGATGGTATAGATAAGAAATCAGACTAAGTGCTTTTCATTCTGATCTTGATTTACACTGTTCGACGAAAAGCTACTATTTTTGCTGGTGCTACCTATCAATCCTCCATTACACAAGCAAGATGTAGACTTGTCCAATTGTAGGTATTTGCAGATGACAATTTAAATGTAACTCAGATAATGGAACCTGTCTTTGATAGGGTAGAAAACATTGTGGGAAAAGGAGAAAATGCTGTTTACCAGCATTTTCTCCTTTTCCCACAGTGTTTTTAAAAAGCTTCTTGCTCAGTGTCATTAAAAGTTAGAATGTGGAAAAGGGTTCGGTCTGTTTTGAAAGACAAGATAAAACATGTGTACATGTGTTGTTTTGTTTTGTAGACTCTGCAGGACGAGTTTGCTTTGTCAGCTGCTAAATTACAGGAGGACACCATGGCAAAAAGGATCAACAGTCTTATGACACTGGCTAAAGTTGTACGACATCTAAGGTAGAATTTGTTCACGTAATTATGGGAAAAATGGCAGTATCTGAAAGCAGCATGGCGTAAAGTATTCTCTCTGGAGATGCAGGGCTTTATATACAAGATAAAAGAATTTAAGTTGTAGCCTATTATGTTTTACATCTTTTGTTTGTGGAAAAATGTTGATGGTTGCTCCCTGGCAAGATAACCAGTACTATCTCTGCAATTTGGGTCGTTTCAAATGTTGGTTCAGCTCATCACAGAATTTTAACCCTCAACCTTTGATACAAGCGGGGGATCCTTTACTTCTACAGCACTGTCTCCCATGATAAAAGAATTGTTTATTATGCCCCCCTTCAATGAAGTGGGGGTATATTGCTTTGCTAATGTTTGTCGGTCGGTCGGTCAGTCGGTAGGTCGGTCGATCGGTCCGTCGGTCGGTCGGTCGGTAGACCTTACATTGTCCAGATAATAACTAGACACAGAATTGACCTTGGTTCGTCAAATTTGGCACAGACATGCGTCTCGGAGTGTAGATGATCCCTATTGATTTTGAGGTCAATCAGTCAAAGGTCAAGGTCACAGTGACCGTCAACATGTTGATATATAGACCAAACCTTGTCCGGATGGATGATAACTAGACACAGAATTGACCTAAGTTCGTCAAATTTGGCACAGACATGCGTCTCGGAGTGCAGATGATCCCTATTGATTTTGAGGTCAATCGGTCAAAGGTCAAGGTCACAGTGACCGTCAACATGTTGATATATAGACCAAGCCTTGTCCGGATGATAACTAGACACAGAATTGACCTAGATTCGTCAAATTTGGCACAGACATTCGTCTCGGAGTGCAGATGATCCCTATCATTTTGAGATTAATCCATCAAAGGTCAAGGTCACAGTGGCCTTCAACTTAATGATATTTAGACCTAACCTTGTCCAGATGATAACAGACACAAAATTGACATAGGTTCGTCAAATTTGGCACAGACATGCATCTCGGAGTGCAGATGATCCCTATTGATTTTGAGGTCAATCGGTCAAAGGTCAAGGTCACATTGGCCTTCAACTTAATGATATATAGACCAAACCTTGTCCAGATGATAACTACACACAGAATTGACCTAGGTCCTACAAATTCTGTACAGATATTCATCTTGGAGTGTAAATGATCCCTATCGATTTTAAGGTTAATCCGTGAAAGGTCAAGGTCACAGTGACCACCAGATGATTCAGGGCCCGCACTACCGTTCGCCACTTGAGCCATTTGCTAAAAAAAAATTAAAGTGTCTCAAAAACCATCATATGTGGCTCAGCTTGTGGCTCCAACATTTTATTCGCGTATTATCAGGGACGTAGTAAGCATCGAAGTTGACTGGGAAAAAGCAGAAGTCGAGCATGCATGCCAAAAAGAAAACCGATAACCCAGTCTGTGTATCGGCGACTGTTTACAATCTTGTATGTTATCGGCGACTGTTTACAATCTTGTATGTATACACACCGCCTGTATACACACGGTGGTGTGTATAATTATGCGAACTGTTGACAGATTATCACGTTTAACAATTGAAGTGGGGTATAAACCAAAAAGATGACATCGATATTTCCCAATCAATTCTTTTGATATCAGTTTATGAACTGTGCCACTTCCTGTATCAATGTGGCATTAGGGGGGCATGACTGTTTTACAAACAGACATCTTGTTAGAAATGTGGTTTATCTGACTTGTAAAATGATTCAGTCATATGATATCTTCATAAACGTACCACTGATTATGCAATATTATGTATTGATTGTCTCTATGCTGTGCTCTTAAGCTGATATTGGTTGTAAAGATGCTGAAGAACAATGTTTGCTACAGTAACTACTAGACTGATCCTTTTCTACACTTTTTCCATGATATATAAGAGGTTGTTATACTAAGAAACTGGTCCATTATGGAATATTGTCCTGTCAGATCTGTTTCTGTCAGCTTATTTTTCTATAAAATCTGTTGATGTCTGGTTATTATCCACTTAGATTGTATACTTCTGTCACAGGGAGCAGTTTCCAACCAATGAGAAGCCTTGTATGCTAGAAGAGGCCATAGAAGTTTGCACATCCAGTGATAGAGTGGATAACTCAAAATGTACAACCCTACAAGGTGTTGGATCTGCTCTAGCAAAATATAAAGCTGCTCAGGATGAAATTAGTAAATATAAACAGCAGGTAATGTTTTCTTGATTTCGGTACATAAACAAGGTACTTCCCAGAATAACACTACATTTGGGGAATTTCCTTTGCAATAAGCATTTTTCCCCTTTTACAATTATCCTACAATCACTGCATCAAGTCATTATCAATTCAGATAACCCTTTACCAAACTAATTTAGAGGATAACGGCTCAGAAAAAAAGGCCTTTGAACATTGTGGGATAAGGAGGAAATGCTTGTAACCAGTATTTTCACCTTTTCCAACAATGTTTTGTACTCTGTCAAAAACATCAAGTCATCTGAGCTACATTAAATTTTCTTTGTCAATACTTTCAAATTGAACAAGTCTAAAATTTTTATTGTCCAGTATGGAGTTGAACAAGAATGGTGTAACACCTACAAAACTACTAAGATAGAAAAGCACAGATCTGTAATTCTAGGCAAAAGGAATATAAATAGGTGTATGTATTAACTCTTTCTCATACAACAAAGATTGAGACTTGTCCAAATTGAAAGCTCTTGCAGATGACAAATTCATTGTTGTTCAAAAGATGATATCTGTTTTGGAAATGGTAGAAAACATTGTGGGAAAAGAAGAAAATGGTTACCAGCATTTTCTCCTTTTCCCCACAATATTTTTAAATACCTTCTTCCCTGGGGTATTCTCAGGATTTTAAATTATAAGATTTAAATTCCTGCTATAAGAAGGTGAACATCCTTGCAATTTTTTGCTTTGTTACAGACTGGAATGTCTAAAGCCTGCATAACTTTTGCGACTTTCATTTGTTTCTAGACCTAGAAAGGGAAAAGGCTTGTTGGAAACAAATGTACAACAGGGCAGTTTTGACTTCAACTGTGAATTTTGACCTGAATTTAGTAATGGTTTGCAAAGGGAGCACAAAGGCTATCAAGAAGATGGCAAAAGTGTATAAAAAGGGAAAAGGAACGCTTGAAAAATACATGTACTACAGTATTTTTTACAAGGAGTGAAAAGTTTGGGTATATTCTGAGCATCCCATTTATGAGAATGTAGTATACCGGTCTATTTTACAGATAGATGTAAAACTAAATGTATATATTTAGCTTGTGTTTGTATAAGGGGACACTTATACTGGCTTGTCATAGAGCTAGCTTTTGTAGCAACATGGTATAGCATTTGCCTTGGGACCTATAGGTCCTTGGTTCTTTGCCCACCTTGGGAAGCAATGTGTTAGAACTGTTTCAAGTACCCTCAGCATAGATGTTTGTTAAGACTGAAAATACTTTAATTATATTAATTCTGCAATATTCTTTTTGTCTATAGCCCCTGTGAATTTACTGACAAAGTTTTGTTATAAACTTTATTTGTAGCAATTTTTTTTTTTTTTTTTTTTTTCAGTCTGAGATAGATGATATTGTGAAGTCAAGAGATGAGTCCAGGAAGGAACTACATCATAGTTTGACTGTCTGTCTTGAGGAGTTGTCTTCCCTGCCATTAGAGGAGAGATCTAAACTAGTTCAGGTGTATATAACCCTTATTCCTTAGTTTAAAGGTTTAAGCCTATACCACAATCCTAAGTTTAACGCCTTACATAACAACAAAAGTGTGGACTTGTCCAAATTGTGGTAGCATTTGTTGTTGAAAATTCAAATGTTGCTCAGATAATGGAATTTGTCATTAATATGGTAGAAAACATCGTAGGAAAAGGAGAAAATGCTGGTTACCAGTATTTTCTCCTTTTCCCACAATGTTTTAGATGCCTTCCTCCAGAGGGTTGTTAAAACTCGGGATTGTGTGATAAAGAGTTAAATGACCCTGAGGAAGAAGTCTCTTAAAACATTGTGGGAAAAGGAGAAAATGCTGGTAACCAGCATTTCCTCCTTTTCCAACAATGTTTTCTACCCTTTCAAAGACAGAAATTATCACTTGAGCTACGTATATTTTGTCATATGCAAATGCTTTCAATTTGGTCAAGTCCAAAATTTTGTCATTTAATCAAGATTTAAGCATTTATTACAGGAATTCCTCAAAGATGCATTTGTATCTATAGTTATTTACAAAGCTCCAGATAAGAGGGAGTGATGGTATTCTAAAGACATATTTATCTTTGAAACCCTATGTTGTAGGTACTCATTAGAATCGTCTCGATGAGACGATTCTATCGAGTACCCACAACAAAGGGTTTAGTGGAGAATAAATAATAGTTTCAATTTTGAAATCAAAATCACTCCCTCTATCTGGAGCTCTGTATTTACTCAGTAAAGGATGAAATACCCACGTATTACCATGGACATTTTCAAAGAAAACAATGAGTTATTGCCATAGTCCTGATGTCATTGTCTGCGTCGTCGTGGTGCAAAAACTTTGACATTTTGTAATATCCTTGTTATTGCTGAAGTTATTTGATTCAAACCTAGAAAAATGTTATCTATTAAAAGGGGATCTCAAACAACAGGGACAGGTAACTTTGAAAATATTTTTGACACATTTATACCCCTTTTTCAACTTAGAATTTTCACTGAAAATCAAGCACTTGCAGCCAAGCGTTGGCACCCCCATGCAGTGCTTGTTTTATTTTCCAGCCTTTGTTTGACAAAATGTCAATTGGTGAGCTTTCACCATGATGTCAATATGATATTGTTGAAAGCAGCATAAGACACCCTTCGTACAAACAAATTGGAAATTTCAGAAATGTCCTCACACATTGTAATTTTATGCCTTTGAAGCTGTAAGTATGTTGAAGTAAAACAGTGAACATAAATTTGAAATCTCAGAAATTTAACCCTTTACCACACAGTCCAGAATTTTAACGACCCTGAGGTAACAAGCTTTTGAAAACATTGTAAGAAAAGAAGAAAAGGCTGGTAACCAATGTTTTCATAGCCTTGAAAGACAAGTCTTACAATTTAAAATGCAAATACCTTAGTTTTTTTTACAAGTCCACAGTTTTGTCGTTTGGTAAAGACTTCTAATATCAAGAATACATGTGTTGCTTTCAGGATCTTCAGATGAAACTGACCAATATTTACGGAGAATATCTAAAACTTCAAATCCATGACTGTCCAAGCATTGAAAATGTTGCTGCAGGGTTCAAAACATGGAAGGTAATTTTGTTATTCTTAGTAGTGAAAGAATCTGAATCCACCCCCCCCCCCCCACCCCCGAAAAGATATCTCGGAAGTTGACAATGTTGATACTCTGAACTTGACATAAATATCCAACATAAAACTGCAAATACAGTGGAATGTCATTAGTTCGCATGTCGCTGGTTCGGAGCCATGTGTTAGTTCGTATGCTATCTTCAGTCCCGATATTTAGCCTTCTTTATCATTGTTAAATTCCTCCGGATATTTCGCACATCGGTGGTTCATAGGTCATAGTATATTTCATGTCCCTAGAAAGTTATTTGAACACAAATTCATACCTTTAGTTTTATGTCAATTAATCCGCTTGCAAAGTTACGAAGGTGTGACAAGTGGCAAGCAACCTTGATTTTTACATCTGTTGATTGACAATGTCGATGGTACAAATCAGTTTTAAACTACGAATGGAATTAAAGGCGTCAATTTGTTTGTAATGTCAATTAGGGATAAAAACAACAATTAACAACTCTGAAATTCCTTAAAATATCCAACATGAGATAAACAAATGATAACAGACTGAAGTGCTCTGAGTGCTTTGATCTCCAAAAGGGAAATCACTCCAAAGGAATTCAATAAACGCAAAAACAAAATGCATGTTTTAAATGGAAAGAAATATCCTGGAAGCGAAAACGATGTAATCGGCACCTTCTTATATTACACCATTTACTCCACCCCCTAGAACCCTTTTTAACACGCAGTTTTACTAACAAACGGAAGGTGACGTATATAGGTCATTTACTAGATCACATGGCAATAGTTTCAAACCACGTGATTGCAAATTGGCTCCAACTTTATCACGTTACAATCATTTTTTGACAAACCCAGCAAAGTCACATGATTCAATTGTAAAGTGGCTATGGGATAGTGACGAAGCTCAAGGTTGGTTTTCTTTCAAACATTTGGATGGAATTGAATGATGTTATTTCATGACACTAAATGATTAAATCTAAAAATGATTTTGTAATCGATTCTATAGATACTCTAATACAAGTTTGGCATTTTTTTTTTTTTTTACTGATCGAAACCGAAACTTCGTGAACCAACAATCCGCAAGGCTACCATTGTAATGGGTACCAGTTTAGGGTACTGCAAGACATGCTACGTAAATCCGATTGCCTGTTTCTGAAACGGCACCGAAAATACCCAAACACAGTCATGCGTTTTGGTTCGTACTACGTTTAGTTCGAATAAAATACTCCGGTCCCTTGCGCTACGAACTACCGAGATTTTACTGTACAAACTACCATGCTATAAAATTGATAGAATTATAAAGATTTTAATAATTTTCTAGGCTGTTACACCAGTAATTAAACATGAAACTTTCTGTTATCTCTGAGAGATGAAATATATAAACATTAATTGAAAAAGAACCAAAGTAGATAAAAGTCAATAAGGGGGGAAAAAATCATTTCTTACAATAGACTTTATTATTATAAACTTGTTTCTCCCAAAACAAAGTTGAAGCAGACAATCCTTGAAAACAAGCAAACATTATTAATTCAAACCAAAGGAGCAACTTTCAGACCATTCTGTATATGAAGATTTTGTAGAGAACAAAGTAGCCAAGCCCCGATAGATCAGTTGCTAATGCAACTTGAAAGCAGGGGGTCGCTGGTTCGATTCCTGGCCTAGCCAATTTTTTTCCGAGGATTGATGATAGTTATTGTGACAAGATTCATTCCTCTCTCACCGCTGACCATTGTCTCAACGATGAATGTGTGGGAAAGCAGCCAGTGGCTTTGAAAGAATATTGTACAGAGTACTGGTAAAAGAAATTCCAGGAAAGCATGGATAGGTGCACTGGCTGCTGTGATATAACTGAAATAATGTTGAAAACTTCGTTGAACACCATGCAATCAATCAGAGAACAAAGTGAAAATTCCTCAAATGTTGAGATTTGTCTTAGTATAGGTTGAAAACTTTGTGGAAATAAGAGGAAATGCTGGTTATGATCATTTTCTCTTTTTCTTCAATGTTTTCAAAAGCCTTTTTCCTTGTTTTGAGATAACCAATTTGAATCAAGGTTGAATACATGAGGACAACAAGTGAAAATATTGTAGATATATAAGACATTGCTTATCACAAATAAATTCTACAATTTGCCACTGTGTTTGTAAAAAGGGTCTTCTTCAAAATGAATAAAAAAGAGTCATATCCCGGTTGACATGTGTTAGCATAATTACCGTTATTAATCCTTTGCTGAACAATCCCATGTTTTAAAGACCCTGGAAAATAATGCTTTTGAAAACATTGTGAGAATAGGAGAAAAAGCTGGTAATCAGCATTTTCTCCTTTTTCTGCATTGATTTCTTCCCTAACAAATACAAATTTCATCATTTCAGACACATTTAAATTGTTGTCTGCATATGCTTTTAATTTGGGCCGGTCTACAATATTTATCATTTGGTAAAAAGCTAATAAGAAATTGCTAGTCACAGGTAATTTCTATGATTACCACTGTGTTTTTAAAAGGGGTCATCTCCAAATTGAAAAATGAAAAAACAGCAATATTTCAGAGGATATGTTGATTGATTGCATGTTGTTTAAAGCTGTTTTCAACATTATTTTAATTATGTTGTGGCAGCCAGTGCACCTTTCCATGCATTCCTAGAGGTCTTTTTTACCAGTACTCTGAACAATATTCTTTCCAAGCCACTACCTGCTTTCCCACATAACAATCGTCGAAACAATGGTCAGAGGTGAGAGAGGAATGAATCTTGTCACTATGACTATCCTCAATCCTCAGAAAGAAATTGACTGAGCCCGAGATGGAACCAGCGACCTCCTGTTCTCAATCCTGTACGCTATCCACTGAGCTACCAAGGCTTGGCAGACGAAATGTATATTTACTAGCATAATTATTAAAAAAAATCTTTTTTCCTTCTATCAGATGAAAAAGGATAGTGAGTTTGCTGATGTAAGAACAGTTACCAATTTCTCCGAAGGAGCAGTGCAAACAGCTTTAAGTCAAATCAAAGAGGTAGGATTATTTGGCGTGCAACACGCGAAAAGGGGCATTCAGACTTTTGCGTAAAATGTTGTCTCGGATCAGCCTACGCATTCCGCGCAGGCTTATCCAAAATGGCACTTTCCGTTTTTAGCTCACCTGAGCACGAAGTGCTCAAGGTGAGCTTTTGTGATCGCCCAATGTCCGTCGTCCACAATTTCTTTAAACATCTTCTCCTCCTAAACCACTGGGCCAATCTTGATGAAACTTCGCAGGAATGTTCCTTGGGTGAAGCTCTACCAAAGTTGTTCAAGAGATTGAATTCCACCCATAACTCTGGTTGCCATGGCAACCAAAAGGAAAAAAATAGCAAAATCTTTGAAAATCTTCTTCTCTGAAACTAGAAGGCATAGAGCTTTGATATTTGGTATGTAGCATCTCCTAGTGGACCTCTACCAAATGTGTTCATATGATGCCCCTGGGGTCAAAACTGGCCCTGCCCCAGGGATCACAAGTTTGAACATAGGAACAAAGAAGGGAAACTTTAAAATTCTTCTTCTCTGAAACTGTATGGCGTAGAGCTTTGATATTTCATATGTAGCATCTCCTAGTGACCTCTACCAAGTTTGTTCATATGATGCCCCTGACGTCAAAACTGGCCCTGCCCCAGGGGTCACAAGTTTGAAACATAGGAACAAAGAATGAAAACTTAAAAAATCTTCTTCTCTGAAACTGGAAGGTGTAGAGCTTTGGTATTTGGTATGTAGCATCTCCTAGTAGACCTTTACCAAGTTTGTTTATATGATGCCCCTGGGGTCAAAACTGGCCCCGTCCCGGGGGTCACAAGTTTGAACATAGGAACAAAGAAGGGAAACTTTAAAATTCTTCTTCTCTGAAACTGTAAGGTGTAGAGCTTTGATATTTGGTATGTAGCATCTCCTAGTAGAGCTTTACCAAGTTTGTTCATATGATGCCCCTGGGGTCAAAACTGGCCCTGCCCCGGGGGTCACAAGTTCGAACAAAGAAACAAAGAATGAAAACTTTAAAAATCTTCTTTTCTGAAACTCTAAGGTGTAGAGCTTTGATATTTGGTATGTAGCATTTCCTAGTGGACCTCTACCAAGTTTGTTCATATGATGCCCCTGGGGTCAAAACTGGCCCCATCCCGGGGTTCACAAATTTCATCATGGGAACAAAAAAGGAAAACTTTAAAATTCTTCTTCTCTGAAACTAGAAGGTATAGAGCTTTGATTTTTAATATGTAGCATCTCCTAGTGGACCTCTACCAAGTTTGTTCATATGATGCCCCTGGGGTAAAAAATGGCCCCACCCTGGGGAGGGGGGGGGTCACAAGTTCGAAACATAGGAACAAAGAATGAAAACTTTAAAAAATCTTCTTCTCTGAAATTGAAAGGCGTAGAACTTTGATTTTTGGTACGCAGCATCTCCTAGTGAACCTCTACCAAGTTTGTTCATGCCCTGGGGGTCAAAACTAGCCCGCCCCGGGGGTCACAAGTTCAAACATAGGAACAAAGAAGGAAAACTTTAAAATTCTTCTTTGCTGAATCTGGAAGGCGGAGAGCTTTTTGATATTTGGTATGTAGTGAACCTGTTCTAAGTTTGTTAGCCCACCGGAGCACAACATGTTCAGTGAGTTCAAAATTGGGTCACCTGGGGTCATAAACTAGGTCACTGTTAAATTAAAGAAATATGTTGTGGGCACTCTAGAGGCCACATTTTTTGCCCAACTGACTTGAAAATTGGTCAGAATGCTTGGCTTGATAAAATCTCACATGAGTCTGAATTTGGGTCAACTGGGGTTATAAACTAGGTCACTAGGTCAAATTAAAGAAATATAACTCTAGGGCTTTCTAGAGGCCACATTTATTGTTTAATTGATTTGAGAATTGGGTAAAATGTTTCTCTTGAGGAAATCTAGGAATAGTTAAAAATGGGGTCACCTGGGGTAAAAACTAGGTCACTAGGTCAAATTAAAGAAATACTTTAGGGCACTACAGAGGCCACATTTCTTGATCAACTGACTTGAAAATTGGTCAGAATGTTTGTCTTGATAAAATCTCGCATGAGCCTGAATTTGGGTCAACTGGGGTCATAAACGAGGTCACTAGGTCAAATTAAAGAAATATAACTAGGGCTTTCTAGAGGCCACATTTATTGTTCAATTGATTTTAGAATTGGGTAAAATGTTTCTCTTAATGAAATCTAGGATTAGTTCAAAATTGGGTCACCTGGGGTCATAATCTAGGTCACTAGTTTAAATTAAAGATATACCTTTAGGGCACTACAGAGGCCACATTTCTCGCTCAATTGGCTTGAATATTGGTCAGAATGTTTATATTGATAAAATCTCACATGAGCCTGAATTTTGGTCAACTGGGGACATAAATGAGGTCACTAGGTCAAATTAAAGAAATATAACTAGGGCTCTCTAGAGGCCACATTTATTGTTCAATTGATTTTAGAATTGGGTAAAATGTTTCTCTTAATGAAATCTAGGATTAGTTCAAAATTGGGTCACCTGGGGTCATAAACTAGGTCAATAGGTCAAATTAAAGAAATACCTTTAGGGCACTACAGAGGCCACATTTCTTGCTCAATTGGCTTGAAAATTGCTCAGAATGTTTATCTTGATGAAATATCGGATGAGTATGAAATTGGGTCACCTGTGGTCATAATCTAGGTCACTAGGTCAAATTAAAGAAATACCTTGTGGGCACTCTAGAGGCCACATTTATTGCTCAATTGACTTGAAAACTGTTCAGAATGTATGTCTTGATCAATTTGTGATGAGTTCTATATTGGGTCACCTATGGTGATAAAGTAGGTCACTATGCCAACTTACGGAAATTCCATGTGGACCCTCTAGAGGCCACATTTTAAGCTCAATTGACCTATCTATTGGTCAGAAATTGAATTATGCACGTGGAGTGAAATTTTGCCTATTGACTCAGGTGAGCGATCCAGGGCCATCATGGCCCTCTTGTTATGTAATTTTCTGTTTTGCGCATGTCTACTGAAGAACAAAATCTAATGTAGTCGTAAAGTGCTGTCTCGGATCAGCCTGCGCGAATTGCACAGGCTGATCCGAGACGACACTTTACACAAATGTCCGAATGCCCCTTTTTGCATGTTGCAGGCCATTTGCTTTTACAGTATTGAATGATAAAACTGCAACATTAACCTTTAAGCTGCTAAGCGTGACTCAAAGACCTTTTGCGGACAATATAGATCAAGATCAGACTGCACGGAACATGCAGTCTGATAAGGAGATTTTTTTCGCAAAAACTAAGTTTGAAATACCATTATTCGGGTTTTTGCTATTGGCTTGAAAGGTTTAGTTAACTTATGTAGCAGGATAAGGTTTAAGGTCTTGTAACACATAACCTGCTGAAAATGACACATGTCATTTTGCAGCCAATTGTATTTGAAAACTTTGTTGCTAAAAGAGAAGTATAATTCTAACATGACACATGAATTCGGCTCTATAAACACAGTGCAACGAAAGCATGGTAAAATCTACGTTATACTATGTAGAGTGATGTCATTCTATATAGAATGACATCATTCTGTATAAAGTAAGTAAGTTATTCATTGGAATATAATCTGCATCCGCGTTTTTACTCTAAGTGTGAACTTGTTTACCTTTGATTAAGAGTTGGTCATGTTAGAATCGAAATAATCTTCTTTCTATCGTGGTTTATCGTTCAGTAAACCCCGTTGTGAGTTATTAGTCGCAATGAATAACCCACTCGGGCTATCGCCCTCATGGATTATTTATTGTGCCTCATAACTCAGAACTGTGGTTTATTGAATGATAAACCATGATAGAAAGAAGATTATTTCTTAATTATACTTTAGGGGAAAAGTTATTTCACAGAGAAAAAATGATTGGACGTTCTTCTAATGTAGTAGTAGAAGCAAATTTGAATGATTTTTATAATTCTGTAGTTTGGAGAATCAATTGTATGTCTTCTCGCAGCACAACATGACATTAACATCATCTTACTAGTATGTCATTTAATGGTGTGCCAGTGCTATCTGTCACTTCATCTTCAATATTGTGTTGTCGCTTTTTAACCTTGTATGCCACTCTAAAACTGCAGTTTTTTAAGTCCCCTACCGGCAAAGCCGGAGGGGACTTTAGGTTTTCACTCCGTCCGTCCGTCCGTCTGTCTGTCAGTCTGTCAGTCCGGCAAATCAGTTTTCTGGACTTTCTTTCTAAACGCTGGCAGATATTGAGCTGATTTTTGGTGTGTAGGTCAACCACCATGAGTTACAGATCAAGTTCGAGTTTCATTCCGGTCCACCGATTTTTGACGAAATTACGGGCCTTAGACTTAGAAATTTTTAAGGAAAAAACAGTTTTCTGGACTTTTTTTCTAAACGCTGGTAGATATTGAGCTGCTTTTTGGTGTGCAAGTCAGCATCCATGAGTTACAGATCAAGTTCCAGTTTTGTTCTGGTCCACTGATTTTTTGACGAAAATACGGGCCTTGGACTTAAAAATTTTCACAGAAAAAACAGTTTTCTGGACTTTTTTTCTAAACGCTGGCAGATATTGAGCTGATTTATGTAGTGTAAGTCAACCACTATGAGTTACATATCAAGTTTGAGTTTTGTTCTGGTCCACTGATTTTTGACGAAATTACGGGCCTTGGATTTGGAAAATTTCACCCAAAAAAAAACAGTTTTCCGGACTTTTTTTCTAAACACTGGCAGAGTGGCTGCGGTAATATTTTCACAAGTGGCTGCGCCACTCGTGAAAATATTACCGACGATGTTCATGAGATGAAATAAATTTCGATCTTTCACCGTAAAAAACAAATATTCTATTTATTTCATGCTTTTAACCCTTTCTGGGGGAACTTAATCAAAATCCTGTACAGTTCTTTTCGGTTATTCCCCGTGGCGTACCCCCTCCGCATAGCAACAAATTACAATATTACGTCAAGCGCGAGAAATGTAAGGTAAATTACGTCATATTTCCATCTGGTTGTGAGGCATGCGCATTTTACCTAGGTAACTAGCGCACGGGAACAACTGTTTCCGCCTTCAATTGAAGAGTCAAAATATAAAAATCGGTATTTTCACTGATCGTAACCATGAAATATCGAAAAATATCTCACCGATATTTCTCAATAACCTACCGGAAAGCACGAAATAAAAAGCAAGTCATCCCCTAAATATAGATCCATAAAATCCATTTTGTCTTACAACCGACTGAATCATGAAGTTGACTGGTCCTTTGACATGCAGAAAATTTACTAAAAGCAAAAAGAATCGGCTCAGGTCAGCATGTGTGAAGTGCACAGGATGATCTGGTCGATAGTTTTTTCAGATGCATTATGCCCCATTTGTACAGAGCATGACTGAAATATATCTAAGCACAATCAGACTGACAATTTTTTTTACCTGGGAAATTGATAAAAGACCATGATTACACAAGTAAAAATATGAAAACAATCAGACATCAAATGATAAAGCTATGAAAAAATTCCAATAACTTATTCCTCAGCCCTCATTTTGTTGATATATAGTGCTTATGTAGATTTTATTTTAGAAAGCAATTTATGTAGACTATTATTTAACTCACAGAGGGTAAGCATCGAGTCTGGTCTACACAGTGACAAACCAGAAGTTGACATTGATGATCTCATGAAAACATACGCTCATGCTCTCCAGCGAGAAATCAGTGTTACAGATCTGGTAAGTGCTATTTATTGCTCTATGTATAAATCCAAAGACTTGCGATCCGATTGACTGAGACATAATGTCTTTACCATGTACCACAGGACAAAAGTTTAGACTTGCCCAAATTGAAAGCTTTTCCAGACAACAAAATAATGGTGACTGAAATGTTGAAATTTGTCTTTGGAGGGTAGAAAACATTGTGGGAAAAGGAGAAAATGTTGGTTACCAGCATTTTCTCTTTTTCCTACAATGATTTTAAAAGGCTTTTTCCTCAGGGTCATTAAAACTAGCAATTATGTGGTAAAGGGTTAAAATTCAGAAGTACAGTGATTTTGGAATGCGACCACTCCACAAACTGGATTAAGGACAGTGGGAAAAACAACCAACTTTCACTTACTTGCGATAATTTGTCAAGCATTTCTGCTTTAACCCTTTACCACACAATCATGAGTTTTAACGACCCTGCCGAAGAGGCCGTTTGAAATCATTTAGGAAAAAGGAGAACCAGCATTTTCTCCTTTTCCAAGAATGTTTTCTGTTTTTTCAGACATATTCTATCATTTCAGCCACATTTGACAAGTTGTCTGCAAATGCTTCCAATTTGGACCAGTCGAAGATTTTGTTTTTTTGGTAAAGAGTTAGGTGTGACAATGGAGTTATTGCTCATTTAATTTGTGTTATAGACTTCCTGTAATGAACCCAATTTTTTTGGTACATCAATTCAAGCCTTAGAGCCAAATGAACTAAGTGAACATCTTAAGTTGAAAGAAAGAGGCCAGAAGCCTGTAATGTCATGGTTTTTCTGTGTTCAAAATGATATCTCAACATTGTTTACCTTGCTTTGAATGTTTCTTATGAAGCTTGATCTTGGTCTGTACTTTCTGCCAAAGTAACCAAGAAAGATATCCTTTTCATTTTACTTCAGATTCCATTTGATGATACGAGCCTTGTTCTGTGAAAAGGTGCCTTGTTCTGCAAAAAGTAACGACCCAGGTCAGCCTGTGCAGTCTGCACAGGCTGATCTAGGTCGAAACTTTTTGCTATTGTTAATTTTTTTTGCATGTCAAAGGACTGGTCTACTTCAAGGTTCAGTTGGTTGATAGACAAAGTGGATTTGTAGGATCCATAAAGATGTTATGACTGCTTGGTATAAGGTATCACAGAGATGCATTATGACCCCTTTTTGTCAGAGCGTGGCTCATATTTTATTCTGCCTCTCCATTGACAGATACGCAGCAAAGATTCCAACCTAGTAGCTACAGTTATTAGTGCTGTGATTAGAGAGTTACAGTCAGAATCTGCCATGCTGGAAAATTTCCGGGTTCTGAGGGGAGAGTTTAAAAGTCGACAAGCAACAATAGCTCCTTGGCTTGAGGAAAAACCAACCTTTATAGAGTTACATGAAAACAGGAAGCTGCTGCGTAGTTTACGGTCCAAATTGCGTCACAAAATGGCAGATAAATTAGATGTGGAGGAGGTTTGTGTAACTTTGTCAGAAGATCCAGAAATGTCGGAGTCAAATTTTTGAATTACCTATGTTGTGGGTACACATGAGTCTCAATTAGACAATTTTCATGAGGACCTAGAATATAGGTTTAGGGAATATTTTATGAAATTTTGCCTTCAGCTTTTACCACACAATCCCTAATTTTTTGGACCCTTAGAAAGAAAGCTTTTGAAAATATTGTTAGAAAAGGAGAAAACAAGTATTTAGATGTGGCTCAAATGATGGAATTTGTCTTTACATAGGTAGAAAACATTATGGGAAATGGAAGAAATGCTGTTACCAGCATTTTCTCCTTTTCCAGCAATATTTTCAAAATGCTTCAATTAAATGTAATGGTTGTGTCAAATGCTTAATTGCTCTGTGCAATTATCATTCGAAGGCCAACCTATTTATTACCATAGCCCAAAACAGGGGTTTATGCTGACAGCATAGATCAAGATCAGACTGCACAGAAGATGCAATCTGATTTCGGATCTGTACTGCCTTCTTCTTTTGTCAAGCCTATAAGATAAAAAAAAAATCCAGGTTAAGTGGATTGCATTTTCAACTGGCAAAAGTGGTCAAGTTTTGCATTTGGTGCTTAAAGTGTTAAAAGAAATGGTTCATCAAAGTAAGATGGCATCTTCCATGAATTTAGGTCAAGTCTTTTCCACTTCTAGGTCACTCAGTACACTTGATCCTAGACTACACAAATGTACTGTTGCTTGTTGACAGTTAATGAATAAAAGGCTGTTTAATTGTAATGATTAGGTCTTAAGCACTTATTAACAAAATCTGTTTAATCCTGAGTTTTAACACTCCAAGGATAAGAAATTTTGAAAACATTGTGGAAAAAGTAGAAAATGCTGGTAACCAGCATTTTCTGCTTTTCCCAGAATGTTTTCTATCCTTTCAAAGAAAACTTCCTTATTTGTGCAACATTTAGTTTGTCATCTGCCTAGCTTTTAATTTGGACCAGTCTAAAATTTCATTGTTTGGTAAAGAGTTAAAAATGTAAAAACCATGGACTCATTTGATCTTTATGTTGCAGAGTGGGAGTGAAGGAGAACTAGATTCTATCAAACAGGAGGAGGAGAAGATCAGATCAGAATTACAGGCAGCATTAGTTAGATCAGATACCTTGTTGGTAGGTATAGTGACCTTAAGTGCTTTCCATGATGCCTCATTGTATCTAACTACTTTACTTTGTCATGTATTTCTCAGTACTGGGGTCTTGTGATCAGGAGGCTGCGCGTTGAGCCGAACTGGATCCAGTGGGTTTTTCGTTGGAGTGTCCTTGGGTAAGACACTTCGGAGTCCCAGCCTAGTACTGGTGAAACCCAGGAAATACATAAATTACATAAACTGTTGCCGTGATATGACTGAAAGCAGCTTAAAACACCATGCAATTCTCAGTACTCTTGCTGCCTTTTTTTCTTTTGTCCTTGTCACTGGTTTCCTTACTCAATTATCCCCTGAAAAATTATGCAGTAGATGACAGAGAAAATATGGTTAACTCTTTACGAAACAATCCCAACTTTGTATGATGAGCCCTTAAAGAGAAAGCTTTTGAAAACATTGTGGGAAAAGGAGAAAATGCTGGTAACCAGCATTTTCTCCTTTTCAGACAATATTTTCTACCCTTCCCAAAACAAATTTGAGTCACGTTTATTTTGTTGTCTGCAAGTGCTTTCAATTTGGGTAAGTCCAAAATTTTGTCGTTTGGTAAACAACATGAATAAAGTGAAATAATTGAATGTATGTGAAAACATTGTAGCAATTGGCGAAATTTTTCTTTCTTCATTCTGTTTTCAAAAGTTTGGTTGAGGTTGAGTGTTTATGAAGAGTAATGAGAAAGCAAGTCACAACTACATGTAGAATTTGGTCATGGGTTGATCTTGCTAAGGTTTAATAAACTCTTCGATATATCTTATATTTGAAATTAAAGATGCGGATATTTTTTCTGGCATTTAGAAATCTGTTTGACAAATATAATTGTACAGTTTCAAAAAGTATAAGAAGAAGGGATTTTCATGGTGGCGTTTTTTCTGTAATCATAATTATTGTACAATATGTTATGTATTTTTTCAGCACGAGGTGGCAGCATTGGCAGACTCCAACTTTCCAGAATTAATTGTGCAATATCCAGATCTTGCCATAGATCAGTTTCTTGTAAGTTAATTATAGGTATTCTGCCATGGTTATTTAGAGACGGGAATTCCAATTCACTCCATTATGTCTTTTTTATGTCTTTTATGCATACCAACATCACCCATTACTTGCAGAAGTAGGAGATATTTTCAAAATAAATTGTTGAAAATGTAAGTCAGGAGTTAGTCCGCAAAAAATTCCAAAGGGACAAAATCCCATGGATGTACATCATGATTGGACATTTCTCTGAATCAGTGAGGCAATGTCCCAGAATCCCTACCTCAGCAGAACACCAGAATTTTAAATGAGCCATGCTCTGGCACAAGGGGCTTTATTGCATCTCCATGATGTATTATACCAAGCAAGTCATCACATAATTATGGATCTATAAAATCAGTGTTGTCGAACAATACACTGGATCTGGAGGTAGAATGGTCCTTTTACTGGCAGAAAATTGAGCAATTGCAAAAGTTTCGATCAATGTCAGCATACTCGCACTGTGCAGGCTGATATGGTTTGGTACTTTTTGCAGATGTATTAAGTATCCGTTTTATCCGTTTTCACAAAGCATGGCTCAAATGTATTTAAATCTTACATAGAATTTTTCATTTTATCACTGTAGAGTGAGAATTGCTTTATAGCTTTTAGAATGCTATTGACAACTTTTAATATGTTTACATCTCAGGCCAGAGGCCTTATTCCACAATTAAACTAATTTGTTGACTTGACAGACAGTTAACGTCAAGATGCACAAAAAATTAGTGTGATCTTGAATGTCCAGTACATTGCTGTGTAGTTAGTGAGGAATTTTAGCCAAAACATACATTAAATTTCATTTAGCTTTTTGACCAAATCTCTGTCAGTTTAAATCAACAGACATGTACTGATGTCTGAACTGTAGGTATTTTTTTAGTGTTGTTACTCGTTTGTCAACCCAGTACTGTTTAGGTTATTTTAAGCCATGTATATGACTAGTATAAGTGACAACACAGAGAAACATTGGAAGGAAATCAAAATAACATGAAGTTGCTTCTTTTCCAACCCTGTTTCCAAAGCCTTAACATGTGTAAACATTAACCTGGTAAAATCAACTTGATACTAGAATTTCAGGGATCCTGCATGGCTCAGTGGTAAAGTGCAGGACTCTCAACCTTGAGGCTTGGGTTTGAGTCTCACTGGAAGCCCTTGGGTTTTGTCAGGGTGTCCTTGGGCAAGACACTTCAGAGCCCATGCTTTGTTTTGGTGAAACCCAGGCCATACCTGAATGTGTGAGCTGTCGCCATGATGTGACAGAAACAATGTTGAAAGTGGCATAAAATACCATTCAGTCATGTGTATTCAAACTGTGTTTGGCATTATGTTTTCAAAAGCTGTCAGTTGAAGTTGTGTCATATTCTCTCCATTGAATTAAGACTATAATGTTTTGTTTTGGTAGATGTACAAGGGGCTGGTGAAATCCAACCGTGAGCTTGATCATTATTCACTTAAACCAGGTTTCAAACCAGGGATTCATCTGTCAACATTTAATGGGGAACCAGTATTGATTCAGGTAATATTACAGAGCGTGGGCTGTTTAACTCTCTACCAAGCGACAAAATTTTGGACTCGGCTAAATTGAAAGCATTTTAAGACCACAAAATAAGTGTACCTCAAATGCTGATTTTCTTTCTTTGTAGGGTAAAAAATATTGTGGAAAAAAGGAGAAAATGCTGGTTACCAGCATTTTCTCCTTTTTCCACAATGTTTTCCAAAGCCTTTTTTGTTCAGATTTATTTAAACACGGGAATGTCTGGTAAATGGTTAAGTCTTTCCTATACTACCATATTTTAGATTTTTCCATATTGAAAGCATTTGCAGATGACTGATGAAAGGTCCAGTAGCTGCCAAATGTAAACAATTTGGGGGTCAAATTGAAGAGGAATTCAATTCATATTAAAGTATGGATATTATTATGAGTCTGATAATGTGTTACATTAGAATCTGTCAAAGTTCCAGTCGTAAGAAATATATGAACAAAAAACCTATAACCATTCATATCTTATGACAGAATGCATATGAAAAAAGAGGCCACACAGGCTTTTCTGATGTTTTCTTCCAAAAATGTTTCCAAAACAATCTTATTTACTGACTAAAGCCAGTTCATATGAAAAGACCATTGGCATGTTGTTTATTGCAGGAATTCCTACTAGATCAGGTCACCAAAGAAGAGTTCATCAAGCAAGTGATAAATTATCCAGGGGAAACATGTAAGATTCAAGGAGTCTTCTTTTCAAAGGTAAAAGTTTTGTTTGTGGAGGCCTTTTTAGCTCACCTGAGCAAAAAGTGCTCGAGGTGAGCTTTTGTGTTCATGCTGTGTCTGTCGTTTGTCATGTGTCATCCGCCCAGCTGTCATCAACACTTACCTTGTGTGCACTCTAGAGGCCTCATTTTCAATCAGATACTGAGGAATTCTGGTCAGAATGTTTGTCTTGATGATATCTTGGACAAATTCAATATTGGGCCATGTCAAGGTTAAAAAGTAGGTAATTTTCACTCATATGTTTTACATCATTAAAACCAGGATCTCTTCAGCTTTGTCAACTTTAGCTGATTTTACTCAGATGAGCGCCAATGGCCCTCTAGTTTTATCATGTCATAAATGTTATAGGAATGTGTGATCTTAACCCTTTACAACAAAAATCTGGGTTTTGATAACCTGCAAGGAAGAAGGCTTTTTGCAGACATTTTCATCAGGGTTGTTAAGACACGGGTTTGTTTAGTAAAGGATTTAGCAACGTTTAGTTCTATTTCAACTTATACCCCACAATTACTTTTTCAAATTTCTTGTATAAGTAGATGTAATCCATTACCCTTCCTGATAACTGTCTTCTTAACCAACCATTCTAATTGTTTTTTCAAGGCCTTGCATGGCTTAGCAGTAATGTTTAGGGTGTAACCAGGAGGCCGGGGATTTTGTCCCCACTCAAAGCATCGGTTTTGGGTTGGAGTGTCCTTAAGCACTACAATTTAGTGCCCTAGCTTTGTACTGATGAAACTGCTAAATTATTAGAACTATCGCATATCCATGACAATGACAGAACTAGTGTTCAAAGCTGCGTACAACACCATTCAATTAATTAGTGTTCTGACTCTAAATTCCAAGACTTGAGATGTACTATGCTGTGACCAGAGCTGGATGTCACCCATCATCATTAAGAATATTCTTAGTCTTATTCTCAATAATTTTCTTAATTTGAAAGTAAGAACTACTGATTGGCTAAACCATTTCAAATGGTTTAGCCAGTCAGAAGTTGTGTTACTTTCAGAAATCTAGAATTCGACTTAAAATGAAATTAAGAATGGTTGGTAAATACAAGCTAAGACCTCTCAGTCAGTTAGATGATTAGTCTTGGGATGTTAATTTTTCTTGTAGAATGAGCGCCAGGCTTACATAGAGTGTGATTGGACAGAGGCAGAGTTTATTGAAAAGACAATCAAAGACAATGCGCCCACACCCCACATGTTACAACAGATCTGTCTGCAGTTGATACAGGAAGTTGTCACTTTACACAAACATAAATATGTACATGGGGAAATCAACACACAGTCCATACTACTCAGGAATGATGGCAAAATTGTCTTGACATGTCCTGATTTCTCAAAGACAATTGTAAGTATATCTGGCATGCTGAAATATAAGGAAATCATAACAAAATGAATAATTGTAGTAACATATTTGCTTAATTATTTACCAAATAAGTCCATGTTGTTATGTTTCTGAGGAAGTTGCCTTTTTGAAATATTGTTGTTGAACATGAAAATGCGCATTTCCAGCATTTCTGCTTTTCCTGCAATATTTACTACCATTTCAAAGACATTCCATCATTTAATTTGTCATGTGAAAATGCTTACCCATGAATCTAACAAATTTGTTGTCTGACAAAGAATTCTAAGTATTTACTCGAACAAAAAAGTGTTACAAAAGTTTTATTTTCTCATGCGAGCAATTAGAACTGCACTTTTCTACTAAGCCTTTGTCATTTTCCTGAATTCAAATGTTCTAATAAATTCGAAGGATAATTCCTTTTGCAGCATTGTTGGTAGATTTTCAATTGAATTTATTTGATTTTTGGCTTGTTTGATTTTGAAGAAAACATGGAGGTTTTGTCCTTGTCACATGCAGAAACTGACATTTCATAATGTCTTTGTCATTGCTTAAGCTTAATATTTACTTCAAACTTGGAGTAGTTGTTAGCAGCTATTAAAAGGGGAACCTATATAACAGGGGTCCTCAAAATATTTTGACAGAGTTATGCCCCTTTTTCAATGTAGAATTTTCACTAATAGCAACTGCAGCTGAGTGTTGGGGTTTAACACATCTCCACGGTGTTTTATGCCTAGCAAGTTTTCAGATAACTATTGGTTCATAAAAACGGTTTGGTCCAACAATCAACTGGATCATGATGTAGTATGGTCATTGGACTTGTAGGCAATTGACTAATATCTTAAAGTTTACCCATGTTAGCCTGGACAGGCTGATGTAGGTCAATACTTTCTGCAGATGCATTAACCCCCCTTTTCGTAGAGCATGATTTATTCATTTTATGATTATATTTCTATAGCAAGAGAGACTCAGTAAGAAGGTGACCACAGAGAATGGCCTGATATTCCAGAGTCCAGACCTTCAGTATTCCACAGCAGAGCTGATTGGTTCTGCAGCTGATGTCTATAATCTAGTCCTCTTTATGTTCTGGGTAAGTGGGATTGTTAAAAAATATATAATTCTTTTGTTTACTATGTAACTGAGATTAGATAAAATTAATGATATTATATATCTGAAAGTTTTCCACAGAAAATACATGTGTCGCATGCGGATAAAATATCACACAGGACAGAAAATAAAATCTGTATCTACACACAGTGCAATATGGTTCCAAATATGGTATGATGTAACTCACGCGCGGTATTATGTATGTGTTCATTTACAATGTGATTGGTCAAAATTTTTTGTTGTAATATTCATCCACCATTCATTAAAAGAAAGTTACTGGCTACTACACCATTACTTGTTTTATTTTTCTTACCGTTATCGAATAGATGTAAAAATTGCAATATTTTTTCGTTGAAAGATGTAGGTATATAGTAAAAGGAATATTATGCTGTAGTAACTTTCCTGGCGCCTGTATTTGCTTCTCCCCATGCAAGAAAATTTTGACATCTTGGTCGATCTTGGGTGTCGCGCAATATCAAATTTTCTGACATGGCTCGAATTAAATACATGCACCAGGAAAGTCACTACAGCATAATATTCCATATATGCGCCAAGGCTTAGAAAGTGCTTATAAAAACTTTTTTTCATGCTCAACTCAGCTGAGCTAGAAATTTTCCATGGCCGGTTAGCTTAGTAGAAGACAGGGGAAGATAGTTTGTTGTATTACAATTTATTCAAATAAACATGTCTAAACAAAGCTTTTAAGAACTCCTTAGAACTGATAATGGCAGGTTTTTCTTTTTTTTTTTTCGTAGTTACATTGTCCAAGCCTGAAACAAATGTCTTTCTCGAATGGATCGCCAGATACCAGACTTAAAAACTTGGTGAGTTCAATGTTTTGTTACTTTGGCATTCTTGTATCAATCAATTTTGTTGATAGTTTATCAACAAAATTGCAGTCTAGTCCAAAGAGAAATTACTGGCTTATTTATTATCATGACCAGGGCTCCGGAAAACCGACAAAATGCCGGTCCAGACCGATTTTTGAGTTGCCGGACCGATTAGAATTGCGAAAACATACCTATAAATCGGTCCGAGTTTTTCAAAGCAATTCTGGATCTATATTTGTGTATAACACCAACTGTCAATAAAAATCCACAAAACACAGCTAGGGTTCAGGGTTTTCACACATTACATCCAAGCGTGGAGAATATCCGATAACGAGTTTACCCGCAAGGCACAGATTAGGTGATTCCCCGCACGTGGACTGGTTCTTACGTTGTGTTCGCAGTTGGCCAATATTTTTGTTTCAGTTTCATGCTTGATCGAGCAAATGATATCGAGTTTGCATAATGTATAATTGGTGCTTGTGAATGGGGTTTAGAACCGACAATAATTTTAAACATGTTTGAAGTTTGAGGCCGCGTCTTTAAAATACAGGTCATCAAACATTGCGACAATTTTAATTGCCGCTACTCTTGAAACAAATTTGTAGTACTCAAAAAAAAGAGAAGCGTATAAAACGAGACGAGTATGGCTGTCTATTGCTGTTCGAATGAAATCGAAATGGCTCTACAACAGAATATCCTTGCGATGTTCAAAAAGTCAAATGACAGGCTTGGCAACCCTAGTCATCTTGACAAACAAATCCAGCCTGGGCAACTGGATGGCTCAAAAAGTCGGACTGGGGACCCAACAGAGTCGCAGAGTTGTACTAGCAACTCAAAAATAAGTCATATTACCACAGTTAATGACAAATTCAATTGTCCTGGGCAACCAATTGATGATGCGGATGCAAATTTGGCTCTGACAAAATGAATGTTCTGTTGGAGCATTTCGGTGAGAAAAGGGGACCTGATACACCCCCTGTGTGTGCTGATGGCGCAAAACGAGAATGGTCACTGTTCAAGAATCACATGTTCGCAAAATGCGGAAGAACACCAGCCACCGAAAAGCAGGAAAGGCTGACAATGTCTTCCCTCGCCGAGGAAATGCTTTCAGCAGAACATTTTCAAAGGGAATTTCCTAACATGACAAAGCTTTTAGCTATCAGCAGAATACTGCCTGTCAGTTCTGTAGAGTGTGAACGTGGGTTTTCAAAGCAGAACCTGATCAAGACACGACTGCGATGTAGTCTGAGCGTCGAAATGTTGGACAAATTGATGCGAATTTCTATCAATGGACCTGCACTTCCTGAATTTGACCCGTTGCCAATATTTCGCGCTTGGCGTACTAGAATGAGTGCAGGTCGTGACATTTTCAAAAACACAAAAGGCCAGAACAAACTTTTATAAGTTTAATCTGGACTTTGCTATATGGTAACATTTATGTATATTTCATTGTAAGAATTTAATCAGGATTTAATAAATTAATAAATAAAATGAAAAAAAAAAAAAAAAAAAATCCCCTGTTGAAGACGGATGTGTTGGGCCTCGACGTGGCACAGGGGCGAACACTGCAATTGAATTATGATTGTGATCAAGCAGTGGCCAACTGCAACACAACGCTATTGGATGTATAAAAATTGACAAAAGAAAAACGTTGAATGAATGAATAATTTTAATTGTCAAATCGACGTCGATGGGCACCTTCTGCTACATTGCCGGAAGTGCAATTTTATACATAACCGGAAGTGTAGGATGCCATGCGTAAACAAGGTACGACTGTCAACTATGCTTTACTATTGAATATTCGTCTGCGTATGTCATTCTCAATCATGTAAGCTTGAACAAAAATCCATCACAAGAAAGAGAAACCTGCAACAGAAATTGATATATATTATGACATTTAAACCAGGCAACGATCGGGGGTGGGGTAGGTCAGAGACATAAACATGCGACTTTATTTATATGCCTCTGGGTACCGAGTAGGGGTACAATAGTATTGGAGGAGGGGAAGGGGCCGGCCTGGACCGATTCAGATTGAAAAATTTCCGGAGCCCTGATCATGACTTATTATATTTCAAACAATAGCATTTGTACTTGAAGGTGCAGAAAAGTTATGGGAAAGGAGAAAATGCCGGTAGCAAGTGTTTTCTCCCTTTCCCACAATGTTTACAACAGCTGTGTTTCCTAATAATCAAGGATAGGTGGTTAAAAGGTTAAACCATTTCAATACTAGTTATTTTCATATATGTCACTAACTAGTACACGTACCTCAAGGAGACACCTGCAAGGAAAATGTCTGTTTTAATAATGATATTAATCCTTTACCATACAATGGCCACTTTAAATGACCCTGGGAAAGAAGCCTTTTGAAAACATTGTGTAAAAAGGAGAAAATGCTGGTAACCAGCATCTTCTCCTTTTCCCATAATGTTTTCTACCTTATCAAAGAAAAAAAGCACCATTTTGTGCCACAGTGAAATTGTTGTCTGCAAATGCTTTCAATTTGGACACGGCTAAAATTTTGTTTTCTGGTAATGGGTTAACATTGTAGAAAAGAAGCCATAGCTTGTTACAAGCAGTTGCTCCTTTTCCAGTTTTCTAAAGCTGTCTACTGTATGGAACATTTAAATTCAAAAGGTTTATTGTAGAAAAAGGAAGGTAACTGATGAGAGACAAGACATTTCTCTCATTGTTATCTCAAACGAATTCGTAGACACTGCAAATCAGTGTGAGTTAGTTTCTTTGAGGCTACAAGAAGAATAAGGATTTTTAGCTGGGATGTTTCTTGAAGAATATGTCGAGGTAAAGCTATAGCTCTGTCTGTGTCTGCATGGTCATGTTGCAGAAACTTTGACATTTTACAATGTCTCTGTCATTAAAAATAAATTATTCTAAACTTGGACTAGTTGTAAACTACAAAAAGGGGAACCTGTGCAACAAGGGCCGGTAATCATCAGAGTATTTTTGAAACAGGTATGTTCCTTTTTTTTTTACATAAAATTTTCACCGAAAATCAAGCAACTGCAGCCAAGCTTTGGCATCTATATGTGTTGCTCCTGTTTTATGTCAAGTTTTAAGTATACATGTGCATGTGTAAAATGATTACATCAAGTTATGGAAAGGTTTAATTCTGTTATATGCCTTAAGTACTGCTTTTTATACTTTCTTCATAATGGCGATCCCAGGATACCTCTCTACAAGCTCTGTTTGATGGAGTTCTACGTGGGAAATCAGCCAATCGCCTGACAGCAGAACAAATTCTCCAGATAGAGTACTTCCGGAAGACCTTCCCAGACAACTTTGACCCCCCTCCATTATTTCCAGCAGCTATTTTAACCCCAAGCCCTCCAGCCCAGTCTCCACAGCCCCCTGTCATCAAAAGCATGGATGAACCAATGGAGATTGGGGTTTTCAGAGCTGAAGATTTTCCGTAAGTTTTCAATCCAATAAATTCACCTGTAGGATAATAAGCTTGCATACTTTTGCACAGGTGGTTATATTGGACATAGGAAAAGTCGAAATTTTGAAGTCTGACATTACATTTGTATTAACTCTTACAAAATGTAAGACTTGTCTGAATTGGAATCATTCACAGGTAACAAAAAAGGCTCATATCTTGAAAGTTTTCTTTGAAAAAGTACAAAACATTGATGGAAAAGGCATTTTCACTTATTGCACAAATGTGGTTTTCCTCAGAGTCATTAAAACGAGATTGCATGGTAAAGGATGAACCTATTCCTGTAAAAGTAAGATCCGTCTGTAATTGACAGCTTTTGAAATGCTGAAGATTTTCTCTTGTTTTTTTTTTTTCAAATTTTCCTCCAGGGTGTAATTCATGTTAAAGGACATTTACCTTTTTCAATTTCCAACCAATTTCATTGAATTCCACAAAAACTTATGTGTAAGTTTTTTGTCTTCAATATTGCAGTGTTTTACAATACATTTGAACCCTGGGGGCTTAATGCATCTGCAAAAAGTATGGAATCATGTCAGCCTGCGCAGGCTGATATGGGTCAAAACTTTTTGCTATTTGTAAATTTTTGGCATGAAAAAGGACTATTCAACCTCTAGATCTAGTCGATTATGGGACTAAATGGGTTTTATTTTTTCATAATTATTTGATGACTTGCTTAGTGAAATGCATGAGCGACCATAGAAAGGCATTAAACCCCCGTTTGACAGAGCTTGACTCATATATCAAAATATTAGTGAATAGCAGTGTGAAGAATTAGGTTATGGCGCTATTAAGATGTGTGAACAAAACCATGCCGTATACAACAAGTTACAAATTTGAATAGAATAATTTCTTGTACCAGACTTTAATGATTATAAATTGATTTTTTTAACAGTACATCCAATAAAGAAGAGATACCGCCCAGTGCTGTGGACACCGATGATTCATGGACAACAAAAAGCTCATCCTCAGGGAGTCGTGTAGAATCACCATTGGAAGATGGTATTGACACAAACAAAACCAAAATGGCCGAGAAACAATCAGCAGGAAGTGAAGTAACTGGAATAGAATCTGAACTTAACAATGTTAACATATCAGGAGGTTATGTGCATAATCCCGGAGTGATGAACAGTGTTGGGGAGATAGACGGTCCATTTGTTGGAGCAGTTACACCAAGTAATGGAGACCTAGGTTTGCAGATGACACCAGCTGGAGATAATATTCCAATGACAAATGATGTATTCTCGCAGGCCAGTAACAGCGAATATCTGAAAGAAGAGAGAAAAAGTTTGGGGGAAATTTTGTTAGAAGCACAAGCAGCTGTGAAAAAAGAGGAAAGCGACAAAATTGTAGAAGATGTTAATTGTTAGTGGTATTCAAGCGTTGTTGTTGAAAGATGTTCTCTCAGTTTTGTTTAGTTTGGCTGTTTTTGATGTATTGTTGTATCCCTGGCGTCATCTGCGTCGTGCAAAAACTTTGACATTTTTAAAAACTTCGATATTCTATGATATCCCTGTCATTACTGAAGATATTTACTTCAAACTTAGACAAGTTTTTCTCTATCATAAAAGGGAACCCATACAACAGGGGCAGGTAACCATTAAGGTATCTTTGACACAGTTATGGCCTTTTATCGACTTTGAATTGTTACTGAAAATCAAGCAACTGCAGCCGAGCATTGACACCCACATGTGGTGCTCTTGTTTAACTTGTTTCAGCCATTTTATTTTCTGTTCATATGTTTAACTCAGAGTTCGAGATAAGTGTGTATAATCCAATGCTAAAGTCAGTATTACTTTGCCAAAAGGCATGTCAAAGTAAATTCAAAGAAGTGCCTACAATATGCATTTTGGTAAAAATTAGAAAAAAAATTATTTGTTAAAAGTCCACCCCTGTACTAATCTGTAGCTTTATTAATTCAAAATCATCTTTTTTCAATTTGTTTTGTTTTTAATTTGAATGCACAAGTTTACTCAAGGAAGAAAATAAGCTAACATCGTTTATACAGTTAACCTTTTACCCAAAAATCCTGTGTTTTAACAAGCCTGAAGGAAGAAGCTTTTGAAAACATTGTGGGAAAAGGAGAAAATGCTGGTAACCAGCATTTTCTCCTTTCCCCACAAAGTTTTATATCCATCCGAAAACAAACTTCAATTTTTTGAGTCTCATTTATTTTGCTGTCTGCAAATCCTTTCAATTTAGACAAGTCTAAAATTTGGTTGTTTGGTAAAGCGTTATCATCCCCCACCAAAGGCGGAGGGATATAGTTTTAGCGTTGTCCGTCCGTCTCTGTGTCCATCCGGGACAATATCTCCAATACCATTAGACAGAATTTCGTGAAACTTTATATGTGTGTACAATAACCTATTCCGCTGATATACCTTTTTTTTTTTTCTTTTTTTTTTTTAATTCGATGCAAAATGGCCTACTGAGAGCGATTTTGAGTTACGCGGTCGCGTAAATTTTTGAAAAGATCTTTTTCGGCAGGGGATATCTTTTCAATGAAATTGCTTGTCGCAAAATAAGAATATATTACTGAAAAGATCACCAAGATATGTGAATAATAAAGGAATGGGTTAATTCTCCTTGATTCCATGACTACATTATGTTGGCACTTGAGGACATTTGAGCGTAGCGTTGGTAGCTTAGTCTGTAGCGTACATGACTTGAGAACAGGGGATTGCTGGTTCGATTCCCGGCTCAGTCAGCTAATTTTTCTCCAAGGATTGATGAGAGTCAGTGCGACCGATTCATTCCTCTCTTACCCCTGTCCATTGCATGGAAGATGGTTATGTGGGAAAGCAGCCAGTGGCTTAGAAAGAATATTATTTGGAGTATGGGTAAAAGAAATTCTAGGAAAGCATGGATAGATGCACTGGCTGCATTGATATAACTGAAGTAGGGTTGAAAACAGTGTCAAATACCATACAATCAAATCAATGAGGACAATTGAGTTCTGATATAGGGCACAGCCTTTTTCCATGGCTTTTTTTTTTTGTAAGATATTAAATTCTTTCATCATTTTCTTTAAAAGCTCACTCACTTGGTTTAGGCAAGGTTATGAGAGTTTATGGGAGGAATGGGTTAGATAGTAAGCATCCCTGTTTTGCATGTACATGTATACATTACTGTTTTTGTAACATGTTACTCTGTAAACAGATTTGCAGCAGACTACTTCAAAAAATTTTTGCAAAATACCCCCCTATTTCTGTAAGCATATTGGACAGTTGTGCCCAATCTTGGCAAGACATTGTAAAGTGAAAATATTGTGGAAATAAAACTCCATATGCCACTGTTTTATAAAGTGGACTGCTTCAAGATAAATGTAATTCTCCTGTTTATTGAGTTTCCAGGCAGTTTTAACTCTTTACCATATGACAAAACTTTTGACTTGACCAAAATGAAAGCATTTGCACATGACAAATGTGGCTTGAATGATGATTTCCATCTTTGATAGGAGAGAAAACATTGTGGGGAAAGGAATTTGCCTTTTTTTTCAGGGTTATTAAAACTCAGGACTGTGTGGTAAAGAGTTAAAGAACAATTTCAGTGACACCTACTTAAATTGTTTGTTGAATTAACCCATTGCCTCCAGTAGTCAGCTTTTTTGTCTTGCAACTGACTTCTTTATAAAACATGGTGACAGATAGAATTTGCTTGTAATGAGAAATTTCTCCCATTTCTACAATACTTTCACATGTATTGATGTTATTTCTTGTTGTTAATTCCTATTTTACATAGATGTGTAGAGTCGTCTGTTTCAAATGTGTTTACAGAGTAATCAGTTAAAAATAACCTGCCTGTTAAATGCATACCATGTAACATTTTAACCTTTCACCAAACAATCCTGTGTTGTCAAGACCCCGGGGAAAAGGCCCTTTGAAAACATTGTGGGAATAGGAGAAAATGCTGGTAAACAGCATTTTCTCATTTTTCCGCAATGTTTTCCATCCTGTCAAAGAACTTCAGTTCATGTGTACCACTTTGAGAATTGTTGCCTGCAGATGCTTTCAGTTTGGAAGAGTCTAAAATTTGTTGTTTGGGAAAGGGTAAACATGCCTAAATTGAAAGCACTTGCAGATGCCAAATTAAATGTTACTCAAGATATGAAATTTTGTTTTACAAAGGCTAGGAAACATTGTGAGTAAAGGAGAAAATGCTGGTTCCAGGGATTGTTTGGTATAGGCTTAAATATGGATATCACTGTTGGCTGAGTTATAATTGTTATATTGTTAATTGCATGCAGCACTTGTTGATTTTCTTAGACACCTCCTTTCTGAATAGTCAAAACTCCACATTTTCAAGAAAGGAGTGTTGTTCTTTCTGTTAATTCAAAAAGCAGTTTTGTAAGGTGTCATACATTTGTCAGCCCTAGAGACAGACAGACAGAGATAGGTTCAAAATGTCTTACAAACCATATGCACAATGGTAATTAAATATGATGCATTTACCTTTATTATCCCCCGCTGAAGGCGAGAGGATTTATTTTTTACATTGTCCGTCTGTGAGTCCGTTCAGACAGATACCTTCTAAAATCCTGGATGAAATTTGATGAAACTTCATACACGTGTTCTTTATGATAGTCCCACGGTATAGTGTTTTTTTAGCTCACCTAAGCACGAAGTGCTCATGGTGAGCTATTGTGATCGTGCTGTGTCCGGCGTCCATCGTGCGTCATCAACTTTTATCTTGTGTACACTCTAGAGGCCACATTTTCAGTCTGATACTTGTGAAACTTGGTCAGAATGTTTGTCTTGATGATATCTTGGATGAGTTCAAAAATGGGTCATGTCGGGTCAAAAACTAGGTTACTAGGTCAAATCTTAGAAAAAACTTGTGTACGCTCTAGAGGCCACATTCTCTGTCCAATACTCCTGAAAGTTGATCAGAATATTTGTCTTGATGATATCTTGGACGAGTTCGAAAATGGGCCATGTCAGGTCAAAAACTAGGTCACCAGGTCAAATCTTAGAAAAACCTTGTGTACGCTCTAGAGGCCATATTTTCAGCCCAATACTCCTGAAAGTTGGTCAGAGTGTTTGTCTTGATGATATCTTGGACGAGTTTGAAAATGGGCCATGTTGGGTCAAAAACTAGGTCACCAGGTCAAATTTTAGAAAAACCTTGTGTACGCTCTGGAGGCCACATTTTTAGTCCAAAACTCTTGAAAGTTGGTCAGAATGTTTGTCTTGATATCTCGGACGAGTTCGAAAATGGGCCATGTTGGGTCAAAAACTAGGTCACCAGGTCAAATCTTAGAAAAAATTTGTGTACGCTCTAGAGGCCACATTTTCAGTCCAAAACTCTTGAAAGCTGGTCAGAATGTTTGTACTGATGATATCTCGGACGAGTTCGAAAATGGGTCATGTCGGGTCAAAAACTAGGTCACTAGGTCAAATCTTGGAAAAACATGGTGTATACTCTAGAGGCCACATTTTAAGTCCGATACTCATGAAACTTGGTCAGAATGTTTGCCTTGATGATATCTAGGATGAGTTTGGAAATGGGTCATGTCAGGTCAAGAACTAGGCCACTCGGTCAAATCTTAGAAAAACCTTGTGTATGCTTTAGAGGTTACATTTTCAGCCCAATACTCTTGAAACTTGGTCAGGATGTTCATGTTGATGATATCTTGCATGAGTTTGAAAATAGTTCGCATGGGGTCAAAAACTAGGTCACTAGGTTCAATCTTTGAAAAGCCTTTTGTACGCTCTAGAGGCCTCATTTTCAGTCCGATACTTTTGAAATTTGGTCAGAATGTTTGTCTTGATAATGTCTTAGACTAGTATGAAAATGGGTCATGTTGGATAAAAAAACTAGGTCACTAGGTCAAATCTCGGAAAAAACCTTCTGTACACCCTATAAGCCACATTTTCTCTCAAATACTCATAAATGGTGGTCAGAATGTGTGTCTGGATAATTTCTACGTGTTTGAAAATATGCAATATTGAGGTTAAAAGTAGGCCACTGAGACAAATTCCAGAAAAAGCTTGTGTACACTTCAGAGGCCATGTTTGTAAGTCTAGTACTGGTGAGTGTTTGTCAGAATGTTTGTCTTAATATCTCGGAAGAGATTGGAAATGGGTCATGTTTAATCAAAAGGCTCAGGTGAGCGACTTCAGGGCCATCATGGCCCTCTTGTTTGCTTTAATACCATGTTATGGAAAAAGGGGGCTAGTTATTCAATAGGGAAAATCTTTTCAAAGAAATAACTTGTTTTGCTTACAGAAAACCCCTACAAAACCTAATTTTGAAACAGATTGATTTTTTTTTTTCCCTAGTTTTGTTTTAAAAATTGAACAGTTTGTAAAGTTAATTTTGGATGTTAGCTACTTTGAAATTATGTCATCGTTGAATGATTTTTTTTGGTTAAATTATGACAATTGATCAGCAACTGATAATTCTTAACCTTCAGAATGCTAATTTTCAATTATGACATTTTTAATAAGAATTACATTAGAATGAAATTTGTGGACATTTTCAGTAGTGAAGAAAGACCTAAATTTTGCTATTTCAAGGCCTGTTCTTAGCCAGAATATCTCTACATAGTGAATAATAAAGATCTGTGATCATGCTGGTTACCAGGCTTTTCTCCTTTTCCCACAGTGTTTTCTAAACCCTTCTACAAATGGGTCATTAAAACACAGTACATGTATTGTGTGTATAGGCTTAGACATGTGATTGTGTCGTAATTGATTTCTTTATGACATGCATCCATACTCTGCTGCAAATTTGCTCCAGGAATAAATTTACTGCTTCAGAGTACTCAGTATACGTAGAGATAATCAAACTAATGTTTTGTTGTTCAAATCTGGAATTGTTGCATTGTTAATGATGGGCACTTTGTTTTGGGGGTATTTTGTGGAGCTATTATGAAATGAGGTACAGTATGGGTTATTAGAGACAGTTTGGTCTATTATTATGACATCTTTAACCCTTTACCAAACAATCCTTGGTTTTAATGACCCCCAGGAAGAAGCCTTCTGAAAACACTGTGGGAAAAGGAGAAAATGCTGGTAACCAGCATTTTCTCCTTTTCCCACAATGTTTTCTACTCTTCCAAAGTCAAGTTTCAGTTTTTGAGTCTATTTTATTTTGTCGTTTGCAAATGCTTTCAGTTTGGACCAATCTAAGATATTGTCGTTTTGATAAAGAGCTAAGCAAATAATATAATTAAAATTTGATATAATTTCATAAACTGATATAACCTTTTTTACCAAACAACCTCAAGTTTTCATGACCCTGAGAAAGACAGCTTTTGAAAACATTGTGCGAAAAGGAGAAAATGTTGGTTACCATGTTCAATTTTCAAAGATAAGCTGTTTAGATATTAACTTTTTACTAAACGACAAGATTTTAGACTTGTCCAAATTGAAAGCACTTGCAGACGACAAATTAATTGTAACTAAAAAGATTAAATTTGTCTTTTATAGAGTTGAAAACATTGTGGGAAAAGGAGAAAATGCTGGTAACCAGCATTTTCTCCTTTTCCCACAATGTTTTCAATAGCCTTCTTTCTTAGGGATTGTGTGGTAATGGGTTGACACCTTTTAGAGAAATTTTACTACAAGACAGAATAATTTTGAAGAATGAATTGAAAACAGAATAAAAAAACATGAGCTGTTGTCTTCAAACATTGTTATTTGAAATGTTACCAAAAAAGTTGCATAGAATGAAAAGTGTTATTGTAATTAATATTTATTTCCAGTGAAGACATTGCTGAGTAGCTGTAAGAACTTTCTGACCTCCAGTAATGGTACAGATTCCCAACCAAGTCCAGCAAAAATGACAGCTTAAAAATCGAGAGCTATCTATTGTTCAATCATTTTCTGTCTCAAAGAAACTGGGTGTTTCACCTGGGTTTATATTTTACACCCCCACCCCAACCCCTCCACAAAAAAAGGGGGAACATTTTTCAAACTGGGGGTTTAATTTTGTATTTCAAAACAAGCTATCTGATTGGCTGAGACATGGCATGTCATGAAATTTGGGTTAAATTTAGAGCAGTTGGTGAATATGAACCGATTTATTTGTTTTTCAGTACAGGGTATTTAGACCAGTACTGTTAAAGTTTATGTTTTATTTTTATGTTCCTGTGGTAAACAGCCTTTGGAAAGGTGAAAATGGAGAAGTTGCTCCTTTACTATATCAATCAAAAAAGGGATTTTTTTTTTTCTTCCATTATTTCTCGTTTATGTCTTGTGTGCCATTACATAATGCAGTGATACATATAGCACTGTCTTAACATAACCTGTTGATAATGGGTTAGCTAGTTTCATTAGTGTATGTTGACATATTTAAGCCAAGCTCTGCGAAGGGGTTTTTAATACATTTGCCTAAAGTATTGACCCGGGTCAGCCTGCGCCCTCTGCACCGGCTTACCTGGGTCAAACCTTTTTTCTTTTGGTAAATTTTCTGCATGTCCAAGGACCATGCTACTTCAGGATTCAGCAGGTCGTTAGACAAATTGGATTTTATGGATCCACAATCATGTGATTAGTTCCTTGCATTTAACCCTTTACCACATAATGACGACTTTTAACGACTCTGGGGAAGAAGCCTTTTGAAAACTTTGTGGGAAAAGGAGAAAATGCTGGTAACCAGCATTTTCTCCTTTTTCCACAAAGTTTTCTGCCCTGTCAAAGAAAACTTGGGTCATCTGAGGCACTATGACATTGTGGTCTGCAAATGGTTTCAATTTAGATAGGTCTACAATTTTGCCGTGTGGTAAAGGGTTAACTCCCATTTGTATGCAGGGAACGTGATATGGGGAGAATTTTCTTATTTCAGAACTAAAACATCAAAAATTCTCCACCAAGCCCTACATTGTGGGTAATTCATTTGCATCGTCTCATTGAGCACGGAATGGGGTTTGGAAGAGAAACAAAGAATTTAGCGTATTATGATTTCTTCTTATGTGGAATACTGTGTATGGGTTTTTTTTTTATGTCAGTGAAAACCATATCAATAGGTCTGATTTTTGTTCAAGATGCTATTTCCTATTGTTAAGCGTCGACATTTTTTTTTTTTTTCTTTTTTTTTTTTGAAAAGGAAAAATATATGAGCCATGCTCTGTGAAAAGGGGGCTTAATGCATTTGCAAAAAGTATCGACACGGGTCCGCCTGTGCAATCTGCGCAGGCTGACCTGGGCCATTTTTTTTTTTTTTTGCCATTAGTCAATTTTTTGTAGCCCAAAGGACTAGTGTACCTGATAATTCAGCCGGCTGTTATACAAAATGGATTTGATGGATCCTTAAGAGAGTAACGACTTGCTTGATATAATACTTCATGGAGATGCATTAAGCCCCCTTTTGCCAGAGCATACTTCATATGTAGTTTTGCTAGATTGGTTCCTGACCCTTTTACAGCCAAAGATGGCATATGAAGCTGTTTTGGATGGCATGGATAAGACTACACAAAAAATGCTGCCTGATCTTGGATCTACCGTGTCCACTTCTAGATTTTTTAAAAGATCTCTGCATCGGCTGTGGTAGTCTATTGTTAGTTATTCAGAGCTCCAGATAAAGGGAGTGAGTTTGATTTCAAAATTGAAAATGTTAACTATATTCCACTAAACCCTATGTTATGGGTACTCATTAGAATCGTCTCATCGAGACGATTCTAATGAGTACCCACAACATAGGGTTTGGAAGAAAAATAATGGATTTAGAATACCATCACTCCCTCTTATCTGAAGCACTGGTTATTGTTAGGGGTTCACTCAGAATCAAGGATGTTATTTCACCCCGAGGCTGCTAAGTGTAACGCAGTGCGCTTTTGCAGTCAGTATATATCAAGATATGACTGCACAGAACATGCAGTCTGATCTTCAAATACACTTTCTGATACAGTGAGATTTTCCATAAAAAAGAAATGGGTTGCTATTGCAATAAATTGCTTTCTACAAAGGTTTGGATTTTTTTTTCGTCTCTTTAGAGCAGTTTTATACTTAATTATGAAGATGGAGTTGTTCTATAAGGTGATAATGTTTTGCCTGTACCCATGTTTTCTACATTAAGCACTTGCGTAATGTACATTACGGACCTATGCCCTTGATTCACATATACACAAGGTATATAGTTACATGTTTATTTCATGACAACAAGTTAGCACAACAAATTTGTGGAGGACTTAATCCCAGTTTGAAACAACTCTGTCTATCTGCTATTACGTCTGTGTATTGACACGTAAGTTTTTCAGCTCTATCACAGAGGCCATTTTTTCAAAGGCTGATGAAACTTTACATTTGATGTCAGCTACGAAAGAAAAAGGATTGAATTTGGGTAATTTAAGTCAAATTCACTCTGCAGGTTTTCTGAATGCATTGCATGTTGTAGATCTGAAGCTGTAAGGCATTATATGACCTAAGAAAGATACCTGTTTTTTGTGTAGGGAAGTTGAATATAATGGAGAATGTTGAGAGATAATCAAAATTAGACCTGTTAGAAGTTTGATTTATCAATTCTTGACCAGACGACAGAATTTAGATTTGTCACTATGTAAAGCTTTTGCAGACAATAAAGTAAATGAGATTCAAATGATGTGGTATGTACTTAGGATTAAAAACATTGTGGGAAAAGGCGAAAATGCTGGTTACCAGCATTTTCTCCTTTTCCCACAATGTTTTTAAAAGCCCCCTTTCCTCGAGGTTGTTAAAAGTTCTGGAATGTGTAGTACAACGTTAAAGATCAAGACTTTATGTAAGAACAAGGTAATGCACCAGTTTTCTGAGCAGTGTTTTATATATTGCAAAAAGACTGTATCTGTAAAGACGGAAAGGAATGCAGATGGGGCAGTAATGAAATAACATCTGTTTCACTATCATAATATACTTATCCCAGTGGTGTACATTTTAAACCTGTACTAGAGGACAAAATACGAAACTCGTCAAAATTCAAAGTGGTTGCAGAAAACAAGTGAACCCTTTACCATACAATCCTGAGTTTAAACGACCCTGAGAGAGAAGACTATTGAAAACATTGTTGGAAAAGAAGAAAATGATGGTAACCATTATTTTCTTTTTTTCTCGCAATGTTTTCTACCCTATCAGAGATAAAAATCATCATTTGAGCTACATTTTATTTTTGGTCTGCATACGCTTTCAGTTTAGTTGAGTTCAAAACTTAATCGCTGGTAAAGACTTAAATATGGCTAAAATGATGTGATTTGTCTCAAAACAGCTAGACTTAGGACTCGTCCTAAATTCAAAGCATTTGCAGATGACAAATTTAATGTGGCTCAAGTAGAAAAACTTGTCTTAGAAAGGATACAAAACAGTGCAGGAAAAGGAGAAAATGCTGATAACCAGCATTTTCTCCTTTTCCTGATATGTTTTCAAAAGCCCTCTAGTGGGATGTTAAAATTGGGGATTGTGTTGTAAAAGATTAAACTTTGGTCATCTGGTAAAGGTTTAACCCTTTACCAAACAATCCCTGGTTTTTACGACCCAGAGAAAGAAGCCTTCTGAAAACATTGTGGGAAAAGGAGAAAATGCTGGTAACCAGCATTTTCTCCTTTTCCCACAATGTTTTCTACTCTTCTAAAGTCCAAGTTTCAATTTCTGAGTCGCGTTTATTTTGTCGTCTGCAAATGCTTGTTATTTGGACAAGTCTAAAATTCTGTCGTCTGGTAAAGAGTTAAATAAAAAGGGCTAGATTTAGAAATGGCCTGTGTTGTATTTGTTTAGAAAGTTTATAGCTTGTTAAATGAGAAATAAGAAAATTGTCAGTTTGTAATTCTACAATACCTGTATATTCTATAGTTTACTATCATCATTCTTACATCTGATCAATTTTTATCAAAAACGTTTTACACCAAATTTGTTTTTACATATATTGTAAAACATGTCTAACATCAATTTATGCATAATATGAAACTTCTCTTCGGATGTAAAAGTTTACATACTTGATTTCTTTGGATATATTTCATGCCTTTGACAGTAAGCCTGCTTAGTAAGTTAAATGAAACTTTCCCTTTGATATTGACAACCCTAAAATAGCTATTTCAAATATATATATTTTTCTTTTATAATATACATGTATCTTTATCAGACGCTGTAGAGCCAAGATCAGACTGCACATCCTGTGCAGTCTGATCTTGATCTACACTGTCCCCCTAAGCTCCTTAAGTCATACATAGCAGCCTAGGGGTTAGTAATAAGAAAAAAAAAATGTTGAAAACCCTTACCAAGAACAAACTGGGAGTTAATAGTTATTTGGCCCTGAACTTAGGAAACAAATTCTCTTTTAAGTGTTGTAGCTGGACCGAATAGCTCAGTGGTTAGCGTATGGAATTCATGACCCGGTGGTTATGAGTTCAATACCAGGCAAGCTTCCTTTTTTTACCTTTCACCTCTGATGCATGTTTAACTCCAATCAGTCAATCAATCTTTAAGTCTTGCAGCTCCGCATTAAGCTAATACTGGTACTACAGAAAGAAAATATTTTTATACCCCCGCAAAACGAATGTTTTCGGGGGTATACTGGAATCAGCCTGTCTGTCCGTGTGTCCGTCTGTGTACAAAATACTAGTAATTTTGTGTTGCAAACTCCTACAGTTTTCCTTCAATTGTATTGAAACTTTGCACATATATTGATCATATATTAAAGATTTGCAAGACGCAATTTTCAACTGTCAACTCCTCCTGGTTGAGGAATTATCTCCCCTTGAACTTGACACTTTTTTCTGTCAAAGCGTTGGCAGGGGTATTAAGTCACATTCAGTGACAGCTCTAGTTTTCACTTCCATTGCCATTGACAGCATCGGAGAGGAATGGGAGCAAAGTAATTACTCTTAAAAAAGAAATAGAAATTTAAAAGTCACTTGCAGATAGAGAAGACTGAATGATATCTTTGTATGTAGTGCATTTGAATTTCCAGTTATTGAGAAATGATATAGTATTTTAGGTGAAACAAGTGAAGGTATTTAGAAAAAATGAGAACACGAAAGATGGTTGCAGAATAAAAGATAAATGTGAGGTGTGTAGGTCTGTGGAGAAAGCACAACAAAAAAAAAGGATTAACAGTAAAGTTCCCAGATGATTTCTAAAAAAAAGAATTTATGGCAAGGTCTTTAAAATTTGTCTTAATCCTTTACCAAGTTATCAAATGTTTTACCAACCCTTCAGAATAAAGCTTTTGAAAACCTTATTGGAAAAGGAGAAAATGCTGGTTAACAGCATTTTCTTCCTTTCCACAAGGTTTTCTTCACTTTCAAAGATAGAAATCATCTTTTAAGCTACCCTATATTTGACTTTGGTATAGGCTGCCAATTTAGCAGTCTAAATTGTTGATGTTTGATAAAAGGCTTAATAGCAGAATAAAAGAAGAAAAGCTAAGTTCCTAGGTCAAGCACGAAGGAATAAATGATTAATAGCAAAGGTTTGGGGACAACAGCAGAATAAAAGTTAAATAGCAAAGCATCTGCGTCTGTGGTGATAATAGATTTATAGCAAAGATCTGTAGGCTGGGCACAAATGCAGAATAAAAGATGGATAGCAAAGTTTCTAGGTCTGTGGTGAAGAAATAAAAATTTATAGCAAAGGTCTGTAGGCTTGGGGCAATACCAGAATAAAATTGGAATAGCAAAGTTTCCAGGTCTGTGATGAAGGAATAAATGATATATGGCAAAGGTCTGGGGGCAGTAGCAGAATAAAAGACGAATAGCAAAGCTTCTAGGTCTGTTTGAATTTATAGCAAAGGTCTGTAGGCTTGGGACAAAAGAATATTTAAAGATGAATAGCAAAGTTTCTAGGTCTGTAGTGAGAGCAGAATGAAAGATTCAGAGTGAGGTCATTTTGTCTCTGGCAAAAGCAGAATAAAAGATTAAATGCGAGGATTCAAGGTCTGTGGTGATGGCAGAATAAAAAATTTTGGTCATGTTGCTAGGTCCATAGCAATGGCTGAATAAAAGATTGATAGCTAGGTTTTTAGCTGTGGTGATAGCAGAATTTAAGATTTAGAGCAACATGTCTTGGTCTTTGATAACAGCAGAGTTAAGGATTTATAGCAAGGTCTCTAGCGAAAAGATTTCTTGCAGTGTTTCTAGAACTTAGGATAGCAGAATAAAAGGTTCAAAAGAAGATATCTAATACAGTGTTGCTAGCAGAATTAAAGATCTAGGTCTGGGTAAGTAGTAAAATGAAGGACTTTAGCAAGTTTTCTTGGCTTATAGGTAGCAGAATGGAGGTCTAGCAAGGTTTCTGTAGTCTGGTTTTTGCAGCACAAAGATTTCCAGCAAGGTTTCGATGGTAGATTAGGAAAAATTGGGCAAGGTTTTCTGGTCTAAAGTAGTTGGGTAAAAATAAGATAGCAAGATTTTTATGAGTGTAGACATTTTCAAAGTTCTTTTGCCAGCTATTTATTTAAGATTGGATTTGGAAAACCTTTCTATGATGGTCGTTGTCTAATGAGTTTTTACTGAACAGTTTGTTTCGTGTAAAAACAACTTTATATACACATGTAGCAGATCAAATGTTGGAAATCTGGTGAGTTTTTTCCCAGTTCAAGTTGAGACAAGTTGTGAAAGCTCATTACCTTAGCTTTGGAAATGAACTTGCAGACCTATTTGGAAACATTTTCTGATACATAGACAGTCAACATGATTGAGTTGAATACATGCTTGTTGTGATGTTTTCAAAACTGAACTGTTTCAAAACCTGAGCTTTAAGTCTGCACAATTCTTCTGAGTTTTCTTCATTTTACAAATTAATGTTTGCTTTTCAACATAGTAACGTATTTTAGATTTTCAACTCTTTCCATATTAGTGCAAATACATGTACTTAGAGTGTTGGCCTCTGGTGTGTAAATACTTCACGTAGGTTTCTTTTGGTCAATTTTATTTACTGGTTCTCAGACAAGGAAAGATTTGAAAAATCATACACAGTATTTTTGTGGAGTTTGCAAGAGCAGTTGCAGAACGACTTGGGCAACCTTTTTGTTTGAAAGTAGCTGACTGGACAGTCAAGTTGCAACATTCATGTGCTACAACCCTGTATATGTTCATTGCACAAGTCTATGTGCATTATGTAAATATGGTTATTGTTTTTCTCGTTACGGCAAAGACAAGGAATGTTATGTTCAGTTTTCTGTTGGCACTTTGTTAATTTTTCCATTGACAGAGCCCAGTTATCATTTATCGTGGTATTTCACCTTGCCAAAGTTTCTTGCGTGTGTACCGATTTGTTAGGGTTACAGTGAGAATAAACTCCTTCAGAACTGCTTCAAGGATGGTAAGTGTGCCAGAGGTACATTACTTTTGAGGTGTGGATTTTGAGGCTAATAAGAGTTACCAACCTTGGACTGACCCATTTTATGGTTTAACCCTTTCCAGACTACAAAATGTAAGCCTTGTCCGAATTGAAAGACTCCCTTGGAGATTTTAGATGGCTTTTCGCAAAAAGTCGTAGTTTAATCCATTGTTAAAATGGAATAGGGATTCTTTCAAAATGGCAGACTTCTGAAGAAACAGGATGAGGAAATGAATGGATCGACCAAATAGTTTTAAAATATCGACATCAAAGTGGATATGCAAATGGTATCAAAATTAATGTTGAATCATACTATTCAGAGTCAATAGCTAACTATTGTGGTATACTAAATACGGATTAACCCTTTACCAAACAATCCCTGGTTTTTACGACCCAGAGGAAGAAGCCTTCTGAAAACATCGTGGGAAAAGGAGAAAATGCTGGTAACCAGCATTTTCTCCTTTTCCCACAATGTTTTCTACTCTTCTAAAGTCAAGTTTCAATTTTTGATTCACGTTTATTTTGTCGTCTGCAAATGCTTTCAATTTGGACAAGTCTAAAATTTTGTCGTTTGGTAAAGAGTTAAGTACCGGTATGCACATATAAGCTGTTGTAATGACATGTGGATTTTATTTTGAACACTAAAACATTTTAGTAATTCTTTATGCTGGGCTTTTCTTAGGGAATTCAGTTCTGGGCCATATGGTATGGTGAATAAGTTATTGTGTGGTTGAGTTAATAATTAAGTTACAATATGTTTAACTTGTTTTTTATTGTTCCAAGGTAAAAATCAAAAAACTCATACCAAAAAAAAAGGCATGAATGTTTTTTTTTTCCAAGGACAATTTACTTTACATCCAAGTTTCAGCATTTGCTTAAAATTGATGTTGGGTAATGTTTTCTTTTTTAACTTTTTTTTTCACTGAATGTGAATGCCTGTTATAAAGTTTGCATAACAAGAACAAAATTTTGCAATAAAAAATATGAAATAAAATGTTTCTTTGTTATTTCTCCATAATGCAATATGTCCATTTATCACAATGTTTTCAGTGCTTATGTACTACATTTTGAGCTTCAGCCTGTCTGACCACATGCATTATGCTGTGTTCATCACTTTCCCAAATGACAAAATTTTATACTCCAGTGAAAGAATTAATAACTAATTAAATGGAGCTCAAAAGATTATATCTGCCTTTGACAGGGTAGAAAACAGTGAGAAAAGGAGAAATTTCTGGTTACCAGCATTTTCTCCTTTTTCCACAGTGTTTTTTGAAACTTCTTTTTCCTAGAGGTTGTTAGAATTTGGGATTGTGTAGTACAGGGTTAATCCTTTACCAAACCATCCAGCATTTTCTTTTTCTCCCACAATGTTTTCTACCCTATCAAAGACGAATTTCCACATTTGGGTCACATTTAAATTGTCCTCTGCAAATGCTTTCAAAGCAAGCAACGATGTGCATATACTTTTTTTTGTGGTTGAATGATTTTCACTGAATTATGGCCCTTGATGTGTTTTCTTGATCAAATTATGTCCATCTCAAGTATTACTGGATTCCATCAAACTTCATAGGAAGATTCAACAGCAAATGTACTCATTATACTATCATTATGGTTGGATGATATTCTACAGAGTTATGACTTGTTGGTGTATTTTACTGATCAATCTTTCTCCATGATATTCCTCAATTTTTACTGGAAGGATTTTGGTCGAATTTCAAACAGTGAACTTGCTCATTGTACTGTCATTATGTTTGAATGACTTTCTACTGAGTCATGGAATGTTTTTTTCACTTATTCATGTCCATTAAAGAATTTCTCAATTTCTATTGGCAGTATTAAGGTATACAGCCCCTAACACATTGGTAAACATCAACGTTTTCGTATAGGCTATTTGGCCAATCTCGGCAGCTTTTGTCTAATAACATGAGAGTTAGGGACTGTAGACTCACTAACTCATCAGTAAATATCGACTAACTCATCGGTAAATATCGTGTAACATCAACGTTTTTGTAAAGGCTATCAGCCAATCTCAGCAGCTTCCGTCTTAATATGAGAGTTAGGAGCCTTAGACCTTAATGCATGCATTGGCTGTGTAAAACTCTTTAACATTTGGACTAGGCATTCTGCATTCCTGTGACAAGTGTTTGCTACAAATAATTGCACCAGAAAAGGAACATTTTTAAAACATGGGAATAGGAAAAAATGCTGGTCACCAGCATTTTCTTCTTTTTCCACAATGTTTTAGACCCTTTAAAAGACATATTCCATCATTTTAGCCATATACCTCAATGCTAATGCTTTAAATCCTGACAAGTCCTCGATCTTGTCTTCTAGTAAAAAGTAAACAAAAAAGGCATAAATTTTTATGTGTTTGGCACATGTCAGATTGTTCGTTTCTATCGTGTTTCACGCTATTTTCAATATTATTTCAGTTATTTTGCAGTGGTCAATGCGCATATCCTTGCTTTCCTGGAGCTTCCTTTATCAGTACTGCACACAATATTCTGTCTTAGCCTCTGGCTGCTTTCCAACAAAACCATTGTCAAAACAATGATCAGCGGTGAGAGTGGTCAAAACAATGATCGGCGATGAGAGTGGAATGAATCTTGTGGCTATGACTATCATTAAACCTTGAAATGAAATTTGCCAAGCTCCATTCAAACCAGTGATTCCTAGTTTTGAAGTCATGTACGCTACTGACTGCACTTCTAAAAAGACTTTAGAAAACATTCAGTGAAAACGAGAGGATGCTGGATTAATGAGGTCAAGAGCTGCATATAAAATCCCATCATTCATGTCACTTTTAACCTTTACCAAATGACAAAATGTTGGACTAGACCAAAATGAAAGCATTTGCAGACAACAAGACAGTTGTCGCTTATATGACGATTTCTGTCTTCTGTCTGCAGTAGAAATACGAGGCCCGTTCGATATGTGATGTGTATTGTACCACAGCGTGATAACGCTTTGCACGATTTCGTGGATGATGATACGCTTGAATAGCTCTATTCAATACCTTTCCAACGGTATAAACACGAGCCTTCAGCTCCACATAGTTTTAAACTTATAGTCATTTCAATAGAGCTAGTCGTTGACCACTGTTGTAAAAATGGTTGGGAAACGAACTAAGAATATTAAAGAAATTAGAGCTTATATAAAAGTTCGCATAAAACTCGGTCATTCAGTAATGCAGATTTTTACTGAATTGGGGGAAGTTTATGGGTCTGATAAGGTATCTTATGAGACAGTTCGTAGGTGGAGAAAGAAATTTCTGACTGGCACAGGGTCCGTCAAAGATGCAGCAAAATCTGGCCAACCTGTGACTGTAACAGGCAAGGCAAATGTCTCAAAAGTCAGGGAAATAATAGAAAGTGATGGCAGATACACGATTCGTGATATTGCCAACGCTGTTGGCATATCGCTATCGCGGGTGCATTTCATTTTGAAGCGTATTTTGAAAGTACGAAAGATTTCCGCCAGATGGATACCGCATATATTGACAGATGACCAAAAATCGGTACAAGTACAAACCGCTAAGCAATTGCTCAAAATGTTTCCCAAATTCAATCAAAGACAATTTGCAAACATTGTTACTGGTGACGAAACATGGGTTCACTATTTCGAACCAGTAAGAAAAATTGGAAACAAAATATGGCCAACTAAACATGGTAGAAGGCCTGTAGTTGCCAAAAGAAGCATAAGCACAAAGAAGGTTCTTTATTGCATATTCTTCTCATGTGATGGTATAGCCATACAAATTCCGGTGCCGAAGAGCAAAAGTGTTACAGGTCGGTATTACCGAGATGTTATACTAAAAAAGGTCAAGAAATATTATCTTAAACGACGCCCTGTGTCAGGATTTAGGCATGTTTGTCTACTTCATGATAATGCTCCATCACATACATCTGAGCTTGTGAAGCAATTTTTGAAGTCGGAGAAGGTTACCGTCTTGCCACAGCCACCATACTCTCCAGATCTAGCCCCATGCGACTTTTTCCTTTTTCCAAAACTTAAAAAGTTCTTATGTGGTCGTCGTTACAAGTCCTGACAAGCCCTTGGCTCAGCCACCAGTCAGTGCCTCAAAGGTCTATCTAAATCAGCGTACCGTGATGCATTTCAGAAATGGATTCAGAGATTGAAATTATGTATTTCAAACCGCGGAGAATACTTTGAAGGGATGTAATGTTCATTTCACTATTTGAGTTGAATGCTTTTGAGATATCGTACAATACACATTACATATCGAACAACCCTCGTAGGTTGTGGGAAAAGAAGAAAGTGTGTGCTAAGTACCAGCATTTTCTTCTTTTCTCGCAATGTTTCACAAGCCTTCTTTGTCAGAGTCATTAAAACTCTGGATTGTATGGTAACGTGTTAATTTATAATTAATTTCGGAAACTCACAAAGAAAAATGTTCCATTTGTATGGGGAAAAAAAGAAAGGCAAGCATTTTCAAAGCTGACAGAAAGTCTTAGCAGTTCCCAATGCCAAGGTTACTTTGATAAAAATGCTCTAATTCAACTGGTATGTGATGCTTCCCCTGTAGGATTAGGGGCGGTTTTGATACAAAAACAAGGTCAAGAAGTAGAGTCATTTGTTACGCAAGCTGAGCACTTACAAGTGTAGATCAAAGGTACTCACAAACAGAAAAAGAAGCACTTGCCATTGTTTGGGCAAATGCATGGCAGAAATACAGGGACCGGGCAGGATTCGAACGTAGAACGCCCGGACGAAAGGCCAACACCATAACCACCGAGCTAAAGAGAATTCTCCCTAACGCAGTTATCGGTATTAGGTATTGTATTTAAACCGGAATGAAGCCATGCATGAAGGAGTGATCTACCGTAACACACCCCCTCTTAAAGTCATCATTTAGTGATGACTCAAAGCCTTATTAGGCAGAAAGTCCGTTTTTGGACAACAAATGGGATTAATGGCTCAATGGCCAAACCCAGACAAGCTCCCATCTTACAAACAAAGTCTGTAACAAAGAAACAAATTAACAAATGCATGGCAGAAATACAGGGACTGGGCAGGATTCGACCCTAGAATACCCAGACGAAAGGCCAACACCATAACCACTGAGCTAAAGAGAATTCTCCCTAACGCAGTTGTTAGGTATTGTTTTTAAACCGGAATGAAGCCATGCATGAAGGAGTTGTCTCCCATAACAATATGGTCTCAAGTTTCAAATTTTGACAGATCATAAGCCTCTGGAATGTATATATTCAGTCAGATCAAAACCATCTGCAAGGATTGAAGGATTGGTATTAAAGCTGCAACCCTATACATTTGAAGTAAATATATTTAGTCTACAGAAAACATTGCAGACCCATTGTCACAGCTAGTGTCAAAAGTCCAAAAGGAGGATAGGTCTACTGTGGTAGTTACAGATGATTATGTTCAGTATTTAGCAAATGAGGCAGCTCCAACTGCAATGCCTACGAAGCAAATTGAGTTGGAATCCGAAAAGGATGAGGAATTGGTTGAATTACGCAAACGCTTGCTAGATGGTTTGTGGTACAAATCCGTTTATAAACAATACTTACCTGTGAAGAATGAACTGTGTAGTATTGGAATGCTGATCTTGAGAGGTTCAAGAATAGTGATCCCTCACAGTTTGCGGGAGCATATTCTCGAACTGGGTCATGAGGGACATCCTGGCATAGTAGGGACGAAACAGCGTATTCGAACTAAAGTTTGGTGGCCAAATATTGACCGAAATATAGAAGATTTCTGTAAGGCATGTACTGGGTGTCAGCCAGTTGCAGAGCAAAGTCGACCCAAGCCCATGGTTATAACAGAATTACCAGAGTTACCCTGGCAACACTTGGGAATAGATATGTTAGGTCCATTACCGTCAGGGGAGACAATTTTAGTGGTAGTAGATTATTATAGCAGGTGGTTTGAGATTAACATTTTGAAAATGAAATCTACAGGTTCTGAACAAATCACAAAGTCATTATCAAAAATGTTTGTTACACATGGTCTGCCAGAGACTATTCAGAGTGACAATGGTCCACAATGTATCAATGAACATTTTAAGCAATTTATGGTGGAAAATGGTATTAAACATTTTCATACAACACCACTATGGCCTCAGGCTAATGGACAAGTAGAAAGACAGAATCAGTCTATTCTGAAAAGGATTTGAATTGCCCCCAGTCAGAAAAGAGACTGGAAGGCTGATTTGGATACTTTTCTTACAATGTATGGAAGTACTCCACACTCAGTCACTGGGGTAAACCCAGCCAAAATGTTGTTTGGCAGAGAAATAAGGACAAAGATTCCTTCAATTGAAAATTACAATACTTGTCTTTTTGATATTGTTTCTAGGGATAAGGATTCAGAAATGAAACAAACAGGAAAAGATTATGCAGCCAGGAAAAGAAATGCAAAATCTTCGGATTTGAAGGAAGGAGATATGGTATTATTAAGGCAATCAAAAAACAATAAATTGACCATGCCATATAATCCAAGTCTATGTACCATGGTTGACAAATTTGGAAACAGAGTCATAGTAGTCTGATGAGGGTGTAAATTATTAAAGGAATATTACATCTGTTAAGAAATTTGTTCAAAAGGATTCCAATGAAAGCATAGATCAAGATCATCACTTGGATAGGGATCAGTTATTTATCAACAGTGATGGAAAAGTAGCATTGGATTTGGATTCTGGGTCAAAATCTGATGATACTTTTGACCAAAATCAGGACTTACAAAAAAGGCCAAGGCCTGTAAGACTGAAAAAAAACTCCACTCAAGTTTCAGGATTATGTCATGAATAAAGACGGGTGATCTTTATCTTTCTGAATCATTGATTTGTACAGTATATGTAATCAGCTTTATAAAAGAAAGGAGGGATGTGTAGTGTATCCCGGATTATGGGTACCGGGGTTTACTGGATATTGGAGAAGTGCATTGTGGGTGTGTTAATGTAGCGGACGTTAAACGAAGCCGGACAGGCGATTTGTCAATGAGTTATCTGGTTATTATTGATAAATCCTATAGAAGTAGACGTTATAGGTCCCTACAGGTGCACACAACCATTGAGATAGGTACTAAACCAGACCTAATAATCATAGGGCATTTCCAGTCCTGTCAATACTGCTTTGTCTATTGGACTAGCTTTATTATTCATGAAGTGATATAATTTCTGATTGGCTAGACCATTAAGTTAAGCCAGTCAGCAATTGTGTTACTTTTGATTTTACAAAATTCCTGAGAACCTGATACTAGTATATAAGGTAGAATGGGTATGGAATACAGCTCCTGCAGGTGCATACAACAAATGAGATAAGCACTGTGCCACATTTCATAATCACGTCAAGGAAAGAACAATTCCAATCCTTTTACAAAGTTACAAAATTCTACTTGGCAACACCATTTAGTTTAGCTAGTCAGAAGGTGGTTACTTTTGAATTTACAGGATTCTTTAGAATTTGAAATAGAGAGTGGGGGAAATAACAGTCCGACGAATCACCGAAATACCAAAATACCACCGAAAAACCGAAAAATACCCCTATTTTTTATTGTTGGGTTTAGATAACTGACATAAGTATGCAATTTTTTTTTTAGAAAACACTCTTAATCAAAGTATTTATCATTATTGAGAAAAATGATGTTGTTTGTATACACAGATAATTGATTTACGTGGAGAACGATCACCGAAACACTCGCGTGTCTGACCTGTTACACACCGAAATACCCGGTCTTGATTTTGACAATCTAGACTAAAGATTTATCAATATGACATCATCACAAATTACTTATATTTCTTTGATTTTGAATGGTAAACACACACAAAAAAGAGTGCTAATCCACTTCATTTGCGAAAGAAGTAGACCCAAATCAGACATTAGATGATATAGGTCTCTGCTCCGTCGAAACACACAAGTTCCTCGTCACGTTCTGTTCTCTTTTGTTAAAGTGAAGTGATCATAATTGAAGATGTTCGGCTGACATAGTCCAATTTGTTTTGAAGTGTTGACCTGTGTGTGTTTGTTATTTTTAAAAGTAATATTGTTATTATTCATAATCTTATCGGTGGAAATGTAATTGTCTTATCAATTTACGCCTGGTACCATGTTAACTACAGATTCAAAATGGCTGCCGGTTTTCTAATTTGGCGATGTTTTAATTTCATATTCCCACTATAAAAAAGGAAAACTATTTTTTCTAGCATACTTATGGATAAAGATCAGACACATCAACCTAGTATAAGAGCTACTGAAGCAAGATTGCGTAAGTATAATCCCTGAATTGACCAATTTTAGTACGTGGAGCGGGTATTTCGGTGGACATTTAAAGTACGGTAGGCTATTCCGGTGCACATTCTTCACGGCGGTCTTCAATGGCATGTTGCTGTTTTTACATTAGGTTTAATACTAACCCTCCTTTATCAATATAATTACAATTTGTGTCTAAAATCACGACTTCAGTTATCTAAAGCTTAATGATTAAAAAAAATTGGGGGTGTTTCGGTGGTATTTCAGTGATTCGTCAGACCCGGAAATAAGGCCCCTGCATGTACACACAACAGTTGAGATAAGCACTAAACCAGGCCTTATGATCATGTCAAGGAAAGAACAATTCCAATTCTGTCATTTATGCTTTATCTATTGGACCAACTTTATTATTAAGTTAACGAAATTCGAATTTGCTACACCATTTGGTTTAGAAAGTCTGAAAGTGTGTAACTTTTGAATTAACAAGATTCTTTAGAATTTGATATAGAGTATGTGTGGAAAAAGGCCGCCTCTTGTACACAACAGTTGAGAAAAGTACTCAACCAGACCTGATATCCATGTCAAGAGTAGAGCATCTCCAATCCTTTCATCACTGAATTATTCATTGGACAAGCTTTGCTCAGTTATTATTTGTATAACACTATCTGAATATGGGAGTGTGCCACTAGGGCCTAAAATCTGAATGGTTTTGTCGCCACAAGAGATGTACCTAGCCCCAGTCAAAACTGTAAACAGCTGGGAACCAGTTGTTGTATTTATAGCGACAGGCTGGTTTTCAAACTGATTTTGTGGTTTCAGAGACTGTCCTTAAACTACTAAGTGATCTTGTGGTTTTACTAATATCTCCTGAGTTTTGCTTTGAACTACAAACTGATCTTGTGGTTCCACTAATATTTCCTCAACTTGGCCTTGAACTTCTAACAGATGATGCGGTTTAACTAAAATTTCCTGAGTTCCTCCTTGAACTGCCGACTGATGTTGTGGTTTAATAAATATTTCTTCAGTTTTTCCTTGAACTTCTATCTGAATCGGTGCTTTAACTAACGATTCCTCAGTTTGTGCTTGAACTTTTATCTCACCTGGTGCTTTAACGAACATCTCATTTTGTACTTGAACTTCTATAATATGATCTTCTGAGGAGATTGGAGTTCCGCATGTTTCTGACTCAAAGTTTTCAATATCTACAAAGTGTAAATCCATAACCACTCTGGGTTCTTTGTCCACTTTATGTATCTGATCACAGTCTGTACTTTCTAACACTAGTGGGTTGTCAGGTTGGTTATCAGCTCCATACTGTTTGGTAGATGTTTCACAGGCTGTATGGTTTTCTTCAATATGCATGTTCAGTTCAATATGGTTTCTAAAATTTTTCTTACAAAAATGACAGAAGGGCCATTGCCCTGTATGTTTCTTTCGGTGATCTGAAAGACCACCTCTGTGACGGAATGTTTTCCCACAATATTCACAATCAAGCGGTTTTCTCTTGTGACTACAGGCTATATGATGCTGTAACTTGCCCTTCATATAGAACTTTTTATCACAGAATGGACATTCAAGAATATCATCCGTATTGACAGTCTGATTCTCTGTCATGTGACCTTGAGATACTAAATGATGGAAAAATGTTCTCTGGTATTTGAAGCTGATAGAACAAACTTCACAACAGTAAAATTTAATGAACGGACGCTCTGTGCCATTGCTATGATAAGCTTTCTTGTGATGAAACAGTCCACTGCGTTGTCTGTATGAGACTCCACACATCTCACACTGATATTTCTTATTCTGTCTTTTTGACAATTTTTGATTGCATAGAGCTGCTTTTCCTTTGAGTACTTTACCACAAATGTTATTTGCTTTGGGTTGACCTTTATCGCGCTTCCATTCTAAATGTTTATTTGATGTATTTAGATCACAAATTTCTCTGCCACATGGTTGATTTTTCAACCCATCTTGTGGTTTCATAAACATTTTCGGAGAGTGTCCTTGAACGGCTACCGGATCTTGTGGTTTAACTAAAATTATCTGAGTTTTGCCTTGATCTGTTTACAAACATTGCACCAGATTCTCCTTGAACTTCTGACTGATCTTGTTGCTTGACTAATATTTTCCGAGTTTTGCCTTGAACTACATACTGATGTTGTGATTTCACTAATATTTCCTCAGGTTGGCCTTGAACTTTCAACTGATATTGTGGTTTAATTAAAATTCCCTGAGTTTCTCCTTGAACTTCTACCTGATGTTGTGGTTTAACAAAAATTTCCTCAGTTTGTTCTTGAACTTTTATCTCACCTGGTGCTTTAACTAACATTTCCTCAGTTTGTACTTGAACTTCTATAATATGATCTTCTGAGGAGATTGGAGTTACACATGTTTCTGACTCAAAGTTTTCAATATCTACAAAGTGTAAATCCATAACCACTCTGGGTTCTTTGTCCACTTTATGTATCTGATCACAGTCTGTATTTTCTAACACTAGTGGGTTGTCAGATTGGTTATCAGCTCCGTACTGTTTGGTAGATGTTTCACAGACTGTATGGTTTTCTTCAACATGCATGTTCAGTTCAATCAGGCTTCTAAAATTTTTTTTACAAAAATGACATAAAAGGCCACTGCCCTTTATGTTTCCTTTGGTGACGTGAAAGACTACCTCTGTGACAGAATTTTTTCCCACAATATTCACATTCACACCATTTTTTCGGGTTGTGACTACAGGCTATATGATTGTTTAATTTGTCCTTCGTATAGAATTTTTTATCACAAAACGGACATTCAAGAATATCATCTTTATTGACAGAATGTTCCTTGTGACTACGGGCTAAATGTTTATTTAACTTGTCCTCCATATAGAACTTCTTATCACAAAATTGACATTCCAGAGTAGCATCCATATTAACAGAATATTTCTTGTGACTACAGGCTAAATGTTTATTTAACTTGTCTGCGATATAGAACTTTTTATCACAGAATGGATATCCCAGAACAGCATCCTTATTGACAGTCTGATTCTCAGTCATGTGACCTTGAGATATTAAATGATGAAAAAATGATCTGTGATATCTGAATCTTTTTGTACAAACTTCACAACGGTAGGATTTAACGTAAGGATGTTCTGTACCATTGCTATGATAAGCTTTCTTGTGTTGAAATAGTCCACTGCGCTGTTTGTATGAGCTTCCACACAACTCACACTGATATTTCAAACTCTGTCTATGTGAGGTTTTATGATTGCGTAGAGCTGGTTTTCCTTTGAATACTTTACCACAAATGTCACATGTTTGGGGTTGACCTGTACCGTGTTTCCATTCCAAATGGGTTTTAAATTTACTTCGCTCACTAAATACTCTGCCACAAAAACTACATAGAAACTCCATCTTTTTGCTGACAAATTCTTTATGAACATGCGATCTATGTTTCCTAAAATTCTTGTAACTTGAAAATACTGCTTCACAATGATCAATGTTACATGAATATTTTTCCTTGTGGGACAGTACATGTTTCTTAAACATTGCCTCTGATCTATATTTCCGATGACACAAACTACATATATACAGTTTGGAGGTAACCTGCGTATGGATTAGCTCAATGTGACGACTCAGGGTTGCTTTCCTTTTAAATGCTTTATTACACTGAGAACAGCGCCAGTCACCAGTTACACAAGATTTTAAATTATCCAGGCCAACCTTACCAATGGTGTGTTCTTTCAAATGACTAGTTATTTCATAAACATCTTGATAGATATTGACACAAAATTTACAATGAAACTCAGAAAGATGCCTGCACATGAGGTGCTCCCTGCACTGTGTAATATTTGTAAATACTGCATCACACTGATCACAGTTAATTGGTGTTTGAAAATCTAGCCATCTATACTTAGTCTCAATCAGGGCAACCTCATAACTCAAATCTCTTCTAGAAACTTCCATGTGTTTAGGTAAGCGTCTAGTACAGTTATGTTTTACCATATAGGAATTTGGTAGTTTTAAATCACAAGTTTCACATGACACTAAAGCCTCCTCCAAAACATTTTTGTGCTTTATCTGATGCTTTGTCATGTTTTTCCTATCCATCCTCAATTTACAGAGGTCACAAACATATCCAGCTGGTCCAGTATCAACAACTACTGTTGACGTATCCTGATAAAACTCCGTAATTTTGTTGATCAACTCAATTTCTTTTGTACATTTTTTTGTGTCTCCAACATTCTCTGTAAGCTTGTCTTTCAATTTTATCTTTCTTTCTAAGCCTGCCCTCAAAAAGTCAATTAGTGTTTCACAATGGCTTTGATCATCAGATTTCATGCTGCACTCTCGATTCATGTCTGAGTTAGAGAGTGCACCATGGGCTAAATCATCTTTGTCCTTCAATGTTTCATGATTTGAATGATCACTCAACATTTCATCTTCTAAATTTTCCTCAAGCTCTTTAAGCTTTAAAATGGCCCTGCCCATAATTTGTTCATTACATAAGTCAGGTCCATCCTCTTTTTCAGTTGTCACATTAAAAGTTTTGTCTTGGTTATTTGGCCCAAGTTCAATTATACTATTTAAGTCAGGTCCATTTTCCTTTGCAGTTTCCACGTTTACAGATTTATCTAATTTCTTTTGTCCAATTTGACCATCTGTTGTCTCAATCACTGTGTTATTTGTGCATGAACCAATTTCATTGTCACACCAGTCTGAAACCAAAATGAAGGCCATAATTAACCCGTATCCTGCAAAATAATTCATTTGAAACTTTCGAGCCTGTAGTGAAAATATGTGTAATGCCATTTCACACTTCCTTTTTTTTTTTTTTTTTTTTTTTGAGAAAAATATCTCCTTAACGGATAGTGTAGTTCCAAGATCAGACTGCATGTTCTGTGCAGTCTGATCATGATCTACACTGTCCGCAAAAGGTCATTGAGATGCGCTTAGCAGCCTAAGGGTTAAATAAAGCACCAGGTCAAAGGTAATCATGAGCTATACTCTGTGAAAAGGGGGTTTAATACATCTGCAAAAAGTATCAACTCAGATCAGCCTGCACAGTCGTGCAGGCTAACCTATGTTGAAACTTTTTGCTTCTGGTAATTTTTCTGCATGTCCATGGACCATTCTAACTCAGGACTCGGCTATTTCTTAGACACAATGGATTTTTATGGATCAATATGAGTGGATCAGCCCAGTAAACCCAGAGCCCTATCGAAATAAAATGAGCACTTTTAGTCGGCAAGAAGCCAAGCTGGGTCGGTTACGTGCAGGGGCTTTTTTTCAGGATGATTACTGGTTCTGGTTTCCAATCCCATCACAGCCAATATTTTTCTAACGATTGATGATAGTTATTGGCACAGGACTCATTCCTTTCTCACCACTGATCGATGCTTCAATGATGGTTATGAGGGAAAGCAGCCAGTGGCTTAGGAAGAATATTGTGCAAATTACTGGTGAAAGAAACTCTAGGAAAGCCAGGAAAGGTGCAGTGGCCACCGCCATATAAGTGAAATAATTTTGAAAACACCATACAAACAAACAATCTAACACCATACAAACAAACAATCTAGTAAACAATTTATGTAAGTACACACAGAAAACATGGAAAAGGAGAAAATGGTGGTTACCGGCACTTATCCTGTTCCCCTAAATGTTTCAAAGGCTTTCTCCCTTAGGGTCGTAAAAAGTCAAGATTATTTGGTAAAAGGTTATTATTTCATGCTTTTTGATAATTTATCGGGAAACAATGGTGGATTATAAGGTTTGATAATTCATGGTTATGATCAGTATAATGAAACTTAAATATTTCTGTAACACTCCAATTAAAGGCAGAAAAAGTAGTCCCCACCACTAGTTAACCTAGAAAATCAACAAGATGGAAATATGACAATTTATGTGCATTTACCCTCCATTTCTCGCACTTTACATAATATTGTAATGCGTTCTTGTGGGTGGGGAGGTACCCCACTGGGAATTACCAAAACCAACTGTACTGGAATTTGATGAAAGTCCTTACAAAAAAGGGGGCAGAAGCATGTCATAAATAGATTTTTTTTTTTCAGTGAAAGATCAAAATTTACTTCATTTCGTGTATATCATCGGCAATATTTTCACTCGTGGCTGCACCACTTGTGAAAATATTACTGATGATGTTCAGTTGATAAATTTTGATCTTTCACAGAAAAAAAACAAAAACAAACAACAAACATCCTCTATATACATTATGTGAGAAGCCATGCCAGGGTAGGTACTTATGCAATTGTTTCATGCTGAACTAAGCTGAGTATGAAATTTCAAAATTATATAGTATTGGTTTGATAGACTTAGCAGAGTAACTTCCTATCTTTTCAAACTACTCTTTCCTTTATCTTATTAACCCTTTACCAAACAGTCCTGTGTTTTCACAACCCTATGGAAGAGGCTTTTGAAAACATTGTGGGAAAAGGAGAAAATGCTGGTAACCAGCATTTTCTCCTTTTTTTCCGCAATGTTTTCCATCCTGTCAAAGAACTTCAATTCATTTGTACCACTTTGAGAATTGTTGCCTGCAGATGCTCTCAGTTTGGAAGAGTCTAAAATTTGTCGTTGGGTAAAGAGTTAAATGACAGTCTTTATTTCTCATTGTCACACTTGTAGAAACTGAAATTGAAAGTTTGAGCACTAACTCATTCAACACTTTACCACATGACAAAAATTTAGACTTGTCCAAATCAAAAGCATTTGCAGACGATAAATTAAAATTTACTCAGACCATAAAATTTGTTTCTGATAGGGTAGAAAACACTGTGGGAACAGGAGAAAATGCTGGTTACCAGCATTTTCTCCTTTTCCTACAATGTTTTCAAAAGTCTTCTTCTTTAGTGTCGTTAAAAACTCTGGATTGTGAGGTAAAGGGTTAAGCATGATTTCAAGTTATATAATCAAGAGCCCCATTTTTATCAAAATCATACCTGAGCAAAACCATATGAAATCAGACTGTAACGAAGGGTTCTTTGAGAAGAACTTGAGGCCTTTTTCCGAACCATACTGATGGCTCCACGAAGCTTTCTCTTTTACAATTACCATAATCATCTCAAACCCACTGCCACACAGCTCCTTAGTCTGTAAAAATAAAATGTGATTAGGGCCCGGTTTAACGGAAAAACTAAAGTCTCCTAATTTGCTCAAGTCTGCTGACGGACCCTATTTCCAACTTAAGTTTAGTTTCTTACTTGAAACTTATTTTAATAATACATGTACTAACAGACTTAAGAAAAATTCTCAAATCCAAAGTTGACACAACATTCCACACTCAACTCAGAAAATTAATAGGCTTAAGTCTGTTATAATGACTTAACCCTTTACCAGACAACAAAATTTTAGCTGCGTCCAATTTGAAAGCACTTGCAGACAACAAAATTTATATGGCACAAAAAGTGGGATTTGTATCAGACAGTCTAGAAAACATTGTGGGAAAAGGAGAAAATGCTGGTTACCAGCATTTTCTCATTTCCCCAAAATGTTTTCAAAAGGCCAACTTCTCAGGGCCGTTAAAACTCGGGATTTTGTGGTAAATGGTTAAGTCCATTATTTTGCTGAGCTGAGTAGGACACGTTGTGTCAACTTAGGATTTGAAAATGTTTCTAAAGTCTGCTAATGTTACTGAGATGCTTCTGAAATAATAAAGTCAACTTAAGTTGGAAAATGGGTCTGTTAGCTGACTTGAGCAAAATAAGAGACTTAAGTTTTTTTTGTGAAACCGGGCCCAGGCTTTTTTAACACCCATCTCAACATTGTAAAACCAGTCCTGTGTTTTAATGGCAGTTTTGATTGATTGATCAATTGATTGATTGATTGAAAGGCATTTTAGACAGCTTCCAACATCATTTCAGTCATATCAGAGCTCATTTATTTATTTCTGTCCTTGGTTCATCAATGCGAGGCTATGGCTTTAAAGTGTCCTGCCCATGGACACAATGACTGTAGCATCTCAGTGGATGTACACATGTCTCGGCCTTTTTGTTATTGGTCTATAATGAAATTATACATTATTCCCTCTTTTTCCATAACATGGCATTAAATAAAAACAAATGATAATTGTCTGTGGCTTATGATAAACAATATAAATATGAAGTTTCATGAAATTTGTCCAGTGCATGCAGTTAGAGGCCCAGTAGAGGCCAAAATATCAAAGCAGGTGCCGTAATATATTTAAATTTAAATCATACCATTTAAAAGTATGGAAAATATTGGGGAGCTGACAGTCTTTTAATGTGTGGCTGGGCCATGTATTAGTCGCTGGCAGAAAAAAAGAATCTTAAATCAGGCAAAAAGTAAAAAAAAGCCACATCTACCTGGCAGGTTTTAACCTAGTTTTGAAATTAATTTCTCTGTCAGTGACTAACACTTGGACTGACCATCAATGACAGATTGTCATCTTCACAGTAATTTCCATATTTTTAAATGGTATGATATAAATTCAAATGCATTTGAACACCCACTTTGTTTACTTTTGGCCTTTATTGTTACTTTAAAAAGATATTGGTCCAAAATGGAAATCTACATTGAGCCCCCTTTTACTATAACATGGCATTAAGTAAAACCAAAAATGAAAAAAGCCTACTGGTAGACTATCATAAGGAACACATGTATGAAGTTTCATAAATTTTCGTCAAAGAATTCAGGAGATATCTCTCTGTCTAGGTGGACAGACACACAGACCGACTGACAACACAAAAACTATATCCTCTCGCCTTTGGAAAGTGATAAAAAGCAAACTTCAAAGTGCACTTATTAAGATCTTACTTCAAGGATGCAAGTTCCTGTACGGTTAACTCAGAGCCCCAATGGTAAATATACATGTACATGCTTGTACACATCGTGGGCTACAGTTTAAGCTTACCAGTTGATCTATTTTGTTCTGAAAATGGTTCACAGTCTCTTCCATCTCCTTCTCTACGCCTCTCTTACGGCCAGTCTGAAATTCAAAAGTAAAACAAGCTTCATACCTTCCCAACCCTTTGCCACACAATCCCAACTTTTAACAACCCTGCATAGAAGGCTTTTGAAAGCATCATCATCTCCTTTTCCCATGATATTTTTCTCTTTCAAAGCCAGATCCCATCATTTTAGTTGCATCTAATTTGTTGTCTGCAAGCAAGTGCTTTGAATCTAAGCAAGCCTAAAATTTTATCATCTGGTAAAGAGTTAATGCTTTTAATACACCATCCCGAATTCTAACGACCCCCAGGGAAGTGACTTTTGAAAACATTGTGGGAAAAGGAGAAAATGCTGGTAACCAGCATTTTCTCCTTTTCCCACAACGTTTTCTATCCTTTCAAAGACAAATTTCATAACATGTGCTGCATTTAATGTGTTGTCTGCAAATGCTTCCAATTTGAACCCATCTAAAATTGTGTCATCTGGAAAAGAGTTAACATTCAGAGTACCAAGAACATACGCTGTAGTTGCTTCTGATGACCATATAAAAGGAGATAAGACAGCAGGGAACATGCAGTCTGATTTTTGATCTACACAGCCAACTTCACTTTTATACATACATTTTAAAAACACCTTTGAAATTGAACTGTTTTGGTCTGTTTCCTGATCTAGGAAATATCCAGATCTACATCTTGACTGTATTTTTTTTTTTTTAATAATTCACTATCATTCAGGAGTTGATTTACCACACAACAAAAATTCAAAGCATTTGCAGACGAAACTGAAACATGGGACTGGGTCAAACAGTGGAATGTCTTACATAAGGTAGGAAACATTGTGGGAAAAGGAGAAAATGCTGGTTACCAACATTTTCTCCTTTTCCCACTATGTTTTCAAAAGGCTTCTTTCTCGATGTTGTTAAACTTTGGGATTGTGTGGTAAAGAGTTGAAGTGATGATCAATATCAGACAGTCCGGAGTAGATTTCTCTTAAGCAATCTCTACATTTACCTTTGACCTTGTAATCCTCATGGTTTCTATTTTCATACTTTCTTGTCAGTGTTTTCTCCTCATCATGATGTAAATCTGTAAAGAATCCAACAATAATGACTCTATATCAAACGGTCCCATGTTTTAAAACCCTGCGAATGAAAACTAGAACTGAAAACATTGTCAAAAAAGGAGAATATGCTGGTAACTAGAATTTTTTTCCTTTTACTGCAATGTTTTCTTCCCTCTCAGAGACAAAGGCCATCATTTGTCCACATGCAAATACTATCAATATGGAGGAGCTTAAAATTCTGGTTCAGAGATGAATAATAGCATTTTTTGACAGAATTGTGGACAGTGATATAGGTTTCCTCTATGAAACTGAAGGAAGAGTTATCTTTTTTGCAGATTTTACATGTACATGTATTTATATCAGTCGTCCATTTCGCATCATCTGAGAAAGTGATACCAAGGTAGGGATTTCTTTGAACATCTTTCTGACAGATGTTTCCTAGGATATTATAAAAGTGCAAAGAGAAAGTAGCATTTCTTGGCAATGAACTTCATTGTCCATATGAAAGACCAGGTTTGGAGATTGTCAAGGTCCATTTGAAGTTGTATGTGGTTTTTCTGTGACTTAATTTGGCTGTAGAGGAGACATTTACCTGCAAACAGTCTCAACTTTATCTAGGAGACAAAATTTTGGACTTGTCTAAATAAAAAGCATTTGCAGACAACACATTCAATGTTGCTCTAAGGACGATTTCTGTCTTTGAAATTAGAGAGAACATTGTTGGAAAAGAAGAATATGCTGATTACCAGAATTTTCTCCCCTTTCCAACAATGTTTTCAGTCTTTTCTGTCAAGGTGGTTGAAACTGGGATTGTGTGGTAAAGGGTTATATTGGTAAGAGAAGTGGCCTCAGTACAGCAAGGTTGACTTTCCATCTTCCATCTTCAGTAACTACACACATCTAACATTGTGTAAGGAAGTTTGAGATCCAGGTGTGGAGGCTACGATGCCCTATGTTTTAAACCTCTACCAAACCACCTCCAGTTTAAATGACCCTGGGTAAGAAACCTTTTGAAAACACATTGGTAACCAGCATTTTCTCCATTTCCCACGTTTTCTACCCTTTCTGATTCAAAACCCATCATTTCAGTTAAATTTGTTATCTATCTTCCTGTCAACAACAGATAACACACATTGCTACTAATCAGGTCTCTGCCTAGTTTGAGTTTCATGAGATAATGCTAGACTTGGAAATTTAAATTGTGATTTTATTTATGCACAAAAATAGACATTGTCGATATAGAATAAAGTTTTTGCGAGTCTGATAAATTTATCACTGTCACAGAGCTCCAGATAGAGGGAGTGATTTCGATTTCAAAATTGATAATATTAATTATTATCCACTAAACCCTATGATGTGGGTACTCATTAGAATCATCTCATCGAGACGATTCTAAGGAGTACCCACAACATAGGGTTTCGAAGAGAAATAATAATTTTAAAATACCATCACTCCCTCTTATCTGGAGCTCTGTCAGTAAAATCTTTATCTATCATGAAAATCTTAGCCAAAGATACAATATTACTCAGTTATTAAACTATTAAATTAAGGCACACTGTTCCCGGCTGTCTGATTGGTGGATTTGGAACACACTATACAACACATGAAAACCAGTAGCTTCCCTTAAATCAGGTGTTGCACCTTGTCTATCTGACGGTAACAAAAGGTACATCGTTTGATAGAGTGAAGTTTGTGTAGAAGTTCTTGTTTGGCACCCCTTGTGTGGTCATGAATCAGAGGCTTTGGTTAAGCAAAGGAATTTGGTGAAGCACAGAAAATATATTATTAAATATGAAAAAATACTCTCCTATATATACAGAAACACAGTATTCATAATTAGGGGAGTATTTTTTTTTTATTTAATCATGTATTTTGAATATAGAATGTCAAATTCCTGTGGGTGAAGTCTGTAACAGATCTACTTTTTCTATGATCATGATGGTGTCGACTTCAGTGTTTGGGTCAAGGTTTAAATCTAACTCTTTCCTTCACAACAAAACTTTAGACTCATTAGAAGCTGCGGAGAAAACAAGTTGAATGAGGCTATGAAGTTGGGATTTGCCGTTGAAAGAGTTGAAAATGTGTGGGAACGCGAGAAAGTGCTTTCGAAAACCTTATTTCTTAGTTTAACGGTGAATAAAATATGACGTATCATATTTTAAGAGGTGAGCTAGTTGAAGAGTTAACCAAATATGACTATTTTGTCTATAGTACCGCGTAAATAGCCCTTGAAAGCAAATTTGAGATCTTTAATTGAGCGCTTAATAATTTGCTAGCCTTAGAAGCCGAATTCTCGCAATTATTAATGTCGCAAGAAAAACCATTACTTCGGGAATGTTTTGCTGTGTTTTAAACATTTTTCATAATCAATAGTAAGTCACCTTACTATATCTGGAATTAAAAGAAAAATTGCAGAAATCTTCATAATCAGACAACGCAGAAATCTAACTGTTAAAATTCGAATAAATGGCTTATACAGTGAAAATGAAAGTTCCTAAGGTATTCCCCCCCACTCAAAATAACAGCCACTTTTTGAGCCTGATGATTTTAGGATCTAGATTGAAATAAATAGATATTCATATTTCCTAAGTTTCAATTTAGATCTGTTTTATACATGTATATGTAATAACAATTTTTATTCTCTCAGCTAGCTTAAAGAAGGCAGTTGACTAACAAGTAGCATATTATTCGGATATGAGTAAATAAAACTTTTGTACAAAATACCTGTTAGTATTTAGCTGGTTGTTTCATTAAATAGTGTTTTAATTTCATTTCAATTTTATTTCAATCATATATTGGGTTACCTTCAGTCTGAAGGGTTGCTCCGATGTTATTTTTGTGATTGGGTCTCTGCAGCCCTTCACAGCAGCCTTCTTCAAAAGTATCTGGAAATCTCAAAATCTTATCGGTCATTCTGCAGTCGGCTTAATGTGTCTTTAATCTGCTTATCAGCTATGAAAATGGACATAAATCGATAGATAAATGATTTAACTTCACGTTGACACCAAGTTTAGTGCAAGGTTTTCACTGATCCTTTTGTAATTTACCATTTATTTGACATAAACACATCTGGCTAATTTGTAAACAAACACTCATTATAAATTAAGTTAACTGCGCATGCGTGGTTAATTTGATTTGAAATAATGATATTGGGTGATCGGCAATTTAAGTGATAAATACGACCCCTCGTAAATGAAATACATCCAGTACATTTAGTTCTCCTTTTAATGCCCAAGTTGATAACACAGAAGCCGATAAATTGGAAAAAAAAGAACTTTACTGTACCGGAAGTGACTTCTGAAACATGCGCAGTAAATGTCAAGCCTAGTTTCGACTTCCTGGGAAGTAGGTCAATTACAAGGAGGTAACACTGTCATTTTTAATTATTCCAAGGTTTTTGTAAAGATTAATCATTAGTCTGTTCACTGACAAAGAAAAGATTGACGCATACGGTCATTTGAAATGATGCCGGTAACACATAGTATTATCTGGTAAAGGTTTAAATTCTATAAAGCTAGCATGTTGAGAATGGAGTCCAAGGTAGCTTAGGTTAGAGTCTCTGTTGAGCCCTCACATTCATGATTCCTGATTTCCCAAGGAATGTTCCAAGAAAGACCTAATGCCTTAGGTGAGAATCGAAACCAGGACCTTTGAATTATCAATCCTACACATTAACCGTGTGGACCTAGCAGGATCCGTTGTTGTCACTATTTTCTCCTTTCCCTACTTTAAAAAGTCTTTCATTCTGAGGACTGTTTAAACATAGGATTGTTTGATGAAGGGTTAAGGTTCAATGTACAAAAACCTTCGAAAAATTTTAGCAAAAAACCAAATAGCATTTGGCAAGCAATGTGTCCTTTTGTTACAATATTTTCAAACTGATATGCAGATAGATAAAAAAAAAGAAAATGTCTGAAGGAATTCATGAGTCAATTATGCAAATTTTATTGCAGAATGGCTAGCAGCAATGAAATTTACCATGAAAAGCAGAGATTACAACTTTGTGCAGTGCATGTTCTGAACAATTTGATGCAAGAGAAAGATGCATTCACTAAGAAGGAAATGGATGAAATTTGTACAAAGTAACTTAGTATTGGGAATCTTTTTGTACTCAAATGACCATGAAGTGTGTATATGTATTTATAAAGCATGATATGCTTGTTCGCTTATCCTCCCTCCACGGGACAAGAAAGTTTTACCCTTGTTGAATTTGTAAGCATTTCCAGATCACCAATCAAAACACAAAGTTGTTAGGTAAAGGGTAAACCATTACTATGCCTGAATCATGTTGTAGCTTGATAACCATTGAGAGCATTCATAATATATGCATGATTTCCTTCAACATGAAAAAATCTAAAGCAAAAAAGCACTGACTATGCCTTTGGTAATAGTTTGTTGGCTTTCTATAGTTCACAACCATCAAAATGAAGACTTGTGAAAATATGGCAAATTAAACTGGATATAGAAATCTGAAGACAAAAGCTTTTTTTAGCATTTCCTGCACAAACCTTATGTTATCATATGCCACAATATTTCGAATACTTTGTTTGGCAGTCTAAGGGTTGATCCTGTCCGATACTTTCACACATTTCCACACATCTTCAGTACAAAAATTCCTGTCCATTGAACAAGTGTTATGTGCGTGAAAATATTGGACAAAATTAACCATTGCAGCGTTTAATATAACATAAGTTTTTTTAAGCTGACAGAGATATTAGCTGCACAACTTGTTCTGTCTTACTTTGTAGCTACACTCTTTTAACTCTTTACCAGAAGACGAATTTTGGATTAATAAGAAATTGTAGACAACAAAGAAATTGTACATCATAAACAGAAACTTGCCTTAGAAGGGAAGAAAACATGGGAAAGGAGAAAATACTGGTTACCAGCATTCGCCTTTTTCCAGGGTGTCTTCAAAAAGTCTCCTTCCTCAGGGTCATTAAAACTTGGGAAGATGAAGTGAAGGGTTAAATTTTGTGGAATATTATGGCCAGTAGCAGCCTTAAATATGCAGTACAGAGACTTCTTTTTTTTACTGCAAATCTGTGTTTGATTTTAATTTGGCTCTCTGTAATGGGTTAACTAGAAAAATGTACTGAGCCAACAACAGAATAATTACATCTGCATGAGTTGTGGAAGAAAAAAAAACAAAAAAACATGTAATACATGTATGGCTCAAATCATGGGATATTGCTTTTGAAAGGCTAGAAAACATTGTGAAAAAAGGTGAAAATGCTGGTAACCAGCATTTTCTTCTTTTCCCACCATGTTTTCAAAAGCCCAGGCCATGAGGATCATTAAACACAGGTTTGTGTGGTAATGGGTTAATTGTAATAAAAAGCCATCAGTGACTATTCATTTCACTTGGGATTTTAAATCTTTACCACATGGTCCTGAGTTTCAATAACCCAAAGAAGGAAAGCTTTCTAAAACTAGCATTTTATCCTTGTCCCACAGTGTTTCCTACCCTTTCAAATCAAATTCCATCATTTAAGCCACATTTATCATGGTGTTTGCAAATGCTTTCAAGAACTAACAGGTTAACCACCTGCCAACAACTTTTTCTTCAGCACCAAGCCAGTTTCTCAGTTACTTTAACCAGTACTTTGAACAGTATTCTTCCCAAAGCCACTGGCAGCTGTCCGACATTATAATTGTCTAAACAATGGACAGTGGTTAGAGAGGAATGAATCCTGCTGCTATGACTATCATCAGTTCTTAGAAAGAAATTGACCAAGCCAGGGATGTGAACCAGTGCCCCCTAGTTTCAAGCCCTGAACCTGACTAACTTAGGAACCAGTCTTGGCATATGAGTGTCAAATGATATGAGATGCTTATCTTAACATTTGAACAGAGGAGAAAATTTTAGAATTTACCAAATCTAAAGCATTTGTTTGCAGACATCATACCATAATTTATATCCTTTAACTGTTTACCAAACGACAAAATTTTATACTGGTCCAAATTGAAAGCATATGCAGACGACAAAATAAAAGTGACTGAAAATTTTGAAATTTATTTTGGGAAGGGAGGAAAATATTGTGGGAAAAAGAGAAAATGCTGGTAACCAGCATTTTCTCCTTTTCCCACAATATTTTCAGAAGGCTTCTTTCTCAGGGTCATTAAAAGTTAGGATTGTGTGATAACAGGGTAAATGATCAGATTTGTTGATATGATTTATTACAGTTTGTCCCCAGATAGACTGATCAATCCTCACAGAAGCTTACTTGGACTGGGTAATTATGATGTGAATGTCATTATGACTGCCTTACAGCTGAGGAATCTCTCTGTTATCTGGTTTGATAAAAGAAAGTAAATACTATTTTATTTTACTGTCTTATTTTGTTTTATTAATGTTATGGCTAGCGCTCTTACTCCTTTTTTATGGATGCAAATGCAATAAGCTAAGCAAAGTGTTGGGGTGCTTAGATATATTACCTGATGCCAAAGCATTCAGTGAACTGTCTGAGGCTTCAGTCCTTTTGTCTGTGGCGAGTGTCCTAGCTAGGGACATATATCCATTTATCGCATAACCTCCCTTGTTTTCAGTGTAATATATCCAATATGAATTTTCTTATCTTATCCACGTTTAATATCACAATTGTGTGATGTCATTTTTGACGTCATTTTTTTTTTACATGTTTCATTGAAGTGAATGGTTTTTAGCTCCACTGGCCAAAGGCCAGAGAGCTATTGTCATGGCGTTGTGTCCGTCGTGCGTCCGTCCGTCCGTTCGTCCATGCGTGCATCCGTAAACTTTTTCTTTAAAAAACTTCTCCTCAGAAACTATTGACTGGATTTTTACCAAATTTCACAGGAATGTTCCTTTGGTGGTCCTCTTTCAAATTCCTTCAAATAATTGTGTTCCATGAAGAATTCTGGTTGCCATGGCAACCAAAGTAAAAAACCTTTAAAAATCTTCTCCTCCCAAACCGCTATTTGGATAGCATTATTATTTTGCAGGAATGTTCCTTAGATACAGGTTTACAGAATTCCTTAAAAAAAAAAAGATCTGTCAAAAAACATGGCTTTTATGGGAGACTCATTTTCCTTTTATGGTATAAAGTAAAATCTTTGAAAAATTTCTTCTCTAAAACTATTCATTGGATTTTATTGTTGTTTTGCAGGTAAGTTCCTATGGTGGTTGTCTACCAAATTGTTTCTTCAGTGAGCTAAAATGCAGGATTGAATGATAATTGTTAAAAACTTCCTTTCGCCATTATAGAAATATCAGGCCTGTGGAGCGATACAGGCGCTCAAGCACCTCTAGTATGGATATTACCGCAGGTGCATCTATAGACAGTTGGCATCTTCTGATCTATAATTTGTGACATATTGTTATGTGATAAAAAGAATCTGACATTCATTGGGTTTGTGTTAAAATTTTATTAAACTCATCAAGAAAAAATGTTATTAAGCCCGCCAAAGGCTCGCTTAATAACATTTTCCCTAGACTCATTTAGTGGAATTTTATTTCAAACACCAACTCGTGTCAGATCCTATATATATCCATAGCCATATATCCCTGGCTTGTCTCTTTTGCTTTTTGTTGCTACTTGCTGGTTGTTACAATTTGGGCCTCATGTTGCAAATGGAAAAGGAGAAAATGTTTGCAAATGAAATGAACAAACAAAAATATCATTTCTGGTATCAATTTCAAACTTTGCCTCACTTTTTTATTGCCATAATGAAAATAATTTTGATAAACTTTTATCGAGGGGAGCATTTTCTCCTATCCCCACCATGTTTAGTACTGTTTCAAAGAGAATTCATATCTTACGTTTTGAGGGCCTTATGGTAGGTTAGTTTATAAACTATATGAGTCTTTTCACCCTCTTGAAACAAAGTTATTATTGTTTATTATTATTATTATTATTATTATAGCAGCATTTAACTTTGGTCAGCATATGCTTCCAGTTTGTACCAGTTCAAAATTTTATTGTCTTGTTAGGAAATAAGAAATGTGAGGGAGAGAATGTGATTATTTGCAAAGTGAATTAGTATTACATGTATAACATCAGACAATACTTTTGAATGATATGTAGAGTTGGAAAATATTGCTGCAAATGGAAAACTGCTAATAACACACAATTGCAATGTTTTACACTGGTGAAACAGAGATTATAAATATGAGCAAATAAAAGAAAAGAATTTTTTAGGGAGAAACACTGTTGCAAAAAAATAATTACACAAAATGAGGAATTTCTCTGTTTTGCAACATCTGTAATTTACCTCTTTTCCACACAAAATGTTAGGCTGGTCAAAATGCAAAGCATTTTCGGACTACAAATTCAGTAAATTCAGCTCAAATGATTGAATTCATTATTGAAAGAGTAGAAAGTATTGGGGGAAAAATTCAGTGTGGCTTAAATGATGGAATTTATAATTAAAAGGGTAGAAAACATTGTGGGAAAAGGAGAAAATGCTTGTTTCCAGCATTTTCTCCTTTTTCCACAATATTTTCAAAAGTCTACCTGCTCAGGGTTGTTAAAACATGGGATTGTGTTGTAAAGGGTTAGAAAGCTTCTGGATACGGACAAGGGATAATTTAACTCTTTTCTTGAAGACAAATATTTAAGTTTGTACAGTATAAAGCATTTGAGATCACAATTTTAGTACGACTCAAATGATGTGACTTGTTTTGGAAAGGGAAGAAAAAAACATTGTGGGAACTAGCATTTTCTCCTTTTTATACGCCTGTCGAAGACGGGACGTATTATGGGATCACCCATGGAGTACGGGCGGGTGGGCGGGCAGCGTCTAGTTCTTTGTCTGGAGCATAACTTTGTCATCTGGAGTCCGATTGACTTGAAACTTGGCATGTGTGTTTGTTGCAATTATACGGAGTGCAATGCAAAAGAACCATAACTCTACCTCGTGCTGTCTTTGAGTTACTTCCCTTTGATCGTCATTTTTACAGCATTTTCTGCTTGTCCGGAGCATAACTCATCTCCAGTTCGATTGACTTGAAACTTGGCATTTGTGTTTGTTGCAATAATACAGAGTGCAATGCGAAAGAACCATAAATCTACCTCGTGCTGTCTTTGAGTTATTTCCCTTTGATCGTCATTTTTACAGCATTTTCTGCTTGTCCGGAGCATAACTCTGTCATCTCCCGTCCGATTGACTTGAAACTTGGCATTTGTGTTTATTGCAATAATACGGAGTGCAGTGCAAAAGAACCATAACTCTACCTGGTGTTGTCTTTGAGTTATTTCCCTTTGATCATCATTTTTACAGCATTTTCTGCTTGTCCGGAGCATAACTTTGTCATCTCCAGTCCGATTAACTTGAAACTTGGTATTTGTGTTTGTTGCAATAATACGGAGTGCAGTGCGAAAGAACCATAACTCTACCTCATGCTGTCTTTGAGTTATTTCCCTTTGATCATCATTTTTACAGCATTTTCTGCTTGTCCGGAATATAACTTTGTCATCTCTAGTCTGAACATCTTCAAATTTGGTAAGCATGATTGGTGAAAATTTACGGAGTGCAGTGCACAAGAAGCATAACTCTTCCTAGCACGAATTTTGAGTTATTTCCCTTTGATCATCATTTTTACAGCATTTAGTGCTTGTCCGGAATATAACTTTGTCATCTCAAGTCAGAGTGACTTCAAACTTGGTATGCATGTTTGTTGCAATATTACAGAGTACAGTGCGCAAGAACAATAACTCTACCTAGTGCCCATTTTGAGTAATTCCACTTTGATCTTCATTTTTACAGTATTTCTTGCTTGTCCGGAATGGAACTTTGTCACCTCAAGTCAAATTGACTTGAGACTTCGCATGTTTGTTGCATTACCTGCCCTTTACGATTATTATACCCCCTCGACAACTGGTGGTGGGACAGGCGTATCTTGCGACAATTTGCCGCTCTTGTTCTACAATGTTTTCATAAGACTTCCTCTTCATCATCCTTGAAACTCAGGATTGTTTGATTAAGGCTTTAACATACATCTTTACTTGTTTTCAGCCAGTTTTTTAATCCATTTCATCCTTATCCTATTAAACTATAACCATTCTTGTATCTTCATGCCAAATGTTGCCTCTGACAGCTGGAAGGTGGCACAGAATACGACTGATTAAAAATGCATTTCAAACTCTTGGGGCCATCAAAAGCAGCACTGTTGTTGTTTCCAGTTTTGAATCAAGGACAAATCCCTTAAGTTTCTTTATCCCATACACCATATTTATTGATTATTTATCTATGTTTACAGAGCTGACCAATATCTGAACCATTCTACACACTATAATTTAAACAGCTTTTTTTTCTCTCTGGCTGTAAAGATTTATCTTTAATCTAAACTTAGAGATAGCTTTTGATATATTTGTCATGAAGTGAACTCAAACTAAATTTTCCTTTTCTTTTCAGAGATGTAAGGAAGATAAACTTGGAGAAAGTAAAAGGTTTCATCTTAAATGTTCCTTCAAGTCCTGGAATCGGGTTCATCAAATTACCATTCAAATTCAAGCACTGGATTGTGATTCGGAAAGTCAATGATGCCTACTACAATCTGGATTCGAAACTCTCAGCACCTGAAAAGATCGGTGAAAGTGACGAAAGTTTGTTAGAATATTTGACGGATTTACTGAAGACTGGTGAGAGAGAATTGTTGTTGGTTGTAAGACCTGAGGACAGTGAGGAATGCCTCGGGAAAAGTGAAACAGAGAAAGTAGACCAAGAGGAATCTACAGATCAATCTCAGACTTGATTGAATATGAAACTTGAATTCTTTGTTTGCATGGTGTTCAACACCATTTTCAGCAGCATTTCAAATATGTCAAGGGAAGGACACTACAAGTGTCTTGCACACCCAAGGGCACTGAAATTTTTAGAAGGTACATCTGAGATTCAGTATTTTACAGATAGAGGTATCCTGAATTCTACTACATGGCTTGCAACACGCGAAAAGGGGCATTCGGACATTTGCATAAAGTGTCGTCTCGGATCAACCTGTACAGTCCGCCTAGGCTAATCCTAGACGGCACTTTATGACGACATTAGATTTTGTGCTACAGTAGACTTGCGCAAAACAGAAAATTACATAAAAACAGAGAGTGTTGTTTCGGATCAGCCTGCGCACTATGCGCAGGCTGATCCGAGGCGCCACTTTACGCAAATGTTCATATGTCCCTTTTTGCGTGTTGCAGGCCATATAATGGCTGTGGGGTACCTATCCTATAAGTCCAGCCCTGTATGTCACTGGGGTTTGTGTGTTTATCCATCCATTGCTAGAGCGGAGTGAATCCTGAGGAAGAACGGTTGACCTGGGTTGATAGTTTTTGTAGATGCATTAAGCCCCATCTTCACAGAGCATGGCTCACATACATTTTATAACCTTAATAGAGAATAAAATTTTAGACTATTCCGTGTTGAAAGTATTTGCAAACAACAAACTAAATGATGCTTATATGATGGAATCTTATTTTTTTTTTGAAAGGGTAGAAAATGATGAGGGAAAAGGAGAAACTTCTTACTACCAGCGTTTTCTCCTTTTCCCACATTGTTTTCAAAAGTCTTCATCTTCAAGACCAATTGAGAGTGAATATTTATTTGAATGTGTAACTTACGTTTCCTATATATATTTGGCAGTCTCTTACAGTTTGAACTGTTGTGTGCAATAAAACTTATGATTTTGTTACTTCATTCTTAATCATTCTGTGATTGTCTTCCCAGGTAGAAACCTTTTTTATTTTATACATGTACAAGTAAATTTTTCGGCTGAAATACATGCATCGCAATCAGATAAAATAACACACACAACAGAAAGAAAATCTGTATCAAAAATTGCCAAATTTTGTCGTTGAAAGTTGTAGGTATATGATAAAAGGAATATTATGTTGTAGTAACTTTCCTGGTGCTTGTATTTACTTCTTGCTGCATAAGAAAATTTCGACTTCTGCTCAACCTGCAGTCTCGCGTGATATCAAATTTTCTCACGCTGCTCGAATTAAATACAAGCACCACTAAAGTTACTACAACATAATATTCCATATATATTTCACCTAGAAATACATCTACATGTACTTGACAAGCTTTGTTTGCCCAGTGAAAATATGTAGGGTGAGTTACCAAAGGGTTGCAAGTATGTATCCCTGTAATGGCAAAAGTTCTTTCAGAGAAATGATGGAAGTCATTGGGACAGGAGTCATTTTCTCAGTGCCTAACAGTCTTTCAACTTAAAGAAAAGAAGCCATTGTTGCTGAAATAAGGCATGCTCTGTGAAAAGGGGGCTTAAGGCATATGCAATACAGTATTAACCCAGATCAGCCTGCACAGTTTGCGCAGGCTAATCTGGGTTGAAATTTTTTGCTATTGGTAAATTTTACGCAAGTCAAAGGACATTCTACCTCATGATTCAGTTGGTTGTTAGACAAACTTGATTCTATGGATCTAATTATCTGATGACTTGCTTCGTATCCTACATCATGGAAATGCATTAAACCCCCTTTTGCCAGAGCATGGCTCAAATGGGAAGGCAATGATGGCTCTAAATCGCTGGACTTGCTTATAAAACAAGAAAACCATTAATGGCAGGGATGGTGATAGTTTTTCATCTTTGCTCTGTAGTCGTATTTGATTTTACATGCCAGCAATGAAATATAAACTCCACCCGAAATTTTTACTTAACTCTTTACCAAACAACAAAATTACAGACTAGTCCAAATTGAAAGCATTTGCAGACAGAAAAATAAATGGAATTGAAAAATCAACATGTTTTGGGAAGGGTAGAAAACATTGAGGGAAAAGGAGAAAATACTGGTTACCAGCATTTTCTCCTTTTCCCACAATGTTTTCAAAAGGCTTCTTACTCAGGTCATTAAAAGTCAGGATTGTGTGGTAAAGGGTTAACACTTTACCATACAATCCCCAGTTTTAACAACCATGAAAAGAAGAAAATGCTGGCTACCAGAATTTTCTTCATTTCCCACAATGGGCTTTAACATTTCACGGTCTGGTACCATCCTTTGCGTAACATTTGATTTGTCGTCTGCAAATGCTTTCAGTTTGAAAATGTGCAAAATTTTGTTGCCGGGTAAAGAGCTAACTTACAGTATAGTACACTTTACCTAACTTACAGTATAGTACAGTCAGCAATATGGTGAAAGATGCTATCTTCCACCTTACAGATGTAAACTCTAGAATAACTCATGCCAACTACCATTGAATTTTGTGGCTTGGTACATGATGTCAGATACATGTATATCATGGTGACAGCTGTACTCATTCATGTGTTTCCTTAGGCATTACAAGAACTAGGCTTTGGCTCTGAAGTGTCTTGCTCAAGGACTCCACCACAAAAGACTAGCAGATCCAGAAAGCTTAGTGAAATACAGAGCTTGAAACCAGAGACTTAATGGTTCGAATGCTAGGCTTGGCTATCTTCTTTCCAGGGATTGATGATTGTCATTGCTACAGGATTCATTCCCCTCTGACTGTTGAACATTGTTTCAACAATGGTTAAGTGGGGAAACAGCCAGTGACTGGGAAAGAATGTTTTGTTAAGAACTGGTAAAAGAATCTCAAGGAAAGCATTAGATACACAAGATACACACATTGGCTCCTGTGACATAACTGAAACAATGTTGAGAATGGCTTTAACTCTTTACTACACAATCCTGACTTTTAAAGACCCTGAGAAAACAAAGAAAACTTTTGAATTTGAAAATGGCATTTCCTGCTTTTACCAGAATGTTTTCTACTCTTTGAAAGACACATTTTTTATGTTTTGGGAAACATTTAACCCTTTACCACACGACAAATTTTAGACTTGTCCGAATTGAAAGCATTTGCAGAATGATAACAGTTTCAATGTGGATTATATGAAATGATTTTTCTTTGATAGGGTAGAAAACATTGTGGGAAAAGGAGAAAATGCTGGTAACCAGCATTTTCTCCTTTTCCCACAATGTTTTCAAAAGCCTTCTTTATCAGGGGTGTTAAAAGTCGTCATTGTGTGGTAAAGGGTTAAAATGTCTTAAAATTCTTCAAACAATTTGAACAATTCATGAATTTTGTCGTTTGGTAAAGGATCAAACAAACTTGGAAAAAAAAAACTTGGCTCCTCATACAAGGATTGAACCAAGAACCTCTGTATTCTTATTCACCCTATACTAAGAAATACCCTCTTTTCATAATCTTGAGGGAAAAGACTTATGAAAACATTGGCTGAGCAGGAGAATGTACCGTAATGATAAAAGACAGATAAATAGTAACAAAACTTCCATGAAATGTGATTCCCCTTTGACAGTTGTACAGTCTGCCGTGTAAAAACGTATCATAAATTTTTCTCTTAATAACATTGGTTGTGAATCAACTTTCTATCTAAATATCTAAAAGTTCTAAGTCAAACCAAGAGTCATGTTGTTTTAGAGAATATATAGATCTAAGATTAGTGAAATTTCTTATTTTCAAATAGCAACCAGAGTTCATCATGGATCTTTCTGAGAAGAAATTCCAAGAAGCATAGATCTAGCATTATCATTTCTGTGACATTTGGTTAAAATTGAGAGATAGTTCCATCAGAAAGACTTTGAAATTAGAGCTTCAAGAGGCCTCGCAGGTTTTCCACGTCACAACCCCCTAATCTGCTGTCTTGAATGGAACTTTAACATTTCCCATCCAGTCCTATAGTTTTCCAACCCTGTGGAAGAAAGCTTCTGAAACACCCTGAGAAAAAAGAACAAGAAGGCCATAATCGCCCTGTATTGCTCCACTGCCTTTATTGTATGATATCACTGGCATTGACAGCCATAAATCGAAGATGATGTCTGTATGACAATAAATTTTCATGTAGAGATAGCCTAGCCCCATCGTCCCTCCCCCCCAAAAAATAAGTCATATGTTTTAGAAATGGTTTAAATACAAGGATAATTCCTATAAGTACAAGCAGGTCTTATCAAGCATCATTTATATCAAATATCAATGCACTGTAACAAAGAGTGAAGAAGATTTCCAAAACTTAAAAGCAGATTTTTTTTTTCCCAATGGAACAAAAAGAAAAACCTGAAGTATTGAACTTTATATTAATTATTTAACCTACTTGAGCATAACTATAACATCAAAATAAATCACCCTCACTGAAAACTGAACATTTTCTATCAAAAAACTTGAATACCCAACATCAATCATGTAGTAGTGCAACGTCATAAGGGAGTAAATGATGATAAACTACATAGATCTATATCTCTTATGACAGGAATTATTTCTTTTGATCATATAAGCTCAAGTCATACTGACTTCATGTACTACAATAAACAAGCCCATGTCAAACTTGTGAACACCCCCCCACCCCGTGAGAGAGCCAACGGTGGCCCCAGTGCTATAATTTGAAGAATTTTGGTAGAGTTCTATGAAACTATGTGCCAAATTTGGTAGCCCTAGACCTTATGGTCAAGCAGATTTTTAAAGATTTGCAGTATTTTTCAGTTTTGCCATGGCAACCAGAGTTTTGAACGGAATCAAATTCTTTGTTGAAATTCTAACGAGAACCATGGCAGGATCATCTCTGTGAAGTTTCATCAAAATTGGATGGGTAGTTTCAGAGAAAAAAATGCTTGAAATAAAGGTTAATTATTGTGCGGACGGACGCACCATAGGCACGCGGCCGTTACGTAAGCTCCCTAAAATTTTGTCGTGTGGCGTACACACGGTTATGAAAATGAAAACAGGAAGTTGACAGTGAAGTTGATCTACATCTATACACATCCCTGAAGTTTAATTTGACGTTTTGTTCCACAGATTCACTGGAAATTTCAATTTCTAAACCCAGGCTGCCCAGTCAAGATTAACATCCCTAGAGATCTACTTTCATGTTGATCTAGCGTTCGAATTTAGAGCTAGATCTATTTGTTGTGCCACTGTGACCATTTTCTTTAAATGTACCGCCTTCGCAAGCTATTTCGTTTCGACAGCAATATTAATTCGAAACTAGACCAAGCATTGCTATTTTTAACTGGCGCGGGAATCCTTCAATGTTTTTTGCCCGGGCTAAATTCGTAATTTGACAACGCTTGAAACCAACATTTAAAAAGCTAACTTCAATTTATTTTCAGATAAGCTATAAAAACGGAATAAGTCGGCAGCGGTCGTCTTGCTTCCTAAATCAAGATCTAGATGGTAGATCTAGATTTAGATATTGAAACTCTTCTATTCTAGATCTATCGACATGACGTTTCTAAGATTAGATCTAGATTAAGATCCATGGAGTTTGCGAGCAGATCTGTGTATGATAAAATGTTAGTCTTTTTTTCAAAGAGAAAGTCTAATCTATTTAGGTAGGCCTCCTTGTAGAAAACCACCGATCAAATGCGATTAATGTTGTTTTCCAAATGTCGTCTGCTGCATCGCTAGAACATGACGTACAGGGAAAGAGCGTTTACACATGCTGTAAGAATACACTAAAAGTGTATTGGACATCTGTAACCGAGTATTGGAGTTTACTTGGAAACCACATAGACTGAAGGAGCTGTTCAGTTTCCGCGATTATATTGCCTGACATTGGAAATCGCTTAGAAGACAGCAGTGTGTTTTGTTCCCTAGCGAATATCAACACACGGGAGAACGGATATTATCATAATGGGTTAGTTGTGTGTATATCAGTCATTTATAGATAAATTATCTCTATAGGTAAAGTGAATATTACTTCTGACGTTTTTGACAAAGTGACGGATTATTGATTGAGTTGTATACATGTTGACACATCGATCTATTCAGTCATGTGGATCTGGACATCTAGATCTAAATGGATTTAATAGATATCTATAGATGAAAAGGATAATGTTTTTTGACAAAAAAATAAATCTTGATGGAAAATACGGTTTTTAAACATGTGTTCTAGATCTAGTCTAGTTCTAAATTTATGCTTCTTATAGTCTATGATTTAGGGATCTATTGAGAGTGAAAATGGATCCTGATTGTTCAGGTAGAAAATGGCATTACTTTCTAGCCTCAAGTCTGATCACCTTTGGCAGTGGACTTGTGGTTATCAGCACATATCGGCTTGTAATGTTCTTCGTTCACAAGGGGAAAAAATCGCAACCAAAGAATACCCTTATTACCCCGGCAGTGCAAATTGACATGAATAAAGATCTGCCGAAGGAGAAGACCACGGGTGTCTTTTCAAAAGGTCACGACCCTGAAGTGGGTTGGTTGACAGAGGCCAAGGACTGGGCAGGGGAACTTATATCTGGTCAAACAACAACTGGGCGAATTTTAGTAAGTATATTTAAAAATACCCCTCCATTTAATATTCTTTACGATTCTGAGGAAGGTTTGTGAAAACAGCCTAGGAGAAAAATAGAAAATGCTTGGAACAAGCATTGCCTCCTTTTACCACAATATTTACCACTCATTTATAGAGGATTTTCATCATTTGAGACACATTTGATATATTGTCTGCAAATACTTTCAATATGAACCAGTTTAACTAATGTCACCTTGTGCAGAGTTTACTTTTAGCCATATTGTCCGAAAAAAATACAGTTAGGTCTACAGTTGCTGAAAGGAGAACTGATTTAGGAAAAAGGAGAATTTAGTTAGGAACAGGAAAAGGATCATAACTGTTTTCTGTTAATGAAAAACATTGTGAGAAGAGGGGCAATAAATAATTGCTCCTTTTCCTGGATTATTTCAACTCTTTACCATACAACAAAATTTTGTACTTGTGCAAACTGATATGTTCTGCAGACAAAAAATAAAATGTTTCACAGCTGCGTGTTGCTGTCATGACATAATGGTTGTAAAACATGGTGGAAAAAGGAGAAAATGCTGGTAAACAGCATTTTCTCCTATTTCCACAATGTTTTCCGAAGCAGTTTTCATCAGGGTTGTTAAAACTTGGGATTGTATGGTAAACGGTTTAAAGCTGTCCACTATAAAGGTGGGAGAAACCTTTGGACAGGTTGAAAACACTGTAGAAAAAGGAGACAATGCTAGTTACCAGCATTTTCTCCTATTCCTACAATGTTTTCAAACGCCTCTTTCTAATGGTTTTGATAAAACACTGGATTGCTTGGTAAAAGGTTAAAAGTGTGAATCACATTCATTGATTTTACTTGTTTGTATAATATTTCAGAATATTTGATTGTTGGTCTAAAGCCCTACCAGTCATCTGATTCTACCCACTCCAATGATGGTTCGACTCAATCCTTTACCATTCAACAAAATTTTGATTGATTGTATGGTGTTTAACGCCGTTTTCAACATTATTTCAGTTATATCGTGGCGGCCAGTGCACCTATCCATGGACAACAAATTAAATGTGGCTCAAATTGCTGAACTACTCATAAGACTTTGATAGGATGGAAAACATAGTGGGAAAAGGAGAAAATGCTGGTTACCAGCATTTTCTCCTTTTCCCACAATGTTTTCAAAAGCTTTCCTCCTCAAAGTGGTTAGAACTCAGGATTGTGTGGTAAAGGGTTAATCCAGTTACATTTAGAAAAGTTTAACCTTTCACTCTATACGCTTTTTTGGATATTAAAGATCATGATCAGACTGCAAAGAACATGCAATCTGATCTTGGATCTTCACCATCTGCTTGTTTTATCAAGCCTGCAGGATTTTAAAAAAATCTGTCTAGATTGTATTTTCACCTGTTGACTTGAGAGAGGTGAAGTTTTTAAAAGAGCTAATCTTTTACCAAACAACAAAATTTTGGACTTCATTGGAGATGACAAATTGAATACAGCTTTACTAATGTAGCCTGTCCATTAAAGGGTAGAATTTTTTTTCTGAAATAAAGATAATGCTGGTTACAAGCATTTCCTTCTTTTCCCACAATGTTTTCAATAGCTTTTCTTGGTTTTTTCTGACCCCCTTGTTTCTTTGAAATTGGACCTTCATATTTTATAACTTACCCCCTAAATTTATAATTTTATGTGTGCCTTCTTTTATTCATTTGAAGGGGGTCTGATATGTTGTTTACTATCAAAAGGGACAGGTAACTATCAAAGTATTTTTGACACAGTTATGCCCCTTTTTTGACGATGAAAAGAGAATGTTCACTGAAAATCAAGCAACTGCAGCTGAGGGTTGGCACAAGCATATGGTGCTCTTGTTTTACTCATATCACAGCAACAGCATGGCTTCTGATGTATGTCCAGGGTTTTGCTAATACCTGGCTAGGTCTCTTTAAGTGTATTGCCCAATGAGGATTGAACGCAGGGCATCCAGATGGTTAATCCTCCAATGTCACCAGAGAGCCGCATAGTACCCCATTACAGGAATGAAGAATAGGGTTAACTTGAGCTTTTATCCCAAGACATTTTCCTTTCATTGATGAAAATCTGTATCGATTTTTCCCCAGTTAGATGAGAAGACTGTCATCTGAGCTACTGAAGTAATTTAACCTTTAGGCTGCAAAGTGCAACTCTAGGACCTTTTTGTGGACAGTGTAGATCAAGATCAGACTGCACAGAGTCTGCAGTCTGATCTTAGATCTACACTGTCCAGTGATCAATGAGGAGATATTTTTCTCCAAAAAATACATTTGAAAAAACAAATATTAGGTTTTAAGTATCGGCTTCAAAGATTCATTTCACTTTTTGAGCAAGATAAGGGTGTACTCCATACAACAAAGTTTTAGACTCTTCCACTTTGGAAGTATTTGCAGATGACAAATAATGCAATATGTCTTTGAAAGGCTGAAAGTATTGTGAGAGAAGGTGGCATTTTCTCCTTTACACATGATGTCTTCAAACACCAGAAGCTTGTAACCAGTAGCTTGTAACCAAAGGATCAATAGGTTCTGGGTTAAACTTTTGCTCAGAAAGCATTTCAGATGTCTTATCTGTTTTACTGAAGAATTCATTGTTTTAAAAACCCTGAAGTGGAAGGCATTTTAAAAACATTTCGGGAAAAGGAGGATATGCTGGTTACTAATCTTTGTCCACATTATTTTTTACCTTTTCACCAACAAATCCCACTAATTGAGATACCTTGAAATTGTTGTCTTCAAATGATTTCAATTTCACACAAGCCAAAAATGTTTTTTACTAGGTAAAGTGTAACAGGTCTGCTGTAATGGCCACGATTTAGAAAGTGCTCCATAACTTGAGGACAACTCTAGTTGCATTTAGGGACAGTGTCATTCAAAATTATTCATTGAAATTAGGTGTGGATAATACTAAGTCTTAATTAGATATACTTGTATTCATTGATCATCTTCTTTGCAAAGTAACAAAGTGCTCTAGTACTTTGTTTTCTGGCTCTTTTTCCTTGACAAAATTTTATTTCAGTACAGTCTGCTGACAATTAAATATCTCTGCTGATGACAGTCACTTGTATGATTGGTGGTTTGAATCATCAAGCTTGTCCTATTTCTGCCCAAGGATTGCTGATAGTCATTGTTACAGGATTCATGCTAATCTGACTGTTGATCTTTGTACATGTATTGACAAAGTTTATGTGGGAAAGCAGCCAATGCCTTTGGAAGAATATTGTGTGAAGTTCTGTTAAAAGAAACTCCAGGAAAGCATGGATAGGTACACTGTCTGCCACAGTATAACTCAAAGAAGTGTTATTGAACATCATACAATCAATCAATCAACTTCGGATAGTTTGATAATTAAATTAACTAACCAATCACCAATTTTCTTCACCCCACAATATCAGGAGGGTGGTATCTATGTACTCTATAATACAACATTGTTTACCTGCCTATTTCGACAATTAGCAAGGCAATTGGCTGATTGATTGTATGTTACATTGGAATGCTAACTTAATTATTACTGCAGCATGTCGTCATGGTTACTCAATTATTAATACTCTTGATGTGGAATCCATACATAGCGGTATATGTAAAATGATGTAATTGATTTTAAAAAAGTTATCTTTTAACACCTTTTACGTTTTCATTATGGAGATGGTTTTGAAATAACCATATCTTTTTATTTGTATCCAACATAGGTAACAATAGCTTTTTAACCTTTTACCACAGGGCATAATCTTGTACCAATGCAAACTGAAGGCATTACAACAGACAGAGTCAATCTAAATTACTCAAATGATGAGGTTTATATTTGAAAAAGGTAAGGCACATTTATTGAAAGAAGAAAATGCTGGTAACCAGTATTTTCTCTTTTTCCACAATGTTTATAAAAGCCTGCTTCTTCAGGGTTATTATTATGTTGGATTGATTGATTAAAGGTATTTTTTGTCACTAGTCAAATGCTTAAATTTGTTTCGTAATATGTTTAGTGAATTCTTTTTTCTTTTCTCTTGCAGGTTGGGCTGGTATTTGTGCTCAGTATTGCCTCACTGGTGATTTACTTTATAGATGCTTCAAGGTAAGGAAATCAGAGTTATGCTTGTTGATGGTTGGCAGTTCTTTATCTAATTCTCAAAATGTCAAGGTTGGCATTCCGATTGGCTTAAACATAATGTTTGAGACAAATCTTAAAACTTAAGAACAGAACAATATTAAAGTGTAGAGTGCTAAAATCAACCAGTAGCCTGCCAAATAAATCAAACAAACACTTTCAGACAAGAAATCCCCCTCCCCACCCATATAATTGCAATTTCAAACCTGCTTTTGCAAGAAATTCTCTACAAAGGGTACAATATACCTGGTAGATCAAAGATCAGGCTGCATGTTTTGTACAGTCTAAGCTTGATCTACAGTGGCCACAAAGGCAACTAGAGTTATGAAGGGCGCTTTAACTCTTTTACTAAACAACAAATTTTGGACTTAAACGTAACCAAATCATTTGCCGATGACAAATTCAAATGTTGCTCAAATGGTGAGAAGTGCCTTTGAAAAGACAGAAAACATTGTTGGAAAGGGAGAAAATACAGGTTACAGGTACTAGCATTTTTTAATATTTTAAGATTTTGCTCCAGAGTTTCTCAAAGACTTCTGAGAATATGACATGATCACTTACATTGTTGACGAGGATTAGTATTCAAATCAGTATGATGTTGCCATACCTGATGTAATAAAAATGAACAAAGTTCGAATTACTTTAGGAATATCCTGTTACTTTAACAGTAGAAAGTGCATCTTTCTTCCAAATTTACAGGTACAGTGTACAATTGGAAAGAAAAATATACCTATTTGTGTTAATCAGTTTTTTTTTTTTCAAGAAAATTTGATTTACTGCATGCATAGAAGCTAAATAGCCCCCATTTCAATTCTTTTCCAAACAAAAAAATTTTAGACTTGACCAAATTGACAGCATTTACAGATCACAATTTTAACATAGCTCAAAATTTTTTTTCTGATACTAAAATGGCAGAAAACATTGTGGGGAAAAGGAGAAAATGCTGGTTTCCAGCCTTTTCTCCTTTTCCCACAATGTTTTCAAAAGCCTTTTTCCTCAGGTTCAACCTGGCCACAGGCTGTTGATTGAGTGTGGGAGGAAATTGGATTATCACCTTGTTCATATTTTTGTCTGGGTTAGATTCAATCTGTATAGTAGAAGAATTTGGGCATTATTCAAAGAGTGGTTGTTTAACTGATTTCTTCATGTGCAGATCTGCCCATTATAAAGACAACATTGGGCAGTCATTAGGCACCAGGAATCCAGACTAATATCAAACCACTAGAGCAGCATCTATTCTAGGATGTGCAGTCGCTATAAATATTAACTCTTTACCACAGAATTCCAAGTTTTAACGACCGTGAGAAAGAAACCTTTTGAAATTGTTGTGTGAAAGGAAAATGCTGGCAACTAGCATCTTCTCCTTCTTCCGTAATGTTTTCTACACTATCAAAGACAAATTCCGTCACTTAAGACACATTTAAATTGTCGTCTGCAAGTGCTTTTGATTTGGAAAAAGCTAAATTTTTGTCATTTTGTAAAAAGTTAAGAGAAATACAGGTCAGAATTTTGGAGGCTGACAAATTTATCTGATCCCACACAGAGATGGAAATTCTAACATAATTGTGAATGATTTGATTGATTGATTGTATGGTGTTTAATGCCGTTTTCAACATTATTTCAGTTATACCGTGGCGGGCAGTGCACCTATCCATGCTTTCCTTGAGTTTCTTTTACCAGTACTCCGCACAAAATTCTTTCCAAGTTACTGGCTGCTTTCCCACATAACCATTGTTGAAACAATGATCAGTGGTGAGAGAGGAACTAATCCTGTTGCAATGACTATCATCAATCCTCTGAAAGAAATTTGCTCTAATTTATGAACCTTCATACAGTAAATCTCATAATATTTATCTGTTTGTTTTGTTCTATAAACCTTTACTACACCATTATTCCAAGTTTTAAGAACCCCTAGAAAGATGCCTTTTGAAAATATTGTGAGAAAAGGCAAGCCTTTCAAAGACAATTTCCACCTTTTGAGCCAGATTTCATTTGTTGTCTTCAATTGCTTTGGATTTAGAGAGGTCCAAAATATCGTTCTGTGGTGAGACTTTACTGGATTGAAGATAAATTACCACAGAAGACAAAAAAGGGTAATGACTTTCCCATTCAAGTTCAAAAATATGACTGACTGCCAAGCCCTGGTAGCGCAGTCGGTAGCATACAAAACTCAAGAACAAGTTGTCCCTGGTTCGATCCCTGGCTCGATCAAATAAAGAGGATTAATGATAGTCATTGCGACAGGATTCATTCTTCTGTCACCACTGATCATTTTTTCAACGATGGTTATATGAGAAAGCAGCCAGTGGCTTGTAGAGGATATCGTGCTGAGTACTAGTAAGAGAAACTTCAGGCAAGCAGGGATAGGTGCATGGCCACCAAGATATAACTGAAATAATGTTGAAAATGGTGTTAAACACCATACAATCAATCAATCATTAAAAATATGACTGGGAGTTTTGTTTGGCAGGTAGTACAGTTCGACACTTTGTCTTTTACATAAAATAACAATGTATGGAGGGCAAAATTTATAAAAACCCTTAACCCATTGCCACATAATCCAGAGTTTTAAAGATCCTGAGAAGTAGAAATTCTGTAAACATTGTGGGAAAAGGAGAAAATACTGGTCACCAGCATTTTCTCCTTTTCCAAAATGTTTACTAGACTATCTGATATAAATCCCATCATTTGTGCCATATAAATGTTGTCTTCTGCAAGTGCCTTCAAATTGGACCCGTCTAATATATTGTTGTTTGGGAAAGAGTTAAATGCCTTTCACAACTATAGTTGCTTTTGTGGCCAGTGTAGATGACGATCAGCCTGCACAAAATGTCCAGTCTGGTCTTTGATCTACACTGCCCTTTAGATAAAACACTATAGACAAAAGCAAGCATCAAACTGGGTCTTATTCCTATTACAAATATGTCTTTTGGGTTTATTCACTTCTCTTAAGTAAGTGCTTGTGGTTTTTGCCAGTAAATTTAACCTAATAGCATACAGTGATGATCAAAGATTTTTATCTCAAAGAAAAAGTGTTCTCGAATTTGTTTATAGCGAAATTATATACCTAGGGTTTTGATCAGAAACAAAAAACTTTGACAAATTTACCTGAGCAGAACTGATAAGCTCTCTGCATTTTCTCACTTCATTTTGTTTTGCATTAGCTGGTGGCATATTCATCAGTCATTCTCGGTTTTAATTCAAGACTCCAGTTCTAGCAATCTGATTGGGCAGGACTTTCTGTCTTGGTTAAGACACACAATCCCCAGTTTTAATGACACTTAGAAAGAGGCCTTTTGAAAACATTGTGGGAAAAGGAGAAAATGCTGGTAACCAGCATTTTCTCCTTTTCCCACAATGTTTTCTAATCTATCTAATAGAAATCCCGTCATCCGTGCCATATTTATTTTGCCATCTGCAAGTTCTTTCAAACTTGATCGGTCCAAAATTTTGTCGTCTGGTAAAGAGTTAACCGGATGGCTAATCTCTGATTTGAGTGTCACAACAATAATAAATTTTGGTGGATAGAGATTATGGATTTCTGCTAACAAGCAAGAAAGGCAGGGCCTGGAAGCTCAGTTGATAACACACAGGGCTTGAAACCAGGGTGTTGCTGGTTTGAATCCCCATCTGGGCCAATTTTCCAAGGATTGATAATTGTCATTGCAATTAGATTCATTCCTCTCTCTTTGCTGATCATTGTTTTGACAATGGTTATGTGGGAAAGCAGCAATAGGCTTGGGAAGATTATTGTATGAAGCACTGTTATAGAAACTCCAAGGAAGCATGGGATAGGTGCATTGGCTGCCAGGACATAAGTATAATGATGCTAAAATGGAACTTAGAGTAACAATAAAGGCCAAAAGTAAACAAAGGGGTTGTTTGAATGCATTTAAATTTATGTCATACCATTTAAAATTATGGAAATAATTGTGAAGATGACAATCTGTCATTGTACGGTCGGTCCAAGTGTTAGTCACTGACAGAGAAGTTAATTTCAAAACTAGTTAAAACCTGCCAGGTAGCTGTGCCTTTTGTTTACTTTTTGCCCGATTTTAATTTTTTTTTTCTGCCAGCGACTAGCACATAGGCAGACCACACAAGAACAGAATGTCATCTCCACAATATTTTCCATACTTTTAAATGGTATGATTTAAATTTAAAGGTATTATGACACCTGCTTTGATACTTTGGCCTCTACTGAGCCTTTAACACTGTACAAATAAACAAATAAACCAATCAGGAGGAAGGTTGGCATGTGAAGCTAGAAATTGCTTTATAATTTGCAAGAGTGAATGATTGCATTGATTTTTGTTGGCTGCAAACACTAGGGGGTTGTCAAGTGAGAACAGTAAATTGGTTTTTGTATGGAAAGGTAATTTTCAAAATGGATTTTTTTTTCTCTCTCCTTGAGAATGCAATATATTTTCAATTATGAAATATGGGAAATACTTGTCTGCAAAAAAATGAAGTTTTGAAACATTTAATCCTTAAAGTGGGGCTCATGACTATAGTTGCTTTTGCAGCCAGTGTAGATCAAGATCAGACTGCACTAAGTGTGCAGTCTGATCCCTGATCTACACTGGCTGCTTTGCTGAAGCATCATATACAAAATTAAGATACATTTAAATTGCAATTATTTCTATTTCTAGACTGCCAATGTCAGTTGGCTTTATTCCTCACTCTAAAGGTTAAGCCCTGTCCTACTAAATAAAAGAAATGAAACTTTTAACCCTTTACCACACGGCAAAATTTAAGACTTATCCAAATTAAAAGCATTTGCAGAAGACAATTTCATAGTGGCTCAAATGACGCAACTTTTCTTTGATAAGGTAGAAAACGTTGTGGGAAAAGGAGAAAATGCTGGTTACCAGCATTTTCTCCTTTTCCCACAATGTTTTCAAAAGGCCTCTTCTTCAGGGGCGTTAAAAGGCGTCATTGTGTGGTAAAGGGTTAAGCCAATAGTAAAACCAACCCCTCTTTCAAAGGTATTTTTGGAAGAAAAACATCTTGTTATCGGACAGTGTAGATCCCAAGATCACACTCTATGCAGTCTGCACATTCTATGCAGTCTGATCTTGATCTACGCTGTCCACAAAATGTCAGTGAGTCGCACTCAGCAGCCTAAAGGTTAACCCTTTACCAGACGACAGAATTTTAGACTGGTCCAAATTGAAAGCATTTGCAGACGACACGATAAATGTGACTGAAAAATTGAAATTTGGTTTGGGAAGGGTAGAAAACATTGTGGTGAAAGGAGAGAGTGCTGGTTTTTTCCCACAATGTTTTCAAAATCTTTCTTTCTCAGGGTCGTTAAAAGTCGGGATTGTGTGGTAATGGGTTAACTTGTTATACCCTGCATACCACCTTTGCTGTTTTGTAACTCTCATTAAAAATATTGTAGTGAAAGGAGAAATTGTACGTTGTTTGCAGTAATCTAAACTTAATTCTTGCTTATGAACCATTTCATCTGCATATGCCAACACTTCAAAAAATGTGGTAACCATGTAAAGATCACAGAGACTCAGATGAAACATTCACCTAACATTTCGTGTCAGTTGTTCGTGGAAATCATCAAAACCTAGTTCTTGCTCACAGGTTTATGTTTATTTGCAGAGTTTTCACTAGAAATGTAATACTGTATAAGTGGAAATTTTTGCGACGTGGAAATTTTTGCGATTTCGTCAATTTGAAAAATTCGCAAACTTTTCTGTTTGCATATTTTACTACAGGTATACCAACAAATAACAAAGGTCTTGAATTTGTAAGCATATCCAGACACAAAATGTCAGTAATTGGTAATTCACAAATTTTTCGACACACATGTATATATATCCACTTATACAATATATAAGCCCAGTGTTGAACTGTATTATGAACATATCCTCGATCAATTTTCAATATTTTTTACAAATTTTGGAACTAGGGCTAAAAAAGTCATTACCTTTATTGTATTCTTCTGTAATTTATCATGGATCTGGGTTGAAAAAAAAGATGGATTAATAAGTAAGCCTTTACTCAGCAATGCTATGTTTTTACTATCCTGGGGAAGACGCCTTTTGAAAACATTGTGGGAAAAGGAGAAAACACTGGTAACCAGCATCTTTTCCTTTTTTGACAATCTTTTCTTCTATGTCAATGACAGAAATTACCTTTTAAGCTTGATTGAATTTGTCTGCTGCAAATGCTTTCAATTTGGTTGAGCCTACAATTTTGTTGAGTGGTAAAAGGTTAACCCTTTACCGCACAATGCTGACTTCTAACGACCCAAGGAAAGAAGCCTTTTGAAAACATTGTGGGAAAAGAAGAAAATGCTGGTAACCAGCATTTTCTCCTTTTCCCACAATCTTTTCTACCCAATCAAAGAAAAATAGCACTATTTGAGCCACATTGAAATTGTCACCTGCAAATGCTTTCAATTTGGACAAGGCTAAAATTTTGTCGTCTGGTAAAGGGTTAATGCCAGAAAGAGAGTGGGATGAGATGTTTATGTTGTCTATCAGTTGTTCCAGGAAATCATCAACAATTTGTCTTTGCCTAGATGAGCTGTTTACTGTATACAAGCCAAAACCTTACAAAATATTGTTATAGAATGTTACCTACTTACCTTTACTGCTGGAGTGAGACCAGGAAGTCTTATTTTTTCATGCTAGTGCATTACAAAATGCAATTGGTTAACTTTTTAGCACACAATCCTGACTTTTAATGACCTCGTGAAAGAAGGCTTTTGAAAAGGTTTTGGGAAATGGTTTTTTCTCCTTTTCAAGCGATACTTTCTAGCTATTCAGTGACATATACTATCATCTGGAAACATATATATTTTTGGCTGTAAATTTTTACTATGCGAATGTGCCTAAGATTTTGCCATGTAGTAAAGGGTTAACTGGTTACCATGAAACGAAAGTTTATACTTTTCTAAATTAAAAGCATTTACAGACAACAGAATCTGTGTGGCTTACATGATTTTATTTGTCTTCGAAAGGTTATCAAGGCATTGTGTGAAATAGAAAATGTGCTGGTTCACAGCAGTTTTTCTTTAATTTCAAGTTATCGTCTTAGATTGGTTAAAGCTCAGAATTATGTGGGTTTAATAGTAGTGTAAACTCAAGGGTCTTTTGAAATATTTCACAAAGGAGGTTGATGTAGTTCTAAGATTATGCTGCTTTTTCTGCACTGCCTGGATTTGTTCTATAGTATCTACAATAATACTTGCACCCATTTCAGGAATGTTCATCCTGAATAATAAGTCTTTTTTCATTAATAATCTGTTGTTTTCAACTGTGTACCATTCAATGATATATTTTTAGGCATGTCCAAAGACAAATTCCACTATTTGAGCCACATTTAACTTGTCATCTGCTATTTTTTTAGCTTACCTGAGCACAAAGTGCTCATGGTGAGCTTTTGTGATCGTGCTGTGTCCGGCGTCCGTCGTGCGTCGTCAACTTTTACCTTGTGTACGCTCTAGAGGCCACATTTTCAGTCCGATACTCATGAAACTTGGTCAGAATGTTTGTCTTGGTGATATCTCGGACGAGTTTGAAAATGGGTCATGTCGATTCAAAAACTAGGTCACTAGGTCAAATCTTGGAAAAACCTTGTGTACACTCTAGAAGCCATATTTTCAGTCCAAAACTCTTGAAAGTTGGTCAGAATGTTTGTCTTAGTGATATCTCGGACAAGTTTGAAAATGGGTGATGTCAGGTCAAAAACCAGGTCACTAGGGCAAATCTTAGAAAAACCTTGTGTACGCTCTAGAGGCCATATTTTCAGTCCAAAACTCTTAAAAGTTGGTCAGAATGTTTGTCTTGATGATATCGCAGACGAGTTCAAAAATGGGTCACGTCGGTCAAAAACTAGGTCACTAGGGCAAATCTTAGAAAAACATTGTGTACGCTCTAGAGGCCATATTTTCAGTCCAATGCTCTTGAAAGTTTGTCAGAATGTTTGTCCTGACGATATCTTGGATGAGTTTAAAAATGGGTTATGTCGAGTCAAAAACTAGGTCACTAGGTCAAATCTTAGAAAAACCTTGTGTATGCTCTGGAGGCCATATTTTCATTCCAAAACTCTTGAAAATTGGTCAGAATGTTTGTCTTGATGATATCTCAGATGAGTTCGAAAATGAGTCATGTCGGAACAAAAACTAGGTCACTAGGGCAAATCTTAGAAAAACCTTGTGTATGCTCTAGAGGCCATATTTTCAGTCCAAAACTCTTGAAAATTGGTCAGAATGTTTGTCTTGATAACATCTTGGCTGAGTTCAAAAATGGGTCATGTCGGGTAAAAAACTAGGTCACTAGGGCAAATCTTAGAAAAACTTTGTGTATGCTCTAGAGGCCATATTTTCAGTCCAAAACTCTTGAAAGTTGGTCAGAATGTTTGTTTTGATGATACCTCAGATGAGTTTGAAAATGGGTTATGTCGGGTCAAAAACTAGGTCACAAGGTCAAATCTTAGAAAAACCTTGTGTACGCTCTAGAGGTCACATTGTTAGTCCAATACTCTTGAAAATTGGTCAGAATGTTTGTCTTGATGATATCTTGGATGAGTTTGAAAATCGGTCATGTCGGGTCGAAAACTAGGTCACAAGGTCAGATCTTAGAAAAACCTTGTGTACACTTTTGAAAGAGATTTAAAATGGATCATGTTTGGTCAAAAGGCTCAGGTGAGCGACCTCAAGGCCGTCATGGCCCTCTTGTTTTTATTTTGGAGGATTCTAAATTTAATCTTTTGGTAAAGAGTTGAAGCATGATATAGTATATAATTGATAATTGATCTACAAATACCAAAAAATTGTCATGAAGGCAGGATACAGGGCTTTAATTCTTTACCAAACGAAAAAAATTTAGACTGATCCAAAATGAAAGCATTTACAGATGAAAATTTGAAGGTGGCCAAAATGACGAAATCTGACTTTGATAGGGTAGAAAACATAGTGGGGAAATGCTGGTTACCAGCATTTTCTGCTTTCCCACAATATTTTCAAAAATCTTCTTCTTCTTCAGGGTTGTTAAAAGTCAGGATTGTGTGGTAAAGGGTTAAATATAACGGATGAAAGAAAAAGTATGGACACACTAGAGATTTATCAATCCTGTCAACATTGCAATTGCCTCAGTTTTTGCCTCTGAAACACTTGTGTTCTCTGAAGTTACAGGCGTTAAAAGTATCGTGGTATGTAGAGACATACTGCTTAGAAGTAGCAATTTCTCCTTTTTTCACTGTGTTTTGCAGGCTCTATTCACATAAATCTAATTGGGTAAGCCACTACCTGGAGCCATGACATTAATGCAAAAACTGCATAAATATTAACCCTTAAAGTGCCTTTCACAACTACAGTTGCCTTTGCAGCCAGTGTAGATCAAGATCTGTATGAAAAATGCAGTCTGATCTTTGATCTACACTGTCTGCGTTGCTAAATCTTTATAGGAAAAAAAAAAACAACCATCAACTTGCCATTATTTGACTCTTAATTTTTGACTGAAAATGTAAGATGGGTTTATTTGGCACTCTAAGGGTAAATCCTTTACCACACAATGACGACTTTAAATGACCCTTAGGAAGAAGCCTTTTGAAAACATTGTGGAAAAAGGAGAAAATGCTGGTAACCAGCATTTTCTCCTTTTCCCACAAAGTTTTCTACCCTATCAAAGAAAAATTGCACCATTTGAGCCACTTTGAAAATGTTTTCTGCAAATTCTTTCAATTTGGATAGGTCTAAAATTTTGCTGTCTGGTAAAGGGTTAACTGTATACCGGAAGACGAAAGTCGATGACTCATCCATAATAAAAGCATTTGTAGACAACAAATTATATGTGTCTCTAATAACGGGAGATGTCTGTTATTGGGTAGAAAACATTGTGGGAAAAGGAGAAAATGTTTTTTACCAGCATTTTCTCCTTTTCCCACAATGTTAATGAAAGGCATCTTCCTCAGGATTATTGTCAAAATTAAAAGCATTTGCAGAGGACAAATAATGTGTGGCTCAAATGATAGCAGTTGCCTTTGAGAGTGTAGAAAATATTGTTGGAAAAGGATAAAATCGTGGTTACCAGCATTTTCTCCTATTCTCACAATGTTTTCAAAAGGATTCTTCTGCAGGATCGATTTAACACAGGATTATTTAGTACAGGGTTAGAATTTATTTCTATCAACTTTTTATTCTCTGTTTCAGGGAGGCTGTGGAGTCATGTAAGCCATGGGCCGAGAACAAAACACAGCAAGTAGATCTGGCCTTCAATGTTTTCTTCATGATCTATTTCTTCATAAGGGTAGGGTATTATGATAGTCTTGTTTTGCTATCTGATAATATATGTTGACTGGTGAAGTGTAGGACTTGTGACCTGGAAGTCCTGGGTTCGAGCCTCTTTGGATCCACTGGGTTTTTCATTGGAATGTCTGTGGACAAGACACTTCAGAGCCCTAGCTTAGTACTGATGGAGACTAGGAAATACATGAATATGTGAGCTGTTGCTACAATATGACTGAAATAATGTTGAAAGCGGCATAAAACACCATTCAATCAATCAATCCACCTGAGCATTCTAGGATTGATGTAAGTCACTGTGAAAGGATTCATGGCTGCTGGATAGTGTTTGAACTTTGTTCATGGAAGAAAGAAGCCAGTAGCTTTGCAAGTGCCTAGTACTGGTTATGGTAGGGTAAGGAATGTATGGATGTATGTACTGGACACTCTGAAATAGCTATACGATACTGTTGAAATGTCCCCAAATATGGCAAAATGTCATGTGTGTCCCTGGAAATAGTGAACTAATTTCTTTTTTGCTTAAATTTTGGCAGATAAATTATGGTACCTGTTTCGAAAATTGGTTATGTTAACCCTTTACCAAACAATCCTGAGTTTTCACTACCCTGACAGAGAAGGCTTTGGAAAACAATGTGTGAAAAGGAGAAAATACTGGTCACCAGTATTTTCTGTTTTTCCCATTATGTTTTCTAACCTTATATTAACTCTTTACCAAACGACAAAATTATAGACTAGTCTAAATTGAAAGCATTCATTTGCAGATGACAAAATAAATATGGCTCAAAAATTAAAAATTGTTTTGGAAAGGGTTGAAAACATTGTGGGAAAAGGAGAAAATGCTGGTTACCAGCATTTTCTCCTTTTCTTACAATGTTTTCAAAAGGAGTCTTTCTCAGGGTCGTTAAAAGTCGGGATTGTGAGGTAAAGAGTTAAATATATTTTATCACCATCTTTGTCAATATCATACAATATATGTACATTACATGAAAAGAGATACGAATCAGGCAAAACCCATCCGAAGATAGTTTTCATCATTTGAATCACATTTGACTGTCACCTGCAGAATGCCTTGAATTTGGACAAGTCTTCAATTTTGTTGTCGTCTAAAGACTTAAACCTTGATTCTTAATCATTGTTTTTCATTTTTTATAGGTAAGGTTTTAAACTTTCTGCAACAAATTTGTTAAATATCGCTTTAAATTCTTGACTAATTGTTCATTGCAGTTTGTGGCTGCCAACGACAAGTTATGGTTCTGGTTGGATATTTTCTCCATTGTGGACTATTTCACCATTCCACCGTCCTTTCTGGCCATCTACCTGGACAGAAACTGGCTTGGTAAGTTACATCAGTAATGTGTAAATGCAAACAGGTGTACATATCTGTGAAATTAACAATTTCATTGAGACCCCAAATTTTCCTCACTTCCAGGTGTCATGAGGCAAAGCATGGCAGAGCTGTTTTCCAGACAGTTCCTGGTTTTAACAACCCTCTTGAAAATGTTTTGGGAAAGGAGTAAACAGCATGTTCTCCTTCTCCCGCAAGGTTTTGTCCGTATTGAAGTCATATTACATCCATTAATTAAACGGTAAAAAACATTGTGAGAAATGGGGAAAATGCTGGTTACCAGCATTTTCTCCCTTTCCTACAATGTTTTCAATAGCCTCACTCCTCAGTGTCTGTTAAATATGGGATTACTTGGAGAAAGTGTTAAACAGATATAATTTGAATGAAGAAATAATTATGCAAAACTGTACATGTTGCTATTTGTATGTGATTTCTCCATTTCTTGCAATGTTTCCTTTATTTGTATACCCTGAATGAATAGAGAAGCCTGTAATTGATATTTGATGACATAAACATTAGACTGCTGGCAAAAATATTGTTTTTCTGCCAAGATATTATTTGTGGTTACAACACAATCCCGACTTTTAACGACCCTGTTAAAGAAGTCTTTTGAAAACACTGTGGGAAAAGGAGAAAATGCTGGTAACCAGCATTTTCTCCTTTTCCCACAATGTTTTCTACCCTTCCCAAAACAAATTTCAGTTTTTGAGGTACATTTATTTTGTTGTCTGCAAGTGGTTTCCATTTTGAAAGGTCCAAACATTTGTTGTTTGGTAAAGAGTTAAATCTTTACCAAACAACAAAATTTTGGACTCAAGCCAATTTAAAGCAAATTAAATGTAGCTCAAATGACAATTTGTGTCTCTGATAGGGTAGAAAATACTGTGGGAGAAAGAGAAAATGCTGGTCACCAGCATTTTCCCCTTTTCCCACAATGTTTTCAAAAGCCTTTTCTGTCAGGATTGTTAAAAGTCAGGATTGAGTTGTAAATAGCTGAGATGAATTAACCTTTTGCCAAACTAATCTAGTGATTTCAACAACCTTTGGGAAGATGGCTTCCCAGAACATTTTCTCATTTTCTCACAATGTTTTCTACTCCTTAAAAAACAAATCTCATCATTTGAGCACCATTTATTTGTTTCATTTGCAAATCCTTTCAGTATGAACAGGCCTAAATATTATATGGCTTGCAACAACCGAAAAAGGGCATTCGGACATATGCATAAAGTGTCGTCTCACAATCTAATATAGTCGTAAAGTGTTGTCTCGGATAAGCCTGCGCAGACTAATGTAGTTGTAAAGTGTCGTCTCAGATAAGCCTGCGCAGACTGCGCAGGCTTATCCGAGACGACACTTTACGACTACATTAGATTGTGAGACGACACTTTACGCAAATGTCCGAATGCCCCTTTTCGTGTGTTGCAGGCCATATACATGTAGTCTGGTAAAGAGTTGTCTCTTTACCACACTATTATCACAGATTTTAGCAACTCTCATTAACCCTTTGCAAAACAATCACGAGTTTTAATGACAGTGAGAAAGAAACCTTTTGAAATCTTTCTCCTCTACCCACTATGATTTTCTAGTACTATATCAAAGAGAAATTCCATCTTTGCAGCCACATTTAAATTTTCGTCTGTGAATGCTTCCAATTTGGATATGTCTACATTTTTATTGTGTGGTGAAAAGTTTTACAGGCTTCTGAAAATGCTGTGGGTAAAGGAGATGCTATTATTTTCTCTTTATCTCACAATGTTTTTTTTACTCTTTCATGGACAAATGCCATCGTTTGAGGCCACATTTTGTCTTCTAGTAAAGAGTTAATCAATTGAGAAACAACTGAAGTAAAAGGAGCAAGTTGTTGTTCTTTTGCTCTTTTCCCCGCAATGTTCTTAAAGGTGAAAAAAAAAATCACATTTGCCTAGTACAATAGTAACTCTTTACCTAAGGACAAAATTTTAGACCGGTCAAAACTGAGAGCATTTGCAGACAACAAAAAGAAAGAGGTTCAAATGACCAGTTTGTATCTGAGAAAAGTTAAGAAACATTGTGGCAAAAAGAAGAAAATGCTGGGTTTCCCCCGGGGTCTTCAAAACACGGGATTGTGTGGTGAAGGGTTAAAGCTGTCAGTAGCAGAAGTACCCAAATGTCTCAAGATGAGGTTTCAGGTTAATTGAATTATTTAACCCTGTCCCAAACAATGCTTGTATACCATGACCCTGAGGAAAAAGTTTTTTTTTTGGTCACCAGCATTTTCTTCTTTTTCCAAATGCTTTTTAAACCTTTCAAATTATTTAGTTTAAACGTATTTATTTTACATCGATTGAGAAACAAGTTCTTGCAACTTACACTACCGTAACCTCTGTCGATTCTACTTCCTGTAAACTACACCAGTACACGCGCCAAACGTGAAAAATCCCAAATTTGACACCCACTCCAGGGTATCGAACTCAGAACTTTATGATTACGAGGCCAACGCTCTACCTTACTACTATGGATACCAGATAGAGATCACATCATTTGAGCTATATTGAATTAGTTGTCTGCAAAATACTTTTGATCTAGACCAGTGTAGAATTTTATTGTCTGTCACAAAGTTAAGAATAAATTGACAGTGATGTTAGTCATTCCGCAGAGTCGGTAACATCTTGTGATTTATTAGGCTTGAGGCAGGTTGACTTTTGTACCTTTTGTTTGTTTGTTTGCTCTTTTTGTTTGTTTGAATGGTATTAACCCTTTACCAAATAATCCCGAGTTTTAACGACCCAAAGGAAAGAGGCTTTTGAAAACGTTGTAGGATAAGGAGAAAATGCTGGTAACCAGCATTTTCTCCCTTTCCCACAATGTTTTCTATCCTGTCAAAGACAAATCCCATCAGTTCAACCCCTCAATTTGTCATCTGCCAATACTTTCAACTTACTTTAAACATATTTATTTTACATCGATTGAGAAACAAGTTCTTACAACTTATACTAATCTCTCTCAATTCTGCTTTCAACTTGGAAGAGTCTAAAATTTTGTCATGTGATAAAGAGTCGAATGTCACTTTCAAAAGTTTTTAACCCTTTACTACAAAATCCCGAGTTTAACGACCCCAAGAAAAAAGACTTTTGAAAACATTTTGGGAAAAGGAGAAAAGGCTGATAACCAGCATTTTCTCTTTTTCCCACAAATTTTTCTACCCTTTCAGAGACAAATTTCGTAATTTGTGCAACATGTAATTTGTCGTCTGTAAGTGTTTTGAATTTGGACCTGTCAGGTTTTGCTAAAGGGTCAAGTCAGTTGGTCACATTATTATATCTTGTCTTTGTAATCAGTTGTTACTGTGCTGAGTTTCTGGAATACTTTGATAAAATCTAAGAATATGTCAGCCAATCAATGAGCTTGCCATTGAATAAAGATTAGCAATACAATTCTGAATACAATTTTAGAATGGTTTTCAGTGTAGCTGAATGCCCTAGCTTTTGACCTACTTCTTGGTACATGTATTATGAAATCAAGCAAATAGATGGTAATTTGCAATTGATAAAAAATGTGCACATGTTAAAAAGCGAGGCCCCTGCTGGCCTATTGATAGTAATTTTATGACACCTACATACAAGCATTGATAGCTGGTACCACTAAACCATACCCTAGGGCATTTGCAGACAGCAGATAGATTGTTGGAATATTAAAATGATGGGATTAGATTGTTGGAATATTAAAATGATGGGATTTATATTACAAAGGGTAAAACGCATTGTGGGAAAAGGAGAAAAAGTTTGTTACCACAGTTTTCTCTTTTTCTCTTAATATTTTCAAAAGCCTCATTTCTTAGGGCTGTTAAAACTCATGATTGTGTGGAAAAGGGTTTACCAGCAATCTGAATGCCAGGGATACTTAAGATATTTTTGCCTTTGTTTCCAGGTTTAAGATTCCTGAGGGCGTTACGTCTCATGTCAATTCCGGACATATTAACCTACCTGAATATTCTGAATTCCAACACGGTGATACGGTTCTCACACCTGATATCTCTGTCTATAAGCCTCTGGCTGTCTTCAGGAGGCTTTCTGCATCTGGTAAGTTCATTATTTAACTCATAATCCTGAGTTTTAACAACCCTGGGAAAATTAGACTTTTGAAAACATTGTGGGAAAAGGGAGAAAATGCTGGTAACCAGCATTTTCTCCATTTCCCACAATGTTTTCTACCCTTCCAGAAACAAATATGATCCTTCGAGCCACATTTAATTTGTTGCTTGCAAATACCTTCAGGACCAATATAAAATTTTGTTTCGTGGTAAAGTTAACCCTTAAAGCACCTTTCACATTAATAGTTGCTGTAGCGGCCAGTGTAGATCAAGATCTGACTGCACAAAATGTGCAGTCAGATCTTGATCTATACTGTCCGCTATGCTGAAACACTATAGATATCAGCCATCATGATATTGCAACTTTTCTGTTCGTATTTCTAAACTAAAACTGTCAGTAAGGTTTATTCGGCACTCTAAGGGTTAAGTCCTGTTTGTACTGCAATTTCATCTCTGATGAGGATTCTAGAGTTCTAGTCACTTACCACTACAGGACAGGAAGATGGATGTATTCATCTCTTTACCAGAGATCAAAATAATGGACTGGTCCATCTTGAAAGGCAATCAACTAAATCAGCTAAAACCTGGGTGCTGGAATTTGTCTTTGAAAGGGCAGAAAACATCCTACCAGCATTTTCTCCTGAAACCCACGATGTCTTTGGAAAGTCCTTTGCCTCACGGTTCACAAAATACGTTATTTTGCTGCCCAAGATTCAAGTTTTCAAGTTTTGAAACTGGTCACCCATCCCCTATCAAATAACAAGGTCACATGGTAAAATCTTTGAAAATTCTTCATATCATTTTGTAGAACAGTAATATGTCAGTCCAATGAAACTTTGTATGTCTATTGGTCTTTATGAATTTAAGACAAGCTTGAATATGGCCCATGTTGGCTAATAAATGAATAATAACGAATGAATAATAAGCCACTTTATCAAATCTTAGAAAAACCTGTTATCAGTCTAGACAAAATATTTTTGCCCAACTCTATTGAAACTTTGTCAGAATAAATGACTTTGAACATGAGTCACCTCTAGCAAAAAAAAATTAGGTCAAATACTACTGTAGTATTGTCATCTCTTCAGAGCCTACATTTTGCTGGGATTCTAATGTTAATTGTTCAGATTGTCTTCATAAAAGCTACAATTTTGAATAAGATTATTAATTGAATAGTTTTAGTTATAGTAAAAAGCTAGGTTGCTATTCTCTTTAGAGTGACTTAGATAGATTGATTGATTGATTGCATGGTGTTTTTCATCGTTTTCAACATTATTTCAGTTATATCGCGGCGGCCAGTGCACCTATCCATGCCTTCCTTTTTCTTTTACCAGTACTCTGGATATTATTTCAATATTACAATATCGCAATATATTATAATATTCTTTCCAAGCCACTGGCTGCTTTCCCACAAACCCATGAAACAATATTCAGCAATGTGAGAGAGGAATGAATCCTGCTGCAATGACTATCACAAGTCCTCTGAAAGAAATTGGCCGAGCCGAGGATCGAACCAGCAACCCCTTGTTCTCAAATCCTGTACGCTACCTACTGAGCTACTAGGTTGAGCTAAGTAGAGCTTGAACCCACTACACTATGCTTCAGTAAGGTGAGCAATGTAACCTCACATCCCTCTGGGACCCAGGCAGCTATAAATAAATGAATAATGATGAGTAACAGTTACCATATAAGTAAACAAGGTGTTTTAACCCTTTACCACACAATGACGCCTTTTGACGCCCCTATAAAAGAGGCCTTTTGAAAACATTGTGGGAAAAGGAGAAAATGCTGGTAACCAGCATTTTCTCCTTTTCCCACAAAGTTTTCTACCCTATCAAAGTAAAGTTGCCTCATTTGAGCCACTATGAAATTGTTGTCTGCAAATGCTTTCAATTTGGATAGGTCTTAAATTTTGCCGTGTGGTAAAGGGTTAAGAGATAATAATGTAAACATGTTTGAGGTATCCATACTAGAAATATTCAGCACTTGAGTATATTTATATTTCCTTTTATGCATAAATGTACAATGCATTAAGCCGCAGGCCAATAAAATTGTATTGTAAATCTTTATTGCACGTTGCATGAACACTGCAGGCTTGTATTCAATGATGCAAAACATATAAGATCTATTCCCTCATAAAGAAAGGACCGCCATATTGAGATGCTTGTCATTGTCAACTGCAGTTGAGCACTGGCACCTGCTTCCCATGCTTGTGATTAGCTCTTTCCCAAACAACAAAATTCTAGACTTGTCCAAATTGAAAGCAGTACCAAACAACAAATTCAGTATGGTTGTATTTGTCTTTGAAAAGTTTTTGAAAACATTGTGGGAAAAGGAGTAAATGCTGGTTACCAGAATTTCTTCTTTTCCCACAATGTTTTCAAAAGGCATTTTTTAGGCTTGTTTAAACGTGGGATTGTTTGAGTTAATTCTTTACCACACAATCTCGAGTTTTAAAAATGACTCTCAGGTAGAGGGCTTTCAATGCTGGTAAAGAGCATTTTCTCCTTTTTTCCTCAATGTTTTCTCTTTCTGGTACAAACAATATCCTTTGTGGCATCTTATATTTGTCGTCTGCAAAAGCTTTCAAATTGGACCAGTCTAAAATTGTGTTGTTTGGTAAAGAGTCAAAGTTACATGACATTTGTCTATGTGACTCAAGCAATCATGCCAGGTCACAGAATAGAGAGATTTTGATGAATGGACTGGACTGGACAATTAGCCATACTGGTAATTGCTGGGATATTTTCTCTGTGTGCCTTTCACTCTATGGAAAACACTGTCAGATATAATTGTTTTGACTGACATTGATCTATTGATTACCTACTTCATCGCTTAACCCTTTACTAAACAAGGGCTTGTCTGAAAGTAACAATAAAGCCCAGAAGTAAACAAAGCGGGTGTTGAAATGCATTTAAATTTATATCATATTATTGAACCATTTACCAAACAATCCCTGGTTTTCATGACCCTGTAAAAGAGGCCTTTTAAAAACATTGTGGAAAAAGGAGAAAATGCTGGTAACCAGCATTTTCTCCTTTTTCCACAATGTTTTCTACCCTATCAAAGCAAGATTGCACCATTTGAACCACACTGAAATTATTTTCTGCAAATGCATTCAATTTGGACAAGGCTAACATTTTGTCATCTGGTAAAGGGTTAAAAGTATGGAAATTATTGTGAAGATGAGTCTGTCATTGTACGGTCGGTCCAAGTGTTTGTCGCTTACAGAGAAATTAATTTCAAAAGTAGGTTAAAATCTGCCAGGTAGCTGTGTCTTTTGTTTACTTTTTGCCTGATTTTAAAATTCTTTTTTCTGCCAGCGACTAACACATCGCCCAACCACACGGTAACAGACTGTCATCTTCACAATATTTTCCATCCTTTTAAATGGTATGATTTGAATTTAAATATATTATGACACCTGCTTTGATATTTTGGCCTCTACTGGGCCTTTAATGATCAACAGAAAGGAAGCTTTCGAAAACATTGTGGAAAAAGGAGAAAATGCTGGTATACAGGCTACTTTCAGGGATACCACAAATTGGAAGAAAAGTCTAAAATTTTTGTCATTTGGCAAAGAGTTAAAGGGTCATTGGGTAAATGGTAAAGGGTAAGGCAGAAAATGACATATTGATTCAATATGTCCATCAATTGGTCCTCGGTGTTTCTGCAGCAGGCAACTGTAAAGGAACTGGGTTGGAAATGATATAGCCCTGCATCTCTTTATTAATCTAGCCACTGTAAAGCCTGGCTCAGAAAAAACATTAATACATCGTAGGTGAGATTTTGCTATGACATGGGCGAAAGTCTGGTGAAAGCAGTTTAACATGCCATGTATCTCTGATTGCAAACATTTACCTTGTAAAATTCTAAAGTTTTAAGGTGGTCTGATAGCTCAGTAGTACAATGCAGAGGTTGCAAGTTTGAATCCAGCCTCTGGCAAAATGATTGAGAAGGTTGGTGATAGCAGTAGCTATATATATTTTACTTTTTCACTTTTTTCTGTGGGAGAGCATCCATTTGTCTATCAAGATAATTGTACCTCTATTTTTAGCTCCACTGGCCGAAGGCCAGAGAGCTATTGTCATGGCGTTGTGTCCGTCGTGCGTCCGTCCGTCCGTCCGTCCGTGTGTGCGTCCGTAAACTTTTTCTTTAAAAAACTTCTCCTCAGAAACTATTGACTGGATTTTTACCAAATTTCACAGGAATGTTCCTTTGGTGGTCCTCTTTCAAATTCCTTCAAATAATTGTGTTCCATGAAGAATTCTGGTTGCCATGGCAACCAAAGTAAAAAACCTTTAAAAATCTTCTCCTCCCAAACCGCTATTTGGATAGCATTATTATTTTTCAGGAATGTTCCTTAGATACAGGTTTACAGAATTCCTTAAAAAAAAAAAGATCTGTCAAAAAACATGGCTTTTATGGGAGACTCATTTTCCTTTTATGGTATAAAGTAAAATCTTTGAAAAATTTCTTCTCTAAAACTATTCATTGGATTTCATTGTTGTTTTGCAGGTAAGTTCCTATGGTGGTTGTCTACCAAATTGTTTCTTCAGTGAGCTAAAATGCAGGATTGAATGATAATTGTTAAAAACTTCCTTTCGCCATTATAGAAATATCAGGCCTGTGGAGCGATACAGGCGCTCAAGCGCCTCTAGTTCATATAGCAAGGTGGCTGTAAACATAATGCAATTTTTTTTTTCTTAGGATACGAAAATACCTGAAAAAAGAGTAGATGAATACATTTGATTAAATGTATTTTAACCCTTTACCAAATGGCGAAATTTTGGACTTTTCCAAATTGAAAGCATTTGCAGACGACAAATAAAATTATACTGAAATGACTGGAATTGTGTCAGAAAGGGTAGAAAACATGGTGGTAAAAGGAGAAAATGCTGGTTACCAGCATTTTCTCATTTTCCCACCATGTTCTCAAAAGCTTTCTTCCTCAGGGTTGTTAAAACTCGAGATTGTGTGGCATAGGTTTAAAGGTCGAGCTTGTTCTAGTAAGCTCACCTTTAAACTTAAAGTTACAGGTGCTTGGTTTTCCGCAAGCTTCATCCTCTGGACACCACCCTGGGCAAGTCCTTGGTATTTTTCACATATTTCTATTCTTGAATTGAAATAGAACTTTGTTACTTTATTTTGTTCTGCAATAATTTGTCTTCAGTCTGGTACATAGAATGGAACAAATAAATTAATATTTAGGGAGTAATTAAGGTCAAAACAAATGGACAAGTTTTTTTTCTGCATACTGTGAGATGCAAATTTTAATTCCGCCGTGAATATATTTAACAAATCTGATTGATCACTGAAACTTGAATATCAGGTTTGAAATAACACCATGATGCTAAAAATAGGAACCAGTTACTCATAGTGGGCAACAAAGAATGACCTAAAATATCCTTACTTGGAGAGACATTTCTGCCTTTTAAAAATTGATTTTCTGATGGGGCTTACCCCAAGTTCCCTCACAAAGGGCTCTAAATCACTTAGCTCTTTACCACACAACAAAATTTTAGGCTCAACAAAATTGAAAGCATAAGCAGACAACAACTTGAATGTAGCACAAAAAATGGCTTGTCTTTGATAGGATAGAAAACATGGTGGGAAAAGGAGAAAATGCTGGTACACAGCATTTTCTCCTTTTCCCACATTGTTTTCAAAAGCCTTCTTCAGGGTTGTTAAAACTCCGGATTTTGAGGTGAAGGATTTAACTACACGACGGGAGGACCCCGACGCCTCTTCCGTTCTGTACATTTAAGGAGAAATAAACTTTCAACCCTAGGAACTCCCTTGCATCACTGTTAGTAACTTCATGGAATTTAATCCTGTACCAGACAATTCCTTGTTTGAAGGACCCTGAGGAAGAAACCTTTTGAAAACATTTTAGGAAAAGGAGAAAGTGCTGGTTACCAGCATTTTCTCCTTTTCCCACAGTGTTTTGTACCCTTTCAAAAACAAGTTTTTAGTTTTGAGTCACATTTATTTTATTGTCTGCAATTGATTTCAATTTGGAAAAGTTCAAAGTTTTGTTGTTTGGGAAAGAGTTAAGAGAACAAGGGCTTGTACAGAGGGCTGTATAAGATGTCCACTGGGTAATCAGCATAGTCGGTGTTCATGTAAATCTTAAATCCCTGTCTAACTATATATGCAAATGCCTGTAACTTTGTCCAATTTATAAACAAATTTTATGTAATATTTCATCACAGTTTTATTCCTGTATTACTCAATTCTCATAACTCTTCACCAGACAGTCCCAAGTTTTAATCAGCCGGAGGGAGAAGGCATTTGAAAACATTGTGGGAAAATCAGAATATGTTTTCTCCATTTCTCAGAGGCCTTTTTCTTCAGGGTTTTTAAAACAGTAGGTCGCTTGGTAATGGGTTTACAAGTGGGGTAAGGCAAGTTGAGACAAATGTAGGACAATTTGGCCCGTGGACAATTCAACCCAAGATACTTGGATTTATTGATAGCCAGCTTTGGTATGCAAATCATTAGAAAATATTAAATGATAGTAAAAAAAAATGAAAACAATTTGTTTAAATTCATTTGTTGGATACTAATGAAATAAATGGGCATGATTTATCTTGAAATTTTTAGCTTATCGATGGTCTGCAACATGCGAAAAGGGGCTTTCAGGCATTTGCGTAAAGTGCCGTCTCGGATCAGCCTGCGCAGGCTAATCCAAGACAGAACTTTACGTCAACATTAGATTTTGTCCTACAGTAGACTTGCGTGAAACAGAAAATCGCATATGATTGGAAAGTGTCATCTCGGATCAGCCTTTGTGGACTGCACAGGCTGATCCAGGACGACACTTTTCGCAGATTTCCGAATGCCCCTTTTCGCGTGTTACAGACCATATCATGACTCTGTCTGCCTCGCATCTGTGTGTGAGTCCATATGGTAAGTTTTATTTCCTGTAACTACAAATACAGTTTGGACGAAACTTAACAGAAATGTCTTCAAAGAATGTTATTCCATGGAAAACTCTGGTTGTATTGTATCGTATTGGATAGAAAATGTTCAGTTTTCAGTGCTTAGTATTTAGCTCATGTAAATGGTTATATTCAGATGAAATGAATACAATGGGTGTTGGCTTGTATGATTCTCTTTTTTTTTTTTTTTGGGGGGGGGGGGGAGGATCCAAAGATTTACACAGAAAAATGCTTTTCTAGGACTAAAGATTTGGAAATGTTGTGAAAATACTATTTGTTACAGTTTGTTGATTTGGTATGAATAATATGATTCTGATGAATGAATGATTACACCAGCTTGTTTTTACTAATGTTACCTTTGCATGTGAAAAAGATATGACACTTTGAAGGGGCCTTGGTTATTTTCTAAATGAAATTCTACTGCCATACAGACTTCTTATGATTTTATGTCTCCTTCAATGGCAATTTAATGCATGGCACATTTACTTAAAAGGCAGTGGGGTGATACAGGGCCATCATGACCCTCTTGCTATAACGCTATAATCCCTTGAACTGTATAGACTTCAAGAGGTCTTCAATTAATCACTGACAGTCCTTAATTGCAATGTAAGTTTTCAAAGATCAAAGTTCTGGTATGTATTGTTTTTTATACAAAAAGGTTTTCCCTTTTTTACTCTTTGGATACTAAATGTTTGATTACAAAAATAGTGCATATCTTAATTATATTATCAGTAATGATAGGGAAATATGCTCAAACCAGAGCTCCAGACAGGTGAATGATTTTGATTTTGAAATTTAAAATATTAATTATTCTCCACTAAACCCTATGTTATGGGTGCTCATTAGAATCATCTCATCGAGACGATTCTAATCAGTACCCACAACACAGGATTTTTAAGAGAAATAATCAATTTAGAATACCATCACTCCCTCTTATCTGGAGCTTTATCGAACTGTGCAATTTCATTTTGTATCAACAATATTTTCAACCATTAACCCTTTACCAAGCAACAAATTTTAGACTTGTGTAATTAGAAAGCATTTGAAGATGAAAAATTACATTCAGTTCAAAAGGTGATTACTGTTTTTGAAATGGGAGAAAACATTGTGAGTAAAGAAAAAAATGTCAGTAACCAGCATTTTCTCCTTACTCGTACAGTTTTCAAAAGCCTTTACCTTCAGGGTTGTTAAAACTTGGGATTGTTTGCTAAAGGGTTAAAAGGCTCAGATACCAGATGCCAGACAAAGCATGATCACAAAAGCTCACCTGAGCACTTTGTGCTCAGGTTAGCTAAAAATGCAAAAACTTGGTAATATTTGTCCGATGTCCATTGTGCGTCATGCGGTCGTCAACATTTACCTTGTGTGCACTCTAGAGATTACATTTTCAGCCTCTTAGTCATGAAGCTTGGTCAGAATATATGTTTTGATAAAATCTTGAATAAGTTTGAAATTGGGTCATATGGGGTCAAAAAGTAGGTCACCGGGGCAAATCCTAGAATAAGCTTAACAACCCTAGAGGCCACATTTTCAGCCAGATACACTTGAAACTTTGTGAAAATGTTTGTCTTACAGATGATACCTCAAACATGTTTGAAGTTGAGTACCGGTAATATGGGGTCAAAAAGTAGGTCACTGGACCAAATCGTAGGAAAACCTTGTTTGCACTGTAGAGGCCACGTTTCCCGCTAGATAATCATGACTAAGTCAGAGTAGTTGTCTTGATGGTATCTCAGATATGTTTGAAATTGGGTCATGTTGGGTCAAAAAGTATGTCACTGGGCCAAATCTTGGAAAAGCCTTGTGTGCACTGTAGAGGCCACATTGTATGCCTGATTCTCATGAAACTTGGTCAGAAAGGTTATCTTAATGATATCTCAGACAAAATCGAAATTGGTTCAGGTCAAAATTGAAAAGTAGGTCACTGGGCCAAATCGTTGAAAAACCTTGTGTACAGTCTAGAGGCCATATTTTCAGCCTGGTACTCTTGAAACTTGGTCAGAATGTTTGTCTTGTTGATATCTTGAACAAGTTTGAAATTGGGTCACTACGGGTAAGAAAGTAGATCACTAACACTCATGTGTTTTATATCATTAAAATCAGGATCTCTTCCGCTTTATCAGCCCTTGATGGCTTTACTCAGGTGAGCGCTTTAGGGCCAGTTGCCCTCTTGTTTCATCCATCAATATTTCATAATGTAAACTAAGCCTCATTTCACTTGACTGATTTCAATAATTAGCTTTTTATGTATGGCATCACAACATAATTCTAAGGATATTGGGATGTGTTGAATAATGCAGATTCAAGTGCGCAGCCCGACTAGTGCTCATCCTTTTTGAATAACATTATACAACATTAATTCAGACCATTGATTTTCAACAAAGCTAACCCTTCACCAAACGACAATGTTTTAGACTTGTCCAAATTTTAGGCATTTGCAGATGACAAATTAAATGTTACTTAATATACGAAATTTGTCTTTCATAAAGTAGAAAACTTTGTAGGAAAAGGAGAAAATGCTGGTTACCAGCATTTTCTCCTTTTCCCACAATGTTTTCTACCCTATCAATGACGACTTCGGGAAAAGATGGGATACTGTGGTAAAGGGCTAATGTAATAAAGAATGTGAATGAATGGAGTTTTAACCCTTTACCAAATTATGAAGAAGAAGACTTTTTGAAAACATTGTGAGAAAAGAAGAAAATACTGGTAACCAGCAATTTATCCTTTTCTCACAATGATTTCTATCCTTTCAAAGTCAAATTTTATCTTTTGAGCCACATTTGTCGTCTGCAAATACTTTCAATTTTGACAAATCTCAAATTTCATTTTCTGATAGAGAGTAATGTGCATTTAACAGTTTATCTAGCAACAGGATTATCTTGGTGTCAAGAAAACTAGGATTGCATTGGCATGCAGGGCCATGCCTTAGAGAATTCCTAGACAACCACTGCTGCTGTGGGGACTGAACCAAAAGCAATTGGATTTTGACAAACATTAATACAACAGTGAATGTATTGAAAAAATCTGATATGGTCAATGAAATTTGAATATCAGCCAAAATGACTCTTGGTGGTGTTTGATTGGACACCTTATCTCATATAATAGGATATAGAGGGTGAAGCTTGTCAAAAACCAAGCACCTGTCACAATTCAGTGGCCATATTGTAAGGGTGTCAAGGCAACAATAATCAGGATCCGTATGCACCAGCCATTCTTATAAACATTTTTATTTGTATTCCCCAGAATTTTCTAAATGTGAAAGAAACACAACTTCTGATTGGCTAAACCATTTGGTTTAGCCAATCAGAGGTTGTTTTACTTTCACATTTAGAAAATCTTGGAGTATAAGACAAAGAATGTTCTTAAGAATGGTTTGTGAATAGGTAGCTGGGAACTTAAGTCAAAGATTAGAGGATTCATTTACTGTGCTGTCTGATCTTGATTCTCAATCACCCAAACAGTATCTTATATTTCCTTTTGACCACTGACCCTGAAGGAGGCACGGATGATTCTTGGATTTAACATCTCTCTGTTAGATCAAACAAATGACATGGATGTAACATTGATTCTACAGAGAAAAAGCAATTCCATGTACATCATCACAAATGAATGAACATAAAGTGACAATTTGTTCTGAGTCCATAAATTTTGTCGTTTCTAATCAAATTAAGACCCTGTTCATGTTAACTTTGTTCCATAGATACATAGATTCATTGTTCTTTTGTAGCAAAACAGATTTAGTACAAAGCAGAAATGTAAATAAGGAAGGGAGAGGCAGAGGGAAAGAGAAAAAAAAATTAAATTTTCTTGAAAAAAAAAAAGGAAATGTTTGTAGATGATTCCAATTTGGTAGGATTGATTGTCTTGAAGATTACATGGCACAAGTGTAAACATAAGTCACCAGTAGGTCATTTGGTCAAATCTTTGAAAAGCATTGTGTGCATCAGTGCATTGTGTGAGGCAAAATTTTCTATCCAATATTGATGAAACATGGTCTGAATGTTATTCTTGATAGATCTAATATCTCTGACATGTCTTTTAGTATCCTGAATCAAAGAGTAAATAAGTTTGTCAAATGTAACAAAAAGAATCTTGCATGCCATTTAACCCCTTGCCAAACAATCATGATTTTTATCGACCCTGAGGAAGAAGGCTTTTGAAAATACTGTTGGAAGAGGAGAAAATGCTGGTAATTTTCTCTACCCTATCAAGGACAACTTTCACCATTTCAGCCACCTTTATTTTTTTCGTCAGCAAAATTTAATGCTTTCAAGTTGGACATGTCCAAAATTTTGATGTTTGGTAAAGGGTTAATAGTCAAATTTTTTTGCAATATGCTCATTAATTTTTAGTTCACCTGAGCACAACATGCTCAAGGAGAGCTTTTAGGATCACCCGGTGTCCGTCGTGCATTGTGCGTCGTCTGTTGTGCGTCGTCAACAATTCTTTAAACATCAACTCCTCCTAAACCACTGGGCCAATTTGGACCAAACTTGGCTGGAATGTTCCTTGGGAGGTCCTCTTTAAAATTTGTTCACAGAATTTGATTCCATCAAAAACTCTGGTTGCCATGGCAACCAAATGGAATTTTCTAAGAAATTCTTTAAAAATCTTCTCCTCTGAAACCACTAGTTAGATTTTGAAATAACTTCACAGAGATGTTCCTTGGGTGACCCTTTTCAAAAATTGTTCGCGAAATTCTGATCCGTCAAGAAACATGGCTCTGGTGAATGGGGGCTACTTGCACTATACAGAAATGAAGAAATTCTTAAAAATTCTTCTTGTCTGAAACCGCTGGTCAGATTTTTAAATAATTTAATAGAGATGTTCCTTTGGTGACCCTTTTCAAACACTGTTCACGAAATTCTGATCCATCAAGAAACATGGCTCTGGTGAATGGGGGCTACTTGCACTATACAGAAATGAAGAAATTCTTAAAAATTCTTCTTCTCTGAAACCGCTGCTCAGATTTTTAAATAATTTCACAGAGATGTTCCTTGGGTGACCCTTTTCATAAACTGTTCGCGAAATTCTGATCAGTCAAGAAACATGGCTCTGGTGAATGGGGGCTACTTGCACTATACAGAAATGAAGAAATTCTTAAAAATTCTTCTCTGAAACCACTGGTCAGATTTTTAAATAATTTCACAGAGATGTTCCTTGGGTGACCCTTTTCAAAAATTGTTCGTGAAATTTTGATCTGTCAAGAAACATGGCTCTGGTGACTGGGGGCTACTTGCACTATACAGAAATGAAGAAATTCTTAAAAATTCTTCTTCTCTGGAACGGCTGGTCAGATTTTGAAATAATTTCACAGAAATGTTCCTTTGGTGACCCTTTTCAAAAAGAGTTTGCAAAATGCTGATTCGTCAAGAAGCATGGCTCTGATGGGGGGGGGCCCACTTGCACTATATGGACATAAAGAAATTCTTAAAAATTCTTCTTCTCTTAAACGGCTTGTCAGATTTTGAAATAATTTCACAGAAATGTTTCTTGGGTGACCCTTTTTGCAAATTGTTCGAGAAATTTTGATCCATTAAGAAACATGGCTCTGATGGCTGTGGGCTATTTACACTATACGGACATGAAGAAATTCTTAAAAATTCTTCTTTTCTGAAACCGCTGGTCAGATTTTGAAATAATTTCACAGCAATGTTCTTTGGGTAACTCTTTTCAAAAATTGTTCACAAAATTGTGATCTGTCAAGAAACATGGCTCTGATGGTGGGGGCTATTTGCACTACAGGGACATGAAGAGGAATTTCTTAATTCTTCTTCTCTGGAACAGCTGGTCAGATTTTGAAATAATTTCACAGAAATGTTCCTAGGGTGACCTTTTTCAAAACTTGTTAGGGAAATTTTTATCCATCAAAAAACAACAGCCAATTGTTGGCACCTGTGATGGTCTTGTTCAACTTATGTTTTTAGTCACTATCGAGCATGTGCTCTTCTTCAAGAAATTGTCTTTGGGTGATCTATCCAAAAATTTATTTGCAGAATTCTGATTCATCAAATTCATTGCTGTGGTGATGATTGTAGGGGTGGTGACAGATTTTGAAATGACATTTACAGGTGACCTTTTCAAAATTGCTTGGCAAAATAATGTTTTTGTTTCCAAAGTTTCAATACCTCAAAAAAAATTGGCTATGTTCCTCTCAGAAATTTAGGTGAGCAATCCAGGGCCATCTTGGCCTTCTTGTTTATAAACAGTTTGTCTTGATATATCTTGTTTTAAATTAACTTATTGTTCCGGAAGAAATAATGATCTTATTCTTCTCACAGGTGAGCAATGAAAGGCCATCATGGTTCTTCTGTTTTACACTTATGGATAGTTTTGCAAGTATTATCTTACTCTAGACAGAAATATATTTTTTACATTTGACAAGATGATGATGAAAATAAAGACACATTTCTTTCAGCTCTCAGAAGACAGAAATACTACTTGCATTGCTTTTGCAAACAGTTTATTATTCCATTTTCAATTTTTCATTTCAGCTTGAAAATTCAGGTGATTTTTTCCGCCATTTTGACAACCCCCACCCACTGACATACTGGGAATGTTTGTACTTCCTGTTGGTTACCATGTCAACTGTAGGATACGGAGACATCAATGCCACGACAGTTGGTGGCCGGATTTTTATTGTGATCTTCATCATTTTTAGTATCGTAAGTAAAATGAATGTTACCTTAATCCTTTACCACACAATCCCAAGTTTTGACAACCATGAAAGAGAGGGCTTTTGAAAACATTATAGGAAAAGGGGAAAATGCTGGTAACCAGCATTTTCCCCTTTTCCCACAATGTTTTATTGCCTATCAAAGACAGAAATCATCATTTGAACTCTATATCATATGTCACTTGCAAATGCTTTGGATTTGATAGTGTCCAAAATTGTGTCGTTTGGTAAAGAGTTAAATGAAATTATTTTTGTTTCTAATTATGGATTCATAGGGTTTTCCTTGACGCACAATTTTGTGCGTTTTGACGCATTTTTAATGAAAATGACCTGCATTTTTTTTCAGCAATGCGTCATTGTGGACGCACAAATACGATAAGAGTTTCTAACAATTGTATATACTTCCGACACAGTTACATGGCGAGTAGATGAAAATCTGGAGTACGAATAGGAAATGGGATGAAACAGTGGACTGTGTATCGATTTTACTAGAATACCGTCGGTCTTTAAACGGGTCTAAACTAAACCAGTCAATCTCTAATGAAAACAATATGGCTCTGTCAAAATCAACGTCATTCTTGTTGTCTGCAAGGAAGAAGATCCCCCAAATAAAGATCAGATAATAAAATGCCTGGTAAGAGCACCCAGAAACACTGGGTTTACTGTAAATTAGCTAAAGAGTTACATTTCGTTATTCGTTGAAAACAGCGGCATGAATGTGACCTGTGTCGAAACACAGGAATCATCTGTTTAATTGGTGGAAATAGTGAATTTTCGACCGAAATGGTTATTCACTATCAAGAAAAACAATAGAGACTTCCCAATCCGGCTGACAGCAAGCTATTTTCACAAATTAAACAGTCGATTCATGTAATTAAAAACAAAATAACCCTTCACCACAGAGAGAAGCTGCACAAACTTCGAAATTCGACCTTTGTTCATCATCAAAACACTAGCAATCATGATGATACCCTTGAAAGATTGAAATTACTTGGAGATATGACAGCTTGTCTGCAGCTAGAGCATATTTGCTTGTTAAGAACAGGTGTAAATAATGCATACTCCAGACTGATACTCTTTATGAAAAAGGCGTCATCTAGGCTGTATTTAGCTCCCTCTATATAGAGAATCTCTGGTGTTATTATGTATCTATCACCATGTAATAATACATAAATAGGCTATATAAAGATTTACAGTGAATAGAAAACACACACACACACACACACACACACACACACACATGAAACACGATAGCTTCACAAACAGTAGCTTTTGTCTAAGCTAATTATATTTTGTGATGACCCCCATTATTTTTGGCTAGGGTGTCACAATGACCCCCCTATTTTTATTGCCAAGGGAAAACCCTGGATTCATAAAATCCATTTTGTCTAACAACAGACTGAATGATGAGGTAGAATGGTTCTTTGACATGCAAAAAATTATAAAGTAGCAAAACATTTCCACCCATGTCAGCCTGCACAGACTGATGAACAAAATTAATGAGCCTAAAATTTTTTGGTCTGGAGAAGAAGTAAACCTTTACCTCACAATACTGAGTTTGAACGACCCTGAGGTAGAAAGCTTTTAAAGACAGCAAGGTGAAAGGAGAAAATGTTCGTAACCAGCCTTTCCTCCTTTTCCCACACTGTACAGTACGTTTCCAGGGCAAAGTCCATCATTTGAGCCATATTCAATTTGTTGTTTGCAAATGCTTTCAATATGAAAGTGTCTTAAATTTTGTCATCTGGTAAAGAATTATTTAACAACGTATATCACAAAATTTTCTAACGGACAGATTTTTTTTAAACTTTGCACAAACAAAGCTCATCATGTCTCTGTGGGCCTCTGTGCTTGTTTCTGTGAAATTTGCCTCTGAAAAAGGTATATAAAATTCTTAAATTCAGCTTATATTGGATTTAACACGCTTTTCTTAAATAGTCATTTAAACAAGAAGAAGAATATACAAACATACATCATTTTAATGAAAATCCATTTAGTTTTGCACAAAAAAAATAGATAAAAGCTTGGTTTTGAGCATGGTAAATGTGCAAATATGCATGTTATAAATAGAACATTGAGTTAAATAGGGAGATAATTTGACCAAATTAAGGGTTAATCTTTAATAAATACATACTTTCTAACAGACAGATCTTTCTGAAAATTTCTACACTTATAATATTTATAATTCTAAACAATAAGAAAAAATAAAAATGGCACCTATCCATGCTTATTTCCTCAGAAAACAGGGATGAAGGTGAAGGTGGAAGAAAATAGGATAAATGCTCAGCAGACACAGTTTCAAAGGGAGAAATTGCCCATTAGGAGCGATTTCTCCTTTTCCCACACTAATTTTCAAAGTGGAAACAGCTTTTCTTATGCAGCTTTAAATTTCACGCTTTTGTTTGCTTGTTTAGTGTTTAACACCGTGTCAACAGTATGTTAATCATTTGACGGTGACAGTTCACGAATCCATTTTTTAGCTCCACTGGCCAAAGGCCAGCGGGCTAATATCATGGCCCGTTGTCCGTCGTGCGTCCGTCCGTCCATCCGTCCGTGCGTTAACTTTTTTTTTAAACATCTTCTTCTCTGAAACTACCCGGCCAATTTTGATGAAACTTCACAGAAATGATCCTGCCATGGTCCTCTTCAGAATTTCTTGAAAGAATTTAATTCCTTCAAAAACTCTGGTTGCCATGGCAACAAAACTTAAAAATATTGGAAATTTTGAAAATCTTCTTGTCAGAAACCATAAGGCCTAGGGCTACCAAATTTGGCATGTAGCTTTATCTAGTAGACCTCTATCAAGTTTCTTCAAATTATAGCCCTGGGGTCAAATTTGACCCCGCCCCAGGGGTCACAAGTTTTACATAGGCTTATATAGAGAAAATTTTAGAAATCGCCCTGTACCTAGCCATAAGGCCTAGGGTTACCAAATTTTGCATGTGGCTTTATCTAGTGGGCCTCTACCAAGAGTGCCCAACTTATAGCCCCGGGGTCAAATTTGACCCCACCCCGGGGGTGGGGGGGGTCACAAGTTTTACATAGGCTTATATAGAGAAAACTTTAGAAATCTCCCTGCACCTAGCCATAAGGCCTAGTGCTACTAAATTTTGCATGTGGCTTTATCTAGTGGGCCTCTACCAAGAGTGCCCAACTTATAGCCCTGGGGTCAAAATTGGCCCCGCCCCAGGGGTCACAATTTTTATATGGGCTTATATAGACAAAACTTTAGAAGTCTCCCTGTTCTCAGTCATATGGCCTAGGGTTACCAAATTTTGCATGTGGCTTTATCTAGTGGGCCTCTACCAAGAGTATCCTAATTATAGCCCTAGGATCGAATTTGACCCCATTCCAGGGGTCAGAAGTTTTACATGGGCTTATGTAGTGAAATCTTTAGAGATCTTCTTGTTACTTACCATAAGAACTTGGGCTACCAATTTTAGTACTGTCTCAGGGGTCTTATGTTCAAAACCAATTGGCCAAGTATTGTAACGTTTGGCATGTAGAGATTTTACATATTAGCCAGTGGAGCGATACAGGGCCATCATGGCCCTCTTGTTTTTGTTTACTTATACTAGTCTACCCGAAGACAGTGCTGTTTGTTTCAGTGCACCAGCAGTAATACCATTTGTGCGAAAAAAACATAAGTGCACTCTTGATTCACTATCCATGACAAAAACACATGCACAGTAGGACGTGCATAAACAGTTGTAATATACGTTGTTAAGTCATAACTTCATCTTAAATTAGGAATGGAAAAAAATGCAGGTGACCAGCATTTTCTTCTTTTAAAAAATGTTTTCTTCTCTTGGAAATACAAATCCCATCAAGACAGGTATATTTATTTGTCTTCTATATACATGTATACTTTTAATTTGGACAGGTCTAAAATTTTGTCTTCAGGTAAAGAGTTTTTAAACGCATTTTGTAAATTTGCAAAATTGCAAAATTCTTCATTTGACTCAATGTCTTCCTGTCTTCTTCTCATCTACATCTTTATTCCTTTTATACCTATACCAGATGACAAAATTTTAGACTGGTCCAAATTGAAAGCATTTGCAGATGACATATTAAAGGTGACCCAGATGACGGAATTTGCCCTCACTATGGTAGAAAACATTGTGGGAAAAGGAGAAAATGCTGGTTACCAGCATTTTCTCCTTTTCCCACAATGTTTTCAAAAGCCTTCTTCCCCAGGGTGGTTAAAGTCAGGATTGTGTGGTAAAGGGTTAACATAGCTGAGCCTTGTAGCTTAGCAGGTAACAAACAGAGCTGGAAGCCCAGGAGTCATTGGTTCGATTCCCCAGTTCAGTCTTATTCTATGAGAGGACTGATGATAGTCATCGGGACAGGATTCATTCCTCTCTCACAATTGAACATTGTTTTGGTGATGTAAATGTGGGAAAGCAACCAGTGGCTTGAAAAGAATAGTGTGCCAAGTACGACTGAAAAAATGTCCGAAAATCTCTGTTCAGTTAATTAGCCACTGTTAGGGGATCCTTCGTGGCTCAGTGGTGAAGGTGTGAGATTTGGAATCAGGATTGATTGATTAAAAGGTGTTTTATGCTGCTTTTAACATTATTACAGTTATATCACGGCTGCAGCTCACATATTCATGTATTTCCTGGGTTTCACCAGTACTAGGCTAGGGCTCTGAGATGTCTTGCCCAAGTACACTCCCACAAAAAATGCAGAAGATTAAGTGAGGCTAGAACCCGGGGCCTTCAGCCTCAGGTCACAAGTCCTACACTTTACCACTTAGTCATGCAGGACCCGTGGAATCAGGAGGTCTTGGCTTCAATTCTGACCTGGGTTCTTGGTGGGAGTGTAGGTTCTTGGTGGGAGTATCTTTGGACAAGACACTTCAGAGACCTAGCTTTGACTAATGAAAAGCAGAACACACAGGAAAAGGTGAACTAAGGTAGTGGTATAACTAAGATAATGTTGAATGCCGAGTAAAAGACCATGCAATGTATAAAATTAACCAGGGAAGTAAATTCTTTGATCTTTTACCACACCATCAGGAGTTTTAATGATCCTTAGGAAAAGGACCTTTGAAAACATTGTGGCAAAAGAAAAAAATGGTGGTAACTAGCATTTGCTCCTTTGCCTGTGGACATTTTTTGCCATTTCAAAGACAGGTTTTATAACTTGTGCAACATCAAATTTGTCGTGTGCAAATGCTTTTAAATTGGATAAGTCTAGAATTTTGTCGTTTGGTAAAAAGATAACTCTTTGCTACACTACAAAATATTGGACTGGTCTAAACTAAAAGCATTTGAAGACAAGTACATGTAGTTAAATGTAGCTCAAGTGATTATTTCTGTCTTTTATAGAGTAGAAAACATTATTTGAAAAAGAGAAAATGCTGGTCACCAGCATTTTCTCCTTTTCCAACAATGTTTTCATAAAACCTTCTTATTCAGGGTCTTTAAACTCGGTATTGTTTGGTAAGGGGTTAAGTAAAAAGGATTCTACACCCAGAATTCTCAGAGAATTTTTCCTAAAGCTGTTTAGATTTGCTAACTTGAAATTAAAAAACATGTCCCAGTGGGAGAGTAAAATAAAACCGATTTTCTTCCCTGGACAGAAACAAAAATCAATATTCTCAATGTTTAGAAATAGCAAAATTGTTGTCAGCGACAACACAACATGAAATTTTAAACAGAACATTTTTCTGGTGTTTATTTTCTCACGCGATTTTTGCTTGTTTGATTTGCTTTGTTTAAATACTCTTGAAAAGTATTTCAGCTTCAGAATTCAAACTTTTGTTCTCTTGCGTTTCATTTTAAATCATGCCCATTGTTCTGTTTTGTTTGTTTTGTCTCTTTGTTTACTTTTCCCTCAGACAATGGACAACATTTGACTTTTTATGGAGATAGAAAGTAACGCATTTTGTAGCTGTGAGGGTTTGTCAATGCTAGAAATAAGACGCAAATAAATGTACCATGGTCTGTGAAAAAGGGGCTTAATGCATCTCCATAATGCATGATACCAAGCAAGTCATCGCATGATTATAGATTCATAAAATCAGTTCAGCCAAACAATTGAGTAAATCTAGAGGTAGAATGGTCCTTGGACATGCCAAAAATTTAAAGATAATGAAAATCTTTAGCCCATGTCAGCCTGCGCGGAGTGTGCAGGCTGACATGGGTCAATACTTTTTGCAGATGCATTAAGCCCCCTTTTTTTCCACAGAGCTAGGCTAAAATGTATTTTTCAAGGTTAATTTTGTCCAGAAAGTCTCAGCAAAGCAGACAATGTAGATCAAGGATCAGACAGCATGTTTTGTACATTCTGATCTTGAGATCTACACTGACTACAACAGCAACAATAGTTATGAAAGGCTTTTTAAGGGTTAAAAATGGAACAACATTAAAACCGGCTCAGTGGCCTCCTCTTCTAACCCTTTGCCACAGAATATGGTGTTTTAATGACCCTGGAGGAGAAGGCTTTTGTAAACATTGTTGAAAAAGGAGAATATATAAAGGATATTTGTTTTTTTACGGTGAAAGATCGAAATTTATTTCATGAGTGAATATCATCGGTAATATTTTCACGAGTGGCACAGCCACCCGTGAAAATATTACCGATGACGTTCACGAGATGAAATAAATTTCGATCTTTCACTGAAAAAAACAAGTATTTTATTTATTTCATGCTTTTAACCCTTTCTGGGGGGAACTTAATCAAAATCCAATACAGTTCTTTTCGGTCATTCCCCGTGGCGTACCCCCTCCGCATAGCAATGCATTACAATAATACGTCAAGCGCGAGAAATGTAAGGTAAATTACGTCATATTTCCATCTGGTTGTGAGGCGCGCGCATTTTACCTAGGTAACTAGTGCACAGGAACAACTGTTTCCGCCTTCAATTGAAGAGTTAGAATATAAAAATCGGTATTTTCACTGGTCGTAACCATGAAATATCGAAAAATATTTCACTGATATTTCTCAATAACTTACTGGAAAGCATGAAATAGACGAGTAGCCATTTTCTTTTTTTACAACCATCAAAGTTTGAGCCTCATTTTATATGCCAATATGCAGTCTGCAAATGCTTTCAATTGTGATGAGTTTGAAATTTTTGTAATCTGGTAAAAAGTTAACCTGTTACCACACAGTCCTGAATTTTAACAACCCTGAATAATAGAAGTTATGAAAACGTAGTGGGAAAAGGAGTAAATGCTGGTAACCAACATATTCTCCTTTTTCCACAATGTTTTCAACTCTTTCAGATAGAAATTGCATCATTTTAGTTAGATTTAAATTGTTGTCTGCAAATACTTCAAATTTGGACTGGTCCAAAGTTTAGTGTGGTAATGAGTTAAGCAAGTTACTTGTCTAAGGCAAGGATTTATTGTTTTGGGGTTCTTAAAGAAATGCAAACTAGTTGAAATGTACCTGTACTAAGCATTTACCTATCTGCAGCAAGTACAATCTTAGTTTCATTTATTTATCATACATTTAAACTAAGGCACTGGTTGCCCCCAGATGACTCTTAATTTTGTAATCCTGAATAGTGCAGGGACCAGGATGGCTTCCATCCTAAGTTATGCGTGGTTCTTTAATGTGCTTAGTGTATAGCATCATCACACAGGACCAAGGTCTCATCCACAGAATTTTTAGTCATTTTAGGAGGCCACCTGTTTGTATCCCTGCAGTCCTTTGCTTACTTCTACAGATTGGACTGTCATATAAAATCTTTACCAAACATTTTAGACCTGTGTATAATTAAAGCATTTTGCAGATAACAAAATAAATGTAACTCAAATGATGGGATATATCTGTGATAGGTTAGAAAACATTGCAGGAAATGGAGAAAATACTGTTTACCAGCACTTTATCTTTTTCACACAATATGTTTAAAAGCCCTCTCTCTTAGGATCGTCAACCACACATAATGAAAGACCTGTCAATCTTGAAAGCAATGTGGCGTAACTCTTTACGAAAGGACAAAATCTCAGACATGTTTTTTAAAAGCATTTGCAGACGACAGATCAAATGCAATTTATATGATAGAATTCGTGTTTGACAGAGCAGAAAACATTGTGGGAAAAGGAAAAAATGCTGGTTACCGGCATTTTATCCTTTTCCGAAGATGTTGTGAAAAGCTTTCTTTCTCAGGGTCATTAGAACTTGGGATTGTGTGGTACAGGTTAAATATTGTAGGGGTAAAAAAACTGGAAAAGTTTTATTAATTAAAATGTTGGTCATGTTCTTGATTAACCTTCAGAATGCCAAAAACACATACAGACAGAATCATTGTAGAGATAAGTCCCAAATAAATGTACTTTGATTGTTGCTTTTGTCTATGGTGCTTGAGCTAAGCAGATGGTGTAGATCAAAGATCAGACTGCAGGTTTTGTGCAGCAGCTATAGTTCTGAAATATACTTAACTCTTTACCAAATGACCCCAAGTTTTAAAGACCCTGAAGAAAAATGCTTTTGAAACATTGTGAGAAAAGGAAAAAATGCTGATAACCAGCATTTTTTCCTTTTCCCACAATGTTTTCTACTGTTCCATGGAAAAATTTTAGGCTTGAGGTCAAATTTAATTTTGTCGTCTACAAATGCTTTCGATTTGGACCAGTATAAATCTTTGTTGTTTCGTAAAGAGTTAATGGTTAAAAGAACTCAGGGTCTAACATGCATTTTCTCCTTTTTCAACAGTGTTTTCTACCGTTTGATTGGTAAATTTTAGTTTTGGGGTTAAATTCAATTTTGTCGTCTGCAAATGCTTTTGATTTAGACCAGTCTAAAGGTTTTGTGTTTTGGTAATGTGTTAAGGGTTAAAAGAACTCAAGGTCTAACCAGCATTTTCTCTTTTTCCGACAATGTTTTCTACCATTTGATTGGCAAATTTCGGTTTTGGGGTTACCGTGTTTCTCCTAATAAAAACTCCTGGAGCTATGCAAAACATAGGTAGGGAGCCTTTATTTTTTACCCAATTTGCAAAGCAAAAAGTGTGTCCACTTTTGTATTTCTTTGTTTTAGAGGAAATATTAATCAGATTGGAATTCATCAAATTCTTCATATATTGTCATTTTAATCAACTTAGGTACATTAGGTAATCATGATTTAAGGGTTTTTCTAGGGGTGGAGCTACTGTTAGGGAGGGCGCTTTTATTAGGAGAAATATGGTAAACTTATTTTGTCATCTGCAAATGCTTTCAATTTGGACGAGTCTAAAACTTGTCGGTTGGTAGAGTTCCCTCTTGTAAAGAATTACCTCTTTACCAAATGACAAAATTTTGGTCTGGTCCAAATTCGAAACCTTTGGAGACAACAAAATTAAAGTGACTCAAGAATTGAAATTTGTTGTGGGAAGGGTAGAAAACATTATTGAAAAAGGAGAAATTGCTGTTTACCAGCATTTTTCTCATTTTTCCACAAAGTTTTCGAAAGGCTTCTTTCTCAGGGCCGTAAAAACCTGGTCTTGTATAGTAAAGAGTTAAGGGTTAACCCTTTACCAAACAATCCCGGGTTTTTACGACCCTGGGTAAGAGGCCTTTTGAAAACATTGTGGGAAAAGGAGAAAATGCTGGTAATCAGCATTTTCTCCTTTTCCCACAATGTTTTCTATCATATCAAAGACAGAAATCATCATTTTTGGTACATTTAATTTGTCATCTGCAAACACTGTAAATTTGGTCCAGTCCAAAATTTTGTTGTTTGGGAAAGGGTTAAAAGAACTCAGGGTGTCAGATAATTCCAGGAGAATGCAAAAATAAATATTGAAGACTGCCTTTTATTGGAAATATAAAATGACTGAGACACAATATGGCTTTCAAATATGTTATTTCAGTAACCTTTTCCTCAGCATTGAATATTTCAGTTGTTTTACTCTTTACTAGGGTCCGTATCCACCAATCATTTTTAAGAAAGTTCTCTAGCTTATTCTCCATTTGGTTTAGCCAATCAGAAGTTGTGTTACTTTCACATATAGAAAATCTTGGAGAATAAGACAAGTAATATTCTTAAGAATGGTCGGTGAATATGGACCAGATGACAAGATTTTAGACTGGTTACCAGCATTTTTTTCTTTTCCCACCATGTTTCCAAAAGTCTCTTTCCTCGGCGTTGTTAAAACTTGGGATTATTAAAGGGTTAATTCATATGCAGCCTGAAACAAATTTTGCAGCAGACAACTTGGAAAAATGTCTTTGTGATATATGGGTAAACAACTGCTATTAGGTTTCCTCTATAGATACATGGAAACATTGTGGAAAAGGAAAGCTTGCTTGTTACTAGAAAATTTCTCTTCATGGCTAAATCATTTCAAAGTATGGTTTTTGCGAGGAGAAAAATGTACGATGGGTAAAGATGGTGTTGTGTTGAATGTGTAGTAAATGAAAGGAGATGAAAATGATGATGATGAAAATTGATGATGATGTAAATGAGAATGATGATAAGACAGTCAAAAAATTGTTGCAATCAGTGGCATTTTTGAAAGTTAGAGCAATTTTTAAAGATGGCAACCTTTTTTTAAACATTTACAACACAATCCTTGAGTTTTAACAGCCCTTAAGAAGAAGTCATTAGAACACATTGTGGGAAAAGGAAAAATTCCAGCATTTTCTTCTTTTCTCACAATGTTTTCTTTCCTATCAAGGACAGAAGTCATCTTTTGAGCTACATTTATTTTATCATCTACAAATGTTTTCAATTTGGTTGAGTCCAAGATTTTGTCATTCGGTAAAGAGTTAAGTTATCTGCAATAGGTATTACAAAAGGTTGATAATAGTAAAGGGAAGATCGACTTTTGTTTTGAGGGGTTTATTTCAAGGCTTTTGAATTTGAACATAGGCTTTTAACGACTTATGGATACGGGTATTGTGTTTGAGACAGATTGTCCTGGTGCTGGTTGTCAATACAACTTTAATATTTTATTTCTTGAAGATTAATGCTTTCAGAATTGATAAATGATACCTAGCCACCAGTTCTTGTTCCTTTGCCTTCATGCCTCTCTCCCTGCTTTTCACCATCTATCTTTCTGTCCCTGTTACAGTTTGGGATTTATGAAATAAATTTCGTGTTCACCAACCATTTTGAAATACCAGCATTTTCTCCTTTTTCCACAATGATTTTAAAAGTATGCATCCTCAGCCTCCTCCAATCCTTTACTACACATTTCTAAGTTTTAATGACCCAACAAAAAAGGACTTCTGAAAACATTTTGGGAAAAGGAGAAAATGCCTTAACCAGCATTTCTCCTTTTCCCATAATATTTTCTGCCCTTTCAAAGACTGATTTCATAATTTGTGCTGCAATTAATTATTAGTCTGCAAATTATTTCAATTTGGACCAGTCTAAATTTTTGTTGTTTTGTAAAGTTATACACAGGATTGTTTGGTGACGGGATAAAGCGATCAATACAAAATTGTCTATGCCCAGCTGGGTAGCTCAGTGGTTAGCATATCTGACTTGTGACCTGGTGGTTGCAAGTTCAATACCTAGTTGAGGCAAACTTTCTTTCTTGCAAATTTTTTGTTTTTGACCTCTGATTCATGTGAGAAAAGTAGCCAGTGGCTTGGAAAGACAGTTGTGTCAGTATTTGGGTGAGAAAGCCAGGAAACACAATCATGGGTAGGTTCACTGACAGCCATGGTATGACATAAGCTGTTAAAATTGTGTTAATCTCCAATACTAATAAAATGGTCTGTGTACTTTCAGGGTATGTTTGCCAGTTTTATCCCAGAAATTGTGGACATCATTGGACGGCAACCAAAATACGGCGGCACATACAAGAAAGAAAGGGGGAAAAAGTAAACCTTCGTCTGTTGTCCAAAATATTTTAGCTGTGCTCTATGAAAAGAGGGCTTAATGCAACTGCAAAAAGTTTCAACTCGGGTCAGCCTGTGCTGTCCATGAAGGCTGATCTTGGTGGAAACATTTTGCTATTTATCAATTTTGTGCAAAGGACCATTCTACCTCATGATTCAGTCAGTTATTTGACAATGGATTTTATGGATTCATGATTACTGTACATGTATAAGTGGAAATTTTTGTGATGTGGAAATTTTTGTGATTTCACGAATTTGAAAAATTTTTGAAAACATTTTTTATCACAAGTATACCAACAAATAGCGAGTGTCTTGGATTCACAAACATTTCCGTACACAAAGTGTCAGTAATTGGTGATTCGCAAATTTTTCGACATGTGTACATATCCATGTATATAGTATGTAGTGTCTTGCTTGGTGTAATGCATCACGAAAATTTATTGAATCCCTGTTTGCCTGGGCATGGCTCATTTGTTAGAATCATGTTTCACACAGCTAACATTTTTCAAGTCATAATAAATTATAATGATGATAACTGACTTAACCCATAGGCCGCTAAGTGCAACAACATGGCCCTTTTGCAGTGTAGATCAAGATCAGACTGCACACAATAATTATGCAGTCTGATTTTGGATCTATACTGTCCAGTAAGGAGGTATTTTTCCCAAAAAAAATAACTTTGAAAAAACAATATTTTGGTTTCTACTCTTGGCTTGAAAGTTTCTTCTAAGGATAGGGCACCCTAATGGGATTCGTGTAATATCGCCTTTCATCGCTAAAATCGTATGGATTCGGCTAAGACTAGGGTAATCCGTAATCCATGCAGGGAAACGGCGTCTATCAGCCTATCCTTAACTTATTTAGCAGCTTTACCACATAACAACTTCGTTTGAAAGCATTTGCTCTTGAATTTGGCTCGTATGGTTGAATTTTTCTTTGATAGATTACAAAACATTATGGGAAAAGGAGAAAATGCTGGTTACTAACATTTTTTTCCTTTTTCCAGAACGTTTTCAAAAGGCTTCTTCCACAAGGTTGGTTAAAACTCGGGATTGTGTGGTTAAGGGTTAACATCTTTCCTGAGTTTCATCATGACTAAACTGAGGCTCTGCAGTGCCTTGACAATGTACACCCCAGTTTTGCCTGCAGGGATCAAACTAGCCTTTCTTGATTTCAGATGCAATACCTTAACCACAGAGCCACAGATGAACCCTCTTCATTCTTTGTCCAGTACCAAAATTGCAGTTTTATGGACTGATTTCAACTCATTTTGGTCTAAAGAGTTGTATTTTCCTTACCCTTTCAGTGCCCTAGGCAAAAAACAAGCATGGGAGATGTTGCAAAGATGACAACCTGTTATTGTGTGGTCGGTCTGAGTGTCAGTTGCTGGCAGAAAAGTGAATTTTAAAACCAGGCAAAATGCAAACAAAAGATAGAGTAATCTGGCAGCTTTTAACCTGGTTTTGATATTAATTTCTCTCCCAGCAACTATCACTTGGACTGATCTTACAATAACAGGTTGTCATCTTCACAATGATTTCCGTAATTTTAAACGATGTGATTTAAATGTAAATGCATCCTAACCCCCACTTTGTTTACTTTTGGCAGCTATTGTTACTTTAAGGATGAAGAGTTTGCATATTTTGATTCTACATTCATGTACTGTTTTCCAGGCATATAGTTGTGTGTGGTTACATCACGTTTGACTCAGTGGACAACTTTCTGAAAGATTTTCTACACAAGGACAGAGAGGATGTGGATGTTGAAATTGTTTTTATACACAAGTAAGTTCTACAGAATACCATGAATGCTTTAATGATCAATGCTGCATTTGCTGCAATGTTTTTATACAAAAGTAAGTTCTACAAAGTATCATAGCAGCTGTAAGATCAAGTTTGTATTTGCTACAATTATTTTATACACAAATTCTACAGAATATCATTCATCAAAGTTATAACTCCTTTGCAGAGAAATTTTCACTCTCATCAAAACTGAAAGCAATTGCCGACAACAGATTCAAATATCCTGCAAATGATGGAATTTCCTTTGAAATAGTAGAACCTTCTGTTGGAGAAAGCTGAGAAAATGCTTGTTACCAGCACTTTCTCCTTTTCTTATAATATTTTCAAAAGTTATGCTGCTCCAGGTTGTAAAAACAGAATTGTAGGCTGAAGAGTTAAAAATTAATTTGCATTTGCTGCAATGCTGTTTTGCCAGTCTTTGAAACGTTGAAGTTTTATTCATACATATTTTATGTCATTTTCTGTAGAGTCTCTGAAATTTTGGATAATGCAAATCATGAATTTCAATCTTTGCCAAACAACAAAATTTTAGATTTATCCAAAAGAAAAGTTTTTGCAGATAGTAAATGAAATGTGGCTGAAATTTTGCTTTGTACTGTTTAAAAGAAACTACAGGAAAAATTGGTTAGGTGCTCTGGCTACAGAGAAATAATTGAAATAATGTTGGAAACAGCATAAGACACCAAACAAACAAACAGGCATTACACTGTGATTGTGTGGTAAAAGGTTACAGAACTCATTACTTTCTACAGATAACTATGTATGAAAAACATGACTTTTTTCTATTTTACAGAACATTACCAGACTTAGAACTTGAGGGGTTACTGAAAAGGCATTTTACGCAAGTGGAGTTTTTTCAAGGCACTGTCATGGATGCTAATGACCTTGAGAGGACCAAGGTGAGTTCTCAGTTATCTGACCTTGACCCCTATGGATATTTTTTTGGGGTACTACCCTGAATTATTGTTTTGCTGACAATAGATGAAAATATGCATATAATGCTTTAACAAATATAAAGAGATAATAAATAAAGACAAAGCTTCCAGATGTAACCCTTTCAGTGTTAAGGGATTCACTGGTATTTCCGCGTCCTTAAAAAAAGATATTTTCTATGGAGTAGGGGTATGCATGTCAGAATTGAACATCTGTCAACTCTATCAAAGGTCTTGGCAAGGATATCAACAATTACCAAGCAATTCTGTGTTTTAATTTTCAAGAGGAAAGAGGCTTTTAAAACATTATAGGAAAGAAGAAAATGCTGGTTACCAGCATCTTCTTTTTCACACATTGTTTTCACACTCATAGACAGATTTCATTATTATGCCCCCCTTCAACGAAGTGGGGATATATTGCTTTGCTAATGTCGGTTGGTCCGTCGGTCAGTCCGTCCGTCCGTCGGTAGGTCGGTCGGTAGACCTTACCTTGTCCGGATGATAACTAGACACAGAATTGACTTAGGTTCATCAAATTTAGCACAGACATTTGTCTCAGAGTGTAGATGATCTCTATTGATTTTAAGGTCAATCGGTCAAAGGTCAAGGTCACAGTGACCGTCAACATGTTGATATATAGACCAAACCTTGTCCGGATGATAACTAGACACAGAATTGACCTGGGTTCGTCAAATTTGGCACAGACATTTGTCTCAGAGTGTAGATGATCTCTATTGATTTTGAGGTCAATCAGGCAAAGGTCAAGGTCACAGTGACCGTCAACATGTTGATATATAGACCAAACCTTGTCCGGATGATAACTAGACACAGAATTGACCTAGGTTTGTCAAATTTGGCACAGACATTTATCTCGGAGTGTAGATGATCCCTATTGATTTTGAGGTCAATGGGTCAAAGGTCAAGGTCACAGTGACCGTCAACATGTTGATATATAGATCAAACCTTGTCTTGATGATGACTAGACACAGAATTGATCTAGGTTTGTCAAATTTGGCACAGACATGCATCTTGGAGTGCAGATGATCCCTATTGATTTTGAGGTCAATCGGTCAAAGGTCAAGGTCACAGTGACCATCAACATGTTGATATATAGACCAAACCTTGTCCGGATGATAACTAGACACAGAAATGACCTAGGCTCGTCAAATTTGGCACAGACATGCGTCTTAGAGTGTAGATGATCCCTATTGATTTTGAGGTCAATCAGGCAAAGGTCAAGGTCACAGTGACCGTCAACATGTTGATATATAGACCAAACCTTGTCCGGATGATAACTAGACACAGAATTGACTTAGGTTTGTCAAATTTGGCACAGACATTTGTCTTGGAGTGCAGATGATCCCTATCGATTTTGAGATTAATCCATCAAAGGTCAAGGTCACAGTGGCCTTCAACTTAATGATATATAGACCAAACCTTGTCCAGATGATAACTACACACAGAATCGACATAGGTTCTTCAAATTCTGTACAGATATTCATCTCGGAGTGTAAATGATCCCCATCGATTTTGAGATTAATCCATCAAAGGTCAAGGTCACACTGGCCTTCAACTTAATGATATATAGACCAAACCTTGTCCAGATGATAACTACACACAGAATTGACCTAGGTCCTTCAAATTCTGTACAGATATTCATCTTGGAGTGTAAATGATCCCTATCGATTTTAAGTTTAATCCGTGAAAGGTCAAGGTCACAGTGACCACCAGATGATTCAGGGCCCGCACTGCCGTTCGCCACTTGAGCCATTTGCTCAAAAAAAATTAAAGTGTCTCAAAAATCATCATATGTGGCTCAACTTGTGGCTCCAACATTTTATTTGCGTATTATCGGGGACGTAGTAAGCATCGAAGTCGACTGGGAAAAAGCGGAAGTCGAACGCGTGTGCTGAAAAGAAAATCGATAACCCAGTCTGTGTTTCGGCGACTGTTTACAATCTTGTATGTATACACACGGCAATGTGTATAATTATGCGAACTGTTGACAGATTATCACGTTTAACAATTGAAGTGGGCTATAAATCAAAAAGATGACATCGATATTTCCCAATCAATTCTTTTGATATCAGTTTATGAACTGTGCCACTTCCTGTATCAATGTGGCAGTTGGGGGGCATGACTGTTTTACAAACAGACATCTTGTTTCATCCTTATTTAACATGTTGTCTGCAAATGCATTCACTTTAGACACTTCCGAAATTTTGTAGTCTAACAAAGTCACTAGTGAACCCTTTATTGAACAACAGCAAGTTTTAATGACCCAGGGAAAGGCTTTTGAAAACATTAGGAGAAAAGGAAAAAAGGCCGGTTACCAGCGTTTTATCTTTTGCCAACAATATTTTCTACTGTATCAAAGGCAACCTTTGTGATTTGAGCCATCTTTATCTTGTTGTCTGCAAATGCTGTCAGTTTGGACAAGCTGGAATTTTGTCATCAGGCAAGGAGCAAAAAGGAGAATAATCTGAGAATAGCTAGTGGGTGAAGAGTTCAATGTTCAGTTGAAAAAAAAATTGTTTGGCTTTCTTTCAAAGTAAAGGAAACAGAATCTATGTGGAAAGACACTTCATTACTGCAATGTATTTGGGATTGGCACTTTCGTTATTCCTTCATGGACAATTTGAATTGAAAACATTTCCCAAAAGAACTAAATATAGAGAGAAGTAGCATCTGAATTTAGAAATGTTTAAATGCATGATGTATGGAAAGGTTTTTGATATGTTATGGTGATTTTGTTTTTTCTTGGGGGCTTGGGCATTAATCAAATGATTTTGACCAGTTATTTCAAAACCAATCATTTTGATGTTCTGCATCCCCAGGAATGTAGATACTGTAGTCTGTTTTCTTTTTGATTTATCTTGTTGCCAGAAGACAAATTTTATTACCGTTCTAAATTGAAAGCATTTTGCAGATGACAAATAATGTTTTGCTCAAATGATGGGGTATATCTTTGAAAAATAGATGCCAAGCCCTGTAGTTCAGTTAGTTGGGTACAGGACTTGAGAACAGAGGGGTAGCTGGTTCGATCCCAGGCTCGGCTAATTTCTTTCCAGGATTCATTCCTCTCTCACCACTGACTATTGTTTTGGTGATGGTTATTTGGGAAAGCAGCCAGTGGTTTTGAAAGAATATTTTGTGGAGTACTGATAAAAGAAACCCCAGGAAAGAATAAATCAGAGCACTGGCTGCCGTGATATACCCAGTCACTGAAATAGTATTGAAAATGATATTAAACACCATACAATCAATCAATAATGAAATATAGAAACCATTGTAGGAAAAGGAAGAATTGGTTTGCTACCAGCATTTTCTACTCGTCCTATAATGTTTTCAGAAGTCTTCAACCTCATGGCCATTATGATATTAGATAGTTTGGTAAAGGAATAAAGGAAATAGCAACATTTTGTCTCATCCCCCAACCTCTCTTTTAGAATAAAAACTTTAGCAACATGAAGAGAAAAAATATAACAGAGACTCTGACTTAAGGAATGATTTCTCAATACAAACATTTTCATTTGTCTCCGTGTTTTCGATTTTTGTTGAAGAAGCAGGAAAATATATCTATCCCAAGGAAAAGGATTTACCTTTTACAAAACAATCCCTAGATTTGGTGATCCAAAGAAAGAAGGCATTTGAAAACATTGTGGGAAAGGAGAAAATGCTGGTAACCAGCATTTTCTCCTTTTCCCAAAATGTTTTCTACCCTTTCTAAAAAAAGAAAATCTCATCATTTGAGCCACATTTAACTTGTCATCTGTAAATGCTTTCAATTTGGACAATCCTACAATTTTGTTGTCTGATACAGGATTGAATGCTGGGATAATTGTGTTTGATAATATGAGCTGACAATCAAGATACCTTATTCTTTTCCTGGCAGTGACATTTATTATTATAGGATATGGAGCTAAATGAACTGGCTTTGAAAGTTCTCCCTGCACCCTTAGCATTGGTGATTCAGTTGTGTAGAGCTTGTTATCCAAAGGTTTTGAGTTGGAATCCCGTTTCCTTGGAGTGACATTCATTATGAAAGGGTAAAGAGCTAAATGAACTGGGTTTGAAAGTTTTCCCCAAAAGTCAATCCACACACTTAGCATTGTTAGCTGCTTCCTGGTGGTTCAGTTGTGTAGGGCTAGTAATCCAAAGGTTTTATTCCTTTGGCAAACAACAAAATTTTACACCTGTCAAAATTGAAAGTGTTTGCAGACGACAAATGTGACTCAAAAACTGAAATTTCTCTTTGGAAGTATAGAAAACATGGTGAGAAAAGAAGAAAATGCTGGTTACCAGCATTTTCTCTTTTTCCAACACTTTCAACAGCCCTCTTCTTGAGGATTGTAAAAACTCAGGATTGTTTGCTAAAGGGTTAAATTGGAATCTCTTTTCCTGAAATTTGAGATGTAGAGCTACATGAACTGGGTTTTAAAGTTCTACCAGAGAGTTTCTTTGTACCTTTGGCATGCTGAGCCAAGGCTCGGTGGCACAGTTATAACATGCAGGGCTTGTACTCCAAGGGTTGTGAGTTGGAATCTCTTTTTCTGGCAGTGACATCAAGCTAAATGAACTGGCTTTTAAAGTTTTCCCTGAAACCTCTTCTGAATCCTTTATAGAGTGTTGAGCGGAGATTTGGCGGCTCAGTGGTGACATGCAGGGCTAGTAAATCCAGGTGTTTTGACTTTAAATATGAGGCTTAATTAACCATAAGTTATTGCGGGTTGATCAGAATCATTGTGAAGGATTCATTTCTGTCCCATTACTTGTTTTGTACTCTGTTAACATGAGAAAGCTGCCAGTGGCTTTGAGTGTTGTACTGATATGGAATCTATAGGAAACTATGGATAGGTTGACTGTCATGTTGATATTCTAAAATACTGAAAGGAATGAAATAATACGCGTAGGCAAATATTTCCTTTATGGTTACTGGTATGCATTTTGATGCTGAAATTTCAAATGTAGACCCATATGGGATCAGACTCTACCTTTTGTAATTTGCACTGCCAAAAAAAGTACCTCAAGTTGTTTGCCATTTCCCATAAATTAAAACATCAGAAAAAGGAAATAAGATTTATTCTTTATTTCAGATTAAAGATGCCCATGCATGCCTTGTCTTAGCTAACAAATACTGTGAAGACCCGGATCAGGAAGATGCGTCAAATATCATGCGAGTCATATCCATAAAAAACTACCACGCAGACATCAAAGTGATTGTTCAGTTACTGCAGTATCATAATAAGGTGAGAACTTGGTACTTTAACCCTTTACCTCATAATCCTGACTTTTAACAACCCTGAGATAGAAAGCTTTTGAAAATATTGTGGGAAAAGAAGAAAATGCTGATAACCAGCATTTTCTTCTTTTCCCACAATGTTTCTTACTCTTCCCCCCCCAAAAAAAAATTTCAATTTTTGAGGCATGTTTATTTTATCATCTGCTAATGCTTTCAGTTTGGATTGCTTTAAATTTGTGTCATTTGGTAAAGAGTTAACCTGATACCTCAAACATTGTCTTTGTCCAAGTAAAAATCCAAGCCCTGGTAGCACAGCTGGTAGCATAAGGACATGGGACCAGAAGGTTGCTGATTTGAATCCCTAGCTTGGCCAATTTCTTTGATAGTCATTGCAACAGGATTTTATTCCTCTGTCATGGCTTGTCATTGTTTGGACAAGGGTTATGTGGGACAGCAGCCAATGGCTTGGGACAAATCGTATGTGAAGCTATCGAAAAAGAAACTCCCAAGAAGGTATAATTAGGTGCACTTGCCACCATTATATAACAGCGATAATGTTGAAAACTTTGTTAGATACCGTTCAACTATCAACCAAGTACAAAGGATAAAAGTAAAAAATTAGAACAGAATATAAAATATCACAAAATACAAAAGGAGTACAGAATGTTCAAGAGGGTATTGAAGGTAATGGGGAATGTTTCTTAACCCTTTACCACACAATACCAAGTTTAGACTTTCGGGAGATATTCTTTTGAAAACACTGAGGGGAAAAAGGAGAAAATGCTGGTCACCAGCATTTTCTCCTTTTCCCACTATGTTTTCTATCCTTACAAAGAAGTATTCCATTATTTGAGTCACATTTAATTTGTCGTCTGCTAACACATTCAATTTGGACCAGTCTAAAACTTTGCTGTGGGTAAAGAGTTAATATGTTGCCTGTTCCAGAGGACTTGTTAGTCTTATTTTTGTTTTGTAATTATTGAAAAAAATTTGGCTGACATGGAAATTTGCTTGTAGGAAGCGGTGTCTGCTTTTGCCACAATGTTTATAAATAAATCATTGTTGATCCTAGGAGACAACCTAGAGGAAAAAGACAGTGTCAAGGAAATTTCCATCATGTGTGCTTCACATTTTATGTGTTATTTGTAAAAAATACTTTCAATATGAATGAGTCTTAAGTTTTACAACTTGGTAAAGAGTTGGTAAGCCTTGCTGAGTGCAGTTTTGTAGACAGTGTATATCAAGACTGCACCAAACATGGAGTGTAATTTTTGGGCCTACTTTTCTCATACAACAGCATTTTTCAAATGAAGTTCAAAATTTCAATATGGGGCATTCCAGTATAAGTTGGAAATGTGCATCAAAATTATTTAGCAATTTGAGGGATGAATACAAGCTTTCTATAAAACTCTCACAAAAGGGCGCCCAGCAGGGAAGCACAGTTGGTAGTCTACAGGTTTTGAGAACAGGGGGTCACTGGTTCGAATAGTCATTTTGGCAGGATTCTTTCCTCTCTCACTGCTGATCATCGTTTTGATGATGGTTTTGTGGGAAATCCTAGTGGATTGGGAAGAATATAATGAGAAGTAAAAAACTCCAGGGAAGCAAGGATAGGTGCACTGGCTGAAATGATGTAACTGAATCAATGTTGAAAACAGGGTTAAACACCATACAATCAATCTGACAGTAAGAAAAGTGGCAGTGATAATGATGATGATGATGAATGCTGTTGTCATATAGATGAGTTCAGGATCTGTTTTCATAATTTTGTTATCATTCCATCTTCTTTTGTACCAGGCCTACCTGTTAAATATTCCAAGTTGGGACTGGAAGAGGGGAGATGATGCAGTGTGCATTGCAGAGTTGAAGTTAGGTTTCATTGCCCAGAGCTGTCTTGCGCCCGGGTTCTCTACCTTGATGGCTAATCTGTTTACCATGAGGTCCTACAAACCAGTGAGTACTTGTGTTTATTCATCTGTTGTTCTCACTGTCTGCCTTTCTACCATTTTTTGCTGTGCATTCGCTTTGCATTGCATTTGTCTGTTTTTGTTCCCATGAATATTATTTTATGATTTATTCATTTTCTCCATTTTGCTGATCTTAACCAAACAACAAAATGTTAGGCTTGCCCTAATCTGAGCCTTTATAGACAACAAGTTAAATAAGACTCAAACAAGGGGATCTGTCTTTGAAAGGGTAGAAAATATTACCGGAAAAGAAGAAAATGCTGGTTACCAGCATTTTCTCCTATTCTCAGTATATTTTCAAACGTCTTCTTTCTCCAGGTCATTAAAATTCAGATTTGTTTGGTAAAGAGTTAAAACTTGTCTAGAAAGTATTAAATTTTTCAGATACACACAATGTTTTCAAAAGCTTTCTTTATTCTGGTCGCACAAAACACCTGATTGTGTGGTAAAGAGTTAACCTTTTATGACACAGTCCCGAGTTTTAGCAACATTGAGGAAGAAGGCTTTTGAAAACATTGGAAAAGGACAAAATTTTGGTAACCAGCATTTTCTCCTTTTCCCACAATATTTTCTACCCTTCCAGATACAAATGCCACAATTTTAATCATATGACATCAGCAAACGCTTGCATTTGGACAAGTACAAAATTGTGTCGTGTGGTAAAGTGTAAAATGCATGTCAAAGTCAATAATTTACTTACACAGAAAACTGATTGGAAAAAACAATAATGCATTGCATTGTAGTTTTCAGTGCAAATGTTGTAATTTGATGACAGTTCAGTGAAGCAGCTTGCAGACCATAGTTTTGTGCTATTGTTTGTTTCTGTTTACATTATATGCGGATCTCAGACTCCATAAACTAAGGGGATTATCATTAATTTTATTGGCGGAATTCAGATGTTTACCTTGTTGTCATGAATCTGTTGATTGATGTTGGATATTTCATAGCAATAATAGCAGTCCACTTGCCTCATAAAGCATCGAACAATGTAGACCCGGGTCTTTGCAGTTTGATCAGGTTTCAGTAAAGAGGGATTGTTTATGAATCAACTCTGTACCACACGAAAAAATCTTGGACCTGCCCAACCTGAAAGCATTTGCAGATGAAAAAATAAATATGACTCAAAATGTGAATTTTGATTTTGGAATTGCAGAAAACTTTGTGGGAAAAGGAGAAAATGCTGGTAACCAGCATTTTCTCCTTTTCCCACAATGTTTTACAAAGGCTTCTTCCTAAGAGAATTGTGTGGTGAAGGGTGAATGTCCATTTCAGTAATAGAAAACATCAATCATGCAGTGCCATTACAAGTATTCAGTGATGGCCTCCCCATGTACAAAATGCATATAGAGCTCAAGGTATAAATCATCTATATGTAACTACTGATATTTCCTATATTACAAAATTTAGACTTGTCCAAATTGAAAGCATCTGCAGATGACATATTCAAAAGTAGTCCAAATGAACTGAGGATCTTTAGCAGGGTAGAAATCATTCTGGGAAAAAGAGAAAATGCAGATCTTAATGTATTTGGGAAACTCTTTACTAGAAAATGCTGATCTTGATGTACTTGGAAATTCTTTAGTAGGCAACAAACTGTCCATATTAGCCCTTTACCAAACAATCCCATGTTTTAACGACCCTAAGGTACAATCCTTTTCAAAGCATTGTAGGAAAAGAAGAAGATGCTGGTTACCAGCATCTTCTTCTATACCCACAATGTTTTCTACTCTCTCAAATACTGAAAATATCATTTGGTCCACATTTAATTTGTCGTCTGCAAATGCTTTCAATTTGGACAAGTATACAGTTTTGTTGTCTGGTCAAGAATTAAAAATATTGGCTGACAATTAATTACTTGGGGCTCAAATGATGGGATTTGTCTTTTATGGTTATGATGTAATGTGGGAAAAGGAGAAAATTCTGGCTACCAGTATTTTCTCCTTTCCCCATTGTTTTCAAAATCCTCCTTTCTCAGGGTTTTCAGAACACCGGATTGTTTGGTAAAATGTTAACCCTTATAGCGATAGATAAACCCAACAAACATTTTCAACATAAGAATAAGACCCAATGTTGTGTGGTATCAAGTGGTATTCTTCCAATAATATGACATGCACAGAAAAGGCTTTATGAGGGGAACCAAAATGGATATGTATACTGAATTTTAGTCCCGCTCTGTAATTCAATTTGGTTCTCTGTAATTTTCAGTCAGCTGAAATGCAACAGTGGCAGAATGACTATATGAGGGGAACCGCCATGGAAATGTATACAGAGTTTTTGTCCAGCTCTTTCAATGGCCTCACATTTCCGGAAGCAGCAGAGTAAGTCTCAGTATCTTAACTCTTTACCAAACGACAAAATTTTAGACTGGTCCAAATTGAAAGCAGTTGCAGACGACAAATTAAAGATGGCTCAAATGGCAGAATTTGTCCTTGATAGAGTGGAAAACCTTGTGGGAAAAGGAGAAAATGGTGGTTACCAGCATTTTCTCCTTTTCCCACAATGTTTTCAAAAGCTTTCTTTCTCCAAACGACAAAATTTTAGACTGGTCCAAATTGAAAGCATTTGCAGACGACAAAATGAATGTGACTAAAGAATTGAAATTTGTTTTAGGAAGGGAAGAAAACATTGTGGGAAATGGAGAAAATGCTGGTTACCAGCATTTTCTCCTTTTCCCACAATGTTTTCAAAAGGCTTCTTTCACAGGGGTGTTAAAAGTCGGGATTGTGTGGTAAAGGGTTAAGGGGCTTTTTGAGGGATGGTGCTTGAGCCCTTTTGTGGACAGTAATTTAACTCTGTTCCAAACTACAAAATTGTTGACTTGTTCATTTTGAAAAAAATTGCAGATGGCAAATTAAAAGTGGCTCAGATGAAAGAATTTTTCTTTGATAGGATAGAAAACTTGTGAGAAAAAAGAGAAAACACTAGTACACACAATGTTTTCAAAAGTTTTCTTACTTGAGGCCATTGAATTTATTTTACATTGCTGAAAAATAAAGGTTTTGAAAACATTATGAGAAAAAAAGAAAATACTGGTAAACACAATGTTTTCTACCTTTTCAAAGGTGAATCAAATCCTATGAGGCACATTCAGTTTGTTATCTGAAAATGTTGTTAGTATGGGGAGGTCTGAATTTTTCTTGTCAGCAAAGGGATAACTCTGTACTAAAAAACAGAATTTAAGCCTTGTCTAAAACATTGAAAGCATTTTGTTTGATTGATTGATTGATTGATTGATTCTACCACAGGACAAAATTTTAGACCTGTCCAAATTGAGAGCAGTTGCAGAAGACAAAGTAAAAGTGTCACAAAAACTGAAATTTATTATGGGAAGGGTAGAAAACATAGTGGGAGAAAGAGAAAATGCTGCTTACCAGCATTTTCTACTTTTCCAATAATTTTTTTCAAATGCTTTCTTTCTCAGGGTCGTTAACAGTCAGGATTGTGTGGCAAAGGGTTAATGCCATTTTAACATTATTTCAGTTATATCACAGTGGCCAGTGCACCTATCCATGCTTTCCTGGAGTTTCTTTTACCAGTTCTATGCCCAAAATTCTTCTCAAGCTACTGGCTGCTTCCCAACATTGCCATCATTGGCAATACAATGATTTGCAGTGAGAGTCGAATGAATCCTATCACAATCATCAATCCTTGAGAGAAGTTGGTGATTGGAACAAGCAAACCCTTTGTTTTCAAGTCCTGTATGATACTGTGCTACTGTGGCATTTGCAGATGCCAAAAAACTGATACTCAAATTATGAAATTTGTATCACAAAGGGGAGAAAACATGGAGGGAAAAGGAGAAAATGCTGGTTACCAGCATTTTCTCCATTTTCGTCAGTGTTTTCAGAATTCTTTATTCTCAGAGTCGTTAAAACTCTGAACAGTGCGATAAAGGGGTTATTAGTTTTACAAGGTGGTAGGCAAAAAGTGTTTGTAGGTATGGAAATGGGTGATCTGTCTTAGAACAATGGAAGCTATGATGGTATGATAAGAATGATATATGTCATAAAAAACCTACAATCCTGTAGATTTGTAACCTATCTACTATTTCCAAGGAAACTTGCTGTTTTATCTGTGGCTTTCCTGAGACTAATAATTGCTTTTGCAGTTGTTGTTTTCTTTTTTTTTTACCCTAAATAATTTTTCTGTACCCTCGATTTTTTAATTATCTTTATGCCCCATTGACATTTTTGTCTCTTTGTGGCTGAGCTCTGAGCCTGGTTTCACAAAAAAACTTAAATCTCTTATTTTGCTAAAATCTACCAATATACTATGTTTCTGACTTAAGTTGAATTTGGTATTTAAGACGCCTTTCACTAACATTAACATACTTAAGTAAGGTTCTCAAATCCTGAGCTGACACAACATGTAAGACTCAACTCAGCCAAATAAATTGACTTAACTCTTACCCAAACAACAAATTTTAGACTCTTTCAAATTCAAAACATCTGCAGACGATAAATTCAGGATTGATAGAACTGAGCTTAAGCTCTCTGATAGGGTAGAAAACATTGTGGGAAAAGGAGAAAATGCTGGTTACCAGTATTTTCTCCTTTTCCCATAATGTTTTCAAAAGCTTTCTCTTTTATGGGTGTTAAAAGTCGTCATTGTGTGGTAAAGGGTTAAATAATGAATTCAGTTTTTTTATGAAAGCGGGCCCAGTTGCTCAGTTAAAAGCATGAATATGCTGGTTTGATTCCGAGAGTGTTTCACCCTTTATTGTACGAAAAAATTTTGTGAACTTGTCTCAATGCAAAGCATTTGCAGACTACAAATTAAATGTGGCTAAAATGATGGAATTTTTTCAGTGAGTATAGCTCAGATGATGTGATTTGTCTTTGAAAGGGTAGAAAACATTGTGGTAAAAGGAGAAAATGCTGGTGACCAGCATTTTCTCCTTTCCCCACAAAGTTTTCAAAGGGCTTCTTCCTCAAAGTCATTTTAACTCGAGATTGTGTGGTAAAGGGTTAAATAGGGTGACATGTAAGAGAGTTGTATGTAGAGGTTTATTACATTTTTGTCTGACAGAATGAGGGATGGATGCCAGATGTGTGATAGAGATCTAAGTGTTGCTGAAGTGTGACTGATGTGGGATCTCCTCATAGATATTATACTGGAAGATAGTGCTTGTTCTTATTCTGAACCCTTTACAATACGACAAAAGTTTGGACTTGTACAAATTGAAAGCATTTGCAGGCAACAAATTAAATGTAACTCAAAAGGGAAAAGTTGTCTAAGAAAGGGTAGTAAACATTGTGGGAACAGAAGAAAATACTGGTTACCAGCATTTTCTCCTTTTCCACAGTTTTCAAAAGCTGTCTTCCTCAGAGTCATTAAAACTCCAGATTGTTTGCCAAATGGTTAAATATTCCTCTTTGTTTTTCATCTTATTATTGTACAGGCTCTTTTTAAGCTAATATTTTGGACATCTGATCAAAACAAAATGTATATTTGTGCTGCTCTGGCAAAATGGGGTTTAATGCATTCCTGTGATCCACGATACCATGAAAGTTATCACAGAATTATTTCTAACAATGGACTGAATCTTGAGGTGAACTGGTCCTTTGACATGCAGAAAATTGACCAATATCAAAAAGTTTTGACCCAGGTCGACCTGCATGATACTTTTTGCAGATGCAATGAACCTTTTCACAGAGCATGACTCATATAATCGAAACATGGTGTGTGAAAAGGGTGCTTAATGCATCTACAAAAAGTACCAACCTTTGTCGGCCTGGGCAGTCTGTGCAGGTTGAACAAGTCTAAAACTTTGTAATATTGTGAGATATTTAAGGAGAAATATCTTGTTACAAGAATTTCTTCTAATTAAGAAATAATCTTTCTATCATGGTTTATCATTCAATAAACCACAGTTGTGAGTTATGAGGCACAATAAATAATCCATGAGGGCGATAGCCCAAATGGGTTATTAATTGCGCCTCATAAATCACAACGTGGTTTATTGAACGATAAACCAAGATAGAAAGAAGATTATTTCGATTCTAACATGACCAACTCTTAATGAAAAGAAAACAAGTTCATACTTGGAGTAAAAACACGGATGCAGATTATATTCCATTGAATAACTCACTTACTTACTTTATACAGAATGATGTCACTCTATATAGAATGACATCACTCTATATAGAATGACATAGATTTTACCACAATTTCGTAGGACTGTGTTTATAGAGCCGAATTCACGTGTCATGTTAGAATTAAAGTTAGATCCTCTGCAACCCCCCCCTTTTCAAAAAATCTAAATCAAATTTGATGATACCGGTAGTTTTATAATTTGATAATCATTCTAAACAGTATATCTACATGTAGATGTTAGAAATCATTTGAAACAAGATGTCAGAAAAAAATGCAAATATTTTACTGAAACATGTAATACTATAAAACTGTAGGAGTTACTTAAAAGTCTGTCATAGGACTGTTCTATTCTATTTTCATTGTGCATGAAATCAGTGAATCATAAGGATTGATGGTTCAAACAATACTGAAAGAGAATTTCATTAAAAGATAAGAACTGGTAGCACATAAGTAAAATGATCATTTTATGATACAAAATCATCTTGATTGTTTTGTATGATTGAATACAATTAGTTTCTTTCTCGTTAAGATATACTGGCCAGTAAATGCCAGGAGTACGTTTCAGGTCCTCAATCACCCCTTGTTTCAGAGGTCTCCTTCAAGATGCAAAAAGCCAACTTGTGCAGATAGTAAGTTAACTTATTTCAGTAACTATGTTTTCTTCCAACAGACTGTGTTTTGCCAAGCTAAAGTTACTGTTGTTGGCCATTGAGGTGAGATCAGAGGAGGGAAAGGAGAGTACACTGGCTATAAACCCAGGGTCAAAGGTTAAACTGGAGACTGCCACCCAAGGGTTCTTTATAGCAGAGTCAGCAGAGGAAGTTAAAAGGTGACCATTGCTTCAAACTTAAACCTTTAACCACACGTTTCTGAGTTTTATTGATCCTGGGGAAGAAGGCTTTTGAAAACATTATGGGAAAAGGAGAAAATGCTGGTAACCAGCATTTCCTCCTTTTTCCACAATGTTTTCTACCAACATATGAAAGACAAAATACATTGAAACCCTTAAAGTGCCTTTCACGACTATAGTTGACAAAATGTGCAGTCTGATCTCTGATCTACACTGCTCACTTTGCTGAAACATCACACACCACAGGCAGCCACAAAATTGCAGACATCTGGGTCTTATTCTAGAGAGAAACTATCATTTGAGTTTATTTGGCACTTTTACTCTTTACCAAACGATAAAATTATAGACTTGTCCAAATTGAAAGCATTTGCAAACAGCAAATTAAATGTAACCAAAATGATGGTAATTTATATGTGAAAGTATAGAAAACTTTGTGGAAAAAGGAGAAAATGCTGCTTACCAGTACTTTCTCCTTTTCCCACCAGATTTTTTAAACGGCTATTTTCTCAAGGTCGTTAAAACTCAGGATTGTGTGGTAAAGAGTTAAGGGTTAATGTAATATCTCTGGTACATACAGTAAAAAGTTGTATCTGAACCTGCATAGCTCAGTGGTAAAGTGTAGGACTCGTAACCTGGAGGCCACGGGTTAAAGCCACACTGGATCCACTTGGTTTTTCATGGGAGTGTTCTTGGGCATGACACTTCTGAGCCCTAGCCTAGTACTGGTAAAACCCAGGAAATAAATGAATATGTGAGCTGTCACAGTGATATAACTGAAATAATGTTGAAAGGGGCATAAAACACTATTCAATCAATCCATCAATCATATATGAACTTGCATTTGATCCCCAATGGCAGCACTTGTATTAATGAAGGCGCTGGGTTTGTAAGAGTGTCCTTGGGCAAGACACTTCTGAGATTTATTGAAGGTAAAACCCAGGACACTCATGATTAAGTGAGTTGTCACCATGATATGACTGAAAGAATGTTGATACAAGCATACAAGCCCATTCAATCAATAAAGTAGTACTGATGACACCCGCGTAACATATAAATAGGTGAGCTGTTACTGTGATATAACAAGAATGCAAATGTTGAATAAATGTTGTGGATACTATTTAAGTCTTTACCAAACGGTTCCCTGTTTAAATTACTCTGTAGAATGAAGCTTTTGAAAACATAGCCAGAAAAGGAGAAAATAGCATTTTTGAAAATGTTTGCTAACCCATCAAGGACAGATCAAACTTTTTCAGTCACATTTCAGTTGTCAGCTGCAAATGCGTTCAATATAGACAAGTCTGAAATTAGTCTTGTGGAAAAGAATTAAATAAATACCTCTGCTTTTTTACAGGGCCTACTATTATTGCAAGAGTTGTCATTCTGAGGTACAGGATACTCGGATGATCAAGAAATGTAGATGTCGACCACGTAAGTTACATGGTGTAGTTATGGGAACTACTCAAACTGTGAAATATACCTCAACCCCCCAAAAACGTTTCTTTGCAATCGTACAATATTCACCAAAAAAATTAATTTTGAAATTTGTAAATACCAGTTTATAATCTTTAACAAACAATCCTGCATTTTTACAACCTTGAAAAAAAGGACCTTTCAATATTGTTGAAAATGGAGAATAGGCTGATAGCCAGTATTTTTTGCATTTCTCACAATGTTTTTTACCCTAACAAAGACTTTGGGAAAGGGAGAATAATCTGGTTACCAGAATTTTCTACTTTTCTGAGTGCTTTTTCTTTGAGAGCATTCTTTTCAGGTCATGAAAACTCAGTGTTGTTTGGTAAAGGGAATAGCAACTCTGGTTCTGTTTGGCACTCTACTGGTAACTCACAGAGATACACATTTGTTGAGAATATTTGCCACAGGTACAAGTTTAGACGAATGTCATGTATCCTCTTCACCTCGATTATCGTACATGTAAGGAGGCTGGAGTTCCGTGTATTTCAGAATCCAGCTTTTTATATGATGTCATATATTTTATAAATTGGACAGAACTTGATTTATCTTTGAATGAAATTTGGTCCAATTCTGTTGTTCATATCAACAGCATTTTTAGCACACCTGAGCACGAAGTGCTCAAGGTGAGCTTTTGTGATCGCCCAATGTCCGTCGTCCGTCGTGCGTCATCCGTCATCCGTCGTCCACAATTTCTTTAAACATCTTCTCCTCCTAAACCACTGGGCCAATCTTGATGAAAGTTGGCACGGATGTTCCTTGGGTGAAGCTCTACCAAAGTTGTTCAAGAGATTGAATTCAACTCATAACTCTGGTTGCCATGGCAACCAAAAGGAAAAAAAATAGCAAAGTCTTTGAAAATCTTCTCCTCTGAAACTAGAAGGCGTAGAGCTTTGATATTTGGTATGTAGCATCTCCTAGTGGACCTCTACCAAGTTTGTTCGTATGATGCCCCTGGGGTCAAAACTGGCCCTGCCCCGGGGGTCACAGTTTGGAACATAGGAACAAAGAAGGAAAACTTTAAAATTCTTCTTCTCTGAAACTGGAAGGCATAGAGCTTTGATATTTGGTATGTAGCATCTCCTAGTGGACTTCTACCAAGTTTGTTCATATGATGCCCCTGGGGTCAAAACTGGCCCTGCCCCGGGGGTCACAAGTTCGAACATAGGAACAAAGAAGGAAAACTTTAAAATTCTTCTTCTCTGAAACTGGAAGGCATAGAGCTTTGATATTTGGTATGTAACATCTGCTAGTTTACCTCTACCAAGTTTGTTCATATGATGCCCCTGGGGTCAAAACTGGCCCTACCCCGGGGGTCACAAGTTCGAACATAGGAACAAAAAAGGGAAAACTTTAAAATTCTTCTTCTTTGAAATTGGAAGGCTCAGAGCTTTGATATTTGGTATGTAGCATCTCCTAGTGGGCCTCTACCAAGTTTGTTCATACGATGCCCCTGGGGTCAAAACTGGCCCTGCCCCGGGGGGTCACAAGTTTAAACATAGGAACAAAGAAGGAAAACTTTAAAATTCTTCTTCTCTGAAACTGGTAGGCATAGAGCTTTGATATTTGGTATGTAGCATCTCCTAGTGGACCTCTACCGAGTTTGTTCATATGATGCCCCTGGGGTCAAAACTGGCCCCGCCCCGGGGGTCACAAGAAAGGGAAAACTTTAAAATTCTTCTTCTGTGAAACTGGAAGGCTTGGAGCTTTGATATTTGGTATGTAGTGAACCTATTCTAAGTTTGTTAGCCCACCTGAGTACAACATGTTCAGTGAGTTCAAAATTGGGTCACCTGGGGTCATAAACTAGGTCACTAGGTCAAATTAGAGAAATACCTTGTGGGCACTCTAGAGGCTACATTTATTGCTCAAATGACCTGAAATTTGGTCAGAATCTTTGACTTGATGAAATCTCGGATGAGTTCGAAATTGGGTCACCTGGGATCATAAACTAGGTCACTAGGTCAAATTAAAGAAATACCTTTAGGGCACTCTAGAGGCCACATTTTTTGCCCAATTGACTTGAAAATTGATCAGAATGTTTGTCTTGATAAAATCTCACATGAGTCTGAATTTGGGTCAACTGGGGTCATAAACTAGGTCACTAGGTCAAATTAAAGAAATACCTTTAGGGCACTCTAGAGGCCACATGTCTTGCTCAATTGATTTGAAAATTGTCTAAAATGTTTCTCTTGATGAAATCTAAGATGAGTTCAAAATTGGGTCACCTGGGGTCATAATCTAGGTCACTAGGTCAAATTAAAGAAATACCTTAAGGGCACTCTAGAGGCCACATTTCTTGCTCAATTGACTTGAAAATTGGTCAGAATGTTTGTCTTTATGAAATATTGGATGAGTTTGAAATTGGGTGACCTGGGATCATAAACTAGATCACTAGGTCAAATTAAAGAAATACCTTTAGAGCACTCTAGAGGCCACATTTATTTCTCAGTTAACTTGAAAATTGTTCAGAATGTTTGTCTTGATAAATATTTTGATGAGTTCTAAATTTGGTCACGTATGGTGATAAAGTAGGTCACTAGGTCAACTTACAGAAATTTCTTGTGGATGCTCTAGATGCCACATTTTAAGCTCAATTGACCTGGCAATTGGTCAGAAATTGAATTTTGCACGTGGAGTGAAATTTTGCCTATTGACTCAGGTGAGCGATCCAGGGCCATCATGGCCCTCTTGTTCGAGTAATGTTGCCATGTTGACCTTTGTAAAATTTTGGACTACTTCTGCTTGCTGCGTAAGAAAATTTCGGCATCTCGCTTAACCTTCGGTCTTGCGCGATACCAAATTTTCTCACGCTGCTCGAAGTAAATACAAGCACCAGGAAACTCACTACAGCATAATATTCCGTATTTATTGCATGCTGACTTGTATTTGAGCCATGCTCTGGCAAAACAAGTTTAATGCATCTCTGTGATGAATAATTCCAAGCAAGTCATCACGTAACAATAGATCCGTAAAATCCATTTTGTCCTTTGACATGCAGAAAATTTACCAAAAGCAAAAAGTTTTGACCCAGTGTTCAGCCTACAAACTGATATGGGTTGATCCTTTTTGCAAATACATTAAACTACCATTTCACAGAGCATGGCCCATTTATATCACAGCCTCATGTCTGAGAGATTACAGTGCTCACTTTAAAGAATGAAGGTTGTGGGTACAATTCTCAGCAGCATCATAACCAAAGGTTCAACTTATGTCTGTAATACCTTCCCTACATAAAAATGTGTTTAAAACAATTAAAACTTTTTTAACGAAATGAAACCATTATGTGCATAAATGTATTCGTCTTTACAGTTTCACCAAAGCGATTTCAATTAAGAAGAAGTACAAAAATTAATCCACATATAAAAATTAGTAAGTTAATGGATAGTGACAAACTCTCCATATAGACAGTAGTGTTCTCCTATGACTTGAAAGTTTTTCATGTATATTTCATTCTCTGTTGTGCAGGGATAGTTTGGTCCTGTCTACAAAACCATAAAGTACAGGGTGTCTGGAAAGTAAGGTAAAGCTTTTATACATTTATTGTATGGCTTTTAATTTCAGATAAAGACATGAAAATATATATACATGTATATAAAATATGTAAGTTTTTTGTGTGATAATTTCATTCAATTTTCATGACATTACACAGTTTTATACAGATTTCAAATCAGAAGTATCTTTTAGTAATTGGCGTCATTTTTTACTAAAATGATGTTATCACTATGACGGCCTTTTCTGCTCTTTCCTTGCCAAACGCGCAAGATGAAATTGTCAATCACTTTTGAACAGGTTCCAATATCAATCTGCTTAATTTTACTACTAATGTTCTTTAAAAATATGTCTGTGCTGGCTGGTTTTGGATTGTAGACCTTTGACTTCAAATAACCCCAAAGGAAGAATTGGCATGGGTTGAGGTACGGACCGTGCCCAGGCCACCATATTCCGCAATCCTTACCTTGGGATATCGTCTCGATATTACCCTACCACAGAATGTATCACATAAAAAGTCTATCACAGTAGCACTATCCTGCATAAATAATATTTAGCAATGTAGGGGAATTCTTTTGAAGCGCAGGAACAAACTTGCTTTTAAAAGCGATCGGTAGCATTTGGAATTAATCATGTTAAAAAACATAATGCCCAATAACATCGTGAAATGGCATTGCACACCATACTGTAAGTTTTTCACCGAAATGTGAATGTATTATGATATACATGTAATATTGGAATGTGTGCTAAAGTGACTGACAATGGCATCATGCGTGTTTGACATGGAAAGAGCATAAAAGGTCATCACATTCATAACGTCAATAATTACCAACATGACGCCAATTGTCAAAAAGGTACTTCGGATTTGAAATCTGCTTAAAAGTGTGTGATGTAATGAAAATTAAATGAAATTATCAGGAAAAAAAACTTACATATTTTATATACATGTATGTATATTTCTATATCTCCATCTGAAATTAAAAGCCATATTATAAATGTCCGAAAGTGTTACCTTACTTTCCGGACACCCTGTGTCTTCTTCACTAACAAACTGTAAAATAAGGCAACATTAGTAAGTGAAATGGCAGAGGAAACAATAGTGATTAGTATTCTTCTTTATCAAAGAGATGTGTAATTAATATGTAGTAAAACATTTACAAAATCCTTGAATTCTCTTTGACTAGATATTATATGGTATGTCTCCAAAAACAATTATTACTGTTTGTTTTCTTCATGACTAATAAAATTGTAGATGGTAAAAGGAAACTAATCTGTCAAGTAACAATTTTAACATGTGCTTCTTTCTTTATGAACCCATTATCTCTTGAATAATGAGATTCATATGTTTTTAGAGAGTTAAACAATTACCCACATACAGGATCTTACACGAGTGTTTATGTACATGTATTATCATTTTTTTCAAATGAGCTGACTTAGATTATATGATGCGAGCCTTGGCAAGTGTCATATACATATTAGTCAACAAGTTTGATTAGAATAATAATAGATAAAGACAAATGTAATATTCTGTTTATCACATAACATAAATGGCAGACAAAAAAGTATTCTTCATCATCACTTATATTCTGTATATACTGATTAGGGTTCTGTGTTTACAGATGTACCGCAGTTCAGTTTGAAATGTGTACATACACAAGAAGATAGTTCTGTGACATTAACATTGAAAGTAAAAATGAAACTGTTTATAAAGGGAGTAAATCATAATATTTTCGCAGTTTTGTTCCCTTTTCATAACTCATGTCACATTTTTTGTCGTTATTAAAGATGAAAATCATAACATTATCTACATGTATACGTCTTAGCAACAACAACATCATTTTCGGGCGAAATGGTGAAATGGTATAAATTCTGCCATGTGCTGTGGTTGGTTTCGTCAGCTTTATGGGCTCATAACTACGAAAATAACTTGAACCATGACCCAAAAAAGGATAATACATTGTTGTATTATCAAAAATAAGTCATGGGCATAATACACTGCCGGAGGAGTTTTTGTGTAATAAATTTTGATAACTGATGCGAGGTTTTCAAGGAAAAGAAATTTATCTTGTTACAAAAGTCATTTACCGGTAACCCCGTCCGGACCAGTAGTTTTTAGACTACATGATTTTGTATTTGTCACAGTTTGTAGTGGCTTTTGGATGAAATGATGCCTTGCACTTGAGTTCTTGTCTGCCATAATAATGAGCGACAGCAAGTTACGGGCAAAGCCCATAACGAGCAAAGCTCGTTTTGCGGTAACACCGTTCTAGATTTTTAAAAATGAAATTCCGACTTCGTTCTGGGTTTTAGTCTAAATCTAAATAGGGACAACTAAAAAACTGAGCGTCTTCCGGTTAGTCACACAGCATCACACATATGACAATCTTTCGCACATGTACCTGATTGGTAAAAAATGACAATAAATATCTACCAATCGAATGATTACTTAAAAATCATTATCAGTTTAATGAGTAAAGATTATCTAATTTCTTACTTACTTTCAGCATATTAAACGTCTATTTGTGTATGAACATACGCAATGATCTATGCTAGCAAATAGTGACGTCATAAATCATACTATTCTTACGTCATGCATGAGCCGTTTTTTCGCGGAAAATATTGTGTCGTAGAAATCATGACTAAACTAGTTTATTGACTGTTTCAAAATACTATTTAGAGAGAAAGCCGAATTTATGATCTGTGAAAAAGGGTCGTACTGCATTTGCAAAACTTTCGACCCAGGTCTGCCTGTGTAGTCTACGCAAGGTAACCTGTGTCAAAACTCTTTGCTAGATCTATTTTTCAACGTATTGAATGTCAAAGGACCAGCATGTATGCCTTTCGATTCAGTCAGTTATCATACAGTATGGATGTATAATTATGTGATGACTTTCTTGGTATCATACATCATGGACATGCATTAAACCATCTTTTACCGCAACATGGCTCAAGATTGTTGTTTGTTTGTTTTTTCCTTTTGTGTGTATATTCATTGCGGCGGCAAGTGCACCTACCATGCGTTCAGGACTGAAGTTCCTTTTACCAGTACTCTGTTCAGTATTCTTCTCAACCTACTGACGGATTCCTCGTAAAAGTCAAAGTCTCTCTTATATAGGTCTAGATCTACATGCAGTGAGGAAATATTTCCGTAAAATGGTCTTTACAAGTGTGTGAACCAATAATTATTCCAAGTTATTTTTCTGGATATAAATTAACGAAAGTGTCAAGGAACTGTCTTTCTTTTGTTAAGGAAATCAGGTACATCCACCCTATTTCACATGTACAAATCTACGAAACAAAAATGCTTTCTACTTTTGACAGCGTTCAAAATTAGTTTTGGCAAAGCCGGAATTCGAACTCACACCCTTTGATTTCAAGATCTAGAATCCAGCTCATCATTCGAATTAATACATTTATGTTCCACAAATCATTCACGTCGCTCATATTGAGGCTTTGCCTTTTTCATATTAATGTGTATAGAGGGTCAGCTAACACTTCTAGAAAGTACAATTACCCAAATACTGTGTGATATGTCTGTGTACGATAATCTCAGGTTTGAGTGTTAACACATAATTATGTGTGGAAGTTATAACCTCAAGTTTGTTTGATAGCACATATGTGTAGAAATAATAATCTGAACTTTGTGTGTTAACTCTTTACCAGACGGCAAAATTTTAGACTTGTCCATGGTGAAATCACTTGCAGATGACAATGATTGGATTTGTCTATGGTACAGTAGAAAACATTTTTAGAAAAGGAGAAAATGCTGTTAACCAGCAGCTTCTCCTTTTTGCCTTATGTTTTCATTAGCCTTCATCTTTGAAGTCATTAAAAGTCTCGATTGCATGGGAAAGTGTTAACACACTATTGTGTGTGGAAAAAGTAACCTCACCAAGCATCCTCAACAACATTCTTAGCCTCATTCTGACTGTAGAGAGGAACACAAGTTTTGATTAACTGAGCCAATAGAAACCATGTTCTTTTAATATGAGCCATGTTCTGGGAAAAGGGTGCTTAATGCATCTTCTTAAAGTATGAACCCATGTCAGCCTGCACAGTCTGCCCAGGCTGACATGAATCAAAACTTTTTGCTATTCGTAAATTTTATGCATGTCCATGGACCATTCAACCTCCATATCCAGTCATTTGTCACACGAAATGGATTTTATGGATCCTTAATTATGTGATATCTTGCTTTGTATAATGTATCATGGAGATATATTAAACCCCCTTTTGCCATAGCATAGCTCATATCTAGACATTTCTTGAGAATTGGATTAACCCTTTACCAAACAATCCCTGGATTTCACGACCCTGAAAAAGAAGCCTTCTGAAAACATTGTGGGAAAAGGAGAAAATGCTGGTAACCACAATGTTTTCTTCCCTTCCAAAAGCAAATTTGAATTTTTGATTCACATTTATTTTGTCGTCTGCAAATGCTTTCAATTTGGACTAGTCCAAAATTTTTTCGTTTGGTAAAGAGTTAAGAATGCAAATCTGAATGGCTGATGAATGGGGCCACTGAAGTTTTTACTTCTGTTTCTATAATATTATACAGTAGTTATGTTAGTTTGTATTCTTTTCTTTTATAGCATACTGTTGCAGACATAATTTTTGCTACCAGCCTTGGTCTTTCTTGATTAAAGTGTTGAGGATTTCAACATTAATTTTGATATCTTTGTAAACTTTTTAATGCACATCAGTGGCAATGTTTAGAAAAGGAGCAACTGCAGTATTAGGTACATTGCTATTATGTTGTGTTGTCGTTTGTTCAATTTTCTCCTCGTTCTCTTGGTTATTTTTTATCATTGACATATGTTTACATAAATAGGGAAAGTAAGTCTATGTATAATGTTGTAATAGATCTAATACATGTATTAGTAAACTAGAACTTTCTATGAAAACAAGTCATTGACAGAAAATTAAGTTATTTGAACTTAAATATGTGTCTAGATTTACTCAGATGTGTAACATTAAAGGAAGAGTGGAATGTTTTTGAAGGTGAAGGAAGCATATTCACCATCGATTCTATTAACCCTTTACCACACAATGACGACTTTTAACACCCCTGAGGAAGAAGCCTTTTGAAATTATTGTGGGAAAAGGAGAAAATGCTGGTAACCAGCATTTTCTCCTTTTCCCGCAAAGTTTTCTACCCAATCAAAGCAAAATTGCACCATTTGAGCCACTTTGAAATTGTCGTCTGCAAATGCCTTCAATTTGGATAGGTCTAAAATTTTGCTGTGTGGTAATGGGTTAAGGAATGAAGAGAATTTTCTTTTTTTTTCATGGAGGTATGAAAAAAAAAACCCTAATCACACTGTATGGAAGCGGTTTCATACAGTGTGATAAGGTTTTTTTTTTTCGTACCTCCATGAAAAAAAAGAAAATTCTCTTCATTCCTTATAATTTAATATTACAGACAACATACATCTATGGAAATAATTCAAACTGCATTCATTTTCTTTATTTTTAAATCCAACGTTGGAGTTTCTAAAGACCTTCCACACATATTTGTATGGCACAAGAATACAATAGGGAAGCGGTTTTCAGATCCCCAATACTGAAAATTAACCAATAGAACGAAAGTAAATGAACACAGCAGTGTGTAGGACCGGCAAAAGTAACCTTCAGCGAAAGTAGTTTTGGCACAACATGATTTTTTTTTTTCATGGAGCTATGAAAAATTTTTTTCAGCCAATCAGAACTTGCCAATGTTCATGAAAACAACTGATATTAAATTATAATACAGTAAAACCTTTTTTGGTGGCCACCTTTAATAAGCAGGAGACCTTTATTAAGTAAGCGTTTACTGAGTTCCCAGAGAAAACATATATCTGAACTAATTAAGCAAGGGCATTTTAAGTATTCATTCTGTCCTTGCTTATTACAGGTGTGGCTGTATTGTTCTAATTTTGCTAGTTGTTGAGGCATTCTGTTTCACCCAACCAGAAAAAATACAATTGAACTTAGAATGGATGGTGGCCCTGATTTAAACATGTAGGAGCCAGGCCATTGATGACTTTATTCAAAATGGTAAACATAAGTAATTAAACAGAAATTGAACATGATTGTGTCAACTATTTTCTGAAATGTCATTTTCATGTTTGGAAAAAGCTTCATAATTTATACATGTTGAAAATAAATACAATTTATTACTGTAGTGTCATATATGATTGAATAAGAGTAGATGGCTAGGAACTATATAGTCTAATTTTGTCATTGTAGTTGTCATTGTAGATTGCCCCTTTTGTGTCATCTTATCTTAAAGTGGTGTTCTTCAATATTTTATAAGATATTTTGGGCAAAACAAACTTAGAACTGCAACAATCTGACAAAAATACCCATTTTATTAGCTCAAAATAAACAAAGCCCTCAAGGATATGCTACTGTGATACCCCTCTCTGTGTTGTGCATTACTCCATGTTGTGCATTACTCCACATTATTTTACCAACTCTTCATGAAAGTAATTAGCAATCTTGGTTTTTATATAGGCTTCCAACAATCTCAAAACTTTGGTCACTATCGTTTAAGATATGTCACAGTTTCAAATTTTAAAAAAGCTTTATCATGTTGGTAGCAACATACATGTATTTGCTACATTCTTTATGAACTTGATCAGAATATTTTCTTTAAACATTGGAGAAAGGTTTGAATGTGGTTAATTACCGTATGTCTCAAAACAGGTTTGCTTTGTCAGGTCTTTTGAAAATAGTTTCTACCTTACTGGCCACAATTTTTAGTGGTTTTCAGTCTTTTTTTACGGTATTGACTTAAGTTTCTTATTGTCCTTCATATATAAAAAACACAGGCAAATTTGAATTCTTGCTTACAATAAACTGTGGTAAATTTCCCTTCTAATGGGAGATCATCCTGGAATAATGAGCAAATAAGTCTTTAAGCAAATTTTTAAGTAAAATACGAAAACAGCAAAAACAAAAAAAACTAGTCTAAAATTGGAACAAACTTTGGAACCTGAAATATATATTTAAATTAGTAACTGATATTTGTTTTTAATAACATTTCAGTTTTGTTGTTTTACTGAACTTTGAAATTTATTTCCTTATACAACAACAGTAGCAAGTAGGTACAATACTTCAGCTTAGAAGTTACTCACTTACTGAATTTGTTCCTATGTATATAGAGTGATCTGGTCTTTTTCCTCTTTGATAGATGTGTGTCACTAAAACCATTTGTCACATAATCCTGAGTTTTAATGACTCTTACAAAGAATACCTTTGAAAACTTTGTGGAAAAAGGAGGAAATGGTGGTAACCAACATTTCCTCTGTTTTCCCACAATTTTTCCATCCTTCAACACACAAATTTTATGATTTGAGCCATGTTTGATTTGTCATCTGCAGGTGCTTTTAGGAGCCTAAAATTTAATCTAGTAAAGAATTAACTCGTTACCACACACTCCCCAGTTTTAAGAGAAAAGGCCTTGAAAACATGATGGGAAATGGATTGATTGTGTTGGAGTTTAATGCCATTTTAACAGCTTAGATCATATCATGGCAGTCAGTACACCTACACATGGGTTTCCTGGCTTTCACACACCAGCACTGACACAACTTTCTTTCCAAGTCACTGACTACTTTTCTCACATGCATCAGAGGTGAGAGGCAAAAAAATACTGGACAAAAAGTGTGCCTTAACTCTTTACCAAACATTCACGGGTTTTTACAACTCTCAGAAAGAAGCCTTTTGAAAACATTGTGGGAAAAGGAGAAAATGCTGGTAACCAGCATTTTCTCTTTTTCCCACAATGTTTTCCACCCTTCCCAGAACAAATTTCAATTTTTGAGTCACATAAATTTTGTCGTCTGCAAATGCTTTCAATTTGGACCAGTCTAAAATTTTGTCGTTTGGTAAAGAGTTAATTGGGTGTCAAACTCACAACCACCATGTCACGAGTTAGATATGCTAACCACTGAGCTACCTTGCTGGGGGAGGTGAGAAATGGAGAAAATGCTGGTAACCAGCATTTTCACCTTTTCTCACCATGTTTTCTATCCTATCAGAGACAAAAATATTATTTGCCACAAGTTGAATTAGTTGTCTGCAAGGGCTTTCAATTTGGTCATCTGCTTTTTTAGCTCCACTGGCCAAAGGCCAGCGGGCTTATGTCATGGCCTGTTGTCCGTCGTGCGTGCGTGCGTGCATGCATGCTTAACTTTTATTTTAAACATCTTCTTCTCTGAAACTACCCAGCCAATTTTGATGAAACTTCACAGAAATGATCCTGCCATGGTCCTCTTCAGAATTTGAAAGAATTTAATTCCTTCAAAAACTCTGGTTGCCATGGCAACAAAACTTAAAAATATTGGAAATCTTTGAAAATCTTCTTGTCTGAAACCATAAGGCCTAGGGCTACTCAATTTGGCATGTAGCTTTATCTAGTAGACCTTTATCAAGTTTCTTCAAATTATAGCCCTGGGGTCAAATTTGACCCCGCCCTGGGGGTCACAAGTTTTGCATAGGTTTATATAGAGAAAACTTAAGAAATCTTCCTGTACCTAGCCATAAGGCCTAGGGGTTACCAAATTTTGCATGTGGCTTTATCTAGTGGGCCTCTACCAAGAGTGCCCAACTTATAGCCCCGGGGTCAAATTTGACCCCACCCCAGGGGGGTCACAAGTTTTACATAGGCTTATATAGAGAAAACTTTAGAAATCTCCCTGCACCTAGCCATAAGGCCTGGTGCTACCAAATTTTGCATGTGGCTTTATCTAGTGGGCCTCTACCAAGAGTGCCCAACTTATAGCCCTGAGGTCAAAATTGGCCCAGCCCCAGGGGTCACAATTTTTATATGGGCTTATATAGACAAAACTTTAGAAATCTTCCTGTACCCAGTCATAAGGCCTAGGGTTACCAAACTTTACATGTGGCTTTATCTAGTGGGCCTCTACCAAGAGCACCCAAATTATAGCCCTAGTCGAATTTGACCCCACCCCAGGGGTCAGAAGTTTTACATGGGCTTATGTAGTGAAATCTTTAGAAATTTTCTTGTTACTTACCATAAGAACTTGGGCTACCAATTTTAGTCCTGTCTCAGGGGTCTTACGTTCAAAACCAATTGGCCAAGTATTGTAATGTTTGTCATGTAGGGATTATATGTATTAGCCATTGGAGCGATACAGGGCCATCATGGCCCTCTTGTTTGTTATCTGAAAAAGGGTTAACTCATGAGCACCTGAAACAAGTTTGCAGTAGATGTCGACTTTAAAAACTTTCTTGTAAAATATGGAATCTTTAAACAGATAAAAATTCAGGGCATAAAAACTAGGGAAATGACTGTAGCAATGGAAGAAATTGCTCCATATAACATTTCTAACTTTCTTCACAGGGTTATCATAACCCCTAACCAAACAACAAAATTTAGAACTTGTCGAAATCCAGTGCAACTGCAGACGACAAATCAAGTGTGGCTTTATTACAGGAAAATGCTGGTAACTAGCATTTTCTCCTTTTCCCAGGATTTTTCCAATTTAAAGCTTTCTTTGTCAAGGTTGTCAAAAGTCAGGATTGTGTGGTAAAGGGTTAACTCTTTACCACATAATCTCGAGTTTTAACGACCCTGACAAAAAAGGCTTTTGAAAACATTGAGGGAAAAGGAGAAAATGCTGGTAACCAGCATTTTCTCCTTTTCCCACAATGTTTTCTACCCTTCCCAAAACAAATTTCATTTTTTCAATCATGTTTATTTTGTCATCTGCTAATGCTTTGAATTTGGACAAGTCTAAAATTTTGTCGTTTGGTAAAGAGTTAAGTATTCAGCTGCAAGAGAAAAAAAGTTGTCTGCTGATGGATAATTTCACAGATGATGTTTTTTAGTTTTATGATCTCTTCATTCATCTACTTCTTATGTAGGCTTCATTGTTTGTGTCAAGCTATTGTTCTTCTCTTACAATATTTTTCAAAAGCTTTTCTATTGCAGGAGTGTATCAAAATGTTTTTTGTGTGTGTTAACCCTGTACCAGACAGTCCCAATATCAAACAACCCAAAGATAAAAGACTTTGAAAACATGGAGGGGAAAAGGAGAAAATACTAGTAACCAGCGTTTTCTCCTTTTCCCACCATGTTTTCTACACCATCATAGACAAAAGCCATTATTGGACCCATATTTAACTTGTTGTCTGCAAATGCTGTCAATTTCGACATATCCAAAATTTTGTCATGTGGTAAACAGTGTATCAGTAAACTGTCATTGTCTTCATTCTTGATCCACCACTAATTGTGTATATGTATTTCAGTTCATCAAAAAGATCCAATTAAATGAGCTGCACAAGAGAAAATACTTGTTAGAATTGAGACAAAAGAGCACATAGATAGAGCAGAAGAATTGGTTACCCTATGTATGGTTCTCTGCAGATTTGGAAACATATCCAGATAAAAGTAAAATTGGTTACTCTATGTGTAGTTCTATGCAGATTCGGAAGCACACGCAAATAGAAGTGAAATTGGTTACCTTAAGTGTAGTTCTATGCTGATTTGGAAACATACAGATAGCAGTAAAATTGCATACTCAATGTGTAGTTCTATGCAGATTTGAAAACACAGGCAGAACACATGCAGATATTAGTAAAATTGGAAAACCTATTTGTGGTTCTATGCAGATTTGAAAAGAAAAAAAGTCATGCAAACAGTAGTAAAATTGGTTTCACTAATTGTAGTTTAATGCAGGTTTTAAAGCAGATGCAGATAGGAGTAAAATTGGTAAACCTACATGTGGTTCTATGCAGATTCGAAAACAAATGCAGATAGGAGTAAAATTCGTTCCACTATGTGTGTTTGGATGCAGATTTTAAAATGAATGGAGATAGGAGTAAAACTGGTAAATCTAGGTCCAGTTCTATGCAGATTTGAAAAGCTTCTTTTGGCTTATTTATATATTTCTGAATCATTCTTTGATAGAAAACATTACTTTTTTGGTGTGTAATGCATGCATTTTCTTGTTTTTTTTTGTTTTTTTTCTTTTTTTTGTTCACATACTATTTCAACCCTTCTTGCATGATAGATTGTGATTTAAAGTATTTGCTAATAATATATTTACGCACATTCAACATAAATGTGCATGGAAGTTTATCCTCTGTCAGTTTTACTGTTTAATTTGACAGAAATACAGTTTACAGTACAATACATGTTCATTTGCTTGCAATGAGTAAAGATTATCAAGTAGTAAGTTAGGTATTTTGTAGAGCAAGCATAGATTCGGTAAATATATACAGTAACTATTTTCTCTTTTTTTGCTTTTCAGATCTTTAACCTTTACCAAAAGATAAATTCTAGGACTTACGACCTTAGATTTGACATGGATCCAATTGTTAAATTCATCTGTGAAAGAGTAAAAAAACCATTGTGGGGAAAGGAGAAAATGCTGGTTACCAGCATTTTCTCCTTTTCCTACCATGTTTTCAAGCCCTCTTCTTCAGGGTCTTCAAAACATTGGATTGTCTGGTAAAGGGTCAAACAAGTTTTCAATAAATTCATTTTCTACTGCCTCAATTATCTCACAGCGGCAACCCAAAGTCAGACCTCCCATCCATTCTCACTGAAGGACAAAGGAATTTTCAAAAAGGCACTGGGAAGTGGTGGTGGTAACATGTAAGTTTGTTTTTACTTATGAGCTATTTGGGAGGGCCAAACCTGGGCTTTTATAATTCAACCATCAATTAAAAGTCCTATGTTTCAACGAACAAGAGAAACATGGCTTTTGAAAACATTGTGGGTGAAAAAGGAGAAAATGCTAGCAACTATTATTATTGCCATTTCCCTGCTATCTATCCTGTTAAATTTTGTCATTTGAGTCACTGTTACTCTGTTGTGTCTACTTAATTTCATTTCAAGACAAGTCTAGGATTTTGCAATCTGGTGAACAGTCTAATATAACTTGAGTGTAACCATGTTAGCTTTAGGCACTTTGTTTCTTGGAATTAAGGCTCAATCTTTAACAGTTATAACTTAATTGTCTGTGCCAGTTTGTTGAAAAAGGGGTGTAGTATACCATCATGTACATGAAGTCCAATAATGTGACATGAGGGTTGGCTGCTTGAAGTCAAATAGTAGTTTTGTCTGTTGGTAAGGGCTGATATTTTATTTACATTCAAACAATTCAACTTTGTCTGCAGCAGGAAGAGGAATCCTTTTGCAGGAAGTAAAATGTTTTTTTTTCATGGAAAGTCCATAATATGCATTTTCATAGTAAGTCAGCATAAAAATGCAGATTGTAACACTTTAAGTCATTATACAGCCAGACTGTCTGGCTAGATATTGGACAGTGTAAATTCATAATTAGACTTCATGCATTCTATGCAGTCTAATTTTCATCTACACTGTTTGTAAATGCACCGTAAGATGTCCTCAGGACATTCTAAAACAGACCACACCATTACTGATAGAAAATAGAAAAGTATTTTTACTTGCCTGAAAATTTCAGAGAGGAGAGCGCTCTAGAGAAATGGATGATGTTGACGACGCAGGTTCATCGCCTTTCAATGTATAACAAACTTTGTCCGCTCCACAGAGCATGTTGCCACACCAAGCTTTTCATCAATGAACTCTTTACCAGACAACAAAATGTTTTACCAGACTATTCTGACCAGACTTGTGTGTGACACAAATCAAGGGTATATGCAAATGTAAATGTGGCTCATACAAAGAGATGTTTTTGAAAGGTAGAAAACACTTGGGAAAATGTGAAGTGTGCTGGCTACCAGCATTTTTCTATTTACCCATGTTGTTTTTAAAAGCAGACTTACCAAAGGTTGTAAAACATTGGCTTGTTTGGTAATGGGTTCATTTTTCCAATCAGAGCCCTGCTTTAATTGTTATCATCACAACTAACTAACTTTGATTACATAGCGGTGTCTTACAATACAGGCTAATTTTAGAACAATCAAAAACTTGTGCAAGTGAGGATAGGGGAAATAAGGAAGGGACAGAATAAACATTTTTAGCTTTTTTGAACAGAAAGTGCTCAAGGTCAGCTTTGTGATAGTGCTGTATTCTTGAGTCACTTGTCAGGCGTCAATTTTTACCGAGCGTGCACTCATAAGACCACTCTCAGTTGAAGAGTAGCTCAAATATTAAAAAACCTTGTATGCTTTCCAGTTGCTGCATTTTATGAGTAATGAATCTAGGTATCTCTCTGGATTATATCTAGGACAATTTTTAACATAGTTTAAGGTACCTTAGGTTGGGAAAAAAAAAGGGGGGGGGGGGGTCACAAGGTTCCATTAAAGAAAATCATTGTTTATGCTCTAGAGACAATGTTGTTTTCACTCAAATTTATGTGGAACTTAACGAGGCTGTTTGCCACATGTATAAGTTTAGAAATGGTCATCTTTGGTCACAGGGTAAAATGTAAGAAGAATCTTTCATGTGCTCTTGAAATCACATTTGATACCCAATACCAGTGAAATTCAGGTAGGATTATTTGTCTTGAATGTCTATCTTTCAACTTTTAACCATGAGATACAAAGTAAGTCAAATTTTGAAAAAAATTATTTGCCTTCAAGAGTCCTAAGTTAAAGTCTACAGCTTTTGAAATGTGGTCAAAATGTTTGTCTTTAATGGATCGTTGACATATTGGAATGTTTGATACACGGTTGAGGCAAACTTTCTTACATCGATTTTTCGCCACTCACCTCTGATGCATGTGAGAAAAGTAGTCTGCGACTTGGAAAGAAAGTTGTGTCAGTACTGGTGTGAGAAAGCTGGGAAACACATGTGTAGTGCATTGATGGCCATAATATGACCTTAGCTGTTGAAACGGCTTTAAAACTCCAGTACAACCAACCAACCAACATATTGGAATATGGATCATCTAATGTCCAAAAGTTGGTCACTTGTTCAAATACATGTATTAGACAAACCTACTGTGTTTTTCAAAAGTCATTTTAGCTGCACAGTGTACATGAAATTCAGTCAGATTGGTAGTCTTGATACTTGGTAACATTTTGTTTTTAACTTAGTATTATTTTCTTGAAGTTTCAAATAGTCAGGTGAGCAGTCAGAGGCTATTTTGGCCCTCTTGTCAAATTTACCTGGAATATTTCAGAAAAAAGTGGCTTTTGAAAAAAGCAATAGCTCCTTTTCAATCAATATTTTCAGGAAAACTGTCAACTGCAGGAATGTTATAACTGATTGTATTATGAAAATGTAACTCTATACCACACAATCCTGAGTTTTAAAGATCTTAACAAATGAGGCTTTTGAAAACATAGTGAGAAAAGGAGAACATGCTGGAAACCAGCATTTTCTCCTTTTCCCACAATGTTTTCTACCCCAACAAAAATAAATTCCATCATTTGAACCACATTTAAATTTTCTTCTGCAAATGCTTTGAATTTGAACTAGTCTAAAATTTTGTCGTTTGGTAAGATGATATGATATCAATACTCACAAAATTTACAGATTATTTATAAGAATCTTTGGGCAGTGTCTTTACCATTTCTTGATATTTTTGCATGTCTACACGATGCAGACCACATTCACATAATAATAATAATTATGTTCTATTGGACCCATCTCCTGTATTAAAGATCTGCTTGGCATTTTATGATAAATATATTTTTTTCCCAAGATATTAAATTTTCATGTCCCTTTGTGATGACTCCAGCAACTAACTGTTCTCCACTTTTAACCCTTTGCCAAACAGTCGTGATCTTGAGGAATAATAAAGCTTTTGAAAGAATGTTGGTGGCCAGTATCTTTTCCTTTTTCCAACAACGGAGTCTGCTCTATCAGGGCAAATACCATTATTTTAGCAAAATTTAATCAGTTGTCTACAATTGCTTTGAATGTGGACAAGTCTAAAATATCATTGCCTGGTATAAAGAGTTTAAGTTGTAAAGATTCTAACCATCAGACGTTTTTGCTGTGCCATCTTTTGGGTCAGCGGATTGATTACCTTTTTATTTTGTTTTGTTTTACTTTGAAGTTATTTTGATGGTCATTTTAAATCTTATCTTGAAGCAGAAGGATAACTTTAACCCTTTCTCAAATGACAAATTTTAGACCCTTCCAAATTGAAAGCATCTGCAGACGACAAATTTGAAAGTTGAACAAATAAATTGGAGATTTTTGACAGAGTAGAAATCATTGTTGGAAAAGGAGAAAATGATGGTTACCAGTATTTTCTCCTTTTCCTACAATGTTTTCAAAAGCCTTCCTTCCCATGGTCGTGAAAACCAGGGATTGTTTGGTAAAGGGTTAAATAGTATAAACCCTTATCCTGCTAAATAAGTGCAATGAAATTTTCAAACCATTAGTATAAACCAAGATTTTTCTATTTCAAGATATCTCCATATTGGACAGTGTAGATCCAAGATCAGACTGCATTTTGTGCAGTCTGATCTTGATGTACACTGTCCGCCAAAGGTCCTCAAGTCGCACGAAGCAGCCTAAGGGTTAATTATTTGCTGAGGACAGCTCAACTCTCTGCCATGTGAGAAAATGTAGGAAGAGATCATAATGTAAGCATTTGCAAATGACAAATTACATGTGCCATAAATGATGATTTCTGTCTTTGATAGGGTAGGAAAACATAATGGGAAATGGAGAAAATGCTGGTTACCAGCATTTTCTCCTTTTCCCACCATGTTTTTAAAAGCCTTCCTCTTCGGTGTCATTAAAAGATGGGATTTTGTGGAAAAGAGTTAGGGTGCTTAAGGACAGTGATAATCAAGCTTGGACTGGACAGAATATGTGGCTTGATCAGGAAACTACACTGTTGGATATTGTGATATGTATTTTTTGCCTAAAAGTTTTTTATTCCTTTTCCACACAATCTCGAGTTTTCAAGAATGAATCAGAGATGACTTTTGAAAAAAATCGAGGATAAAGGTAACCGGCATTTTCTTCTTTATCCTCAATGTTTTCTACCCTCTTAAAGACAGAAATCATTAATTGAGCTACATTTATTTTGTTGTCTGCAAATGCTTTCAGTTTGGTCGGGTCCATATGTAAATACTGTTGCGGATGAAAATTTACCTATATGCCACAATGATCTTGACAGTATTCTATTTCAAGACAGAAAAGGCCAGGAGGTGAACAAGATAACCCTGTGCAAAACAATTGCAAGTCCTAAACACCCTGAGGAAGATTTATGAAAACATTGTGGGAAAATGAGAAAATACTGATAACCAGCAAACAGTGTTTTCTACCCTTCCAAAAACAAATTTCTCATGCGTGCTGTATGTGGATATATGTGTGTCAGAAAAATTGCAAATTACCAATTACAGACATTTTACAGACATTTCAAAAATTTCCACATCACAAAAATTTCTGCTTAGACAGTATTTGTCACCTGCAAATGTTTTCAATCAGACGAATCTAAAATTTTGTTGTTTTGTTACAAAAAAAAGTGCAAATCTTATGTTAAATCTGGCATGTACTTTTCTGTTTGCCTTTCAGGCCAACGAGTCCTGGGAAAGCCCTGCAACCATTGGAGAGAGAGGATACAGAGATTCCACCGGCGCCCTGGAATCAACAGTCAGAGAAAGGCACCAGCAATACAGATGAGCCAAGGAAATTTGATTCTACTGGAATGTTTCACTGGTGCCCAGCTCGAAGTTTAGAAGAGGCAGTCATAGTAAGTAACTTGTAAATGCAGCATGAGTAACCAGTTATTGTTCTAGCAGTGTACTGAAAGACCAGCGATCTGATTTGCCCAGCCAGATCTCCTCATGAGACAGATTGTAATCATATTCTGTAATTCCATTGATCAATTAGAGGTTTATAGAAGACATTTGTTGTCATATGCTGTAAAGAAAGATGGAATGCACGTTTTCTAACTTATGGGGAATTCTTTGCTAGAAAGGTAAGAGTACATGTATCTGATATTTATTTCAGTATAGCTGTCATGACAATCATGTATGCATGTCTGTATTCTCGTTAAGTTTTATTTAACAAATAGATTTTACAACACAAAAGAAAGCCTACTTTGCAAACCTAGCGTAATTCAGCTTCTCATTGAATACAAGATTCATAGTTGAGATGAAGTCGGTTTCAACCAGTAATATTTCCATCTTGCAGCAGAACACTTTGAAAACAGTTTAGCAGAAGGAGACACTGCTCCTTATCAGTTACCTCTCTTTTACCACAACATTTTGACATGTTTTCACATACTAAACAGTAACAGTTACTCAATATGTTGATTACCAAAATGTTACAAGGATGTTTTTGAAGAAGTTATCTGCTGCGAATTTGTTTCCGGAAGTAATCAAAGATATACAAGAAATATGTATGCTAGAGGAAAACTACAGAATCGTAGTGAAAATAAAGTCAATTTTCATATTCTTTCTACAGGACAGAAATAAGGCGGCCATGACAGTTTTATGTAACCATGTGGTGGTGTGCTTGTTTGCAGACTCAAATTCACCACTGATTGGGTTACGGAATCTTGTGATGCCACTTCGCGCCAGTAATTTTCACTTCAATGAACTGAAGCATGTGGTGATCGTTGGAAATTTGGAATATTTGCAAAGAGAATGGAAAACATTACAGAATTTTCCCAAAGTCCTCATTTTACCTGTAAGTAATACATTCATTTCCTTTTTGTGATGAGCAGATGATTTAATCTAACAGTGGGTATCACATTATGGCACAGTTGTTACAGACTTGAGTTTGTGATCAACAAAGCCAAGTGCTGTCTCAAAATCTGCACTAGCAGGGCTGATTAAGTGGTAGTGTTCATGGGCAAAGCGCTGTAGAGCCCCATTCAAGGAATGCTTTTGCTGTGATTTGACTTAAGTACTGAGGAAAATAGTTTTAATTCAGATCTTAATAAATCACACATAGATCTGGTAGATCAGGGGTTAAAATTGAATCCCTTGCTCAGATAGTGCTCTGTTGTAAGACTGATGAAAGTCGTTAACTAATGGGTAAAATTTTTTTCTTCTTAACATTGCTTGGACTGTGAACAGTTGTTGGGAAAATGTGGGTAGTTCTGGTAAATGAACTTCAGAGATTCATGGATAGGTCCACTATTTGAGAACTGTTGTTGAATACAATCTAGGGATACAGGATTAAGAACTAGGGAGAATACACAAGATTGATATCAGTAGACTTGGTACTAATATGGACTGATGTACTCTAAACACTACTTTTTCAGGGTTCACCCTTGAACAGAGCCAACTTGAGGGCTGTCAATATCAACCTGTGTGATATGTGTGTAATACTGTCTGCTAAAGACAAGAACTTGGATGATCCTCATCTTGTAGACAAAGAGGCCATTCTTTGCTCACTCAATATAAAGGCCATGACCTTTGATGACAGTGTGGGTTTAATACAGTCCTCTTCTCCTAATAGTCCAGGGCATGCTACAGGTAAGTGGTTGTATTCAACTGCATTTTTCATATTAATTTTTCAAAGCAAAAAACTTCTGTCACTGCAATAGATGATTTTGGAAAATTTATGTGAGAAATGAAAACTTCCATAATACATGCAGTATGTAGAGAAAAGTACTACAACTTGCTTTCAGGCTACATTCATCAATGATTCACACATTGTTCTAATTCTAGATTGCAAGACGAGCCATCTGATTGGCTGAAACAACAAGATGGCTTGTCTTTGAATTTAAAACTGGATTGTTGGGTGAATGCAGCTTCAGACGTTCTGTCTGACCCATATCTCAGAATTTAGAAAGTAATAAAACATTTGAAAATAACAACTGAAATTTATCCCAGAATTACACCTTCACAACTTCCCCAAAGACATGTCTGTAGAGAAAATACTTCAAATCAAGAGAAAAATAAAGAATGATTGTAGGAGCAATGGTCTGGCAAAAAGGGGATTCAATGCATCTTAGTTGTGCATTAATCCAGACAAGTTGTTGCATGATATGCACCCATTTTGCCTAAAAAACCGGCTGAATTATCAGGTAGAATGATCCTTTGACATTCTGAAAATTTATCATTGGCAAAAAGTTTTGACCCATGTCAGTACATGCAGGCTGACATGAGTTTATATACTTTTTGCAGGTGCATTAAGTTTCCTATTCACAAAGCAAGCCTCACTTGTTTTTTTGTAAAATCATGATGTTATCTCACTACATGTGAATAGAAATAGCTCTCTTATGAGTGGAAAAGCTATGATTGAAAATAATGAATTCTGGTGTTCACAAACAAAATGTTTTTTTCAATGTTAATTTAACAGTTATCAAAATGCTTTCATGCTAAAACAATCACAAATCAAATTTTGTTCTTAGTCTCAGTACATGTATATTTCTACAGGACAACACAACATTTACATGTATGATAATATTGATAACAAAACAGGTTTTCCCTGTAGTTTGATGTTATTGAGATTAGGAGGAATAACTCTTCAGTGGCTCAAATTTCTTGTCTTATTCTGCAATCAATGGATCATTATATTTTCAGATTTTTTGCCACCTGGGTTCATGCAAGTCAGCAGCCCTTCAAAAGCATCAAGACGAGGATCAGCCTGTGGGTCTAATGTACCACTCATCACAGAGTTAGGTGAGTAAATGAATACCATCAGACTACCTCAGCAAAATAAAGTTATTGCGGGTTTTCAGGAATCAGCCTGTTCCTTTGTCAGTTCATGTGGCTGACTGTCTGTCCATTCATCCATCAAGCCAGCTACCAAGCCTGCCAGCCATCCATCCGTCCATCCATCCATCAACCAGCAAGCCTGCCTGCCATCCATTTATCCATTATTCAGTTCATCTATCTGTTCATCTATCCATTCATCTGCCTGTTCATCCATCCATTCATCTGCCTGTCCATCCATCCATCTATCCATAAGTCCATCCATCCATCCATCCATCCATCCATCCATGTGGAACGATTCAGAATTTAGTCACTTGTGTAAACATAAATAAATTACTGATATATAAGGTGTAAGGGATAAATACATATATAGGAAATCTTTGATTTAAAACTGGAAACGTCACACAGTGATTTCTTTGATGGCCTCCAGAAAATGAAATGCATTTTCTATCACTCACAATCTATTCAACCTCTGTAACCCTTCTAGGCAACAGTTGCCATGAAGATACAAGAATGATAATAGTTCGATAGAATAAAGATGAACTGGATGAACTGGCTAAAAACGAGTATAGATTTATCTTCAATCTGTAACACACAACTCCAAGTTTTAACAAGCCCGAGAGAGAAGGCTTTTGAAAACATTGTGGGAAAAAGATAAAATGCTAGTAACCAGTAATGTTGTATGGTAAAGAGTTAACATCATATGTTTCAAGTCTGGCACCACTAAGGTAGCTAGTCTAGGACTTTTATTCACCCTTATCTCTTTACCAAACGACAAAATTTTAGACTGGTTCAAATTGAAAGTATTTGCAGACGACAAAATTAATGTGACTTAAAAATTTGTTCTGGGAAGGTAAAAAACATTGTGGGAAAAGGAGAAAATGCTGGTTAACCAAATAATAATCTTTTTTTAAAGCCATAAGGAGAAAAGCTTTGGATAGATGAAGGGAATGGGAGAAAATGGTGAAACAATTATATTCCACCCATTCAAAGACAGGTCCATCATTTGTGCAACGTATAACCCTTTACCAAACAATCCTGAGTTTTTATGACCCAATAAAGAAGGCATTTGAAAACATTGTGGAAAATGGAGAAAATGCTGGTACCCAGTACCCAATACAATGTTTTCTACCCTTTCAAATTTAAATATCTTAGTCAAATTTATTTTGTCATTTGCAAATGTTTTCAATTTAGACAAGTCCTGAATTTTGTCATTTGTTAAAGAGTTAACTTGTGGTATGAACATGCATACAGTGTGGATGAATCAAAAATTTATTATCTTGTAAAGAATTAAAAATAGATTGTTTACATCCTTCTTTTTAATTCATAGCCAATGACTCGAATGTACAGTTTTTAGACCAGGATGATGAGGATGATCCAGACACAGAATTATACATGACCCAACCATTTGCTTGTGGTACAGCATTTGCTGTCAGTGTGCTAGACTCACTCATGAGCACTGTAAGTATCTTACAGAATTGTCTTGTCAAAAGCTATCAATCTGATACCAGTAAAGGCACAGTTGTGGCCAAAAGTAAATGCATCAAAATCTTAATCATAGCATTCAAAAGTATGTTGTGATGATGACAAACTGTTATTGTATGTTTGGTGCAAGTGTTAGTCGCTGGCAGAAAAAGTAATTTTAAAACAAGGTAAAAAGTTGCCAAGTCAATCTTTCTTTTGTTAACGTTTTACCTGGTTACTAAATTTGTTTTTCTGCCAGCAACTAACACTTCAGCACAATACAATAACAGATTGTCTTCTTCACAATAAATTCAAAAGTTTTAAATAGTGAAAATGGTTTGATTTAAATTTAACTGTATTTTAACACCCACATTGTTTACCATTGGCCACTTCTAGGCCTTTCATGTTTGGTGCAAGTTTTGGCATAATCCTTGGAAATGTGACGATGGAGACTCTACTTGGCATTTTTGGGGTATATTGAAAGAAATTTATGGAATGAGTATTAAAATAGTGAATTCACAAGTCCTCCATCAATTTTGTGTATGACTTGTATTTGAATTGTCACAATGTTATCACAATGAGACATGCAATCCAAGTAATGGAGTGGTGCAGGGTCATTTTGGCCCTCTTGTTTAATATAACTTTAGTTTTTCAAGAATTAATGATCTTTCTTAAAGTTCTGAAGATGTACATGTGCAGATGAAATAAGCAAATTACCCGATTAATTCTTTATTGTACCATCCCTAGATTACAGAAGTCTGTGAAAGATGGCTTTTGAAAGCATGATGGGCAAAGAGAATACGCTGTTTACTTTCAATACTTTCAATTTGGACAAGTCTAGTATTAAGGTGGAGCGCCGTAGCTCAGCCAGTGGTAGCATAATTATAAGACTTGAAATCAGGGAGTTTCTGGTTTGAACTGTGTCTTCTTGTATAGAGTTAACTTGTACAGTTTATGTCTCTTTACAGAGTTACTTCAATGACAATGCATTAACACTGATAAGAACACTTATAACTGGTGGAGCAACACCAGAACTGGAACAAATTCTGGCAGAGGGTGCTGGTATGAGGGGAGGCTATTGCACTCCTGCAGTGCTAGCCAATAGAGATCGGTGTCGAGTCGCTCAAATATCATTATTCGAAGGACCACTTGCTCAATACGGGGTATAGTATTCTATATTCTTGCAATATAGTCTTTGAACACTGTCAGACATAGTTGATTTCAACCCTTGACAGCACAGCAAAATTTCAGATTTGTCCAAACCCGAAACAATTCCAGATGCCAAATTCAGTGTGGCAGGAATGACAAAATTTGTCCTTGATAGGTTAGAAAACATGGTGGTAAAGGAGAAAATGCTGGTTACCAGCATTTTCTCCTTTCCCACAATGTTTTCAAAAGGCTTCTTTCTCAGAGTCTTTAATTGTCAGAATTGTGTGGTAAAGGGTAAATATAAACTGATGCATTCTATGTGTTTTAGAAATGTCTTTTCTGTGGAGTCTGATTTTGGATGCACACTATACGATATTATATGTCAGAGATATCCCTGGCAATGACAACCTTGACATTCCAGAAAAGTTCCTTTGTTTTCTTATTTTATTCATGAGAATTTATAGAGGATATTTGGGGGTTTTTTTGGTGAAAGATCGAAATTTATTTCTTCAAGTGGACATCATCGGTAATATTTTCATGAATGGCTGTGCCACTCATGAAAATATTATCGAATGATGTTCATGAGATGAAAAAAAATTCGATCTTTCACCGAAAAAAAACAGCAACAATATTCTATTTATTTCAAGCTTCTAACCCCTTTTTTGGGGACTTGCATAACAATCCAGTACAGTTCTTTTCGGTAATTCCCTCGGCATAACGATGCATTACAATATTACATAAAGCATAAGAACTGTAGGGTAAATTATGTCATATGTCCATCTGGTTGCGTGACACGCACTGTTTACCTAGGTAAATAGTGCACGGAAATTACTGTGTCAGCCTTCAATTTTAGAGTTAAAAAAATAAAATTGGTATTTTTCACTGGTGGTAACCATAAAATATCGAATAATATTCCACCGTTATTTCTCGATAAACTACTAAAAAGTATGAAATAAAGTTCCATCTTACCCCCTTAATCCAACAAAATCATGTTTAATCCTTTCCCACATGGTAAGTTTCAGACTCTTTCAAAGTCAAAACATCTGGAGATGACCAATTCAGAGTTGGCACAAATGAGCGTAAGTTTTCATAGAGGATAGATAACATTGTGGGAAAAGAAAGAAAAACTGGTTATTCAGCATTTTCTTCTTTTCCCATAATGTTTTCAAAAGTTGTCTCCCAGAAGGTCATTAAAACTCGGGATTGTGTGGTGAAGGGTTAAGCGACCAGCCCGCATAGCTCAGTTGGTAGAGCGTAGGACTCATGATCATGAGGATGTGGGTTCGATTCCCACGGCTGGCCATCTAAAATTACTAATAGTCTTTCGGATGAGACGTTAAACCGAGGTCTCATGTGACGGTGCTATACACCGAGCACGTTAAAGAACCAGGCGTAACATAGGATGGGTTTCGTCCTGTATCTTGCACTATCCCCCGTAACAAGACTAACAGCCTTCAGGGGGCGTCGCCCATATGGGAAACCGGTGGCGACGATAAATAAACGCAAAGTCACGGAAGGGTTAAGCAACCTGGAGGAAAAAGGCTTTTGAAAATATTGTGGGAAAAGGAGAAATACTGGAACTAGCATTTTCTACTATGTCCACAATGTATTCTGCCCCTTAAAAGACAAATTCTATCGTTTGAGCAATATTTGATTTGTTGTCGTTTTCAAATTATTTCAGTATGTACGAGTCGGAATTCTTGTCACCTGGTTAATCTTTGATACAGTATGTATGACAAAAATGTTAATTATTTAATTTTTTTCAACACAGGAGGGAGGAACATATGGAAACCTGTTCGTAAATGCATTAAGGAATCATAGTATACTATGTATAGGGCTGTATCGCTTTAGAGACACGTCGGCATCGGAGAAAAGTCCGTCATCTAAACGCTACGTCATTGCAAATCCTCCGGAAGATTTTAAACTGCTGCCCACAGATCAGGTGAACAGTTTTCTTCCTGCACTGTTTTCATTTTCTCTAACTTATCCTTTATTAACAATTTAATGCTTTTTCCTGGCTTTTAGATTTTTCCTGATGCTTATTTATATAGTTTGAATTAATCAAAGTTTCACATTTTCATGAAAAAAAGGGAGAAAAAAGGTGCAGCATTTCAAATTTCAAACCAGTCTGAAATTGGAATTTTTTTTAATGTATTTCATCCAGACACAGTTTGTTTTACACAATACAGGCTGTGTTTAGTTGTAGATTTTATTTTTATGTCAACTTGTAAGAATTATGTTAGAAAGTATGCATTTTGAATGAACAGTAAGAAAGTTTAGCTTTTTACTGTACAAAAAAATATTTAGACTTGTCCAAAAAAATTTAGCGATAGACAATTATTTGTCATTGATTTTGTTTTCATTGAGAAATGATTTAGATCTTTCTTGTTGATTATCATTGCCATGTATTTATGACTTGTTTAATTTTATACGGCTGCAACTTTTTTGACTCTGATTTAAGCTTTACTATGGTGGCATAGACCTCCCATCCATTTTGAGATATTAACAGATACTTTTGCAAAAATTATGTTTGGTGTCAGGTTATATGAAAAATATCATGATTTTTCTTATTTTATCTTGCGAACAGAAAAATAATGATAAAAAGCATCATTATTTTTCGACTGTTTGTGCTCTTAAAAATATCTTGAAAAAAATGTTCTTTTAGATGTTGATAAAGAAGAGATAGCTATCAGATACCTAATTAATTTGGGGAATAGCTCATTTAGGACTTAAACTCATTACCACATGACACAATTAAGACGTTTCCAATCTGGAAGCATTTGCAGATGACAAATGTGACTAAAATGATGGAATTGCCCCTGAAGTATTAGGATACATTGTGGGAAAAGAAGAAAATGATGGTTTTCAGCATTTTCTTCTTATCCCACAATGTTTTCAAAAGCAGTCACAGGAAAAGGAATAAATCGTGTTTACTTAATTATCTGGTATCACATTAGAAAAAAAATTATGATGATGTTTTTCAAAATAATGGAAAGTCCACTGTCATTTTTGTGAAAAATATCTGCCGTAATTATGTGGTAAGTGGTGGTGCTATGCCACCTCATATTTTGTGCCTAACTAATACCTCTTTCAAGGGACAATGAGAGTCTCTCAAATTCAAGACAATTTGCCAATACAAACATGCTTATTTGTTAAATTTTGCAGGTACAATCCCTCATTTTAATGAACTTCAACAATAGAGCCTGTGAAAAGGTTGTGTGTAAAGGAGAAAATGCTGGGAATCAACATATTTCTCTACTTCACACAATGTTTTCTATCCTTTTAGAAAGACATACCATTATTTGAGCCCATTCAAATGGCCATTATGTAAATGCTTTCAAAACGGATTAATTTTACCTGTCAGATATTAATGTTGTAAGGTTTTATGGCCTAAACAATCAACTCTATTCAGACAGTAAAAGTCTTGTCAATAAGCCAGTTTCAGTGTTTGGTCTGTAAATGTTTTCAAATTAGACAAGTCAAAAAAATGGTGTTAAGGAAAGACTTAAGAAGGGGAGAAAAACATTGTTGGAAAAGTAGAAAATGCTTATCAGCCTCCTTTGTCTGAGTCATGAAAACAATTGATTGTGTATTATAGGGTTAGGCTTTAGTCTTTTATCAATTATCATATTTATATGCCACAAACAAAAGAAATGCTGAAAAAAAAGTATTTTTGTATAAAAAAAATTAGAAATTTATCAGTTATTGTTATATATCAGGAATATGGTTATTACTACCAATGTTCAGCATGATGCACCTTAAATACCCTTTGATTTCAATACTTCACAAATCAAACTTTGTTAAATCTTTTCTTTATGTAGATGTATAGTTTTGAAATACCAACATGATTGGTGGTAGGGTTTTTTTCATCATAAATTGTCTTACAATTGAGACTTGTCGAGTGTTTTTTCTTTACATTTTGAAAATATTTGACACGAACCATGTCCTGATATTCAGAAGAAACAAAGTCAGATTAATTCTTTACTAAATGACAAAATATAGTACTCAACCAAATTAAAAACATTTACAGAAAAAAAATGTGACTGAAAAATTGAAAATTGTTTTGGAAAGGGTAGAAAACATTGTGAGGAAGAGGAGAAAAATGCTGGTTCTTAGCATTTTCTCCCGTCCTCGTAATGTTTCCAGAATGCTTCTTTCTCAGGGTTGTTAAAAGTCGAGACTGTGTTGTAAAGGGTTAACTCTTTACCAAATTAATGACAAAATTAGTACTCAACCACATTGAAAGCATTTGCAGATAACAACTTGAATGTGTCTCAAATGATGATTTCTATCTTTGGTAGTATATAAAACAATGTTAGAAAAGGAGAAAATAATTTTTATGCCCCCCTTCAACGAAGTGGGGGTATATTGCTTTGCTAATGTCGGTCGGTCGTTCGGTCCGTCGGTCGGTCGGTAGACCTTACCTTGTCCGGATGATAACTAGACACAGAATTGACCTAGGTTCGTCAAATTTGGCACAGACATGCGTGTCAGAGTGCAGATGATCCCTATTGATTTTGAGGTCAATCGGTCAAAGGTCAAGGTCACAATGACCGTCAACATATTGATATATAGACCAAACCTTGTCCGGATGATAACTAGACACAGAATTGACCTAGGTTCGTCAAATTTAGCACAGACATGCGTCTTGGAGTGTAGATGATCCCTATTGATTTTGAGGTCAATCGGTCAAAGGTCAAGGTCACAGTGACCGTCAACATGTTGATACATAGACCAAACCTTGTCCAGATGATAACTAGACACAGAATTGACCTAGGTTCATCAAATTTGGCACAGACATGCGTCTCGGAGTGAAGATAATCCCTATTGATTTTTAAGTCAATCGGTCAAAGGTCAAGGTCACAGTGGCCGTCAACATGTTGATACATAGACCAAACCTTGTCCAGATGATAACTAGACACAGAATTGATCTAGGTTTGTCAAATTTGGCACAGACATTTGTCTCGGAGTGTAGATGATCCCTATTGATTTTGAGGTCACTCAGTCAAAGGTCAAGGTCACAGTGACCGTCAACATGTTGATATATAGACCAAACCTTGTCCAGATGATAACTAGACACAGAATTGACCTAGGTTCGTCAAATTTGGCACAGACATTTGTCTTGGAGTGCAGATGATCCCTATCGATTTTGAGATTAATCCATCAAAGGTCAAGGTCACAGTGGCCTTCAACTTAATGATATATAGACCAAACCTTGTCCAGATGATAACTAGACACAGAATTGACATAGGTTCTTCAAATTCTGTACAGATATTCATCTCGGAGTGTAAATGATCCCTATCGATTTTGAGATTAATCCATTAAAGGTCAAGGTCACAGTGGCCTTCAACTTAATGATATATAGACCAAACCTTGTCCAGATGATAACTAGACACAGAATTGACCTAGGTCCTTCAAATTCTGTACAGATATTCATCTTGGAGTGTAAATGATCCCTATCGATTTTACGGTTAATCCGTGAAAGGTCAAGGTCACAGTGACCACCAGGTGATTCAGGGCCCGTGCTGCCATTCGCCACTTGAGCCATTTGCTCAAAAAAAATTAAAGTGTCTCAAAAATCATCATATGTGGCTCAACTTGTGACTCCAACATTTTATTCGCGTATTGTCGGGGATGTAGTAAGCATCAAATTCGACTGGGAAAAAGCGGAAGTCGAACGCGCGTGCCAAAAAGAAAATTGATAACCCAGTCTGTGTATCGGCGACTGTTTACAATCTTGTATGTATACACACGGCGGTGTGTATAATTATGCGAACTGTTGACAGATTATCATGTTTAACAATTGAAGTGGGCTATAAATCAAAAAGATGACATCGATATTTCCCAATCAATTCTTTTGATATCAGTTTATGAACTGTGCCACTTTCTGTATCAATGTGGCAGTAGGGGGGCATGACTGTTTTACAAACAGACATCTTGTTTTCCAGAATTTTCTCCTTTTCCCACAATGTTATCAAATGCTTTCTTCCGGGTCATTAAAACTGGGGATTGTGTGATGAAGGGTTATAGAAAGCATTTTCACTTAACCATCATCTTGCCGTTTGTGACAATGGATGACTTTTGCAAAGAGTGTATAGCAAGATCAGCCTGCACATACGTGCAATCTGATTTTGCTCTACACCCTCCACTGCTTAATTGGTAGTTTGGGTCATATAAGCCCAGCCCAATACCCATACATTTAGCAAAATATTTTTGTGTAATCGTCAACAATTGTTATTTGGCAGGATAAGGGTTAATGTTTTATACTTTTAGATTATGTCCTTAACCTTTTACAACACAATCCCGAGTTTTAACAACCCTGAGGAAGAAAGCTTTTGAAAACATTGTAGGAAAAGGAGAAAATGCTGGTAACCACCATTTTCTCCTTGTCCTACAATGTTTTCTATCCTATGAAAGACAGATTTCATCATTTGACCCACCTTTACCTTGTCGTCTGCAAATGCTTTCAATTTTGACTAGTCTTAAATTTTGTCGTCTGGTAAAGAGTTAAGTCAGATTTGTAGTATCAAATTTTAACATTTTATCACCAATCATTAGGTATTTCTTTGTAGATATTTTGATATTCAAAAATGATATGAGCTGTGCTCTGGCAATAGGTTTTTTTTTAATGTATTTCTGTGATCCAATATTCCAAGCAAGTCATCACTTTATTCTTGATCCATAAAATCAGTTTTTGTAACTATTGACTGAACCATAAGGTAGACTTGTCCTTGGAAATGCAAGAAATTGACCAGTAGCAAAAAGTTTTGATCATTCAACCTTGGCAGACTGCACAGGCTGATCTTGGTCGATACCTTTTCAGATGCATTAGGCCCCCTTTTCACAGAGCATGGCTCATATTTATTAAAACAGTGAGACACTTCAATTTTCTTTGTATGTACAACCAATCAGATAATCCGTTTGATTTTTAATCTATAAAACTTGATACCATAGCCCTTTACCAAACGATCCTGGGTTTTAAGAACCTTGGGAAAGAAGCCTTTGAAAACATCGTGGGAAAAGGAGAATTTATACAAATTTGGATATTTGGATACACCCATTGCTTTTGGCATTTCCTGTTTAGTCTTTTATTAATATTCAAGTTTTAACAATTTGCCACACCATCCCAAGTTTTAATGATGCGGACGAAGAAGGCTTTGGAAAACATTGTGGGAAAAGGAAAAAAAATGCTGGTGACCAGCATTTTGCCCTTTTCCCGCAATGTTTTCTACCCTTCCAAAGGCAAATTTCATGCTTTAAGCTGAGATTAATTGTCCTCTGCAAATAATTTCAATTTGGACCAGTCTAAAATTTTGTTGTTCGGTAAAGAATTAAACCACTGAAAGTAACACACTTAATCATAATCAGGATAATCCTGCTTAGGATATGCTTTAGAAAGCAGCCAAGACAGTGACCAAGGTATTTCTGTAACTCTTTACCAAACAAAATAATAAATGTGGGACTCAACCAAATAGAAAGCTTTGGCAGATGACAACTTAAATGTGGCTCAAGTGATGACTTCTATCTTTGATAGGGTAAAAAACATTGTGGAAAAAGGAGAAAATGCTGTTTACCAGCATTTTCTCCTTTTCCCACAATGTTTTCAAAAGCCTTCTTCTTTCAGGGTCATTAAAACTTTAGGTTGTGTGGTAAAGGGTTAAATGCCAAAGTCTTTCCTCACACATTACTGTGTGGTCTAACTTTACAGCTACGAGCAACAGTTACAAGTGCCACAGATGGGAAATGTGTAAAGAAAGGAAAAACAGTTCTCTTGAAGCATATCAAAAACACTGCAGAAAAGATATTTTTTAAAAAGCCATTTATTATAAGAGTGTTAGACCTCAAAGCAACATTAAAAACTACTGCTGCCTTTTCGGCCAATGAACATGTAGATCAAGATCAGACTGCAGTATTTTGAGCGCACAAACCTGCAGTCTGATCTTTGATCTGCCCAGTCGACTTTGATGAATTATTCAGGACAAATACACCGTTAACCCTTTACCAAACAATCCCTTGTTTTCACGACCCTGAAGAAAAGGCCTTTTGAAAACATTGTGGGAAAAGGAGAAAATGCTGGAAACCAGCATTTTCTCCTTTTCCCACCATGTTTTCTACCGTGTCAAATAACAACACTTTATTTGAATTACTTCCAGGTTTGTTGCCTGTAAATGCTCTCAACTTGGAAGAGTCTAAAATTTGTTGTGTGGGAAAGGGTTAAATCTTGCACTTATTTGTGTCTTTTTTTTTTGGACTGAAAACTTTTTGGTTGGTTTTTATTTGCACTGGATTAAAATTTTTATTCATAAAGTAAATGGAAAAGCAGTCATAAAGTTTGTCATGATCAATGAAGTTGATTCAACTCTTTACCAAACGACAGTATTTTAGCCTGGTCCAAATTGAAAGCATTTGCAGACGACAAATTAAAGATAGCTGAAAAGGCAGAATTTGTCCTTGGTAGAGTAGAAAACATTGTGGGAAAAGGAGAAAATGCTGGTTACCAGCATTTTCTCCTTTTACCACAAGGTTTTCAAAAGGCTTCTCTCGAAGCATCTTCTCCTTTTTCCACAAGGTTTTCAAAAGGCTTCTTTCCAAGGGTCATTAAAACCCGGGATTGTTTGGTAAAGGGTTGACATGATAAATTTGGTTCAAGTAATGTTTAATACATGTATGTTAACATGATTGTGTACCGAGTATTGCTTTTATTTAACATTTTATTTTCTTCTTTCATTTTCATATTTAATCTCGGGGTCAGGTGTTTTGCCTATTGCCCTGTAATCTCTCTAAAAGCACTTCTCCCTTACCCAATGGGAATGAGAAAAGTAAGGTGTGACATGGCATGGTTCAGTGTGAGCTTTTGTGCGCTTGACAACCCCCTGCCTAAAACTTATCCTTAATCTCATTACTGACTCAGAACAGTGGGAAACTTAGCTTGTAGATTTTTTAGGCATATATTAAGTATTAGTGTTATTCAGTGTGAATCAAAGTCAGACAGCTCAATAATGTACTCCGATCTTTGATTTACTCAGTTATGGTTGATAAGAAATATCATTTATACATACGGAGTATGAGGATGTTTGAAAAATTGTGAGAAAAAAAGAAAATGCTGCAAACCAGTACTTTCTCCTTTCCCAATAGTGTTATCTGCTCTTTTACAGACAAATCACTTTTCTTGAGTAAGCTTTAATATGTTGTGTGGAAATGCTCCAAATACAAACGTTTTTAAAATTTGTTTTTTAAGGATAGGGCACCCTATTGGGATTGTTGTAACATCGCCTTTTATCGCTGAAAAAACATACGGATTCAGCTAAGACTTGGGTAGTCCGTAGTCAATCAGCCGATAATGCTGCTTCCCCGCATCAGTTACGGATTACCCAAATATTAGCCGAAACCATAAGATTTTAGCGATAAATGATGATGTTACACAAATCCCATTAGGGTGCCCAATCCTTAGGAAAGTTTTAGCCTTGTCCAAATTGAAAGCATTTACAGACAATGAATTAGATATTACTCAAAACATGAAATTTATCTTTTAAAGGGTAGAAAACATTGTAGGAAAAATGAGAAAAAGCTTGTTCCCAGCATTTTCTTATTTCCTCAAAATCTTTTTAAAAGCCTTTAACCTCAGTCGTAAATGCTGGAACTGTTTGGTAAAGGGTTAGAAAAGGCTTTCTATTCCCACACTGTTTCCAGCTCTTGAAAAGTCAATAATGAGTTCCTACTCAAGCTGAATAGTGCTGTTGTAAATGTGTAATGCTGCTAAATATTGACAGTCCTCAGTGTTGTTTGCTTCTTTTTAGAAGAGTAATGTTGTCATTTAGTAGTTTGTTTCTTGGCCATTGATGAAACTGCCTATTCTACAACATGCCTGTACAAGAAATTTGGAAATTTTTATTAGTCATGGAAATCAAGTCGTTCAAAGTGCACTGTTTTTGTGACTCACTTTGAATTAAACATTACTATTTAAATAGTACAGATGTAGAATTCACCTGTCCTAGTTCAGTTGTAATTCTCGAGAATTTTGGAACTTAAATGGACACAGTTTCTGGTAGACTAAAACAAGTGGTTTAGCCAATCAGAAATTGAGTTACTTTACAAATTTATATGACAATGAATGCAATTTAGAAAGGGTGGTGAATGTAAGCATCCTAGAAGTTTGAAGCTAATACTTTGCTTTTGTTAGTGCCCTGCATAAATGTTGAATTTCCTTACTAGTTGCATATTGCCTGTTAGGATTCCTTGTGCCTTTGTCTTTATTGTGTGTTATGTGCCATATAGTATGTGACTGATGGCTATGTTATTTGTGTGATTATTGATATACCTTACCAAACTACATTTAGGCAGTCGGCAGAGATAATGGAAAAAGGGAGAAAATGCTGCTTAGGAAAAATTACTGCCTGGCTGGGTATTCTTCTTTTTCCACTATGTTTTCATACCTGTCAAAAACAAGTCACCTCACTTGAGCATCGATAAATAAATTTTATGTTGTCATCAGCAATTGCTTTCTACGTGGACCTGTGTTGTTGTCTTGTAAAGATTTAACCAATGAGAGTGAGAGAGTACATTATTCGATGATCAGAGCATATTATCCAATCAGATGGCAAGAAATTTCTTTGCAGTATAATAATTGTCGCACTGTTATGGATGTTTTTAGGTTATTTGGAAAGTATTGTATTATGCACATTTGCAGTACAAGAAATTGGCCAGAGAATTATTTAGCAAGGCCATAATGACCCTAAACTTCTTGTTTTTAGATAGTCATGCCACCACCTTTTCCAATGATTGATATTAATTGGTCAATTTCAATTCAATGAGTATCCGTATTTCATTAGCTTGATCCAGAAGTGAAGTACTTGTACATGTGTTTAAGTGCTTGATTGCCGGGTATATTTTTAGGCTAAAGTATCCCCTTTTACTCAGCAGGCCAAAAAAGCTTCAGTAGCTGTAAATTCTTTGACAAACATGTGAGTTGCTCGAAAATTGGCCAAAGAAACAAGACACAAACTGAACTATGTCTATTTTAGAAATTAGGTTTGAGGACAAAATGGATTTTGAATACAGAAATTTGTTTTCCTAGGATAGAAATCGTTTTCCTCACTTTTGTTGGATTTCTTTGATCAGGTTTCTTGGAGACTTGAGTGATACTGGTAATATTTGGTAAATAAGTTTGATGGTATAACAGTAACCTTTGATGATAAGTTCTGTTTCAAATGGATGAACTTTGAATTTTCTACAAAATTTAGCAGGGCCTGTATTTACCAACCATCCTGAAAAACATTCTTGGTCTCATTTTCTAGAATTTTCTAAATTTGAAAGTTTAGCCAATCAGAAGTTGTGTTAAATAGCTGCAAATTTAGCCTTTTTTGGCCAGACTATTTTGCAGAATATTGCAAAGTGAAGGTATTACTGCAGATAGCACCTTCTGTGAACACAACATGCCCTCTGATCTTGGGTACAAGTATGGATCATGAAATTTTATGATGGAATGTTTTATGTGGCCATGAAATGAGGATACATGTATTTAGATTTTCTTTGCACTGAGGGAAAATTTACATTTCATTTGATAAGCAGTCTTGATGACTTTTAGATGTGTCATTGTTGTCTCAGACATGTTTGTAATGGTTGATGCTGTACATAATGTATTGATATGGTTGTTGTTCAGAATTTTTGGGGCATTTTTAGAATCTTGAATAAGAACTTCTTTAAACTTTTAACATGTGGAACACATCTTTGGGTATTATTTGTAGGCAGTGCAGACCAAGATTAGACGGCACGAAATGCCCAGTCTAATCTTACATCGACATTGTCCAATATCTCATGTATAATAACACTCTGACAAAAATGACTTTAAAATTTGGATACCATAGTTGCATCTTTTCTTATGACTGTAGTGGACATGCCAATTGCATCTATGCAGCTATTTGAGGATTAAGCAGGAAAGTGGCTTGGGAAGGAAATTGCAATGGTTGGTGAACTGATGGAATGTAAACATCAGGGTCCATATTCACTAGCTACCGGTATTCTTAAAAATGTTCTATGTCTTATTCTCCAGAATTTTCTAGATTTGAAAGTAACACAACTTCTGATTGGCTATCAAGCCAGTCAGAAGTTGTGTTACTTTCAAAGTTAAAAAATCTTGGAGAATAAGACTAAGAATGTTTTGAAGAATGGTAGGTGAATACGGCCCCAGGTCACTGAGATGTGTGAAAAAACTGAAATACCAGTACTCAGCTCAAAGTCATTTAACACCATGTTGAAGTGGGAAAAATGATATGGGACATTTGAAATGTTTATTAGCCAATGGACAAACTCTTTAATTGTGTCTTCAAATGAGAACTCAGATGGCAAATCTTGAGATAAAAAATTTTGGATGTCCGAAATTTTCTTTCCTCTTTGAAGGGCTGCTGTTTTTGTGCATGTTTAAAAAAACTTTTATATACTTATTCAAACTTAGGGTAATTGTATAAAATGTCTAATAATTTGTGACTTGTTTAACAAAACAAGGTGAGTTCAGGTATTGTAGAACCTCATGTTTAGAATATTGAAAATGTCTTTGATATCCCTTGGGTTTTAATGACCCTGAGAAAGAGGCCTTTTGAAAACATTGTTGGAAAAAGAGAAAATGCTGGTAATTTTCTCTTTCACCTCCAATGTTTTCCTTTACTTTTACAGGCATTTTCTGTCTTTTTAGTGACAGTGAATTTATTGTCTGCAAATGTTTTCAATATAGACAAGTCTAAAACTTTGTCATCTGGTGTAGAATTAACTAACTTAAGAAATTTGGCCTTCATGGTAATCCCAAAGTCATGGTAATTGAAAAATCTAGATGAATCTTAAAACAATTTGAGCCATGCTCTGTGAAAAGGGGGCTTAATCCATCTGCGAAAAGTATCGACCCAGGTCAGCCTGCGCAGCCTGACCTGGGCCAAAACTTTTTGCTATTGGTCAATTTTCTGTATGCCCAAGCACCAGACTACCTCGTGATCAAGTCAGCTGTTAAGCAAAGTGGCTACTATGGATCCGTAACTATGTGATGGCTTGCTTTATATAATGCATCACGGAGATGCATTAAGCCCCCTTTTCACAGAGGACAGCTCATTTATTTTGTATCGATTGAAATAGCTAGGTATAGGTAAAAAAAATGATGAAACACATTTACTTGTAGGGAACTTTTAATAGATGCAGATAACTTTTAGATGCAGTGCACTTGGTTTTATTCACACATCATAGTTCTGTACCATGTTGAGATAATGTTTTGAATTAACAAGAGAAAATTGATGTCTTGGTACATTTTACTTACATTCAGATGACTCAAATCCATGCCTCATGAAAAAGACCAGTATTGAAAACTTTGTGGTAAATGGAGAGATTTGTAATATGCAATTTTTCCCTTTGCACACTGTTTTCACTTGAATGTAATGTATCCTACCATTCATTGTGATAATCTATATTTTGTAGGGATGTTGTCTAAGTCATGTACCTTAACTCTTTACCAAACAATAAAACTTTAGGCTTCTCCAAATTGGAAGCATTTGCAGACGACAAAATAAATGTTACTCAAAAATTGCAATTCGTTTATGGACAGGCAGAAAACATTGTTTGAAAAAGAAAAAAATGCTGGTCACCGGCATTTTCTCCTTTTCATGCAATGTTTTCAAAGGCATCTTTCTCAGGGTAATTAAAACTGTCGATTGTGTGGTAAAATGGTTAACCTTCTACCTAAAAATCCAGTTTTTGATGACCCTGAGGAAAAGGGCTTTTGAAAACAATTTTGGAAAAAGGAGAAAATGCTGCTACCAAGCATTTTCTCCTTTTCCCTCAATGTTTTCTGCCCTTCTAAAACCAACTCTTCAAGTTTTGAGTCACATTTATTTTGACCTCTGCATTATGCTTTCAATTTGGAGACGTTTAAAACTCTGTCCTTTGGTAGAGAGTTGAATACTGTAACAAGGCAAGGAATTCATATATTCCCATTCAGCCATTTGTGACAAATGTTTTCTGTCTTTCCAGGTATTTTGTCTACAGCCTTTCGACACCAAAATGAAAAAGAAGTCACCTGCTCATCACAAAAGAGACAGTAAAATTACAGCGAGCCCTGAGAAGACAGACTTTCTGTAGAGTTACAAGATAGTGTGTTGCAACTTGAATCTCAGCGCTTAAAATATGTTTAATTGTGTATCATTTTTGCAATATAATTCTGGAATCAACTCATACATAATACAGCGCTTGTCAAAACTTGGGTTACACAATTTTCAACATGATTGCAGTCATATCACAACAGCCAGTGCACCTATCCATGCAGACAATGTAGATTAGGGTCAGAATGAACACAAGTTGCTCTCTGATCTTGTATCTACACTGTTGGCTATTTTATCAAATATTTTGGCATAAACAATTTGTAATTCCAATGACTGGGTCTGTTTACCTGAGTTTGAAAGTTCATTTTCATTTATTTAGATCATTTAACACTTTACCTGACAACAAAATTTCGTCCAGTCCATATTGAAAGCAATTGCAGACAACAAATGAAGGTAGCTCAAATGTTGAAATCTGTCCTTCACAGGGTAGAAAACATTGTGGAAAAAGGAGAAAATGCTGGTTACCAGCATTTTCTCATTTTCCAACAATGTTTTCAAAAACTTTCTTCTTCAGAGTTGTTAAAAGCGGAGATTGTGTCGTAAAGTTTTCAGGATTAAGCACATTTGTAAACTTTTTTATTGAACTCTATGTAACTACTGGTACCCATGTTTACAGACTTATGTGAAACCATGTACGAACAGACAGTATACAAAATGCTGTTTTCTGGCTTGAAGTTGTCACAAATGTTTATATGACTGAATTATGTAGATTTTTTTCTTATGAATGAGTAATAGTCATTTTTATGAAGTTGAATCTTTACTGAATAACTAGCGTTCTGTAGTGGCCTGGGGAGAACATTGTGCGAAGTACTGGTAAAAGAAGCTCTAAAAAATTTTGGAAAGGTGCACTGACTTTCACAATATAAGTGAAATGATGTTGAAAATAGCATTAAACACCATACAAACAAACAAAACCATTACTAAATGATGCTGTGTTTTTATGATTCTGAAGAAAATGCTTTTAAAAGCATTTTCTTCTTCTCCTATCTTTTCTACCCTTTCAAAGACAAACCTTATATATCTTTTGAGCCACATTTAACCCTTTACCACACGGCAAAATTTTACACCTATCTAAATTGAAAGCATTTGCAGACGACAATTTCATAGTGGCTCACATGACGCAATTTTCCTTTGATAGGGTAGAAAACTTTGTGGGAAAAGGAGAAAATGCTGGTTACCAACATTTACTCCTTTTCCCACAATGTTTTCAAAAGGCTTCTTATTCAGGGTCGTCAAAAGTCGTCATTGTGTGGTAAAGGGTTAATTCATCAGTTGCTGATTAACCTATTACCACACAATTCCGAATTTTAACAAACCTGAAAGAGGCTTTTGAAAACATGTTGGGAAAAGAAGAAAATGCTGGTAACCAGTATTTTCTCCTTTTCCCACAAAGTTATCTATCCCATCAAAGACAGAAACCATCATTTAATTTTTCTTCTGCAAATACTTTCAATTTTGTCATGTCCAAAATTTTAACATTTGGTAAAGGGTTAAATCTGGACAAGTCCTAAACTTTGTCATCTTGTGAAGGGTTGAAAGAGGAGTTGCTCTGAGTAAAGTCTTTTTCAAAAATGTTGTATGGTCAATTTGTATGATAGTTTGCAAACAGGATTTTATATCTTTGTAATTTTCATGTCTGTGAATATACAAGACCTAACCCTTCCCCCCACAACTTCTGATGTAAAAAAAGCCGTTCAAAAACAAACGCCATCATTGGAGCCCCATTTAGTTTGTTGTCTGCAAGTGCTTTTAATTAGGACTTGTCTACAGTTTTTTATCTAATTAACTCTTTACCAAACGACAAAATTTTTTGGACTATACTAAATTGAAAGCATCCGCAGACGACAAATTAACTAGCTCAAATGATGATTTCTATCTTTGTAAGGGTAGAAAACTTTATGATTACCAGCATTTTCTCCTTTTCCCATGATGTTTTCAAAAGCCCTTTCCATCAGGTTTGTTAAAACTTGGAATTGTGTGGTAAAGAGTAAACCCTTTACTAAACAATCTTGAGCTTTAGGACCCTATAGAACTAGCATTTTCTCCTTTTCTGACAATATTTTCTACCCTTCAAAAAGGAAACTTAAGTTTTTGAGGCACATTTATTGTGTCATCTGAAAATGCTTTCAAAGTTTAAAATTCTAAAATTTTCCTTGAATTTTTGTGGCACATTTTGGTGTCATCTGAAAATGCTTTCAAAGTGTAAAATTCTAAAATAATGTGGTTTGGTAAACATTTAGTTTTTTTTTTCTGCTATTGCTTTTTATATGGACCAGTCCAAAATTTTCTTTTCTGATTGAGAGTTTAAAAGGAAATTCAAGTCTTAATTTATTTTTTATTAATACATGACTGTTGTTTGATTAATTTATTTCTTTGTCAAATTTAGAACTAGTGTCTTGTGGAAAAAGGATTTTACATTTATAAATACCCCGTGAAAAGTGCAATAAATGTTATAAATATGTATCTTAACATATCTATAGGAAGCTTGTATCTCTTCAACTGGTAAGCAGGATTTTCTGCGTTTCCACTGTTTTCTACCCTATCAAAGACAAATCCAACTTGAACCACATTTAAATTGTCGTCAGCTTTGGAGTTGCAATTGGAATTTGGTCATCTGTTATTCCGTGATAATGTCTAATTTATTTTTCTAAGGCAAGTAAGTGGATAAAAACCAAGGTGTGAACTTGCAATAGATTGTTATTGACAGGCTGTCAGGACACTGTCATTGATTACATCACACACATAGACACATGATGTCATAGAGTACATAAACCTGATTGTGTAGTCTGTATTTACATTAGGATGTATTAATTAGACAATTAGATTGAAATAATTATGTCCCTTGTGGCATGAGTGTTATTAAATTTAGTATCAGAGAGTTTAATTCTTTACCAAACAACAACATTTTGGAGATAACGGTATTCAAGTTCAAAGCATTTGCAGACAAAAAAGCATATGTGGTGCAGGTTATGGGATTTATCTTTGAAAGGGTAGAAAACATTGTGGGAAATGGAGAAAATGCTGCTTACAAGCATTTTCTCCTTTTTCCACAATGTTCTCAAAAGCGTTCATCTTGAAGGTTGTTAAATCTTGGAATTCTTTTATGAAGGGATAACTTATCGTGGTAAAATGAATAAAGGAATGATGGATGAATGAATGAATCAATGAAGGAAGGAATGAATGAAGGAATGAATGAATGTTACAAACTAATTATACAGTACTAAAGGAAAGTAGAAAAATTTCTGAAAAACAAGTGAAAAAAGGAAAAAGAATGTCATATTTGCACAGGAATGGGTTAAACTTTCACCAGATGAAAAAAAAAATGGACTTGTCATTCTTATAACTCTTTTCTAAATGGCAAAATTGTAGATATGTCCAAATTGAAAGTATTAAACTACACTTTAAATGTAGCTTAAATAATGGAATTTGTCTTTGATAGGTTAGAAGACGTCATGGAAAAAGGAGAAATGCTGATTACCAGCATTTTTGCCTTTTCCAATAATATTTTCCAAAGCTTACTTTCTCTGGGTTGTTAAAACTTGGGATTATGTGGTAAAGGGTTAAGCAGATAAATTTTTGATAGTTAAAAGATGGGAGGAAACATTATGTCAAATGGTGAAATTGCTAAGCATTTATCTTCAGTTGTCACAGTGTTTTACTGAATTGGACTTGTGTAAAGTATGTCGGAATGCAAGGATTACCTCCCTGTACTATAAAACTTCTTTTTTTGTCTTATCTAAGCAGTTGATGGCTTTTAAATGTATTTGTAATAACTAGGTACCCCCTTTTTCAACTGTGGGTTCCATATTATTTAAACACAATATTTTCCCATCTTTCAGTTTGTCCTTTTTGTTAGGGTAATTTATAAAAGTTCCTTGAAAACCTATTGAATAATGTGTTTATTAAAAGATATGGATTTTTTTTTAATGTTTGAAAATGTTTTAGATAAACATTTTAGAATTGTGCATATTTTTTAAAAGAATATTGACCTGTGATATTTTATGTAAATAGTTCCTGTGAGTTGCTTTTATTTTTACAAAAAAAATGTTTTATGTGGTTGACATATTACCTTCTGAAACGTTTTCAGCAGATGTAAACTTGTGGAATGTGGAAAATTAATTTGGATTAAGTTTGAATACATAAATACATATTGGTATTTTTGGCAGTAGAAAGGATCTTTCTTTAACTCTACACCACACAATCCTGACTTTTAATGACCCTAAGAAAGAAAGTCTTTGAAAACATTGTGGAAAAAGGAGAAAATGCTGGTTACCAGCATTTTCTCCTTTTCCAACAATCTTTTCTACAGTAATTTTAATCACATCTATTGTGTCATCTTCAAAATTTAAAAGTCTAAAATTTTGTTATTTGGTAAAAAGTTAACATCCATTTCTGCTATTTCCACAAGACAATCAACAGTATTGTACTGAAAGATGACAACAGTCAACTGCAGGTGGTAATGTGCTAACCTTTTTCCCCAAATTATTTATTGTGTTTCATTACTAGAACTAGCTATCTTGTTACTATCATTGTTGAAAGAGTCTATATTGTGAGTATTTGTATGTAAGAATAACCTTATTTAGAAACCATGAACAACTGCTTCTTTAAAAAGTGCAGATGAAGATCAGACTGCAAACTCTGATCTTGAATCCACACTGTCAGAAGATTATGTGAAAAATTAGTGGAAAAAACAGCCAAGATATTGCAGCAGTTGGGTCTAAATCAGGTTTACTCACGTAGGGTCTGTATTCACTAACAGCTCTAACTGATATTCTTAATCATATTCTAAAGGGAGCTATCTAGTTTTTATGCCATAAATCAGAATTTCTTGTTAAACACCGATAAATACATATGGAATATTATGTTGTAGTAACTTTCCTGCTGCTTGTATATAATTTGAGCAGCGTGAGAAAATTTGATATCGTGTGAGACCAAAGGTCTCGCGCGATGTCAAAATTTTCTTACGCAGGGAGAAGTATATACAAGCACCAGCAAAGTTACTACAACATAATATTCCTTTTATTATATACCTAGGACTTCCAACAACATTTTGCAATTCTTGAGAATTTATTCGAAAACGGCAAACAAAATGAGACAACATGGTTGTAAATCTGTTTTCATGACTGGCGGATTAATATAACAGCGTAACATTTTGACTAATCAAATCTCAAATCAGTGCATGCTTAGTCTTTGCGCGAGATATATCAGCATACCATATTTGGGACTGTATTTCACAGTGTGTAAATACAGATTTTTTTCTGTCCTGTGTGTTATTTCAACCAATTCAAGGCATATATTTGATCGGGAAAATTTACTGGTATATAATAAAACTAGATATAGTTTTTGCAATCAGACAGAAACGATAAGGTTATATTCATTGAAAGGTGTAGTTTTTGCCATTAGATCAGATAATGAGTATAATGAGTATAATGTATAATGATCTGAAATCTAAAAATACCTGAAGAGGCTACATACCCCTTTAAGGAAATATCCCTGAATTTTTTTTTTTTTCTGAATTTTGTCCTTTTTCTTTACTGATGTCTGCTGTGGCGTTACTTAATTTACAGGTAATACATTTTTTGGTTTGGTGAGATTATGAAAATCTGAATAGATAAAGCTCCCTTTAAAAGCTAACACATTTCTGATTGTCTTAACAAAGTGCTTTAGCCAATCAGAAAATATGAAATTTGTGAAATGTTTAAGAATTGCATGTAAAATCTACTACTGAAGTTCTTTGAATACCCCAGTATCTTTCAAGAAAAAGAAAAGGTGAATGAAAACTACTGTGTAAAACTTGTTTAGTATTGGAGTGTTGTGCTCTGTAGTACATTGTTTTCTTTAAAACATTTTGTTTTTAATTTATTAAAGTTTTTCTATTATTGATTAGTGTGTTAGTTTGTTTGCTCACCTGAGCACAAGGTGCTCAAAGATGAGTTACTGTAACTGATCTTTGTCTGTCGGTGCTTTCGGCATGAAATTTTGCTCTGAACAACTTCTCTAGAAATGCTGACCGATTTCAATCTAGTGTTAGCGATCGTGTGTATAGCATAAGCAATTCATAAGTCACTGGAGTGATACAGGACTATCATGGTCCTCTTGTTGTCATTCTGATCGCTGGTACTCTTTCAATACCTTGATGAAAGTGAGAAACAAAACTGTTTGGATTTTAATGCATATTAGCGATGCCACGGCTGTCCAAAAGTAAAAGTTTTTGGGACGCTGGCATGCTTGAAACAATGAGAACACAGAAAGGGGTTGCTGGACGGTTCAAAGTGCATAAAAACATGAAATCTCTAGCAAGACGCTACCAAAACATAGACAATACTAGTACTTCAAATTCACCACTCTCAGGACAACCGTGTGTAATGTCACGACGTCAGGATATCCATATCCTCCAACATCATCTCAGAAAGCGCTTGTAGACGGCTGCATTTACTGCCCTAAGTACTCCTGGTCCGACCAATCAGTGGACAAACTGTTCTTTAATTCGACTATAAAAGTATGGCATACTGCCGAAACGTCTTTCCATATGTCATGTAATACGTCGTCACCATCATGCAGCTCGTTGGGCGTGTTGTAGGTAGCACTTCCGGTTCAAGAGACGAGGATGGGCATATTTCCTGGGTTCGTTTTCACCTACTGTTCTGAAGAACATTCTTATGGTTATTCTCCAGAATTTTCTAAATTTGAAAGCAACACAGGTTCTAATTGGATAAATCATTTGGTTAAGCTAATCAGAAGCGGTGTTACTTTCTAATTTAGAAGAGAATAAGACTAAGAATGTTCTTAAGAGTGATTGGTGAATACGGACCCTGTTGTTTGATTAGTCTTGTGCACAGGCACTCGGAGTTTGACAAACTTGGCCTATAACCTAATGTATTGGGCATGTCGCGTAACTGTATCTCTTGCCATAGATTGCCCCTCCATTTGTCAATATTTTTACACATTTCTACACTGGTATGGAAAAGATTGTTAATTTCATCGTTTTATACGGTGATATGTCTCCAATGTCATATATAGAATGGAACAAACACGTAAATATATTAAGCAAGTAAATAAAGTCAAAAGTTTGGAGGTGGACAAATATGTGTAATCCCACCGTGAGATGGAAATACTTATACCGCAATGAATATATTCAACGAATCTGATTGGTCAATGAAATACGAATATCAGCTTTGCCATGAATACGTATAGCTTCCAGTCGTTTTCAGTTTTGAACAGTTGCTTCACGTAGTTTTTCCCGATTGCATTCGTAAAATTTGACAATTTAGGAAACAAAACAACGTTCATACTCTCCCTTGGCATTTTGTGTCGGCGGGCGTTCTCGCTCAATGGGGATTTATGGTACAAAATTGGACGAAGTCTACATCTTTCTGGCCAACCGGTAACAGTGCTTGGACTCGAACGAGCTCTACCTCAGATGTAGATTGCTATTCCACAGTATTACAATGACAGACTTGGCGAAACCAGTGTATGGAACGTAATATTTTAAGCAAACGGCGGACACACAAGATAGGCCTACTGATCTGCAACCTAACATTTTAGCATCACGTCATGTGACAGACTGTGGTGCCTGTAGATTCTATCTCAGTGGTAACTCTCAAGTTGTTTAATCGTTAATTTAAATAAACCTTTCCAAAATAGTTTCGTGAATAGTAGGTAATGCACAGGAACTAGTATTATATTTGGGTATTAACTCTGCACCATACAATTTCGTGTTTCTAGCTCCGTGAAAGAAAGCTTTCGAAACAATGCTGGAAAAATGCTGGTAACATTTTCCCATAAAATATGTTTCAACTCTTTCAAATGCGATTCCCACCAATCGAGACAAATTTCAATTTTTGTTCGGCAGCAAAGCTTAATTCTTTGAATTTATACTAGTCTAAAGCTTTCTTTTCTGGTAATGAAGTAAATCAGCTGATTGCCCATGTTTTACGAGGACGGAGGGGGGGGGGGGGGGTAGCAAATTTGATGAAGTAGCTTAGTTTGCCTTAATTTTTTCCCTTTTTGGAGGTTTTGGGCGGGGTTGGGGAGGAGAAGGACGGGAGAGGGTTTTCTGCTGAGTCAAACAATAGTATTTGGCAACTAAGGGTTATCTAAAACTAGAATGTCGCACAGCATATTAAACGCTCGGATGTCCCATATTTCGAATTTCACATCAAAGAACCCACATAGGACAATCGTTAATACGGACCTAGTTAGTGTGACCACTATAAAGTATTTTATGCTAATTTATCTAGCCTTTACATTGCATCGATATATCATCTCAAATTTTTATAGAGGCGCCTGTATTGAAAATAAGTGCAGACGATGATGGTATGATGGTAGCGATGATTTGTCCTTGACATGGTAAACGTTGTGGGAAATGCAGAAAATTACTAGGGCCGCACTTTGTCGTCTAGAAGTGCTATCCATAAGGATGAGTCTAGAATTTTGTCGTCTCGTAAAAAGTCAAATGAGTATTTCTAGTCATTATGAAAAGGTCGAAAATACGACGTAGAGTCGATTTGTCAGAATAATAAGCAAAAAATCAGTCAGTGCAGTTCAAAGATCAGACTGAACGTTTTATGCAATCTGATCTTTGATATACACGGTCCTCTAATGATGTGTAACCCTTTCCGAAGGTAACCGTGATAGTACGATCATAAAGAATAATGCTTTTGAAAGCATCTAAGGAAAAGGTTTGGCACTAGTTCTAGTAACCAACACTTCAAGAAAAAATCGATCATTTAAGCCACGTTTAAATTGTCTGCAAAATGCTTTCAATATTTACTGGGCCTATATTCAACAACCATCTTAACATTCTTAGTCGTATTCTCCAAGATTTTCAAAACTTGAAAGGAACACAATTTCTGATTGGCTAATCCGAATTCGGAAGTGTTACTTTCAAGTGTTACTTATCATTCAGATGTTGTGTTACTTTCAGATTTAGAAAATTCTTGAGAATAAGACAAAGAATGTTCTGAATCCCTAGGCTGCTAAGCGCGACTCACTACCTTGTGCGGACAGTGTAGATCAAGATCAGACTGCACAGAACGTGCAGTCTAATCTTTGATCTACGCTGTCCGATAATGACATATTTTCCCCCAGAAAAATATCTTCGAAATAGCAAAATTTGGGAGTTTACTATCCCAATGCCGACTTTTAACGACCCTGAGAGAGAAGCCTTCTGAAAATATTGTGGGTAAAGGAGAAAATGCTGGTAACCAGCATTTTCTCCTTTTCCCACAATGTTTTCTATCCTTCCCAAAACAAATTTCCATTTTTCAGTCACATTTATTTTGTCGTCTGCAGATGCTTTCAATTTGGTCTGGTCCAAAAGTTTTTGTCGTTTGGTAAAGAGTCAAGAGTGGTTGCTGAATACAGACCCTGACCTACAATATTGTCGTCTGTTTAAAAAAGAAATGTTACGAAGATAAGGAACAGAGCTCTTGAAGGACGTGTTTGACCATCTGTCCAACACGGGTCATCCATCACGAGAACTCACTGTACTGACCAACATTTATTGTCGCTAAATGATGTTTTATGGTCGACCTTACGTTTCATTTCATGATTAGCGAAGACATGAAATATTTTCTCACGTTTGTAGATAAATAATGTATTATTTTCTCATTAGAATGGGAATTTAAGATAAAGATCTCTGCTGGACTAAAAATATCTTCTGAAAGTTGGACCAGAAATTTCGAACTAAGACATCTGGGGCCAAAATCAACTTTCCTTTTACGAGTTTTTGAAGGATTTTTCGTTTAATTATTTCTTTTTTAAAATAGGAAAGACAGTGATAGTGATTTATATTCGCTATTTCGAGTGAATAAAAAGAAAGGAGTTTAAAATGAATTGGATAATTTCATGTTTGACTGGAGTTTTCTTGATCTGTTTTTGTGATGGAATAAATAAAACAGAAACACAGACGGACAACACCAGCAGGTTTGTATTCAAGGATTGAGTGTACGTATACGTGGGCCGGGGGAAGGGGCACCGATGCATCAGGCTTCTCTATCGTATCATCCAGGGGTTGCGGGTTCAAATCGTGTGCACGTTTGCAGACCGAAGTGTTTATCCAATGACTACTGCTGATAAGTATTGCGACGGAAATCTCTCCCCTTTGACCGCTTAACTCTTTCCCACACAATTCCGAGTTTAACGACCCAGACACAGAAGTCTTTCGAAAACATTGTGGGAAAAGGAGAAAATGCTGTTTACCAGCATTTTCTCCTTTTCCCATAATGTTTTCATCCCTGTCAAAAACGAATCCATTATTTAGGCCACGTTGCGTTTGGAAATACTCTCAAATTGGAGAAGTCTAAACTTTTGTCGTCTGATTACAGACTTAAAAATTTTGCATGGATTAACCCTTTACCACACAATCCTGTGTTCAAATAGAGCTTTTATAGAAATTCTGGGAGGAAGAAAAAATGCTGTTAGCCAGTATTTCTCCTTTTTCTCAGAATGTTAAGTACTACTCTTTCAAAGACAACTCTGACTGTTTGAGCCACATTTAATTTGTCATCTGCAAATGCTTTCGATTTCAGATTATTCTATTTCTTGTCCGTTTGGAAAGGAGTTCAATAGCGTACATAGCGCTGGTAAAGAAACATCGGGAATGCATTTATAGGTAGAATTAGCGCCGTGATATGACCTTTTCAACAAATAATGGTGAACAGTGCGATAATTCTACACAAGACCAAAAAGAAAAGACTGGTACCCATTTTAAGAATTTTTCAAGGACTAAATTTGCTTTTACCAGAGAAGAAAACATTTGTGAAATAAAGAAAAAGCTGGTAACATGTATTTTCTCCTTTTCCCACAATGTTTTTCAAAACTCTTCATTCTCAGGTCGTCAAACACGGAGTTTTATAGTACATGGTCAACAAGGCAAACGAAAACAATCTATCGTTGAGCATTTTTCATATTTTTGTTATTCATATGTCTTTAGTGTAACTGTATTTTAAATTGTACATAAATTTAGGCACTCTGTTTCAAAATTTCGGATAACGGCCTTTTTCAAGATAACAGCCATAATTAACAACCCTTATCCTGTTAAATAAGTGAAATGAAACTTGCAAGCCGATGGTCAAAAAACAAAAAGTAGTTGTTATTGTAAGGAGCTAAAAGGCAACACTTTCTTTTAAAAAGGAAAAAAAAAGTTTTCCAGGTGTAAATACAACCCAAAAAAAAATAATTAAAAAAGTGGAGAATACAGAGTGTCCTATAAGAACGCTAAAATTGTCTGTTCTGCTCTCACGGTTACTAATCCTAACACACTTCTAATGGTAGTTGTTGCCCGCCAAACGGCTAAAGACCAGAGACGATTCTGAAATAGGTATTATTTCCGGTTGTATTACACAAAAGTCATTGTTTTTCTTTTTAACGAAGCAAATTGAATATCAAACAGAAAAACAGAAATTTTTATCAATATATTAGCGCTAAACATTTCAAGCTTTCTTGACATGGTTGACAGTCTTCAAGACAGGGCTTGGGGCAAATCGGAATTTTGATTTAGCTTGGGCAAATTCTGGATCTGTCGAGTCCCAATTAGAGTTCTTATCTGGAAAAGACCAAATTAGAATTCCTGTCTGGCACAGGCAATGACAGAATGCCTAGATTCTAATCCTGGAAAACTACTGCAACCCAGAATGATTCATTCGCAGGTGGAAAATAATCAGTCTTCGCGAAGATCGTAGGCTAATGCCAGTTTCCTATGTGCAGTCTAGTTTCGGTCCTCTTTCTTCGGTACACCTGAATCAATAATTTATTGTTTAAGCTTTACTGTTCCCATTTCAAAATGAAATAGGTTAGTTCTAAGCACAGTTTTTTTTTTTTTATTCATGGCATCATTGTAGAAAGATAGGGCCGATCAATATGGATTTAGATTATCTATGAAAAGAGTGAGGCCAGGGGAGATATAAGTACGACCAAGGGCCATAATGAATGCACATATTTTGGGAAATCAATCGACAAGATAAAACGACATTACCCATTTAGAGCACAAGATAAGATGAGATATTCTGAAAGAACAGCGGACATCCTGAACATTGACTTGATTGACTGAATTTGCGTTTGCTTATCGTTGCCACCGGTTGCCCATATGGGCAACGGCCCCTGGGGGCTGTTATTATTGTTACGGGGAAGGTGCAGATGCAGGATTAAACCCATCCTAAGTTAAGCCTGGTTCTTTAACGTGCTCGGTATATAGCACCGGCACACGAGACCACGGTTTAAGGTGTCATCCGAAAGGCTAGTAGTGATGTTGGATGGTCAGGCGTAGGAATCGGGCCCGCAACCTCAGGTTGCCCGAAACATCACGTTTGCCAGTATACGCTCTTCCAACTGAGCTACGCGGGCTGGCCAAATAGCATGGAGTAAACCCTTATATTTATCTACATTCAAATGTTCTAACACTCCGTGTCTATTCAAGTTATTTGCATACTTACAGCTTTACACAAAGGGAGATAAGAAAGTGGACTTCATCACCACATTGTTTGTAAAAGTGGTCCAGTGCAAGACAAAATAAGTCGTCAACAGGTAGTTATGTATCAAATGAAGCGATTTTGAAGCCGGAAGACTCTTTTTCGCCGTTGCTGTATTGTATTTCCTCATTCAGTAGCGAAAAAATCACACGCAATAAGATCTGAAATGACAATGCAAATTACATTGCCTAACTGACATTTATCGTCCTCGCATATTGGCCAAGCACGCCTCATCATATACATATTCAGTACACAATTAATAACGTGAAGACGTCCCTCTACTCAATCCTCCGTACGTTATGAAAATTGTTGCGAAGAAATTATGGATCAATTACATCCATCCTAGGGAAAAAGAGAAGGGTGTAAAATTTTTAAAAAAAAAACAAAACCATAAAAAAAGGGAAACTTTTCATGACAATTTCTTCTTTTTGCAATGATGCTTTCTAAACATGAATGATGCACATAATTAATAAGTAATAATTAACGTCAAAAGGGTTTGGCGGTCAAAGGAAAGTGTTGTACAGATACATCAGACAGCTTCGCGTCAAATTTCGCGGGGTCAACTGTTGATGCCTGTCGAAATTAACACGTTAACAAGATGATAAACTGAGTGACTGCATGGCCTAATTGAAATCTCATATTAATTTATCTGCTATCTAGTCTACTATGGCTCGGCGAAAAGAACTTTCAATCCTGTGGTTACTAGTTCGAACCCAGCTTCGACATGTTCAACGTATACCAGTATATGCACAGTACAATCTCAGACGCGCTTTTGCGGGTGTTTTAAGCGTAGATCAACTCAAAATTTACCTATAACAAAAATCAATCAGACAAGAAAATTTAAGACTTGTCCTAAGTCAAAGTGTTTGTAGACTGGTCCAAACAGCATAGTCGCAATACGAATATGGTGAATGTGGTGAAGGTGCCTAGCTACAGTAATTGATGCAGACAAATAGGCTGTGACAGTCGACATGCCAATAGACAAGTTTCAGCTTCAGCTGATATACCAGCACAAGCACCCAACACTTTGCCTAGCCTGTCTCATTTGCATTCACTGGAAGAGGGAATTATGCTTGTCAAAACAAGACGGCAAATACCAGCATTTTCTCCTTTTCCAAAACTGTTTCCAAAGGCTTTAGACGAGATTCAACATGAACTTTTGTGGATTTCACTACTTTGAAAAAACACAAACGGCAGGTTTGAGATGTATTAAAGTCTTCAGTAAAATTTGTATTAGAGTTAGCAATGGCTTATCATACTTTTTCAATTGATATGGTGGACCTGTGTGTGTGTGTAAGGGGGGGGGGGGCGAAATTCCCAAATCTACCCAAATCTTTCTCAAATCTTCCCAAATCTTTTTTGGGGGGGATTTGGGAATCAGATCCTATCGCGGGCAGCTCCCTCAGTAAAATTAAAACCCAATTTCGTCAGTTCTTCCAAAAAACATCCCATAGATGTAGATATATCTTTTTCATCAAATGCTAATAAAGTGCACAACATAACGCTTTCTAAATCTATTCCTGGTAAATCTAGATATTTTTTAAATAGATGGGGTAAGATTTGGGAAAGATTTGGGTAGATATGGGAAAGATATGGATAGATTTGGGAAGAAATGGGAATTTCGTGCCGTCTCGTCAGGGTTGTTTAACAAAGTCCTCTGATTTATTTTTTCACTGAGGTACTTATGTATGCAGACGGTACTTCTAGTATGAGCAACACTGCCATTGAATTGCAAAGACAAATTGTATTTCTCAGTTTTGTCACAAAGTTAATATGCATACACATCAATTCAGATAAAACAAAAACTATCGTATTTCGAAATGGTTGCAATGTGAAAAGACCATGAAAAATAGTCTTTCGGAGACAAGTTTATCGAAGTCGTTTCATTCTATAAATATTTAGCGGTTTATATGGCTCCAAAGCTGGAGAACTCGTACCCCGGAGGACTCGTGCCCTAATCTTAAGGGTACGAGTTCTCTATTTTAGTTTACGAGGAAAATATCCTGAAACACACCCATTTATTAGCATGTACTCAGTACCAGAAAAGAAACCCGCTGCCCTCAGTGCGTCAGCACTTTGATTTTTAAAAGTTAGTGCTTGCGTGAACATCGCAGAAAGGCAAATTCCTCTTGATGACATATCTTTTTGCGAGAAAGTTTTCAAAAGTGCTCTGCTACAAGACAAAATACACACTAAGTCCGAAGTTAGCTTTGTGTTGACCTATTAGTACTAACTGGAGATTTATTTGGCGTAACTGAAACATCTGGATTTTGACCTACTTCCTTGTATTGTCTCGAATTAATGAAAAGTACTTTGCGGTTGGTAAAAAATATGAAAATGTTAATTCTGTGGGCGTCTGTGGACCTTTTCGGAGCTGTTCGCAGGCCTAATTATGGTATCAATATACAAGGGTTGCTACCAATACTATGCGATAGTAGTTGCTGCTGTAACCCATTACTGTACAGTTTACATGTATTTTCAGACATGCCCATTTTAGCAGCAACTGCTCTTTTCCAACGATGAGTTAGATCAACTTTTAATCTTAAGAAATATATATCTGATTGAAATCTCATTTTTTTAACGATATGCAAATCGATGACGATAAGGAGGCACTCGCTAGCGTGGTTATTCTTCACTATTTCTCTTCATACGAGAATTGAACCCGGCACAAAAAAGGTTACTATATTATTATTCCAGTTTCCCTTACGCCGTCTGTATCTTTTTAACTGAAATTTTCTTTTTTAGAGAAACCTTGCCTTATATTTCAGTGACCTGTCAGCCATTCAGACTGTGATGAAGAATTCCTTCTCCAATAACACTTCTGTCGTGGAATTGCTTGGACACAATCAGAATCAAAAGGCTAATACAGGTATACATATATGTTTATTATGCTGCAAAGAAATTTCTCGTGATCTGATTGGATAATCTGCCCCGAACATATATATCATGTACACTGGCAAAACCAACGTAAAAGCAGTTTCCCTTTCGGGAGCCCCGTAGACATGACTACACTATCAACACAACATCCAAAATGGCGGCGTCGATCAAGATTAACATCAAGATTATGCGCCAAGCTGCACGTTTTAGCACGTATTACCAAGGTTTCAGTGACGTCACTTCCCAGTGACGTCAGTTTTCATTGAATTGGGGCAGTCAGAAGGGAAATTCTACTTCTTCAGCGTACTCAATTTTTTAAACCAAAAAACAGGTAAAATTCGCTTAACAAAAGTTGGAATGGTAAAACTTTGCAATATAATAAAATCGTTGTACGGTCAGGTGGCAGAGGACTTGGAAACTTGTTCAAGGCTGTGGTGAATCATGTCGCCCCGAGCCGAAGGCGAACAAGTTTCCAAGTCCCCTGCCACCTGACCGTACAACTAATAATGTGAGCCATGCTCTGTGAAAAGAGGTTTAGAGCATGGGCAAAACGTTTCGACCGAGGTCAGCCTGCGCAGTACGCGCAGGCTGACCTGGGTCAAAATGTTTTGCTTTTGGTCAATTTTTCTGCTTTTCAAAGGACTAGTCTACTTCATTAGTCAGCTTGTTGTTTAACAAAATGGATTGTATGGATCCAGAATTATGTGATGACTCGCGTGGTAGAATACATCACGGAGATGCGTTAAGCTCCCTTTTGCTGGAGTATGGCTCATTTATTCAAGGCGGTGCATTAACCAACTCTCCCATATTGTGTTTCCATTTAGAATTAAAATCTGCCTCTTTGAGTTTCTAATTCGATTAGAATTTAGATTGGTTTTTGAATACGGTCCTTGATAAAACTCTTTGGAATGAGAGGTCAAATTACGACAGAACTGAGCATCAGAAGTATAAAAACTAACATTTGGCTCAAAAACATCTAAAATTTGTTTTAGAAAATTATTTGTACCTGCCTAATTGTTTTACCAAAACCACGAGAAAAAAAAGAATACTTCAAGAGTTTAAAATTTCATTTTCAGTGAATGCTTTTGTCCGTTTAACTTAATGTCATCTGAAAATAGTGTGCAACGAATTGAAAAGTATATACTATCCTATGGTCAATTTGAAAATATTTGCGTATGAGGCCAAGCATATTGAAAAACTGATATCTTATCCTTACGCCGGCACATTTTCAATTTTTTTAATTCGGTCATTTTAAAGAAACATTCCCATTCATCAATTTCCTGCAAGTCAGAGGACCAGTTTACCTCATGATTCAGTTGGTTGTTAGACAAAATGGGATTTTAAGTATCCGTAATTATGTGATAACTTGCTTGGTATAGTGCATCACGGAGATGCATTAAGCCCTCTTTAGCCAGAGCATGGCCCATATTTATGGTAGTATGGGTCACTTTCTTCAGCACTGCCTATCCATACCTTCACACAGCCGGTACAGAGCGGTTACATAATTTAATCTGGATTATACAGGTCGAGTTTAAGCGTTGTCGGTTATTTCAGCTTTCTGCCTACATATAGTGCTCTACATAGACACTGTGGTCGTATTTCACAGGTTGGTTTTGTTGAACTGTGCATTTTTTTTTTCGATCGCAGTACGTAGAGCGTAGAAATACTTGTGTTCTTCCTATTATACCTTCATTAAATTTATCTAAATATTTTTTCCAGATACAAAGATGCGCCCTCTAGATGTTTCAGCACTTGGCTCGCCCTCTAGTGGCTGGGGTAGTTTCTGGCATGAGCAAGGAGACAACTCAGTACCTTTAGCAATTGGAAATATTATACATAACATTACAAATATACATGCAACACGTCAAATACAATCTATAAGAGTGGAACAATCCGACATAAACGACACAAATCAATCAAACATGTCAACAGAGACAAATAATGGAAGTATCCAGGGCGTTTATATTCCAATGGAAAAATTGTCACGGAGTCGACGCCAAGCTTCCGCTCGCAATCAAATTATTTCCCCTTTGACTAATCGTAGAAGAGTTCTGTTTTTGATGAATCCTGACAGGACCCGCCCCGCCATTAATAGAACGCTGCTCCTTCGACCGAGTTTGATGCTGCTCCGAAGCAATGACTCCCTCCAATCCAATCCAATTGAACAATTGAGGCTGCCGAACCAGCAGAGACAGGTTCCACAAATACGAAACAGAAACCTGCTTAACGATGTCAGACGACAGCCAGCTATACAAAGGATAGATCTAAGAGAAATTGACCTTTCCCATGATACACCATTAAATGAGACGTCATCGCTTGGCGGAAGTGGAGTTCCGAATGTGACAGCAGTTGTAATAAATGCACTTTCAAGGAATGTTACAGGTCTACTTAATAATAATGTATTACGAAACAACCCTTCAAGATCAAATCTACTTACCAACCCAAGACGCAATCCTGCAAACAATTCAAGACGGCTGAGAACTGGACCAGCCCAGAACGCCATCAGACGACGGATGATATCGAGTGCTAGAGGAAACAATATAAGACAGCGTCCGGTAATAGAGCCAAGACTTACACTACAGCAACCCGTCAGAGGCAGGAGAATCGCACTCCTTCTCCGACCAAACACAACAACGCGGGGCAACATTGGGTCACGTGTACGCACAATATCATTACCAACAAGACGTCGAGGAGCAAGAGTTCGAACCTCCAATAGGTTAGCAGCTCGAAATCCACCACGTACTAGATCGAGACCCAGTGTTCAAAGAGTATCGAGAAGACGTAGGCCTACACGGAACCAACGACGTAGCTTTCGTCGAGTAGCTCGTCCTGCTGATCCCTTCACGAGAAGATTTTCTGCGGGTTTTCAGAGGGGTTCAGATCTTCTGAATCAGCCCGATACGACCGAAACAAGGGGTTTTGACGGGTCAGTTAGACGTGAACCAAACGGTTTCGGGGGTGCTTTTGGAGCCCCACCAGTTGGGCCTGGTATGGCTTTCCCCGGTGGACTCGGTGGTTTTGGAATGCCTGGGGACATGTTCAGACCACCAATTCTATAGCACAATAGACATTTTATCCCTCTAATACTCTATCCCGAGTTTTAACAACCCTATTGAAGAATACTTTTGAAAACATTGTGGGAAAAAAAAAGAGAAAATGCTGGTAACTAGCCTTTTCTTTTTCTCCAACAATGTTTTCTGCCCTTTCAAAGACAAATTCCGTCATAACGGCTTTCAGTTTGTTATCTGGGCATACTTTTAAATCGGTTGAGCAGAATGGAACAATGGGTGCAGCTGAGAGAAAGCAAAAGTTGGGTTCCTTTTCTGATACTCAACAGTGTATCACTTTGCCCCGGTCACTGTAAAATTCTGCCTCAAAGCATTGGGCAAAGTGTTACATTTATCTGTCATTTTGTTCTTGTTATAAATCGTTAGAACATGGTTGGGTAGTTTTAGCAAAGTACCTGTATGTTCCAAAGTTATTGTATTTTCTAAATGAATCGCTTTTAGTCTTCTGTACGATTTAATGTAAGAAAAAATCCAAAAAAGCTTGAAAATTGTATCACTTTGCCCCGGTCTCTCCATGAGTATTTAAAATTACAATCCATATAGATCTAGCTACATACTCCACGGATACTTTTTCAAACATTAGGAATGGATTAATGAACGCGGCGGTAATAATAATAATAATAATAATAATTATTATTATTATTATTATTATCAACATATCAAATATATGAGCCATGCTCTGAGAAAAGGGGGCTTAGTGCATCTTCAAACAGTATCGATTCATGTCAGCCTGCGCAGTCCGCGCAGGCAGACACGGGCCGAAACTTTTTGCTAACTTTAAATTTTCTGTATGTCAAAGGACCATTCTACTTTATGATACAGTCTTTTGTTAAACAAAATGGATTTTAGGGGATCCCATAATTATGTGATGACTTGCTTGGTATAATGCATCACAGAGATGCCTTAAGCCGCCTTTTGCCAAAGCATGGCTAATATATACATAACAAAGTATACAAATGGCAAACACACCAAGGAAAGAAAAAATATTGTTTTGATGGTTGAGAAGTTAGTTTGGTAAAAGGAACATCCGCTTGTGAGAATCAAATTGTCCCTCTTCCAGAATGGCTTCCAAAGGTGTCTGATGAATACTGCAGTTTGGGAAAATTGAATGGCCCGAAACTGTCTTGTTTAACTCAGTGAGGCTTTGTTTGTGCTCGTCAGGCCTAAGACAAGTAGGGGCGTAGCTAGCTCAAAATGTAGTGTACGCAAAAGTAGTACCGAAGGTATTATCCGAGGTGCGAAGTACTGAGAGAGAAGATTTTTGAATTGTAGAAGCTATTCGGTAGTCTCTGGTAACCTTTTGGGACAAATCTGTCTGTCTGTCTTTCTTTCCTACCTTTTTTTCTTTCCTCCTTTTTTTCTTCTTTCTTTCTTTTTCAAAGTGGACGCAACTGCGTTTTTGCGCACAGGCAGGTATGCCTCTGACATGTCATACGAAAGATATACTTAAACATCGATATTGTATCATTTGTTTATACACAAACAAAAATCCAAAACAACACAGAACGGGTATTAGGAGTTTCGAAATTAGTGTATATGTATACTTAGGAATGTAGTTTAAATTATGAAAGATACTTCCTTACTCGTTTTCAGCCAGTTTTTAAACCAATTTCATTTTTATTTTTATCAAAACTATAATCATTCCCGTATCTTCACGCCAAGTGTTACCCCTGACGGTTGCAAGGTTGCATAGATTACGCCCGATAAAAAATACATTCTATTTTCTTGGGGGCAAAAAAAAAACACTGTTGTGACATTTCCGGTTTTAAATCGAAGAATTCCGTTATATGTATTTATTCCTTATACAATTTATATCGGTAATATATCTATGTTTACACAGCTGACTAAATTTTGAACCATTCAACAGTATCAAAAGTTTTCAGTGTTTTTTCTCTCTGACTGTAAGGATATATCTTTGGAGTTTTATCATGCTTTTTCTTACCTAAAAGCCATTTGCCTCAATCCCGACCAAGTGACAAATTATCGTGGTTAAATTATATCAAAACCTGTATTTTGTATACGAGCTTTGCACTGTGAAGAGGGAGTTTATTACATCTGCAAAAAGTATCGACCCATGTCAGCAGGCGCAGTCCGCGTAGCCTGACATGGATCGATACTTTTTGCTATTAGTTAATTTTCAGCATGCCCAGGGATCATTTTACCTACAGATCCAGTTGATTTTAGATAAAATATATTTTATGGATCCAAAATTACATAATAACGTGATGACTTGCTTGGTATAATGCATCACGGAAATGCATTAAACCCCCTTTTCACAGAGCATGGCTCAATTATAATTTGCTTGTGTGAGTGAGTGGGTGATAAAGCTTGACTGTTTCATTCGTTCATTTGTTTGTATAAAATGATATAATTAATCTCAATAATTATATTAATAGTTGTCATGTCTTTATTTCATTATTGGTTACTCTTATAAATCCCATGGGAAGGGAGACAACTGTTGCACAAATAAATAGGCAACAGTTATCCTGCTTGTTGATGAGTTATTCATTGATTGGTGTTTTACCCCACTTTCAACATTATTTCAGTCATATCACGGGACAACTTACATTATGTATATATGTCTCCGAGTTCACCAGTACTTGGCTTGGTTTCTGAAGCGGGTTGCCCAGGGACGCTCTCACGAAAAACCCAGTGTCCGCACGCACTTCCGAAGAGGCTGGAACACTGGGCCTCCAAGTAATGAGCCCTACACATTACCACTGAGCCACACAGGACCCCCTGCTAATGAGTGAGCCGTCCATATTCAACTTTTGCCTAACAATTCTGTGTTTTAACCATCCTGGTAGAAACATGATTTTGGAAACATCGTAGAATAAGACGAAATGGTGTTAAATAGTATTGTCGCTTTTTTCCACATCGTTTTCAACCTTTTTTGGAACAAAACCCATTATTTGAGCTGCATATTATTTGTCGTCTGCAAATGCTCGCTTTGAAGTCTTACATATTATACTACATTATATATGAGTCATGCTCTGACAAAAAGGGACTTAATGCATCTCTGGGATGCATGATACCGAGCAAATATAAAGTCAATTTTGTCTGAAAACTCTGAATCCTGAGTTAAACTGATCCTTGGCAGAACAGAAAATTGATCAGCATCAAAAAGTTTCGCAGACTGCGCAGCCTGATCTGGGTCGATACTCTTTGTCGATGCATTAAGCCCCCTTTTCACGAATCATGGCTCATATGTAAATGGCGAAGTTTGTCTCAAAAAGGTCGCCTGTGCCGTAGTAGACGACGCATAGCAACTATGGAACAAAAAATAAATTCTTAATTCTGCATGTCTTTTAGGCTTTTGTCTTTTTTCTTTTTTTTTTAAATATCACCGTGACCTTCTGTCTAAGCCGCTACCTATTTCCCACACCACCATCCTCGACACGGAGTTCAGCGGTGAAAGAGGAGTGAATTCTATTGCAATGAATATATATACAAACAATCCTCGGAAAGAATTTGGCCGAGCTGGGAATCGAACCAGCGGTCCTTGGATTACAAGTTCTGTACGTTTCCGGCTGAGCCACCATCTCAACCAATCCTGGATCTACATCATAGGACTCTAAAAATGAGTTGGCAAAGTCGCGACCAATGTTAAGTCACTTAACCCTTTACCAAACAATCCTGTACATGTATTTTAACCACCGTGAGCCTTAAAGGCCCAATAGCGGCCATAAAACGATGCAAGTCTTAAGATGCATTTAAATTTTAAAGCATATCATTTAAAAGTATAGAAGACAGTGTGAGGATGACAATCTGGTATTGTGTCGTTGGTCCAAGTGTTAGTTACTGGCTTAAAATGAAGTTTAAAACCAGGCAAAAAGTGCACAAAAGATAGAGTGACCTGGCAGGTTTTAACCTAGTTTAGAAAGCAAGTTCTCTGCAAGCGAATTACGTTTGTGTCGAACCTACAATAACAGACTGTCATCTTCACAATAATTTCCATACGTTTAAATGGTATTATTTCAAATTTAAATGCACCTTAACACCGCTTTGTTTACTTTTGGCAGCTAGTGTTACTTTAAAAAGACCTATTAAAAAACCTTGTTGGAAAAGAAGAAAATGCTAGTAACCAGCATTTTCTTCTTTTCCCACAACGTTTTCCATCTTTTAAAGACAACTTCCATCATTTGTGACATGTATGTATTTCATTCATCGTCTGCACTTGCTTTCAGTTTGGGCAAGTGTTTAATTTTGTCGTTTGGTAAGTTTTTAAAGACTTTTTTTTTTTCACAATTTCTCACAAATTAGCTGACGGTGTCGCCAGATATTCTGTTGGGTCCGATCCTAATCTACAGTGTCTGCATTAAAAGACTAGCGTCGCAATATGCACTGTTTGAAAACGGTTTAGCCATACGCGAACACACTGGGGAATTTTCCGGACGGTATAGATCAAGATCAGACTGCACAGAAGCGCAGTCTGATCTTGGTTCTATAGCATGCCTTTGAGCTTAAAATCAGTCAGATTTTCAATGGACTGACTTTTCAGTCGTAACAAAAGGAAGGGTTTATAATTTTGCAAAAGATTTTAAACTAAGGAAAGCCCATCAAAAAGGACAAGTGTGCCGAAATAGAAGGGAGATAAACCAGATTCAACTTCAGAATTTAATTGTTCATTGCCTCCCTTAGTTAACCTTTTTCATACAGGTATATCATAACCTGTCGAGCGAAAAGCATAACTTTAGTTGGTTTTTCTTCCAGTCAAATATATCAAGATAAGTGAGTATTTTGCACTCAAAATCGATAAAGCGATGGGATTTTTCACCGTAGAAAACACCATGGGAAAACGAAAATATGCTTTGATTTACCGACATTTTCTCCTTTTCCAACAATCTCTAAGCCATCTTCTTCAGAGTCGGTAAAAACAGGGAGTACAAATGTGGTACAATGTTAAACGGTCAGGTTGAATAATCCTTTTAAAACCAATGATAGGAAGGAAAACCCAGCATTTTCTCCTTTAACCACAATGTTTCCTATTCATTTAAAGACGTATAATTTGAGTTACGTTGAATTTGTCATCTACTAATGCTTTCAAATTAGAGGTGACTAAAATCATGCCATCTAGTATAGAGCTAAAAAAAAACAATACCAAGTAATAAAAATCTACAAAGTCATGTAGATCTATAACTGGCTTGCAACACGCGACATTTGCGTAAAGTGTCGTCTGCGCAGTCCGCGCAAGCTAAACCGAAACGACATTTTCCGTTTTTATGTAATTTTCTGTTTGCGCAAGTCTACTGTAGCACAAAATCTAATGTAGTCGTAAAGTGCCGTTTCGGATTAGCCTGCGCGGACTGCGCAGGCTGATCCGAGACCACACTTTACGCAAATGTCCAAAGGCTCCTTTCCGCGTTTTGCAAGCCATTTATACATTCCTAACTCACAGTTGCAGTTAAAAATAAGCCATGCTCTGTGAAAAAGGGGCTTAATGCATCTGCAAAAAGTTTCGACTCTGGTCAGCATGTGCAGCACGCACTGTCTTACCACGTCGATACATTTTGCTATATTGGTAAATTTTCTGCTTGTCAAAGGATCAATGCACCTCGGTCGGTTGTTATACAAAATGGATTTTATAGATCCTTGATACTAATGGCAATGACTTGCTTAGTATCATGCATCACGGAGATGCATTTAATGCCCTTTTTGCCAGAACATGGCTCAAACTGCTCTCCAATGCCGTGTCGGTACCAGAGTTGCGTACGATTTCTATAGCCCTTTACCACATAATTCTGAGTTTAAACGACCTTGTGGAAGAAATCTTTAGAAAGCATTGTGGGAAAAGGAGAAAATGGTGGTAAACAGCATTTTCTTCTTTTCCATCAATGTTTTCTATCCTTCCCAAGGCAAGTTCCAATTTTTTCAGCTTTTTTTTTCTGCAAATGCTCGCAATTTGGACTAGTCTAAAATTTGTTCACCTGATGTTCAGAGTTTAGCCCTTTCGATGCAGATAGCTGTAAAAACAGCTTGTCCACACGACGGTGTACAGTCTGATCTCAAACCCATAGATTACTTTCACTCATTTCATAAATAATTAGCGACACACAAAAATAATAATATGCAGAATCGGAAAAAAAGGTTGGTTTATTGTGAAATTTTTGTCAATGTCATCATTAATTTTACAAAATGTAGTCTTTCAAAATTTTTCATTTACATAAAAATAAGATATTAAAAACGAATGAAAAATAATTTTAAGAACTTATTTTATGAAAAAACGCGGCACAAACTAAAACCGCCACTACAAGTTCATGCACTATTTCTAGTACACCTTTTCTCGTAGGATTACAAGGTAAATTGGTTATCGACATAAACAATATTCTTACACGCGCACCTTGCAATGGCCGACATGGGACAGTAGTCGGCAGTGTGGGTGGAATTTTGTGTATTCATCAAAGATCGGTACAATACAAATCTTATTCAGGCACGGAAATGGTGAATTTATTTAATTTTCATTCATATATGTAAATTTTCGAGAAAGTTTCCTTGTTTCTGTGGAAAAATCAGTGAAATAAATTGGAACCTGTCCAAATTCGGGCATAAAAATTTTGCAGAAGAACAACATTCGATTGAAGTTCTGATCAAGGTGGAATGCTATAGCGGTAAAGAAAATGGCATCGAAGTGTCGAAAATTTGTGCCAAATATATTCAACAAGACAAAGTGCCAGACGTGTTTCGGTTCTAAAGAACAACATTCGGCGGAGGCGTTGGAAAACAATAAGGTAGGCCAAGATCCACGCCTTGGGCTTGGGCGAAATTGTTACACGTCATGTAGAAATGGGCGTTTCTCCCAGGCTTAGGAATTTCAACTGTAAAACATAAATTGACATCAAGAAGATCTATATTTAAAAGTTCCATTTTTTGTTACTTTAACATAACTCATTTACTGCTTGTTGCCAGCACTTTCTCCTTTTCTCACAAAGTTTTTTTTATAAACAATATGCTGTAGACTGTTTGGTAAAGGGTTAAGAATTTATTTCCAACCATTTACCAAATAATCTGAATTTTCAAACTTGAGAAAAAACTTTTTTGAAAACAATGTGGAAAAGGAGAAAATACAGGTTACCAGCATTTTCTCATTTTCCCATAATGTTTTTGTCATTTCAGAAACCAGTCCCATCAAATGAACCACATTTGATTTTTCATCTGCTAATGCTTTCAATTCGGATCAGTCTTATAGTTTGTTGTATGGTAAAGAGTTGATGTATAGCCCTATTTACCTGGATGTTAATGTGAATTCAGGTTGATCTGAGATGGATCATGTTACATCACTTGACAGTTCTGTATGGTTGGTGTATAAACTGAGCAATTACTGTTTCTGAAGATAACCATTTTAGTGTTATTTCAGAAATACCCTTTAACTATTGACTATTGATAACTGAAGAGACATTAGTATGGTTGACGTCAAACAAAGTTTTTGTTTAATCCTCTTCCAAATGATTGCCTACACTACTTACAGGGAGAAACTGTGAAAACCTCTGGGAAGAAGAAACAATGTTGAAGAGAAGAAAAAAATGCTTGTTAGCATTTTCTGCTTATCACACTATAACTACTACAAGTGTACTTCCTGAAATAAATGCAAAGCTAATCATTTGAGCTGTGTTTGATTTGCCATGAAATACCTTAGAAATGGACAAGTCTAACTTATTTTAGGCCTGCCCAGGTAGCTCAGTGAATAGCATATCTGACTCTTGACCTGGTGGTTGAGAATTTGATACCTGGTTGAGTGGTCGGTGACTTGGAAAGAAAGTTGTATGAGTGCTGGTGTGAGAAAGCCAGAAAGCACATGCTTAGGTGCACTGACTGCATTATATGACCTAAGCTCTTAAAACATGGTCGAACTTCAATCAATCAATCTAACTTATTTTAGTCTGAATAGAGTTTTAGTCCCATTCTTACAAAAGCTAATATCAGACTCATTTATATCTAGTCCATAATGCAAGTGAACTAGAATAATGAAATTCAAGGTATTGCCCAGAACTATTTTTCTTAACCCATTCCCACATGGTTCCGACTTTCAACAACCCTAAAGAAAGAGCCTGTTGAAAACATTGCTGGTATCCAGCTTTTTCTCCTTTTCCCACAATGTTTTCTACCCTTCAATAGGTGAATTTCTATGTTTGAGTTACATGTTTTTGTCATCTGCAAATGCTCTCAATTAGGCCAAGTCTAAACTTTTGTGATCTGGTAGAATGTAATGAAAACTTCGAGAAAAAATAAGTATTTGCATGTAACAAGGATTTACCCCGCTTCTCAATGTTTTTTTGGCTGTGGCCTTTAACGTGGTACTTGGACAGGTTTCACCCATTTTATTTTCAACCAGCATTTTGTTGTATTATCACAATGTCCTTTCAAAGAAAATCTTATCATTTGAGACTCAGAGTCACATTTGATTAATTAAATTTTTTCCCTAACCCTAACCCTTGATGAAATTTATGTTGTAGGTCATAGTCTCAAGTGCTGTTTTAGGAAAGGATATTATGTACATTGCACAACCAGATTTCTCACAAAATGAATAATTTATAGTATAATTGCATAAGACTGTCACTATAGGCTATTAAAGCAGTCATATTATGTCTGCATAAAATTGTATATAAACAACTGCCAAAATTCACTTACTCTTTACTTGCAGTATTTATTGAAGGGGTGTCAAAATCAACTAAGTTGCTTGAATCAGTCTTGCCACAGTGAGTTCAGGCAACTATTTAAGAGAGTTAAGGTGAAAATATGGATGAAACACTTGTTTCTGTTGTACTCTCCTCTGTAACCCTTTACCACACAATCCTGACTTCAAATACTCTGAGAAAAAAAGCTTTTGAAAACATTGTGTGGAAAGGAGAAAATGCTGGTAACCAGCATTTTCTCCTTTTCCCACAATGTTTTCTACCCTTTTTTATTTCTAAGATAAATTCCAGCATTTGGTCAAAATTTAACTTTAACCCTTTACCAGATGACAAAATGTAAGCCTTGTCCAAATTGAAAGCACTTGCAGACAACAATTTCAGTGTGGTTCAAATGGTGCAATCTTGCTTTGATAGGGTAGAAAACATTGTGGAAAAAGGAGAAAATGCTGGTTACCAGCATTTTCTCCTTTTCCCACAATGTTTTTAAAAGGCCTCTTCTACAGGGTCGTGAAAACGCAGGATTGTTTGGTAAAGAGTTAGGCTTTACTTTTTGAGTTGACTCTTAACCACACAACAAATTTTAAAATTGTCCAAATTGAAAGCATTTGCAGATGATAAATCAAACGTGGCTGAAATGATGGGATTTGTCTTTGATAGGATAGAAAGCATCGAGGGAAAAGGAGAAAATGCTGGTTACTAGCATTTTCTCCTTTTTCTACAATGTTTTCAAAAGCCTTCTTCCTCAAGGTTATTAAAACTCGGGATTATGTGGTGAGGAATTAATGATGTACAGGATAATTAATTTGTGTCTGTATCCCTACTCCTCCGCATGGGCCCAAAATGGATGAACTGTTCAGTGGGTAAATGTGGAACAGTGGAAAGTTTACATTGCATCGTATCTAATTAATCCCTTATGTAATGTACAATACTTTTCCTTCAGAGTACCTGTCATAACTTTTCATTCAACTTTTGCCGTAATTATTGCTAAATAAAGTCTTTAAGCGATCAGACTGCAGAGTGACAGAAAAAGATGCAGTGTGATATTTGATTTTTGATTTACGCTGATAGTTTGCAAACTATCCTGAGCAAAATTGCCTTGTTAAAATAATTGCAGTACCCAATTTGTTGTTTGTCTAACTGAAAATGTCAATTTTGTGAATTTTACAGCCTTACAGATCTACATACAGCTCTTCCGTAGGGAAGTATGTTTGAGGAAATAATGAAATATGGCAATTTGATTAGTTTGGTAATCAAAAATGGAAAACATTGTAGTGTTATAGAAATTAACAGTTGGCTTGTTTAAACTATGGTCCCTCAACCACATTCTAGAAAATATAGGTATGAAAAGACCCTAAGATCAAGAAAAGTATATGTATTCTGTAAAGGATTAGAGTTTTAAACTCTGATAACTGTTACAGTGAGACATTTTTGTGGCAGATAAACAGTAGAATAATAGTATCTGGTATGTCTAGCGGTCAGGGTAAACTGTTTATTTAATTTGGCATACTTTTACATCAGGGCCACCCAAATATTTCAACATTTGGGGCGGTATTCAGCAACCATGCTTAAGAATATTCATAGTGTTATACTCTAAGATTTTCTAAATTTGAATGTAACACAACTTCTGATTGGCTAAACCACATGATTTAGCTAATCAGAAGTCGTGTTGCTCTCAAATATAGAAAATTGTGGAGACTACACGGACCCTGACTACATACTTTAAGCCTAAGAGCGCCAAATAAGCCAGAATGGGCATTTTGAGAGTAGAAATATTACCCAAAGAATTGCAGTTTCAAGGTCACTCTTGTCTAGAATGTCCAGCACAGTGGACAGTGTAGATCAAAGATCAGACTGCACATTTTATGTGCAGTGTGATCTTCATCTAAACTGGTCATACATGCAATTATAATGTGAAAGGTGCTTTACAGGATAACGCTGAATGATTATTTGTACAAATTAAAGGATTATTGACTTAATATTGTCTCAAAAAAACAGCAAAATTTTGGACTCTGTGCATTTGACAATCTCCGCAGGCAACAATTTTAGATGTGATGAAAATGAGCTGATGATGTTCTCTTATGATGTAGGAAGAAACATTGTGGGAAAAGGATTGATTGAATGTATGGTGTTTAACACTGTTCTCAACATTGTTTGAGTTTAACTCTTTACCAAACAAGAAATCTTTGGACTGGACCAAAATCAAAACATCTGCAGACAACAAATTAAATCTTGGTAATATGATGATTTCTGACTCTGATAGGGTAGAAAATATTGTGGGAAAAGGAGAAAATGTTGGTTACCAGCATTTTCTCCTTTTCCCATGATGTTTTCTATAAGCTTCTCTCTCAGGGTCGTTAAAAGTCGGGATTGTGTGGTAAAGAGTTAATCACTGTGGCCAGAGCATCTATTCATGTTTTCCTGGAGAGTCTGTTACTAGTATTTGGCACATTCTTCCCAAGCCACTGGCTGCTTTCTGGCATACATGTGACCATCATCAAATTGATCAAAACAATGATAAGGGGTGAGAGAGGCATGAATCCTGTAGCAGTGACTAGCATCAGTACTCGAAAAGTTAAATATTGGCTGTCTGAGCTTGAATTCGAACCAACAATTCCCTGGTAAAGTCTTTGTCACTAGACAGAATTAGCCCTTTCAAATTCAAAGCATTTGCAGACCACAAAATGGTAATCAGCATGTTCTCCTTTCCCACAATTTTTACTACCATTTTCAAACAAAAATGTTCTAATTTGTGCAAAAGTTAGTTTTTCTTTTGCAAAATCTTTCAATTTGAACCATGATAAAACTTTGTCATTTGGTAAAGAGTTCGAGATTATCATTAATCCGCATGGATATTTTTAAGTATTGATAGGCAAACAAGGTCAATAAGGAAGAGTCCAAAGTATGTACATGTATTATTATGATAAGGGTTCACCCTGTACTACACACAAAAGTTTAGACTCTAACAATTTTAACTCTTTACCAGATGAGGTAATTTTGGTCTGCTGAAATTGAAAGAATTTGTAGTCGACAAATCTAGAGTGGCTAAAAAGGTTGTATTTTTATTTGCAAGGGAAGAAAACACTGTGGATAAAGGAGAAAATGCTCGTTATGAGCATTTTCTCCTTTTTCCTCAGTGTTTTCAAATGCCTTCAACCTCAGAGCCGTAAAAACCAGGGCTTATCTGGGAAAGGGTTAAGGATAGGGCACCCTAATGGGATTCCTGTAACTTCACCTTTCATCGCCAAATCTTATGGATTTGGCTAAAACTCAGGTAATCCGTAATCGATGCGGGGGAAGCAGCATCTATCGGTCGATTGATTACGGATTACCCGAGTCTTAGCCGAATCTGTACGTTTTTTCTGGCGATGTTACACGAATCCCATAAGGGTGTCCTATCCTTAAATCACTTGCAGATAACAAAATAAATGTGACTCAAAAATAGAAATTTGGTTTGGGGAAAGAAAATGGTAGAAAACAATGTGATAAAAGGAGAAAATGCTGGTGACCAGCATTTTCTTCTTTTCTCACAATGTTTTCAAAAGCCTTCTTCTTTGGGTATTGTGAAAACTTGTGATGTTATGTAAAGGGTAAAACATCTGGGCTGAGTGATAAAGTGATGTATAATTAATAGTTACTGTTCAGACTTTCGTGCTCCTTTATTATCATCCTAGATGGGGTTGATTATCCAAGATTTATCAATAAATACCTGGATATTTCATAAATAAGCTGCCCCCATGGAGTAAACAGATGCTTAATTGATTATTCTCGTCCTTTTTTTTAACCCTTGACTCTTTCCAAAATGACAAATTTTAGAAGTGTCTGAATTCAAAGCATTTGCAGACCACAAATTGGAAAATGGTAGAAATGTGCTAACATTTTTTTAAAGGGTGGAAAACATGGTTGGAAAGAGAGAAAATGCTGGTTACCAGCATTTTCTCTCTTTCCAACAATGTTTTCTAAAGCTTTCTCCTTCAGGGTTGTTCAAACCGGCGATTGTGTTTTAAAAGGTCAACCATTTACCCAGTCCAGTTTTTTTACAACCCTGAGAAAAAAATTGATGCTATCCTTGAGCTTCTTTCACAACATCCTTGGAACCCAGGTTTGAGCATTATGTTACTCTCCATGCGATTACAGAATGAATCGAAACTGGGTCACCGAGGATGCTTTCACAGTTACTTTGCACAACATTCTGTCCTAGAAATAGGCTGATTTAGTAATGGATAAATGAAGCCTTTCACATTGACTATTATCACTTCTCTGGTGTAGGACAAAAGCCCACTAGGACAAAAGTCCACTGGACAAAAGCCCATTAGGACAAAAGCCCACTGGGACAAAGGCCCACTAGGACAATAGCCCACTTTTATGCATAATTATGCATTGAATTGAGAAATAGTGTTTAGTTTCAATTTATATGTTTGTTGAGTATGTAATGAGTTTAAAATGTAAGTATTCGTAAGTCAACAAAGTACAATAGTTTTCCCCGAATATTTCTGTTTAAACAAACAGCAGATTCAGATAAATTCAGCTCTATGCTTTCTATTCAAGTTTCAGTCAAATGAAGTGATTTGTCTTTAGAAGGGTAGAAAACACCAATGTAGACAACATTGTGGGAACAGGAGAAAATGCCCGTTACCAGCATGATAACCAAACTTTGGATAATCAAAGAAAAAAGGTGTGAAAGTAATCAGAACATTTTTGAACTGAAGTATTAGATAAGAAAAGTGTGAAAATTAACAGCTATCCAACCATTTGTTGTCAATGTTAAAAATTTATAATGTGACAAAATTAATATCTCATTCTACATTCAATATGTTCAAGACAATATGGCTGAAATCTTCATTCCACAAAAAATATGTATTATAGATATGTACTTTTCAGGTAAAGGTCTTTTTTATAAAAAGTGGGCTTTTGTCCTCTCTGCCAAATTTAGCAGTGGGCTTTTGTCCAGTGGGCTTTTGTTCAGTGGGCTTTTGTTCTAGTGGGCTTTTGTCCCAGTGGGATTTTGTCCGTTCCCCTCACTTCTCAGAATCAAACCAGTGACCCTTGATTACAAGCTTTGAATGTTACCAGCTGACCAACTTAGCTGAAAGTCGGCATTCTCTCCTTCTCCTACAGTATTTTCTACCCTGTTGATGACAAATCTCATCAAATGAGGCATAATTAATTAAATTGTTGTCTGCATATGATTTCAAATTGGACAGGTCCAAAATACATGTACATATGTGCCATGCTCTGGGCAGACTGGCGTAAGGGAATTTAACTCCTTACCAAACAACATAATTCTAGACTAGTCCAAATTGGAAGAATTTGCAGACGACAAAATTAATGTGACTCAAAAATTGAAACCTGTTTTGGGAAAGGAAGAAAACATTGTGGGAAAGGGAGAAAATGCTGGTTACCAGCATTTTCTTCTTTTCCCACAATGTTTTCAGAAGGCTTCTTTCTCAGAGTCGTGAAAACACAGGATTGTTTGGTAAAGGGTTAATACACATCCATGGTGCAGTATACCATGCAAGTCACCACATAATCATGCAGATCCACTAAGTCCACTTTATCTTATTAGCAGCTGAATCTTGAGGTAGAATGGTCCTTAGACATGCAAAAAAAGTTTCTACACAGGTCAGCCTGCACAGACTCTACAGGTTTTTTTTATTTATACTTTTTTGCAGATGTTTTAAACACCTCTTTCACAGAGCATGGCTCCTGTATTTTGAAATGAACAAACAGTTAGCTTTCCTAGCCTAGGAATCTTCCAAACAGAAATGTTCGTTTCCTACATGTATGTAGAATTTCATTGTTCCCCAAAGTGCGTGAAGTTGATGACTTTTGCATCTTCAAGGGGATTTTTTATCAGGAGAGGAAAATGACTTTGGGTACAAAAAATAGACCATCATCTTGCAAACACATCATCCCAATAGAAATGTGCATTCTTCAAAACACAGGAGATCAAATTGCCAGTTATACCCTTTGCCAAAAGACAGAAGTTTGTATTGTACGAAATTGAAAGCATTTGCAGACAACAAATGAAACTGGGCTCATACTATGATAATTTCTGTCTTTGATAGGGTAGAAAACATGGTTACCAGCATTTTTCTCCTTTTCCCACAAAGTTTTCAAATGGCTTCTTGCTTAGGGTTGTGAAAATTTGGGATTTTATTAAGGGAAAGGGTTATACCCATTCACATGCCTAACCTTTTACCACAATGCAAAATGTTAGACTTGCTTGATATGTAAGTTTTTGCAGATAAGAAAATAATTTACTTTAAATAACTGTTGAAATTCACTATAGGAACAGTACAAAACATTGTTGGAATAGGAGAAAATGCAGCATTTTCTCCTTTTCCCACAAGGTTTTCAAAAAGCTTTTTCCTCTGGATAGTTAAATGATTGAACGATGAATGATGTTTTACTCTGCTTTCAACATTATTTAGGTCATATCACAGCGACAGCTCACATATTCATATATTTCCTGGGTTTTGCCAGTACTAGGCTGGGTCTTTGAGGTTTCTTGCCCAAGGACACTCCCACAAAAAACCCAGTGGCCGTCGGGTTACGATTACGAGTTAATAATAGAAATTCACCGTTGGAAGGATGGAAAACTGTGGGAAAAGTTTTTTTTTAAGGGTCATCAAAACTCAGGAAGAAAAAGAGTTAACCCTTTACCACACAATGACGCCTTTTAACGCCCTTGGAGAAGAGGCCTTTTGAAAACATTGTGGGAAAAGGAGAAAATGCTGGTAACCAGCATTTTCTCCTTTTCCCACAAAGTTTTCTACCCTATCAAAGAAAAGTTGCGTCATTTGAGCCACTATGAAATTGTCATCTGCAAATGCTTTCAATTTGGATAGGTCTTAAATTTTGCCGTGTGGTAAAGGGTTAAGGAAACTTAGGGTACTGGAATTCAAGGACAGTAAAGATGAAAATCCAGATCTGCATGTCAAAGATATTCAAATAAGCCATCAGTTAGCCTTGAGCTGGCCTTCTGTTTTGTCTTGAAATACAGCTGTAACCCTTAACCAAACAGTCCTGTGTTTTATCAACCCTAAAGAAGAATGCTTTTGAAAACATTGTGTTAAAAGGAGAAAATGCTGGTAACCAGCATTTTTAGCTCCACTGGCCGAAGGCCAGAGAGCTATTGTCATGGCGTTGTGTCCGTCGTGCGTCCGTCCGTCCGTTCGTCCGTGCGTGCATCCGTAAACTTTTTCTTTAAAAAACTTCTCCTCAGAAACTATTCACTGGATTTTTACCAAACTCACAGGAATTTTCCTTTGGTGGTCCTCTTTCAAATTCCTTCAAATAATTGTGTTCCATGAAGAATTCTGGTTGCCATGGCAACCAAAGTAAAAAACCTTTAAAAATCTTCTCCTCCCAAACCGCTATTTGGATAGCATTATTATTTTGCAGGAATGTTCCTTAGATACAGGTTTACAGAATTCCTTAAAAAAAAAAAAAGATCTGTCAAAAAACATGGCTTTTATGGGAGTCTCATTTTCCTTTTATGGTATAAAGTAAAATCTTTGAAAAATTTCTCCTCTAAAACTATTCATTGGATTTCGTTGTTGTTTTGCAGGTAAGTTCCTATGGTGGTTGTCTACAAAATTGTTTCTTCAGTGAGCTAGCGAGCTATTGTCATGGCGTTGTGTCCGTGTCGTGCGTCCGTCCGACCGTTCGTCCGTGCGTGCGTCCGTAAACTTTTTCTTTAAAAAACTTCTCCTCAGAAACTATTGACTGGATTTTTACCAAATTTCACAGGAATGTTCCTTTGGTGGTCCTCTTTCAAATTCCTTCAAATAATTGTGTTCCATGAAGAATTCTGGTTGCCATGGCAACCAAAGTAAAAAACCTTTAAAAATCTTCTCCTCCCAAACCGCTATTTGGATAGCATTATTATTTTGCAGGAATGTTCCTTAGATACAGGTTTACAGAATTCCTTAAAAAAAAAAAGATCTGTCAAAAAACATGGCTTTTATGGGAGACTCATTTTCCTTTTATGGTATAAAGTGAAATCTTTGAAAAATTTCTTCTCTAAAACTATTCATTGGATTTCATTGTTGTTTTGCAGGTAAGTTCCTATGGTGGTTGTCTACCAAATTGTTTCTTCAGTGAGCTAAAATGCAGGATTGAATGATAATTGTTAAAAACTTCCTTTCGCCATTATAGAAATATCAGGCCTGTGGAGCGATACAGGCGCTCAAGCGCCTCTAGTTTTCCTTTACCCACCATGTTTTCTGCCCTATCAGAAAACTTAGGCTCATTTATATCAGTTTCAAATTTGTTGTCAGCAGATGTTTTGAATTTGGTAGCATCTAATATTGTCGTTTCGGAAAGGGTTAACAGAATGCTCATAAGAACAAATTGGCAAAAAAACACTTGAAAATATTCTTGTAGTCATCATGAACTTGAGTCATTGATTACACGGGAAACTGTATTGGCTATAGGAAAACGCTTTTTTTTCAACATTCCTCTTTTTGCCACAATGTTTACAAAAATTGGTGTGCTGCAAGATGGAAAAATGATTATCAGCCGGTACATGTGTTGAGTTAGCACATGTAGCTGATTAGACTAATCCGCTACTTGGTTGGCTCTGCTTCATCATTTAGCAGTCTTAGGGTGGCAGAAGGGGTATCTGTGTTTTCTTTCATTGCTCATATCAAATATTTCCCTGAAAAACAGTTCAAGATGACTGTGATTTTAGATAATGCTGATGGGCTTCTGGGTTGAGGCAAAAGATTTCAACAGACCTGGGAGTCAATGTCTGCTAGTCTTTATTAAGTGCACAACATCCTTTCTACAAGTCACTTGCTGCTTTTCCATATGAAAAATTAAACTAAAAATCATTGTTCAGTAGTTTGAGAGGAATTGGTCTTGCCCCAATCTTGAATCACAGCAGAGAAAAATGTTTGTTCTGATAGTTATCAAACTTTTACTCTCCATATTCTTTTGCTATGGATCCCTGTTTACATGTTTGACAAATTTGTTGTTGCAAGAGTGATGATGAATGGGAACTTTCAAGAAAAGAAAACAAGACCAAAACTTCTGAAACTTCATGATGCTTGATAATAGATGCTCTGTTAATAAATGCTGGTAACCAATACATATTAAAGATGTCATTTTGTAAAAAAAACTGACAGCAGTGTAAAAGGAAAATTTAGTCTTTTTCATTCCTGTTGGCATAATTATTTTGATTGATTATGCACAAACATATTACTGTTTGCAAAATATCATTACAAATAGAAAAAATATAGACAAAGTATGTACATGTTTCTGCCTTTGTCATAATGCTTCCTGGCTGCCTCTGCTTTTACATTTCCCAAGTAACTGATCTTTCCTCTGATGTTTTCAGTAAGTAAGGATCCAGGCATGAAATCATGCTTATCTTCTAAAAGCTTATCAATCAGACCAGGCAGAGGGGGCGTTTACTGTAATCCCTTGACTAGCAAATAAATGGAAAAGACATTTTCACTTGGTTAAAAAGTGCCAAGATATCGCAGTGACTTTGCTTTTTGTTTGCTGAAATATTACTCGAAATAATGGTCACCAAAGATACCAGTTCACACTGATTCTGTACAGTAATCCTGACTAATATATCATCAAAAGCAACAACAATTCAATTATGCTTTGACTGTGTAAGGGTTAACCAATAAAAGTTTGCTCAGTGGAATTAATAGGCTTTTTTCAAAAGAGGCAAACTTCTTTTTTTCACCAGAACAGTTTGAAAAAATATTGACTGTAGTCAAGATCAAACAGTCAATTTTTAGTGCATTTTTATCCTGATGCACGTGTACACTTTTCACACACAAAAAATGATAATATTGCATGTAGCATGTTGAAGTGACAATGGCAATTTTGTAAATGTTCATCTGAAATATGGGGTTGTCATAACATTGAGAATATCAAGATAAGCTGCTAGATTTAAATGAAATTCTTCCTTTTTGCCAAGATAGGTGCATAGATTAAAATGAATTCGAACATGACACGTGAATTCGGCTGTATAAACACAGTGCAACGAAAGCGTGGTAAAATCTACGTTATTCTATGTAGAGTGACGTCATTCTATATAGAGTGACATCATTCTGTATAAAGCAAGTAAGTAAGTTATTCAATGGAATATAATCTGCATCCGCGTTTTTACTCTAAGTATGAACTTGTTTTCTTTTGATTGAGAGCTGGTCATGTTAGTATCGAAATAATCTTCTTTCTATTGTGGGTTATCATTCAATAAACCACGTTGTGAGTTATGAGGCGCAATGAATAAACCACTCGGGCTATCGCCCTCCTGGATTATTTATTGTGCCTCATAACTCACAACTGTGGTTTATTGAACGATAAACCACGATAGAAAGAAGATATAATATATATTATGTAGTTTTGTTTTACTGGAAAGAATGGAAACTGGGCTTATAGTTTTTTCCTTTTTTCAACACTTTGTAATACTTACACTGTCAGTGTAGGACTTGCTTCAGCTATTGTTAATAATAAGTGGTCATAAACTTTTCTTATACAATACAAAGGTACTTAAAAAAATTAGTAAGAAGGTTGTGTGATGCCTAGTGATTGCTGTAGGTGTTTTATTTTTTATCAACTGCATTGATATCATATAATGTATGATTTGTTGCTGCACTTTTTTGCAGACTTATTTGAACACAGCTTGTACATACTGAAAATTTGAGAGAAACAGGCCTGAAATGTACTAAATGTGTGCCATGACCTACTTCTCCTGATCTGCTTTTGAGAACACATGCTCCCAATTATGAATTCTTTGTTTAGCTCTGAGAGCTATAGGCAGATTTCAAGTTGCCTTTATGGACAGTGTAGATCATAATTACAGAGTGTGCAGCCAGACCTTGACTCTACACTGTCTGTCTTTTTGTGAAACATATATGCCACAATAGCTTTGAAATTGTGATACATTGGGCATGTATTTAAGTCTTGTTTATCGATAATGTTTTTATGTTCAAACACCATTTTAAAGAAAAGACATTTTAAGATTTCTCCCCTCCCCCCCCCTCCCCCCACACTCCTTTGTTTATCTCTACATGAGGAAAGAGTTTAAAACTGAAACAGATCCACACAAGCATGAAAACGTGCTAATTTACCGCATAAAGAACAGCAATGGAATTTACTGACAGTCATTAAACCATAACAGCACATTTTGTTTATGCATTTACCTGTCTTTGTTTACTTCATGGCTATGCAGTGCTTCAATCCTGATTTATTCTTGCTTTGGTCTTAGGCTATCAATCTGACATGGGTGGGAAAGTAAAGCAGTATTCACCCTTTGCGGCTCACTGTCCTTTTGCAGACAATGTAGATTCAGTTTATATTGCACAGAATGTGCAGTCTGATCTTGGATCTAGGCTTGTCCGATAAGGAGATATCCACCCCCCTCCCTCTAAATTCCTTTGAAATAGCAAAATTTGGGTTTTTACTATCAGCTTGCAGAGCTCCAGATAGAGGGAGTGATTTTGTTTTTAAAATAAATTATTTTGCACCAAACCTTATGTTACGGGTACTCATTAGATTCGTCTCAACGAGACGATTCTAATGAGTACCCACAACATAGGGTTTGAAAGAGAAATAATGGATTTAGAATACCATCACTCCCCCATATCTCTAGCTCTGAGCTTGAAAATTTCATTTCCCTTATCTAGCAGGATAAGGGTTAAACAAACTTGTGAATTTACCGATTACAGTCAGGACCATGATTGTCTTTGGAAAGAAGATAGTTTTTGAGCTTTTTTTCCCCATATGACTTTTTCTAATTGACTCATAACTCTAATCTGTTACCAAACAATTCGTTTCTTGTATGACTCAGACAAAAAGGATCTTAAAAACATTGTGGGGAATATATAAATACTCAGAATTGTGTTGTAATGGGTTATGGAGTTGGCAAATTTGATGTGAGCTTATCAGTCTGACATGGGTGGCAAAGTAAAGCATTATTGAGAAAACCTGTGAGTTTACAGATTACAGCCCAAACCAGGATTGTCTGCAAAGAAAAGATAAAAGTTTTTTGAGCATTTATTTCCTTATCATCTAATGGACTCATTCTAACCCCGTACCAAATAATCTGGACTTTATAAACCTGACAAAAATTAAGGCTTGTAAAACGTTGTGGGAAAAGAAAAAAATGCTGGTAAACTGTATTTTTGCCTTTTGGACCTCTTCAAAAAGGAAAAATAAAATATTAGAAATATTGTATTTTAAGGCTGTAATGGCCAAAATATGTTACTGAGTAGTGGACAGTCTAGATTCAGGATCAGACTGCATGTTCTGCTCTGTCAGATCTTGATCTGCACTGTCTGCAAAAACAGCTTAAGTTGGTTCCAGTACTTTAAAGCTATGCAACAGTCATGGTTTTTTTTTTTGCTGAATCTGACTTTATGCAGCTTTCAACTTTATTTCAGTCCTTTCATGTCAACAGTTTCACTCATTTTGTATCTTATTAATTTCGACTTGTGTGTGTGCATAGTACAATGATTGCTACCCAGAGGACTCTCCTGTGTGGCTTGAAAGCCCTATGCTTAGAAATTTTAGGGTGTTTTGGACAAATATACCGGTAATTATCTCACGAAATAATGTGCAATGTACATCCATCTGCACAGAGCATGCAGTCTTGTTTTGGATCCCCTTAACTGTCAGACTTAGTTTTGGTGTTCCTTGCCTTAACTTCATGACAAGTTGTTTGAAAAGAAACAGAATTTTCATAATACTGATTTGGTATCATGCAATCATGACATAAGTTTGCTCATTTCCAACAACATTTTCTGGTTTCTAGTTAAAATTCTGGATCAGATGGTGAAGGGTTTAGCTCAGAAGACATAAAAAACCATTTTCATCAGTAATTGGTCATCTTTTTTCCATGCAGTGTATCAAACCAAAAAACTATGTAACTTCCTTCCCTGCAAGACTAATACCCAAAGGAATTTAAAAGGGACAAAATCCCGCACAAGTGTGGCATTTTATTTTTTCTGGCACAGCTGAATATGATGGCTTTTGACCTACTTTTTGGTACTGATAACAGATGAATAGATAGAATTTTGTGATTGGTAAAAAAATGTAGACATGTTTATTCTAAGGGCCCATTTGGTAAAAAATATTTATTCTAAGGGCCCCCTGTCTCTTTGCAGGCAACTTTATGCTGTCTGTCTTTTTAAAGAGATTTCTTCTTTCTGCTGGTCTAGGTCAGTGTCCCAGAGTGCCTACTTTGGCAGAACACTGAAGAGGTAATAGGTTTGATTATAAGCTAATTTGTCAGATAAACATGTTTGTTACATATCTGATAAGCCCCAGGCATGAGGGAGCTCATGGAGCTGTGTTACCAAGAAATCTCCCAAGTTCAAGGTCAAGTTCAAGCCTGTTGTATGTTTGCCAGGAATTTTTGATGTCTTGTGTAACTTGATTATGTGATGAACTTTTAGCCCTGTCTTCTGATTTTCATTTTCAGATGGCCTATTTTTCTTGCAGCAGACCTCTTCAAAACATTGCAATAAAAGAAATGAGGAATGCTTCATGAAAAGGGGGTTTAATGCATCTGCAAAAAGTATAGACTCGGGTCAGACTTTGCAGTCTTTTGTTAAATCTTCTGCATGTCAAAGGACCAATTTAGCTCATGACTCAGTTTGCTGTTAGACATAATGGACTGTATGGATGCATATTTAAAATAATTATGATGACTTGCTTGGTACAATGTATCACAGAGATGCATTCAGCCCCCCTTTTGCCAGAGCATGGCTGAGTTGTCTGTGAAAGGGTGGAAAACATTGTGGGAAAAGGAGAAAATGCTGGTTACCAGCATTTTCTCCTGTTCCCACATTTTCAAAAGCCACCTTCATTCAGGGTCGTTAAAACTGGGGATTGCATAGTAAAGGGCTAAACTTTGGATTGTATGGTAAAGGGTTAAGTAGTGGAATTAGCAAGGGCTAGGCAAGTGGAAGTATTTGGTTTTAGTCAGACTGATCTCAGTAAATGGATTTTGCTGGTGAAATCTGCTAAAATATGTGATTCACACATGCTACTAAACAAGAAACATTTCACATACAAATAATTAGTTTAATTGATACAGATGAAAGTAATGAAATCAGCTCAATCTGATAAAGATCAAAGTTACTTCCACATGGTATCTTACACCTGATAGCAACATGGAATAAATTTGAGGGCAAAGTTTTACTTGTCTGATAAATTTACTGAGGTATGGTACACAGAAATGATTTTATTTTATACAAAAGGACAAAAAATGTTACTGTTTAGAAAGAAAGGAATGACCATTGTTGAAACAAGCAGTTAAGAGGAATGAATCCTGTCCCAGTGACCATCATCAGTCCTCAGAAAGCTTGGGAGGCAAACCAGCTACCCCCGTTTTCAAGTGCTGTATGGTACCAGCTGCACTACCAGGACTTTGGCCCACCTGACATTAAAGCAACAGTGAATAGTACAACTATGGAAATTGTTTGATGGATACAATTTTATGTTTGTACATGAGGTACATGATGGTAGTACCATAAATAATGTGGGCTCATTTTATATGACCTTTGGCCATGGTTGTCCATAGAATATTGCTCTTCTATCAATATTTGATTAAATACAGGCTATTCAATCAAGGCTGTTGTTCTATTCCCTGTATTTTATGACTCTTCATATACATGTACTAGATTTATTACCTTGTTTCAGCTTTTTGTTCCCTGCCTTCTCTTTTGATTAACCCAGTACCAAATGGTTCTGTGATTTATGACCTTGAGGTAGAAGGCATTTGAAACATTGTGGGAAAAGGAGAAAATGCTGGTAACCAGCATTTTCTCCTTTTCCCACAAGGTTTCCACCCTTTGAAATGAAAGTTTGACAATTTCAGCCACAATTAATTTGGTAACCAGCATTTTCTCCTTTTCCCACAAGGTTTCCACCCTTTGAAAGGAAAGTTTGACAATTTCAGCCACAATTAATTTGTCAACTGCAGATGCTTTCGATATAGAAATTGCGTGGACTTCTCTACAAGTTTGTCCACTGGTTTAGGGTTAAACTTACAGGAAGTAAAGCACTTCTTTTATGTCAAAAAAAAAACAAAAACACAGAGGGAAGTTGCCTTTGTGGCCAGTGTAGATCAAGATCAGATTACAAATGTGCAGTCTGATATTTGGTTTACACTGTATGCAGACAAGGGCAAACTTAACTCTATACCACATGTAAAAAGTCTAGATGTGTCCAGATTCAAAACATTTGCAGACGACAAATCAAGGATGGCTCAAATGATGAAACTTGCCTTTAATTGAGTAGAAAACATTGTGGGAAAAAGGGAAATGCTGGTTACCAGCATTTCTCCTATTCCTACATTCTTGTCAAAAGATTTTTTTTCAAAGTCATTAAAATGAGGCATTGTTTGGTAATGGGTTAATACTGCTCTTACTGGGGTCTTGTTGCTAGATCAACAATTGACCATTGGGTTTATTTCTTTACCACACAATCCGGAGATGTCAAGACCCAGAAAACTTTTGAAAACATAGAGGGAAAAGAAAAAAATGCTGATTACCAGCATTTTTTCTTTTTCTACAATAATTTTAAGTCTTTTATAGAAGTCACATCATTTGCGCCAGATTTCATGTCATCTGCTAGTGCTTTCAGTTTTGGCAAGTATAAAACTTTCCCATCTTGTAAGGGATTATTTGATGTTTTATTTTGACAATTTCTTTTTGTTGTATTTCAGGCTTCTAGAAAAGTGTCAAAGTGTGGCTACTTGTTTGTTGCGCCAGGGTATGACTTCTCAAACCCACTGGACAAGACCAGGGTAAGAATCTTCTTTTGAATCCTTACTTACATGTGACTCTTTACCACACAATTTTGACTTTTAGCTACCCTGAGGAAGAAAGCTTTTCAAAATATTGTGGGAAAAGGAAAAAATGCTGGATACCAGCATTTTCTCCTTTACCCACAATATTTTCAGCCCTGCAAAAAAAACAAATTCCAGTTTTTTAGACACATTTATTTTGTGGTTTGTGAAATCATATGCTCTCAATTTGCAAAGGTTTAAATGTTGACATTTTATTATACCTGATGAACCCTGTATTGAACAGTTGTGTATTTTAACAACCCTTAGTAAGAATTCTTGTGAAAACATTGTTAGAAAAATATAAAATGATTTTCTTCTTTTCCCACATTGTTTTCTGTCCCTCAAAGACTTATTCTATTCCTTGAACCACATTCAATTGTTGTGTCTGCAAATGCTTTCAATTTTGGCAAGTCTAAAATTTTGCAGTGTAGTAAAGAAGTGTAGCCCAGTAGCCCTGTATCTAATAGTTCCCTGATTTTTGCAAACATAACTGAAACAATAATAAAGATGACTCTAACCCTTTACTAAACAATCCCAAGTTTTAATGACCCTGAGGTAGGAGCCATTTGAAAACATTGTGGGAAATGTAGAAAATGCTGGTAACCAGCATTTTCTACTTTTCCCACAATGTTTTCTACCCTGTCAGAGAACTTCAATTCATTTGCACCACTTTCAGGTTTGTTGTCTATGGGTTCTATCAATTTGGAAGAGTCTAAAATTTGTCACTTGGGAAAGGGTTGAATGCAAATCAAACAATAAAATAAACAAGGACTTTTCAAAGTCTTTGGGTATGAATTTGTCTCAGTTGGTGATATAATATGCCGTGCGATATGAATATGCTATATTAGGAAATACGTTATCACGAAGTATCTCATATTTTTAAATGACACATCAAAATTCATAGCCAAATTATGGGCACATTTTGGCAAAATTTATGGTTATTTGATACTTCAGTTTTCATTTTACTCTGCACAAAGTACGTAAGAACAAGGGAATTTTTTGCTACCCAAAACAAATTCATAGTGGACAATTTTGCAATCCCATGAGAAGGGGTAGTTGACATGACATCGATGTACATATACACAAGGTAGTAAAATATAATGCCATTTTCCTGTTTTTGGTCAGTTTTTTCTATTCATTCAAAGACTGCTTCAACCATTTTAGACACTACCATTTACTTACTTTGCCATGTGCAAATCCTTTGAAATGTGACAAGACTTCAGTCTATCTGTCTGATAAAGGGTTAAAAGATCTATTATAATGTGTTTTTGTAAATTTTCACTAAAGGGAGGTAATTCTTTTCATAATTTGTAATGAAAATGGAGTGATTATTCAACTCTTTACCAAACAGCAAAATCTTGTCCCTTGCAATTACAGATGATAGACTGCGTTTGGCTCAGCTGATGGGATTTTGACTTTGATAGTGTAAAAAAAAATTGTGTCCAGTATTTTCTCCTTTCCCACAATGTTTTGATTTTCAAAAATCATTATTTAAAACTCGGGACTAGATCTATGTGATCGACGTTTTCTTCCTTTTTAAAACACAAATATCAGTTTTTCCACATATTGTTTTTCTTCTGCAATTGCTTTCAGGTTAGACAAGTCTCAAACATGTTACCTGGTAAAGAGTTAAAGGCCCAGTAGCAGCAAAGAAAAAAAAAAAAAAAAAATAAAGGTTTAAAAATGCATTTAGATTTTAATCATACCATGTAAAAGTATGGAAAATATTGTGAAGATGTTAGTCTGTTATTGTGTGGTCGGTCCAAGTGTTAGTCACTGGCAAGAAAATAAACAGATTTCAAAATCTGACAAAATTAAACAAAAGATAGCAACTCTTAACCTGGTTTTGAAATTAATTTCTCTGCCAGGGACTAATACTTGGACCGACTGTACCATAACAGAGTGTTTTCTCCAATAATATCCATACTTTTACATGGTATGTCTTAAATGGGTTTTAATACTGGCCTTGTTTACTTTTGGCAGCTTTGTTACTTTAAGGTTTGATACATAAGTTCATGTAAATACTAAGTCTTGTGGAAAAAGGAAGAACTGCTAGTTATAAGCAATTTCTCCATTACTCACAATGTTTCAAAAAAGACCCAAATAAAAAAAGACAAAAGGTCTCCACAGGAAGTTATCAGCAAGGTTTGATAGTTCTAATTTATTTGTACTTTTAGGGCCTGGTATAGAAAACACAATAGGTAATGATCTAGATCTCAATAAATGCTTTAACCGGTGGCCAAATGACAGAATTTTAGAGTTGATTAAATTGAAAGAATAAGCAGACAGCATAATGAATTAGGCTGGAATCATGCACATGGGTTTTGGAAGGTTGATAAACATTGTTGGAAAGGAGAAAATGCTGGTAACCAGCATTCTTTCCTTTTCTAACAATGTTTTCAAAACTTTGTCAGGGTCATTAAAATGTGGGATTGTGATGTTCAGGTTAATCCCATATTTCAATGACCCTGAAGAAAAATACTTTTGAAAACATTTTTGTATTTTTTTTTTCTTTTTCAACAATGTTTTCTCACCATTTGAAGACAAATTTCATGAAATGAGGCATATTTTTTCAGTAGTCAGTAAATGCTTTCAACCTGAAGATAGATTTTTTTTTTTTGTTTAGTAAAGGGTTAATCACAAATAGTACATAACATACCTTGAGGTCAGAAATCCAAATTTGTTAACTAACCCAAATACCAACATAACTTGATGTTGGGCAGCTTTGAAATATTTTTTAACCCTTGCCGTGAAATGGGCTTCTTCTGGTGAAAAAAATATTTTGATAGAATAATAATTGCTGTCAGTTTATTATGAAACACCTTAAAAAAGACAAATAACCATCTTGATTATCTTCCCTATTTGAGAAGGAAGTTTTGAAGTCGTCGACTGCACTTTTTTTCCTTAAAAGTGGTAAAATAGAGTTTGTTTTTGATACTATTTGACAAAAGCTTTGCGATAGTGTCAAATTTGGTGGCCTAGTTTCACAATTAATGTGGGAAAATCAGCCTGTTGCTTTCTAAGAGTGATGTGGAAAGTACAGGTGAAAGAAACTCGGGAACAAATATGTGTCTTGGGTGAATACACTGGCTGTTGTGATAGGCCTGAAATTATTTTGAATTCAATTTTGTAAAGATAGTATTTGTTAGGGACACATTGTTGATCTTCATATGTAATGTTTTTGTCATTTGTCAAACTCAAAAGAAAAGTGTTGTTCCAGATGTTTTTTTATTGATGAGTCATATTTATATGTGGGGTTAAGTCTTTGCCACACAATCCTGAGTTTTGATGACACTGAGGAAGGGGCCTTTTGAAAACATTATGGGCAAAGAAGAAATTGCTGGTAACCAGCATTTTCTTCTTTGCCCATGATGTTTTCTACCCTTTCAAGGACATGTTTTGTAATTTGACTCACATGTGACTTGTTGTCTGCTAATACTTTCAATTTGTACTAGTTTAACATCTTGTTGTTTGTTAAAGAGTTAAGTGGTTACAAGAGGAACTGGATACTCTGTCATCACTAAAATATGACACCAATAAAACAGTAGTTATTTGACCCTATCTGACCACAAACTTGTGTACTAATATCTTTAACCCTTTACCAACTAACCCCTTCTTTTTAACCCTTCACTAAACAATAACAACTTCTAAAGACCCTAGAAAGAGAGATTTTGAAAAGGAGAAAATGCTGGTGTAACCTGCATTTTCTCCTTTTCCCACAATATTTTATATTCCTCCCAAAACAAATTTTAATTTTTGAGTCACATTTTATTTGCTTTCAATTTGGACAAGTCAAAAATTTTTTGTTAAGACACTGATGAGGACAGCTTTGAAAACATGAGAAAAGGAGGAAATATTTGTCATTCAAAAAGACCAATTTCATATTTTTCAAGATAGTTTAACTGAGCAACACATGTACCTATTTGTGTTGGGGTTATATGTTTACCTTTTTTGTTATTTCAGAGATGGCAAAGGCGTTTCTTTGTATTGTATGATGATGGTGAATTGGCGTACTCTGTGGATGAAAATGTAAGTATTGTATGAAACACTTCTTTTATATTTATTGAGACAAATTTGGTTGCTTGTAGATGGCTAAGTTTAAAAACATAGCCTACCCTTATGTATTGATATACCTATGCAGAGTTTCCCTGAACTTTCTCATAAGGGGGACATCTGAACCCTTCAAATGAAGGAAATAAGGCAAATTCTTAAATTTTGGGGGACATCTACTAATGCGGATCAAAATTCAAAGAAACGGGGGGTCAGGGAAAACTCTGCCTATGGTAGGTAACAGTCATGTCCCTTTCTTAAGCCCTCAGGGTTTAGGAATAGCATATCTGGTAGTCTAACATCATTTAACTCTTTACCAAACAAACCTTATTTTTACTGGCCGGGAGGAGAAAGGCTGTTAAAACTTGTAGAAAAAAGAAGGAAATACTGGTAAGTTGCACTTCCTCCATTCTTCATAAGGTTTTCTGCTATATGGAAGAGGAGTATTTATATCTAATATATATAACTATTGCAAAGTGAAAATATGAGATCAGACTGATATATGAAATTTTCAATAAATTCACATGAAGGGCTATTATCTCTTTTTATCAGGACTGTCAGTCCTTTGATTCTAAAGCAGCAGCAGCAGCAGCAGCTGACATGCACTATAGATGGAATCATTTTGCATATTGATGGTGAGAAGGCTAATGTTTTGTTGTCTGATAACGAGTTAAAACCAGATGAAAACAAACACCTCTCTGCATATTTCATTCAAAGGATTGTGCTATCTCTCTTAGCAGTAATGTCAGTCCTTTGAATTTGCATGCTTACCCTTCACCAAGTATTCCCATGTTTTTTACAACCCTTGGAAGAAGGCTTCTCATTGAAAAAATTGTGAAAAAAGGAGAAAATGCTGGTAACCAGCATTTTCTCCCTTTGCTCACAATGTTTTCTACTCTTTTTGATACAAGTCCCATTGTTTTTACCAATTTTAATTAGTTATCTGCTAATGCTTGATTTTGGACTTGTCTGAAAATTTCCTCTAGTAAGGAGCTAAGCATATTTTATACAGCTGCTGACATGCACTAAAGATGGACTGATGGTTTTACAATTAGCACATTTCTTGAATTTCTTTTGTGCTTGGAAAAAACATATGTTCACCCTAGGGAAGAAAAACATCATGTCTTTCAACAAATGATGATAAGCTTTTAGTGTCTGAGAACTCCTGTGGGATGTTTGTTGTATACCTGGAGCATGAAACACTGTTCTTGACAGACCTCTACATTTCTGCCAAACATTGTTTTTGTTGCCTTCTTGGATTGGGTAGGGGTAGATTCAAGTTCAAACTCCCCCCTCCCCACCCCCCATCTCTGCATCCTACAAAAAAAAATGCTGGATGTTTTACCTGTTAACCCCACCCACCCCCTTTCAAAAAAAAGTTCAAGTGCAGTTACTTGTAAACTGAACAATAATTTGATTTAATTTACATTTTGCCACAATGTTCTTTTATAGGATAGCAAAAAAAAAGGTTAAGTAGCAAAAGTCCAGACTATTTCATAAAGAAATCATCTTAGATCTGAAAGAAAAAATTGACTTTTTTGGGTCTAGGTTTCATTGACTACTCTGTACCACATGGTGAAAATTCCCAGACACCAAATTAGTTCTGATTTATGTCGTGGTATTACTTCTTGAAAGGGTAGAAATCATAGTGCAAAAAGAAGAAAATGCTTGCTACCTGCACTTCCTCCTTGTCTCATTATGTTTTCAAAAGCCTTCTTCAAGGGGATCGTAAAACACAGGGTTGTTTCCCTTGGTAAAGAGTTCACCACCAGAGCACAAATTGATTAACCTAACAGGCATTTTCGGTCTAGAAAAAAATCCCCAAGTATTCGAGTTTGCAAAGGTTGCCTTTGTCAACAGCAAAGCAGACAGTTTAACTGATTACTTCAAAATCCCGACTTTTAAGGACCCGGAGAAAGAAGCTTTTTGAAAACATTGTGGGAAAACGAGAAAATGCTGGTAACCAGCATTTTCTCATTTTCCTACAATGTTTTTTACCCTTTCCAAAACAAATTTCAATTTTTCAGTCACATTTATTTTGTCATCTGCAAATGCTTTCAATTTGGACAGGTCTGAGATTTTGTTGTTTGGTAGAGTTAAATCAAAGATCAGACTGATGTTTTGATCTGGCAGCAAAGCCAAATAAATTATAGTTGTGAAAGGGTGGCTCTCTCTGTCCTTGACATGGGTCTATGGCATAATGTAAAAATATGGAACCCTGTCAGATATATAATGTTACAATAGTGGTGTCATTATCTGTATTGGAATATCAGATTAACCTTATTTTTGCAGGTATATCCTTACTTTTGTCATCATATCCCTCAATCGCTCTTAACTTCTTACATACTAGGCAACAAAATTTTAGACTTTCCCAATTTGAAGACATTTGCAGATGACAAATAATGATACTTAAATGATTGTGTTGGTCTTTGAAAGGAGAGAAAACGACATTTTCTGCTTTTTCCTGGTTATGTTCTTAAAAACCTTCTTCCTCAGGGTCATTTGAACTTGAGAGTTTTTTGGCAAAGGGTTGACCTGTTTCTCAGGAACACTTACTCTCTCTGATGTATTGATGAATAGTGCAGGTCAAGATTAGACTGTTCCCATTTTGTTGTTTGATCATGGGCATATACTGGCTTATATGTATAATTTGAAGTAATGAGGGAAAAACAGTCATTGGTCTGTCAGAAAACATAAATGTAAGTTAATTGTTGTCACAAAGGTGAATTCCCATAGGCGCTATAACCCTGAGGAAATAAATGCACTTTTTGTATAGAGGCAAAAAAGTATGCTAATAGAGTAATTGCTGTAAATTATGACAATTTTTTTCCCCCTGTCACAGTTTTCTTGAGATATTTGATATGGAAGAATACAATGAAATCTGTCTTTCTGTTGGACAGGATTTATCAAAATTTGTTGGCAGCTAAACCAGTCCAAGTTTCATTGATAAAAATTTCTTTGTATTCATAATATTTTGATCTGTTGAAAAAACTTTCAAATTTGAAAAGGTTGTAGCTATTAAAGTATTATTGCCATTAAAGTGTAGACTTACATAAACTCTTTACCAAACGATAAAATGTAAGACTGGACTAAATTGCAGACGACAAATCAAATGTAGCTCAAATGATGATTTCTGTCTATAATAGGGTAGAAAACATTGTGGGAAAAGGAGAAAATGCTGGTTACTATCATTTTCTCCTTTTCCTACAATGTTTGCTTAAAGCTTTCTTCTTTAGGGTTTTTAAAACTGGGGATTGTGTGGTAAGTAGTTAATTCCAAAAGAGCAAAATAAATGAAATGGACTTTTCCTGTCAAGAAAACAAACATAGATTGGCAATGTTATTTGTTACCAAATGACAAAATTTTAGACTTGTCTAAAATGAAAGCTGACCACAAATTAAAGGTGGATTGAATGGCAGAACTTGTCTTTGATAGGGTAAAAAACATTGTGGGAAATAGAGAAAATGCTGGTTGTCAAAGGTAAGGCTTCACATTTTGTGCAGGCTGATCTTGATCTACATTTGGCTGTAAAGGAGGTTAACTTTTGTCATGAAAGGTGCTTTCAGGGTTTAGAAATAATACTGCAATACACTTGGCTTTTGCAAATAGGAAAATGGAGTACTATATTCTGAAAGGATTGATGACAATGTTGAAATGTGCAGAATGTAAACCATACTGTATGCATTATCCCACTGTAACATCCTGAAACATAATGTGCTGCAGAGGACTAGAAAAGCATCCTGTTTACCTTTTGCCACACTGTTCCAAGTTTAAATGACCCTGAAGATGATGGCTTTTGAAAACATTGTGGGAAAAGGAGAAAATGCTGGTTACCAGCATTTTCTCCTTTTTCCACAATCTTGTCTGCCTCATCTAAGCTAGAATTCATTTGAGCAACATTCGGTTTGTGGTCTGCAAATGTTTTCAGTTAGGTAGAGTTTAAATTATTGTCTTTTGATAATGAGTTAACCCAATACCAGATAATAGAATTTTAGACCTGCCCAAATTGAAAGCATTTGCAGCAATAGAAATTAAATGTGGTTCATTTAATAATGTTTGTTTTCAGAAGGGTAGAAAACATTGTGAGAAAATGAGAAAATGTCGGTGACCTGCATTTTCTCCTTTTCCCACAATGTTTCCTAGAAAGATAGATATTTTTACTCAGCCAGGGATCGAACCCACGACGCTTTATTCTCAAGTCCTGCACACTACCGACTGAGCTCCCGGGGCTTGGCAAGAGAAAAACTAATAAATGTAAATGAATATGATATTGAGATTTACAACTGAGGTGGCAATTTTTAGCTCCACTGGCCAAAGGCCAGCGGGCTTATGTCATGGCCTGTTGTCCCTCGTGCGTCCGTCCGTCCGTCCGTCCGTGCGTCCGTCCGTGCGTCCGTCCGTCCGTGCGTTAACTTTTTTTTAAAACGTCTTCTTCTCTGAAACTACCCATCCAATTTTGATGAAACTTCACAGAAATGATCCTGCCATGGTCCTCTTCAGAATTTCTTGAAAGAATTTAATTCCTTCAAAAACTCTGGTTGCCATGGCAACAAAACTGAAAAATTTTGAAAATCTTTGAAAATCTTCTTGTCTGAAACCGTAAGGCCAAGGGCTACCAAATTTGGCATGTAGGTTTATCTAGTGGACCTCTACCAAGTTTCTTCAATTTATAGCCCTGGGGTCAAAATTGGCCCCGCCCCGGGGGTCACAAGTTTTACATGGGCTTATTTAGGGAGAACTTTAAAATTCCTCTTTTACCTAGCCATAGGGCCTAGAGCTACCAAATTTGGCATGTAGCTTTATCTAGTGGACCTCTGCCAAGATTGTTCAAATTATAGCCCTGGGGTCAAATTAGGCCCTGCCCGGGGGTAACAAGTTTTACATGGGCTTATATAACAAGTTTTACATGGGCTTATATAGGGAGAACTTTAAAATTCTTCTTTGACCTAGCCATGGGGCCTAGGGCAACCAAATTTGGCATGTAGCTTTATCTAGTGGACCTGTACCAAGGGTGTCCAAATTATAGCCGAGGGTCAAATTTGACTTCGCCCCGGGGGGTAACATGTTTTACATGGGCGGGCTTATATAGGAAAATCTTTCGCATCTAGCTATAAGGGCTAGGGCTATCAAATTTTGCATTTAGCTTTATCTAGGGGGTCTCTATCAAGGGTGCCCAAATTATAGCCCAGGGGGTCAAATGTAGCCCCACCCCAGGGGGTCACAAGTTCTACATGGTCTTATATAAGGAAACTTTAATAATCTACATGTACATAGCCATATTTAGGCCTAGGGCTACCAAATTTTGCATGTAACTTTATATAATGGGCCTCTACCAAGAGGGCCCAAATTTTAACTTTGGGGGTCAAGTTTGACTCCACACCAGGGGTCACAAGTTTTACATTGGCTTTTATAGTGAAAACTTGATAAACCTGTGTCATGGATCACATATTTTACAGGGCCTTTTGTTCAGCAAACTTGTTTTACATGACTTTTTATTGGGCAAGATTAAAAAATCTTTTTGTTTATAACCACACATTCTAGTTTCATATTGTAGGTCTGGGGTCAAAATTGCCTTCATTCCAGGGATCGCAATTTTAACATGGGCTTCAAAATATTGTCACTTCAATTTAAACATTAATCAAGGGAAATAACTCTTTTTATGAAAGATAAAGTTCGTTACTATTTACCTCCCTTGATTATCAAGCTGCAGTGATACATGATTGGTGCTAGACAAGTTTTTTAGCTCCACTGGCCGAAGGCCAGCAGGCTTATGTTATGGCCCGTTGTCCGTTGTGCGTCCATCCGTATGTTAACTTTTTAGCTCACTTGAGCACAACATGCTCAAGGGGAGCTTTTAGGATCACCTGGTGTCCGTCGTGCGTCGTGTGTCGTCAACAATTCTTTAAACATCAACTCCTCCTAAACCACTGGGCGGATTTGGACCAAACTTGGCTGGAATGTTCCTTGGAAGGTCCTCTTTAAAAACTGTTCACAGAATTTGATTCCATCAAAAACTCTGGTTGCCATTGCAACCAAATGGAATTTTTTAGGGAATTCTTTAAAAATCTTCTCCTCTGAAACCACGGGTCAGATTTTGAAATAATTTCACAGATATGCTCCTTGGGTGACCCTTTTTAAAAATTGTTGGTAAAATTTTGATCCGTCAAAAAATGTGGCTCTGGTGAATGGGGGCTTCTTGCACCATATAGAAATGAAGGAATTCTTCAAAATTCTTCTTCTCTGAAACCGCTGGTCAGATTTCGAAATAATTTCACAGGATTGTTCCTTGGGTGACCCTTTTCAAAAACTGTTCGTAAAATTTTGATCCGTCAAAAAACGTTTGGCTTGTAGTGTTTTTACTTAATAGCCAGTGGAGCGATACAGGGCCATCATGGCCCTCTTGTTTTCTTATACGCACATGCATATTGTAGTTAGAATCGGATAAAGAGTTGTTGTTTACATTAACATGCCAGCATGCACATGCAGGTATCTGAACAATTGGGCTTATTAGATCAACTCATTTGAATGTTTATGTCATGTAGATTAATTCCAGGCTGTCATCATCAGACAAGAAAACATTGTGAGGAAAAAAAGGATTATAATCAAATTGATTTAATGATGAATGGAAAGCCATTGCTGTGTTTGACTGGTGTTCATTTCCAGTCCATTTTGCCCAAATATTTCAAAGTGAATAATCTATAGAGCTATTCGATTTAATCCTTTACTGCACAACCCCAAGTTTAAACAACCCTGATGAAGAAGCCTGTTGAAAACATTGCTGGAAAAGTAGAAAATGCTGGTAACCAGCATTTTCTCCTTTTTCCACAATGTTTCCTACCTTATCAAAGAGAAATTCCATCATTTGAACCACAGTTAAATTGTAGCCTGCAAATGCTTGCAAATACCCTGAGGAAGAAGCCTTTTGAAAATATTGTGGGAAAAGGACAAAACCCTGGTAACCAGCATTTTTTCCTTTTTCCACAATGTTTTCTACCTTATCAAAGAGAAAGTCCATCATTTGAGCCACAGTGAAATAATAATGTCTTCTGCAAATGCTTGCAAATACTTCAAGGAAGAAGCCTTTTGAAAATATTGTGGGAAAAGGACAAAATGCTGATAACTATCATTTTCTCCTTTCTCCACAGTTAAATTGTCCTTTGTAAATGCTTTCAATTTGGACAAGACTACATTTTGGTTGCCATAAAGACTTGATAGTAATTATACCCCCGCAAAACGAATGTTTTTGGGGGGTATACTGGAATCACCCTGTCTGTCCGTGTGTCCGTCCATTTGTCCGTCCGTTTGTCCGTCCGTGTGTCCGTCTGTGTACAAATAATTGCCTGTTTCTGTTAAAGCGCTGGCGGGGGTATTAAGTCACATTCAGTGACAGCTCTAGTTGATCCTGCCATGTTGCTGCCAAAATTCAGGGTTCCCGCTGGGCTTCGCATTTGGCGCCATTGCGATAGATTTTTAAATGTGGCGCAAGAAAACGCGGATTGGCGAAAATGATTGGCGACGATATTTCTCATATCAGGATGCTGTAAATTTTGACACTGGTCCCCTTCACCGCAATGCGTGGATGCATGACCGCCAATCCATCCATCGATATAGTTGAAATAAATCAGCAGGAATAAACTACGGCATCGATTTAATCCAAATTATCGATACTTTACAAATTGATGTCATTTACACCTGACTATCCGAATATACTTACACTTCCGATAACATAAACTTCCGGCTAGACAAAACTTGCCAGCTAACTTGGGAAAACTTTAGAAAGTATTGAAGACCAGTGTCCCATATAAATCATGAATGTTACTAAATGTCAAAATGAATCATAATCGCAGGTAAAATCAATAGATTGTGCATTACTATAAAGCGGGTTTCCGAAATGCCGACCATGTCGGCTCTGACTAAAAGCCAGATGGTTATGTTATCGTCGTCCTTGAAATTTTCTATGCTGTTTTTCCTGCATTAATCGCCCACCTTTCAGGAAACTTGTTTGGTTTTTAACATTTTAACTTCTGTATTATTCAAAATGTAAATAGTCCCTCATGAAAAAATTGTAACAGATTTAGAAATTTCTCTAAATGAGCAATTTGTACTTATGTACCAATTTTTTCACATATTGACTTTGTTGTTGTTTGGTCTGTACCATTTAAACTTCTCTTTCAAAAAAAGCTCTCTTTAAAACTTTGTTACAATAGGAGAAATGGCTATCAGTGACCTAGTTCTGCTTTTGTCACAGTGGTGTACAAACATTAAAGATAGATCTACTTACACTTAATACATGTATAATGATTTTTCGTTGTTAACTTGACAAAACTAATTTTTGGAATATATTCACACAATAAACATATATATGAGTAATTCAATCTGATGAAAAAAAAAAAATTCTTGTTTATATTATTGCTCATGACACAACCATGCAATGATAATTCATTGACCAATTCTTGATTATGCCCCACCGACTATACTTTCATCTTAAAATTGGCACCAACTGGCTTGAATTATTTCAATCTGGCGCAAACTTTTCTCATTTGGCGAAAGTGATGGCGCAAGAAAAAAAGTAGCCAGAGGGAACCCTGAAAATTCCTCCTAAATATTTAATCCTTTGAAGAGGATTGTCTGAACAATGCAAATAAAAAAAGAGAAAGAAAAATAAATGTTGGGGGGAATCAGTAAATACCTGTACCTTCATGATGATATCTGCTCTAATAAATGAAAAAAGATTTTAATTTTTGATATTCATGTATTCAGGCTGGATTCTCTATCTAACTATTTATGTCAACCTGTCACATATTTGTGGTTCTTTATGTCAGAAATTGGAGATTTCCTCCAGTAGGAGTACCCAGATATTCAGATGTCAGTGGGCATTATCCTTAAAGTGCCTGTCATAATTAAAATTGCTTCTGTGGTCAGTGTAGATCAAGATCACCAGCCCACCACTTTTGAAAACATTGTGGCAAAAGAGTGAGTTGCTTTTAATATGTAATTAATTCATTATTTACCCCACAATCCTGAGTTTTAACAACCTGTAGAAAGCCTTTGAAAACATTATGGGAAAAGGACAAAACGCTGTTTACTATCAGTTTCACCTGATCTCACAATGTTTTCTACCCTATAATAGAAATCATTATTTGAACTACATTTTATTGTTGTCTTCCAATACTTTTAATTTGGTCAAGACAAAAATTCTGTTGTTTGGTAAGGAGTTAATCTGTGTAGGGTATGGGAAATACAAAAGTCATATTCATGTCTTAAATCTCTACCAAACTATAAGATTTTAGACGTGTCCAAATTGAAAGCTTTTGCAGACAATAGATAAAATGTTACTAAAACGATTGAATATTTCTATGAAAGGGTAGACAACATTGTTGGAAAAGGAGGAAATGCTAGCTAGCTGCAGTTTCTCCTTTTCCCACAATGTTTTCAAAAGGCTTCTTCTTCCTCATGGTCATTTAAACTCAGGATTGTATGGTAAAGAGTTAATGGGTGAAGATTAGTGCAAATTTGATAGATCATCCTCCAGAGAATGGACACTATAATGGTGTGTGGGTGGACTGTGGCATGCAATGCAATTAGTTAATGATATTCATCCTCTGCATCACCCATCATCATCAGTCTGGAATGTATAAGAGTAGATTCGTTAATATGTCAAGCTTGAAGAAACCTTCAAATGTTCAAACTCTAAGCAGGTTGACTGCGCACTTGCAAACACTGTAGATCAAGATCAAGCTGCACAGAATGTATATTTTGATAATTGATCTACATTGTCTGATGATTTCGGGGTTGGGAGATACATGTATGTTGGTCAAAAAAGCCTTGATAATGCTATCAATGGTTTTTTGTCCGCTGTCTGAAATCATCCATTTTATTTTATAAATCTGTTGGTTGTGGAGTCATAGTGGCCAGGACAAAGCCGTTATGTAGATTTTTTTTGTTACCTGAAAATGCCCATATCTTTTCCTGTCTTTTTTTAAACTTTTAAAACCTTTACCACTCAATCCGGACTTTAAATGACCCTGAGGAAGAAGCCTTTTAGAAACATTGTGGGAAAAGAAGAAAATGCTGGTAGCCAGCATTTTCATCTTTTCTAACAATGTTTTCTATCCTTCCCTAAACAAAATTCAATGTTCCAGTCCCTTTCTTTTGTTGTCTGTAGATGTAAATGCTTTCATTTTGGACAAGTCTGAAATATTCACAATAATCTTAAACTCAAAAGCATTTGAAGACTACAAAATTAATTAACCCTTCGTAAAACCATTCAATGTCAAGGTACAAAATGTAGAAGCCGTTTGAAAATATTGTGGAAAAAGGTGAAATTAGTGTTAACCAGCATATTCTTATCTTGCTAAAGACAACCAGTTCAATTAGATACCACATATGGAATTTGTCATCTGCAGAATGATGCTTTTAATGTGAACAGCCCAAAATTTGTTGTTTTGGAAAAAGGGCTAAGTGTAGCTCAGATGCTGGGATTAGTTTTTGATAGGGTACTTGTCCTTTCACCGAATCCTTGAGATTACTGATTGAATGGTATTTTACACCACTTTTAACATTATTTCAGTTATATCTTGTCAACAGCTAGCTTATAATTCCATCTTAAAACTTGGGATTGTGTGGCAAAGGGTAACAGAGATTATGATCAAAAGAAAACAAAGGAAGATAGATTCAATTTAATCATTGACACACTTATTAGCTCCACTGGCCGAAGGCCAGCGGGCTTATGTCATGGCCTGTTGTCCGTCGTGCGTCCGTGCGTCCGTCCGTGCGTCCGTCCGTCCGTTAACTTTTTTTTAAAACGTCGTCTTCTCTGAAACTACCCATCCAATTTTGATGAAACTTCACAGAAATGATCCTGCCATGGTCCTCTTCAGAATTTCTTGAAAGAATTTAATTCCTTCAAAAACTCTGGTTGCCATGGCAACAAAACTGAAAAATTTTGAAAATCTTTGAAAATCTTCTTGTCTGAAACCGTAAGGCCAAGGGCTACCAAATTTGGCATGTAGGTTTATCTAGTGGACCTCTACCAAGTTTCTTCAATTTATAGCCCTGGGGTCAAAATTGGCCCCGCCCCGGGGGTCACAAGTTATACATGGGCTTATTTAGGGAGAACTTTAAAATTCCTCTTCTACCTAGCCATAGGGCCTAGAGCTACCAAATTTGGCATGTAGCTTTATCTAGTGGACCTCTGCCAAGATTGTTCAAATTATAGCCCTGGGGTCAAATTAGGCCCTGCCCGGGGGTAACAAGTTTTACATGGGCTTATATAACAAGTTTTACATGGGCTTATATAGGGAGAACTTTAAAATTCTTCTTTGACCTAGCCATGGGGCCTAGGGTGACCAAATTTGGCATGTAGCTTTATCTAGTGGACCTGTACCAAGGGTGTCCAAATTATAGCCGAGGGTCAAATTTGACTTCGCTCCGGGGGGTAACATGTTTTACATGGGCGGGCTTATATAGGAAAACCTTTCGCATCTAGCTATAAGGGCTAGGGCTATCAAATTTTGCATTTAGCTTTATCTAGGGGGTCTCTATCAAGGGTGCCCAAATTATAGCCCAGGGGGTCAAATGTAGCCCCACCCCAGGGGGTCACAAGTTCTACATGGTCTTATATAAGGAAACTTTAATAATCTACTTGTACATAGCCATATTTAGGCCTAGGGCTACCAAATTTTGCATGTAACTTTATATAATGAGCCTCTACCAAGAGGGCCCAAATTTTAACTTTGGGGGTCAAGTTTGACTCCACACCAGGGGTCACAAGTTTTACATTGGCTTTTATAGTGAAAACTTGATAAACCTGTGTCATGGATCACATATTTTACAGGGCCTTTTATTCAGCAAACTTGTTTTACATGACTTTTTATTGGGCAAGATTAAAAAATCTTTTTGTTTATAACCACACATTCTAGTTTCATATTGTAGGTCTGGGGTCAAAATTGCCTTCATTCCAGGGATCGCAAGTTTAACATGGGCTTCAAAATATTGTCACTTCAATTTAAACATTAATCAAGGGAAATAACTCTTTTTATGAAAGATAAAGTTCGTTACTATTTACCTCCCTTGATTATCAAGCTGCAGTGATACATGATTGACTTAATAGCCAGTGGAGCGATACAGGGCCATCATGGCCCTCTTGTTTTTTTTTGAGGTCACATACCAAACAAAATGCTAAGTAATCATTATGGTATGATATTACATATTTGGAAAATTAAGAGGGCTGAAGTATCCTTAATCCTTTTCCATTTCACAAATTTTAGACTCTCCTAAATCCAAAATATCTGTGGACAACATATTCAAAATTAATACAAATGAGCTTAATTTCTCTGATAGGATAGAAAACATTGTGGGAAAAGGAGAAAACAGGAATGCTGGTCACCAGCATTTTTAGCTCCACTGGCCGAAGGCCAGCGGGTTTATGTCATGGCCTGTTGTCCGTCGTGCGTCCGTCCGTCCGTCCGTGCGTCCGTCCGTGCGTCCGTCCGTCCGTGCGTTAACTTTTTTTTTAAAACGTCTTCTTCTCTGAAACTACCCATCCAATTTTGATGAAACTTCACAGAAATGATCCTGTCATGGTCCTCTTCAGAATTTCTTGAAAGAATTTAATTCCTTCAAAAACTCTGGTTGCCATGGCAACAAAACTGAAAAATTTTGAAAATCTTTGAAAATCTTCTTGTCTGAAACCGTAAGGCCAAGGGCTACCAAATTTGGCATGTAGCTTTATCTAGTGGACCTCTACCAAGTTTCTTCAATTTATAGCCCTGGGGTCAAAATTGGCCCCGCCCCGGGGGTTACAAGTTATACATGGGCTTATTTAGGGAGAACTTTAAAATTCCTCTTCTACCTAGCCATAGGGCCTAGAGCTACCAAATTTGGCATGTAGCTTTATCTAGTGAACCTTTGCCAAGATTGTTCAAATTATAGCCCTGGGGTCAAATTAGGCCCTGCCCGGGGGTAACAAGTTTTACATGGGCTTATATAACAAGTTTTACATGGGCTTATATAGGGAGAACTTTAAAATTCTTCTTTGACCTAGCCATGGGGCCTAGGGCGACCAAATTTGGCATGTAGCTTTATGAAATGGCAATATTTAGGTTTTTATTATTTACATGAAAGTTTCATTTAATTTATTTAGCAGAATAAGGATTCAGAGGTCTGCTACATAACAAACAAAGATACTGCCCTTAAAAATACAATGATATGCTCAGTCACAAAAAGAAATTCAAAATGAAAGCACAGCTCCAGATAAGAGAGAGTGATCATATTCTAAATCCATTATTTCTCGTTCAAACCCTATGTTGTGGGTTACATATTTCAGATTCTTTGCTAAAAATTTGATCTGGCAATGGATGTGGCTGCTGTGGGCTTGGCTTTATTAAAGATTATAACTGGTTATATGATTTAAGTTTACATACTGATAAAAGGAAATAACTCTTGTTCTGTCCATGCAAATATAAATGCACTCAAAACATTGCTGTTCCAGTACATTATAATTTGTAGTCTACATCTTTTTTCCTTGCTTCAAAGTATGGTGGAGAATTTTAAAATCTTCTTGTCTGAAACCATAAGGCCCAGGGCTACCAAATTTGGCATGTAGCTTTATCTAATGGTCCTCTATCAAATTCCTTCATATTATAGCCCTGGGGTCAAAATTGGCTCTGCCTTGGAGATCACAAGTTTAACATGGGCTTATAGGGTGACTGTAATTTAGAATAGTAATCAAGGGAAATAACTCCTGTTATACAAGATAAAGTTTGTTACTATTTACCTCCCTTGATTATCAAACTGCAGTTATATGTTATTGGAGTTTGGTATTCAAGTTTTTTGGAGAGGAAATGTTCTGTTTTAAGAGAGAGTTTTTTTTAACTGTATTTTTTTTTACTGTACCAAGTTTATAGCCATTGCAAAAAGACAAATTGAATGTAGCTTAAATGACTATTTCTGTCCTTGATAGTTAGGAAACGTTGTGGGAAAAGGAGTAAATACTGGATGACAACATGTCCTATTCTTACGATGTTTTTGAAAGCCTTCTCTTTCAGGGTCATTAACACTTTGATTTGTGTAGTAAAGGGTTAAAAAGCCAGTGGAGCGATACAGGGCCATCATGGCCCTCTTGTTTTCCTTTTCCGACAATGTTTTCACATGGCTTCTTTTTCAGGGTCATTAAAACAAGGGATTGTTTGGTAAAGGGTTTATCTTCTCTTTGATGTGAGAAGTGCAATTTTATAAATGCTTTTATCTGTAGGGTTTTAGCTAAGGGGACTGTGTAGATCATAGATCAGACTGCATGTTTTGTGCAGTCTGATTTTGATCTTCATTGGCTGCAAAGGTAGCCAAAGTTGTAAAAGGGGCTTTAAATCTTTTAAGGAAATAAAAAAGCATTTAACTGAGGAATTTACAGACAATGATTCAAATGTTTTTCAAATTATAGTATTTGTCCTTGAATAGGTAGAAAACATTGTGGGAAAAGGAGAAAATGCTGCTTACCAGCATTTTCTCCTTTTCCCACAATGTTTTTCAAAAGGCTTATTTTTCAGGGTCATAAAAACTGGGGATTGTGTGGTAAAGGGTTAAAGACTTAATGTGGTTTTATTACCCACTCAAAGTATCTATTTCGTCAATTCAATACTCTTGTGGTCAAGTGGCCATCATACTTGCCATTATATAAAAAGTTTCTGTACAGACCCTGAACAGGAATACTTTTGGGAGCTAGTATTTTCTTCTCAATCCACAATGTTTCAAAAGTTTTCAAAGACTTACCTTTTAATGTGGAGCCACTTGACATCTTCAAAATTAATGCTAAATATTGTGATCTATTACCAAAATATATTTTCAGTATAGAAATAAGACCCGAATAATCACAAGTTCAAGGTCGCTCTAGTCCATTGTGTCAGCAAAGCAGGTAGTGTAGATCAAGGATCAGACTGGATGTTTTGTGCAGTCTGATCTTGATCTACACTGGCAGCAAAGGCAACTACAGTTGCGAAAAGCACCTTAACCCTTTACCACACAGTCCCGAGCTTTAATGACCCCAAGGAAAAAGACTTTAGAAAATATTGTGGGAAAAGGAGAAAACATTGTGGGAAAAGGAGAAAATGCTGGTAACTAGCATTTTCTCATTTTCCCACAATGTTTTCTAAATTTGTGCAACATTTTATTTTGTCGTCTGCTTATGATTTGAAATTGGACTGGTTTAAAATTTTGTCGTTTGGTGAAGAGTTACTAAGGGTAGAGAATCCACTTGGTAAAATTACTCTCAGCTACTGTATTGAATGTCAATGGTGCTTCAGAACTTGAGAATTTTCATCATGACAGTATTTGAATATTTTCATCATTACATCATCGGATGAATATGATGAGGGGAATTTCATTGGCTTAACCCTATACCAAAAAATCCTAAGTTTTAACGACCCTGAAAAAGAAAGATTTTGAAAACATAGTGGGAAAAGGAGAAAATGCTGGTAACCAGCATTTTCTCCTTTTCCCACAAGGTTTTCTAACCTTCCAAAAACAAATTTCAAGTTTTTAGTCTCGACTGTATTCCTGTTTGTAAATGTCTCCAATTCTGATAAGTCTAAAATTTTGTTGTTTGGTAAAGACTTCAACCTTTAACCACACGATCCTGAGTTATAACAATCCTAAACAAGAAGGCCCTTTTGTCACAGTGTTTTCTAGCATTTCCAGGGCTAATCCCACCATTTCAGCAATATTTAACCCTTGAAGTGCCTTTCAGAATTATAGTTGCCTTTGCACCCAGTGTAGATCAAGGTCAGATTACACTAAATGTGCAGTCTGATTTTTTACCAACCCTGTCTGCTTTGCTGGGACATTCTGGAAAAGAGCAACCTTGAAATTGGAATCATACGAGTCTTTTTCTAGATTGAAAATGTTCCCAGGGTTTATTAGGTGCTCTTATGTTTGATTGATTTTTATCTCCACCAGCCGAAGGCCAGCGGGCGTATGTCATGGCCTGATGTCTGTCCGTGCGTGTGTGCATGCATCTGTCCGTCCATCCATTTGTTAACTTTTATTTCAAACATCTCTGCAACTACCCATTCAATGAAACTTCACAGAAATGATCCTCCCATGGTCCTCTTCAGTATTCCTTGAAAGAATTTGATTCCCTCAAAACTCTGGTTGCTATGGCAACTGAACTGAAAATTATTGAAAATCTTTGAAAATCTTCCTGTCTGAGCTTTATCTGAGAGACTTTCACCAAGTTTCTTTAAATTACAGCCCTGGGGTCATAATTGGCCCTGCCCCAGAAGTCACAAGTTTTACATTGGTTTATATAGAGAAAAATTTAGAAATCTTCCTGTACCTAGCTATAAGGCCTAGGGCTACCAAATTTTGCATGTAGCTTCATCTAGTGGGCCTCTCTACCAAGATTGCCCAAATTATAGCCCTGGGGTCAAGTTTGACCCAGCCCCATGGGTCACAAGTTTTATATGGGCTTATGTAGTGAAAACCTTTGAAATCTTCTTGTTACTTAAACGTCATCATAAGACCTATGGCTGCAAAATTTAGCACTGTCTCAGTAGTCTCATATTTTACAGGGCCTATTATGAGGAACTTCTGAAAATCTGCTTGTCTGTAACCATATGTTCTAGACCTATATCATTTGGTATAGGGCTTTATCTTGAGGACATTTACCAGGATTCAAGTAATTTTAGCTTTGTGGTAAAAAATAGCTTTGCCCTTGGGTCATAACTTTCTTGTAGGATTTTATAGAGAAATTTTTGTATGTCTTCTAGTTTGAAACCAATTAGTCAAGTATTGTAGTTTTTGGTGTTTAGGGTTTTTACTTATTAGCAAGTGGAGCGATACAGGGCTATTATGGCCCTCTTGTTTTGTCTTATGCACATGCTTCTGATTTGGACAAGCTCAGAATTTTGTTGCATAGTAAAAGCTTAAACCATAAGCCTTCACTGTTTACATAGGGCTCGATTCGCAGGATTCATTGAATCTTGAATTCTTTACTTTCAAGGCTGCTTTAGCCAAACATTCTCATAAAAATTTCAGCATAATCAAGACCAGAGTGCATGTTCTGCATAGTCTGATCTTGATGTACACTGTTGGTATAATCAGTCAAGTTTGTGCTCAGGGCAAATTTTAAGATTTGTAGGTCACACAGATGATGTTGATTACATTTGATACGTAGGATCAATGATGCCAACATGCTGGCTTTTACACTGTTTCCAAAGACTTACAGCATTTTACCTGGTTACTGCAGTAAACAGCATGATCATGGCTTCTTAGTGCAGAAAATCTCATACAATAGATGACAGTGTAGTTCCAAGATCAGATTGTCTTTGCTGTCTTTCCTTGATCTACCCTGTCAAAAAAAAACCACTGTAAATCTTGCAAGGCCCTCTTATGATCAAGATGATTTCTGAATTCAAAAATACATAATAAAGACAGACATTTGTAAAAGAATTTGGGTTCTGAAAAGATCCAGGCAGCTGTTAATGTGCTTTCTGGAAAGAGTAGATCAAGATCAGACTGCAGACTATAGTCATATACCTATACCAGATGATACCTTATGGGATACTGTTTAGGCAAAACAATATTTAAACCTTGAATTTCCAATGTTTAGAATATTTAGAGCCATTTATATCAACAGTCTTAGGGTTTAGATTGGAGGGTCTGTATTTAGTTTCCTACCCAAATCTTTTATCATCGTCTTGCTAGTGTGCAAAAAACACAATCTCTTTTCCTCTGCAATCACAATTTAGCTTAACCCTGCCCAAGACAATCCCATGTTTACAGATCCCAGAGGAAGAAGCCTTTTGAAAATATCGTGTGAAAAGGAGAAAATGCTGGTAATCAGCATTTTCTCCTTTTCCCAACAATGTTTTTTAAAGGCTTCGAATGAGTGGAATCATCACTTGGGCAACATTTAACCCTTTACCACACAATGACAACTTTTGACAACCTTTGGAAAGAAGCCTTTTGAAAACATTGTGGGAAAAGGAGAAAATGCTGGTTACCAGCATTTTCTCCTTTTCCCACAATGTTTTCTACCCTATCAATAAACAATTGCACCATCTGAGCCACATCGAAATTGTCGTCTGCAAATGCTTTCAATTTGGACCAGGCTAAAATTTTGTTGTCTGGTAAAGGGTTAATTTGTCATCTGCAAATACTTTGTGTTTTGAAAAGTATAAGATTTTGTTGTTTGATAAAAAATTAACTCTGCCCCACAAAAAGATTGAGGCTGTAGAAAGGGAGGCTTGAAATTAATTTAAATGTTTCATAATCATAAATGTTTCATAATCATTAAGTATAAGATTACAATCTGAGAGACGCAAAGAAATTCCTTTTGAAGATGTGAAAAAAGAGGTTTCTTGCATAATATTGGGACTTACACTTCTTGTGTGCCATAGACAGCTTTCATGCTTTACCTCTATATCAAAGGGTCAGATTGTTAGAGGGATTAGCCTACTTCAGGATTTAGATAAAAACCCTGAAATCTGGGTAAAAATATAGATTAGGGAAATCTTTGGTAATGTGCTGATAATGGGAGATAAGCTTCCAACCATGAAGTTTAACCCATTAGAGCATGGAATAAACTAATTTGAAATTTTAGTGTTTAACACTTGTCCAGAATCTCTGTAAAGTTAAGATCAAAGACCAGCCTTTATGTTTGGTGCAGTCTGATCTTGATCTACACTTCCTGCAAAGGGAATTTAAGTTGTGAAAGGTGCTTTCACAGTTAACCCTTTACCTAACGACAAAAATTAGACCAGTCCAAATTAAAAGCATTTACAGACAACCAAATAGATGTGACTCAAAAACTAAAATTTGATTTGGGAAGGGTAGAAAACATTGTGGGAAAAGGAGAAAATGATGGTTACCAGCATTTTCTCCTTTTCCCACAATATTTTCAAGGTCTATCTCCTTCAGGGTCGTTAAAACTCTGGATTGTCTGGTAAAGGATTAAAACATGTTTATATTTCGTTCAGCTGCATGCAATGCTTTCAATTTTGTCCAGTTTAAAACTTCTTTTGTTTGGTATAGAATTAATTTTTGTTGATTATCCTTTGATCTGATAAAAGGCTATTTATTCTGATTTTCTGTACAGTGAAGCTTGTTGACCTTCGAGTGATATTTTGCCTTGGTCAAAAATTATATCCTTTATTAAAGGTTTAAATGTACTTTTACTCTTCCCTGCAGAATACTGTGTTTGAAAACAGGATGGAAAGGGAAGCGGCTAATCTACTATAATCCTTTTGATAATCAAAGCGTCAAAAACGCTGGTGTGGCTTTTGTCAAAGAAGCCATTGCGTGGAATTAATAATTTGAAAAAAGAAAGAGAAATATTATTCAAATATTAACTTGAAAGTCAACCTACTAAGCTAATTAATACCTCTTTGGTTAAAGGGAGAGTACTGGTACCAAAGTTTGGATTATTTGTGTATTGGTGGTCTCCCTTCAATCATTCACAGGAGGAGCCAGGAGTAATGTCCCTTGATGGTAGGGTGCATGATGGGTAGAGAGAGAAACCATGCATATATATCGAATAAAATTAAGTTTATGTCTGAAAACTATGATTTTGAGATATCTTTGACCGTCAAGATCAAATTCCCAACATTACAATCAACTATTTTGATCTGTAAATATTCATGCACAATCAAATGGAGTAGCATGCAATCATGGGACGAACAAGCCCAAGGACAAATGATTTTGGAATGAACAAGCCCGGAACCAAAGCAGTCAGTAGAAAAATTTTGTGTATATTATTGCGCCAGTAGAAGGCTAAGAGCAGGTGAAGCTACTTTCAATCAAAAAGAAGTATTTCTACTATCGATGGCCTAGTCCAGTTTATTGTAATATGCCATTTCCAAGTACATATCTGAGTGCTTTCGAAAAACTCATTTGTCTGAGAAGAATTGAGTTTAATTGGGTTTATTTCCTTCAGTTTTGCACAAAATACGATATATGGTCTTCAAAATTGAACATTCAATATTGAACTCAAAGTGGCATTGTCTTCGACAAATGCCACAAAAACTTGAGGTGTTCTTGTCATCTGTTTAGATCAAGATCAAACAGCACAAATTGCTGTCTGCTTCTCAGTCTTCACAGTTAGAAAGTGTCTTAACTCTTTACCAAACGACAAAATTTTAGACCTGTCGAAATTGAAAGCATTAGCAGAGGACAAAATAAAATTGGCTGAAAAATTGAATTTTGTTTTTGGAAGGGTAGAAAACATCGTTGGAAAAGGAGAAAATGCTGGTTACCAGCATTTTCTCCTTTTTCCACAATATTTTCCAAAGGCTTCTCTCTCAGGGTCGTTAAAAGTCGGATTTGTGTTGTAAAGGGTTAAGGCTTCTAAAGGTAGCATTATTGTACAGTTGCCCCTGCAGTTGACAGCTGTAAAACATTGTTGTAAAAGGAACAATTGTGTGTTACAAGCAATTGTTCCATTTGCAGTAGTAGTTTCCATACTATTAGAAATTCTGAAATGATTTATTATGTTCTGACCTTGTCTATTTCAGCCTGATACAGTACCACAAGGTGTAATTGACATGAACAAGTGTACAGATGTGAAAGATGCCACTGGTTCCACATCCCATTCTAATTCCCTAGCCATCATTACACCAGAGAAAACTACCTACATCAAGGGGAACTCAAAGGAGGAAATACAATGGTGAGGAATATAAAGGGTATTTTGACCTTGTGTGACCGTGAACTGGTAATTCTTTGCCACACCATCCAGAGTTTTCATAACTCTGAAGATGAAAGCTTTTGAAAACATTTTGGGAAAAGGAGAAAACGCTGGTAACCAGCATTTTCTCCTTTTCCCACAATATTTTCTACCCCATCAAAGACAGAAATTCTCATTTTAGCAACATCAATTTGTTGTCTGCAAATGCTTTCAATTTGGTCCAGTCCAAACTTTTGTCGTTTTGTAAAGAGTAAACTCTTTGCAACATGACAAAATTTTGGACTCAACCAAACTGAAAGCATGTGCAGATGACAAAGTATATGTAACTCAAATGATGATTTCTGTTTTTGATAGGGTAGAAAGCATTGTGTGAAAAAGGAGAAAATGCTGGTTACTAGCATTTTCTCCTTTTCCCACAATGTTTTCAAAAGCCTTCTTTCTTCAGGGTTGTTAAAACTCGGGATTGTGTGGTAAAGAGTTAACTCTTTGCTACATGACAAAATTTTGGACTTTTTCGAATTGAAAGCATTTACTTACAACAACTTAACTGGTGCACAAATTATGAACTTTGTCTTTGAAAAGTTAGAAAACATTGTTGGAAAAAGGAGTAAGTGCTGGTTACAAGCATTTTCTTCTTTTCCTGCAATGTTTTTAGAAGTCTTTTTCTCCTCAGGGTCGTTAAAACTTGAAAATGACTTAAGAAGATTGTTATGCAAGGCTCTGGTAAAACAAAAATTAGGATCTTCTAGTGATTTGCATGGCCTCAATAACATGATTGGAAAGTATTGAAAAGAGTGTGTTGTCTAAAAATGGGTTTTAACCTTTTACCAAAAAATCCTGTCCTTGTGGGAGACAGTGGTGTAGCGGTAGAGCGTCAACCTCACACACCAAAAGTTCTGACTTAGAACCCTGTGATGAGTGGTATGAACCTTTAGAACCACCCACACCCGGCTCGAGTACTGGTTAGGGTTTCCAGGAAGCAACCATCCAGGATGATTAATATAGTTGTAAGAATTTGTTTCACAATCGATGACAAACTAAACTAAGCTCATCCTGTTCCTATATGACCTTGAGGAAAAAGTCTTCTTAAATCATGGTAGGAAAAGCAGAAAATGCTTGTTGTTATGGCTATCTTTTCCTCTCATTCAGAAACAAATGTCGTTTGAGTCACATTTATATTGTTGATTGCAAATGCTTTCACTCTGGATTTGTCCAAAATGTTGTCATCTGGTAAAGAGACTAAAGAATACCAAGAAGATGTACATTTTGATTGCTAGTCATGCAGTTTAAATACCTGAGTAAGGTGTAAACAAAGCGCGTGTCAGTTGTGTAGAGAACAAAGTGACAGTGAAATTTACATGGGTACAGATTGGCAGGTTGACATGACAGTAGGGGAGAAACTGTCAATCTTGTTGATTGGTGAAAACCCATCTCAGTATATTAACCTGTTTCTGTGGTATTCAACTCCTTACCCAATGACAAAACTTTATTCTTTTCCAAACCAGAAGCTTTGGCAGACAACGAATGTGACCCCAACACTGAATTTTGTCTTTAAAGGATAGAAAACATTTTGGGTAAAGGAGAAAATGCTGGTTACCAGCATTTTCTCCTTTTCCCACAAGGTTTTCAAAAGGCTTCTCCCTGAGGTTAGTTTTAAGTTAGGATTGTGTGGCTTAGGGTTTATACTTTGTTAAACAGTATTTGAGTGATATCATAGCTGCCAGTGCACCAACATGTGCATTTCTAGAATTTTTCACATGTATGAGTTTCTTGTCATGTGATAAATAGTTGAATATTTTTGTGCAAAAAATTTTGCTTTGTCCTAACTAGATCTAAGCACAACTTCCAAGCCACTGGCTGCTTTCCCTTAGTTACAAAGTTTTTCTAGCTCACCTGAGCACAAAGTGCTCAAGTTGAGCTTTTTGGATTGTGCTGTGTCTGTTATTTATCATCCCTGGCCTGTATTTTTCTCCTTTTCCCATCATGTTTTCTACCCTTATAAAGAATGTCAGTAATTCATTTGCATCACTTTCAAACTTGTCATCTGCAGATGCTTTCAATTTGAAAGTTATTTATTTTTTGTTAGAAGAGTTTAAGGTCTACGGCCCTAACTAAAGACGGAAGCTGCCGAGATTGGCTGAATAGCCTTTACAAAAAGGTCGATGTTACACAATATTTACTGATGAGTTAGTGAGTCTACGGCCCCTAACTCTTATATTAAAAGACAGAAGCTGCCGAGATTGGCCGAATAGCCTTTACAAAAACGTTGATGTTACATGGTATTTACCAATGAGTTAGGGGTCGTAATCCTTAACTCTTTGCCAAACAACAAAAATTTAGACTATTCCAAATTGAAAGCATTTGCAGACAACAAAATAAATGTGACTGAAAAATTGAAATTTGGTTTGGAAAGGGTAGAAAATATTGTGGGAAAAGGAGGAAATGCTGGTTACCAGCATCTTCTCCTTTTCCCATAATGTTTTCAAAAGGCCTCTTTCTCAGGGTTGTTAAAAGTCGGGATTGTGTGGTAAAGGGTTAAGTCATGATGCAGAATTGAGTTAACCCTTTACCAAATAATCCTGTATTGTAACCACCCTGATACAATAGGCTGTTGAAAACATTGTAGTTAATTTAGAAATTGGTACATTTTTTCCAGCAAGATTTCCAACCTTGTTAAAGACAAATTCAATTATTTCAACCCCACTGAATTTCAACTCTTTGTAAATGTTTTCAATTTGTAAAAGTCTAAAACTGTGTTATTATAGGTTACCGCTGGTGATGAAAGCGTTTAGCATTTGATTGGACGGGAAGATTTTTAGATGGAACTGAATTTAGGCTTATCAGATTGAAAAAGCATTTAGGCTTATCAGCCTTTCAACCCATCACTGTTCAGGCTGGCATTTACTCCTTACCATGCGACAAAATTTTAGACTAGTCCAATTTGAAAACATACAGGCGACAAAGTAAATGTTGCACAAATGATGGAATTTGTACCTAAAAGGATGGAAAACATTGTGGGTTACCAGCATCTTCTCCTTTTCCCACAATGTTTTCAAATGGTTTTCTTTTCTGGGTTGTTAGCTTCACTGGCCGAAGGCCAGAGAGCTATTGTCATGGCGTTGTGTCCGTCGTGCATCCGTCCGTCCGTCCGTCCATTCGTCCGTCCGTCTGTGCGTGCGTCCGTAAACTTTTTCTTTAAAAAACTTCTCCTCAGAAACTATTGACTGGATTTTTACCAAATTTCACAGGAATGTTCCTTTGGTGGTCCTCTTTCAAATTCCTTCAAATAATTGTGTTCCATGAAGAATTTTGGTTGCCATGGCAACCAAAGTAAAAAACCTTTAAAAATCTTCTCCTCCCAAACCGCTATTTGGATAGCATTATTATTTTGCAGGAATGTTCCTTAGATACAGGTTTACAGAATTCCTTAAAAAAAAAAGATCTGTCAAAAAACATGGCTTTTATGGGAGACTCATTTTCCTTTTATGGTATAAAGTAAAATCTTTGAAAAATTTCTTCTCTAAAACTATTCAATGGATTTCATTGTTGTTAGCTCCACTGGCCAAAGGCCAGCGAGCTATTGTCATGGCGTTGTGTCCGTCGTACGTCCGTGCGTGTGTGCGTGCGTGCGTGCGTGCGTCCGTTCGTTCGTCCATGCGTGCGTCCGTAAACTTTTTCTTTAAAAAACTTCTCCTCAGAAACTATTGACTGGATTTTTACCAAATTTCACAGGAATGTTCCTTTGGTGGTCCTCTTTCAAATTCCTTCAAATAATAGTGTTCCATGAAGAATTCTGGTTGCCATGGCAACCAAAGTAAAAAACCTTTAAAAATCTTCTCCTCCTAAACCGCTATTTGGATAGCATTATTATTTTGCAGGAATGTTCCTTAGATACAGGTTTACAGAATTCCTTAAAAAAAAAAAGATCTGTCAAAAAACATGGCTTTTATAGGAGACTCATTTTCCTTTTATGGTATAAAGTAAAATCTTTGAAAAAATTCTTCTCTAAAACTATTCATTGGATTTCATTGTTGTTTTGCAGGTAAGTTCCTATGGTGGTTGTCTACCAAATTGTTTCTTCAGTGAGCTAAAATGCAGGATTGAATGATAATTGTTAAAAACTTCCTTTCGCCATTATAGAAATATCAGGCCTGTGGAGCGATACAGGCGCTCAAGCGCCTCTAGTTAAAAATTGGGATTGTGTGGGAAAGGGTTATACCTTTACCAGGGATGTCAAAACTGTAGACTTGTCTATATTGAAAGATGACAGGGTAACTGTTGTCTAAATGATGGAATTAATTGTCCCAGATAGGTTACCAGCATTATCTTCTTTTTCCACAATGTTCTCATAAGCATTCTTCCTGAGGGTTGCTGAAACTTGGCATTGTGTGGCAGGGGCCTAAACTGATTTAAAAGCAAATACAAATCACAGAGAAACACTGGTTGACTGGGAAAGTGTTGTTTGTTGAATGTATGCTAAACATTGAGGAAGAAGGAGAAATTCCCAAAGTCAAGCTATATTTCTGCATCTCCCTCAGAGCTTTAACCTTTTACCACACAGTCCCAAGTTTTAACAACCCTGAGAAAATAGCCTTTTTGAAACCTTGTGGGAAGAGGAGAAAATGCTGGTTACCAGCATTTTCTCCTTTTCCCACAAGGTTTTCTACACTTTCAAAGACAATTGCCATCATTTAAGCCAAATTGGTATGATGTCTGCAAATGCTTTCAATTTGGACCAGTCTAAAATTTTGTAGTTTGGTGAAGAGTTAAGAAGCAGTCTTTTATAATGATATAAAATGTCAAATTTATGAAGTAACTGGTAAAGGAATTCAGGCTTATCAGTTATACACTTGCAGTTTTTGTCATTCATGTCTTGACGAGGGAGTCTCAGGTTGACACATATCTGGGTTTATCAAGCTGAATGTTGTTATTCATCACTTATTTTGAGCAGTGTCTCCATTTGTGACTATGTTTTCAAACATCCTGTTCTCTAGATGTTTTGAAATAGGAGGAATTGAACTATATCTAGCTGATGGTTAAATTTCAGACCTGTCCAAATTGAAAGCATTTGCAGATGACAAATGTAGATCAGGTGATGTTTTCTTTTTTTGAATTGGTAGATAATGTTGTAGAAAAACAGAAAATGCTGTGAGTTAGTGACTTTGACGTTTCCCTTAGTGTTTTTCAAAATATTCTTCCTCAAGATAGAAAAAAATAGTTAAAGTTTAACGCTTTACCAGACGACAAAATTTAGAACCGGTTCAATTGGAAGCAATTGCTGACAACAAAATTAGTGTGGTTCAAATGATGGCAATTGTCTGTAATAGGTTTGAAACATTTTGGAAAAAGAAGAAAACGCTGGTTACCAGAATTTTCTCCTTTTCCCACATTGTTTTGAAAAGATATCTTTTTCACGATTGAATGAACATGGGGATTGTTTGGTAAATAACTGTGAGGTAAAGGATATTTTAAGTTATTTTAAAATTGCAATAAATTTTTATAATTACATATTTGAAAAATTTTTGGGTTTTTTTTTCTTTACTAATAAGGCCTCCTTTGTTCTCATTTATCATAAGGATGCATAAAGTTGTGAAATTTCAGTAATATTTTTTTTTGTTTAACAATTTTATTTTTTTTATTTTTTCATAACCAATTAGTCATACTTTTAATCATCTGTCTTTCCTTAACAATATACCACAGCAAAAAATGTAGAATTGTCCGGATTTGCAGACATTACTGATTAGATGTTTTTTGAACAACTAATCTCATCATTGGAGCCACATTTAAGTTGCCATCTGCAAATGCTATCAATTTTTAACTCTTTACCAAACGACAAAATTTTAGACAGGTCCAAATTGAAAGCACTTGCAGACGACAAAATAAACGTAACTCAAAAATTGAAATTTGTTTCCAGCAGGGTAGAAAACATTGTGGGAAAAGGAGAAAATGCTGGTTACCAGCATTTTCTCCTTTTCCCACAATGTTTTCTAAAGGCTTCTATCTCAGGGTCGTAAAATCCAGGGATTGTTTGGTAAAGGGTTAAGGCAAGTCTAAAATTTTGTTGCCTGGTGAAGAGTTAAAAATGCTATAAAACACACACCTTAAATTTTCCAAATTAAAATTGCATACTTTATCTTAGTGATGATAGCATTTATATGCGTATAAATCATTCTTGAGTCCTAATTTATGCTTCATTTTGAGAACAACATGCACATGGTTTATGACTGGATTAAAGAGACTATTCAGTCCGATCTTTATGTACATGTTAACCGTCTGATATATTTTTAGCTCCACTGGCCGAAGGCCAGCGAGCTATTGTCATGGCGTTGTGTCCATCGTGCATGCGTGCGTGCGTCCGTTCGTTCGTCCGTGCGTGCGTCCGTAAACTTTTTCTTTAAAAAACTTCTCCTCAGAAACTATTGACTGGATTTTTACCAAATTTCACAGGAATGTTCCTTTGGTGGTCCTCTTTCAAATTCCTTCAAATAATTGTGTTCCATGAAGAATTCTGGTTGCCATGGCAACCAAAGTAAAAAACCTTTAAAAATCTTCTCCTCCCAAACCGCTATTTGGATAGCATTATTATTTTGCAGGAATGTTCCTTAGATACAGGTTTACAGAATTCCTTAAAAAAAAAAAGATCTGTCAAAAAACATGGCTTTTATGGGAGACTCATTTTCCTTTTATGGTATAAAGTAAAATCTTTGAAAAATTTCTTCTCTAAAACTATTCATTGGATTTCATTGTTGTTTTGCAGGTAAGTTCCTATGGTGGTTGTCTACCAAATTGTTTCTTCAGTGAGCTAAAATGCAGGATTGAATGATAATTGTTAAAAACTTCCATTTACCATTATAGAAATATCAGGCCTGTGGAGCGATACAGGCACTCAAGCGCCTCTAGTTCGACTCAAAACAGCCAAAAATTATATTATTTATGTTTGTGTTCTAGAATCAATTTACAATTTAAGAAAATTCAATGATGTTTTCTATTGAGCAGTACAATGGTTAAGCATTCAAAATTATTTAACTTTGACAAATGGATGATACATAAAAAACAGTGAAAAAAGGAGTAATTGCTTTTTTCCCCTCCAATTGTCAGGAAAATATGTTTACTGGCCTCAGTCTGCCAAATAAATGAAACTGACATTTTCAGTCTGGAGTAAAAAGCGTGTATTGCAATTTACTGGAATAATATTGGACAGTTTAGTAGTCTGATCATGATCTACTTTTACCTCTAAAGCAACTGAGGTTGTGACAGGTATTTCAAGGATGAATCCTTTACCACACAATCCTGAGATTTAACGATCCAGAGAAAGAAGCCTTTTGAAAACATTGTGGGTAAAGGAGAAAATGCTGGTAACCAGCATTTTCTCCTTTTCCTGCATTGTTTTCTACTTAATTAAAGGTAAGTTCCAGTATTTGAGCCTCCTTTAAATTGTCGTCTGCAAATGCTTTGAATTTGGACAAGTTAAAAATTTTGTTGTTTGGTAAAGGCTTAGATAGACAAGGGTTGAAAATACTTATGAAAGTTGTTTTGGTTTATATATTTAGACTTAGCCCAAAGCTTATACCACTCCCTTGGAATTTAAATGTCTTCTGTGTTGAAACAGATGTATTGAATAATCAATTTTTTCACTTTTCATGTTGTTTTGTAGGTAGATTTCATAAGAACAGAGTAAAGTTAAATTATTGCCAGAAAAATAAACTTAAAAGCAACATCTTTGCTAACCCATTATCAAACTGTTTCTGTGTTTCTTCATTATAAGGCATTTAACTCTTTACCAAACGACAGAATTTTAGACTGGTCCAAATTGAAAGCATTTGCAGATGACAAATATAACGAGACTCAAAAATTGAAATTTGTTCTGGAAGGGTAGAAAACATTGTGGGAAAAGGAGAAAATGCTGGTTACCAGCATTTTCTCTTTTTCCCACAGTGTTTTCAAAAGGCTTCTTTTTTAGGGTCGTGAAAACCAGGGATTGTTTGGGAAAGGGTTTATTAAAAACATGTATGGTTTTTGTGGATTTTCTCCATTTCCCACAATATTTTCAGCCACATTGAAATTGTTGTCTGTAATAATTTTTAAACAGGAAAACCTCTAGTTATCAACATGAATCTAGCTGTCATACCAGGGTGCAAGCATGTAACATCATTTCAGAAAAGGAAAAAATTGGTGGTTATGAGCAATTTCTTGTTTTACCACCATATTTTTAATCCTAGATTGAATCATTAATGCAGGTAAAAAAAAAAAGTTGTTTGCAGAGGGTCCAGAATTCAATATTTTTGATAGGTCAGTCGGTAGCTGGTTTGATCCCTGGTTTGGCCAATTTCTTTCCGAGGATTGATGATAGTCATTGAGACAGGATTCATTCTTCTCTCACAGCTGATCGTTCTTTCAACGATGGTTATGTGGGAAAGCAGCCAGGGGCTTGGAAAGAATATTGTGCAGAGTACTGGTAACAGAAACTCCAGGAAAGCATGGGTAGGTGCACTGGTTGCCGAGATATAACTGAAATAATGTTGAAAACGGGGTTGAATACCATACAATCAATCATTCGTTAAATATTTTTATAGTAGACCATGACAGAAAATTATAAGACTTTGCCACAATATCCAGAGATTTTTGACGGATCTTTTCACAGGAAAAATATTTTTTCACCACTTGTATTAGGAAAACATAGGAATTGCTAGATTTTTTGCACTTAGTGTGGATTCAAGATTAGACTGCAAATTTTGTATTCTGTGCAGTCACAAGCCAGTTTTAATGACCCTTAGGAAACAAACTTTTGAAAATATTATGGGAAAAGGAGAAAATGCTGGTAAACAGCATTTTCTCCTTTTCCCATAATATTTTCTACCGTATCAAAGACAGAAGTCATCTTTTTAGCTACATTAAACTTGATGTCTGCAAGTGCTTTCAATTTGGTCAAGTCAAAAAATTTGGTCATTTGGTAAAGAGTTAACCTTTTACCTAACAAGGGAGGAATATTTTTGAAAACTGTATGGGACTTGGATAAAATGCTGGTAATCAGCATTTTATTCTTTTTCCCACAATGCTTTCTAACCCTCCAAACACAGGTTTCACTTTTATATTGTTGTATGCAAATACTAACAACATGACAGAGTCCAAAATTTTGTTGTTTGGTAAACATTTATGATATGAAAACATTAATTGAAAGCACTTGCAACTGACATATCAGATACAATTTGTCTTTGAATGATTAGAAATATCAATAGGAAAAGAAGAAATTGCTGGTTACCAACATTTTCTGCTTTTCCCACAATGTTTTCAAAAGCCTTTTTTCTTTGGTTGTTAATACACAGGATTGTTATGTAATGTTTTTACCTCTTGTGAGAAAAAAAAAACAGTATTAAAGTTGTCTTTTTTTTAATTCAAGTTTTTTTGATCTCTAAAGGTTAAACTAGATCTAGGTAAATACCAATTGATGATAATACGTAGCTATCTTAAGAATGCTTTGTTTATTGTTTTGAAACTGTATACTTTTGAAGTAAAAGTACTTCTTTCATTTTATCTCAGCTATTGACAGCTTTCATAAACACATTTGTATAACAGGTCACTTTGCTTACAATGAGTCATTAAATCTGTTTTTTTTTCATAGAAATAGCAACTACAGAAAACTTGCAGCAGAATATGTTTCACTTTTAGTGCTGCTGTTGTTGGAAAAAAAATGTTGAGGTATTGTCTTAGCCCTGTTGCCATCTGCATTGTTGTCATTGGTTTTGAAAACTTGGACATTTTCTAATATCTCTGTCATTACTAAAGATTTTTGCTTCAGACTCTAGCAAATTGTTAACTATTGAAAAGGGGTATACCAGAAGGGTAGGTAAGCTTAAAACATTTGACATAGTTATGTCCCTTTATCAACTTCCGCTTTAAAAGCAACCACAGCTGGGTGTTGGCACCAACATGTGGTGCTCTTGTTTCAATAAGAGAAAAGGTTTGAAAGCTTGTGAAAAGATTGTGGGAAAAGGAGTAGTTTTTAGCTCCACTGGCCGAAGGCCAGCGGGCTTATGTCATGGCCTGTTGTCCGTCGTGCGTCCGTCCGTGCGTCCGTGCGTCCGTCCGTCCGTCCGTGCGTTAACTTTTTTTTAAAACGTCTTCTTCTCTGAAACTACCCATCCAATTTTGATGAAACTTCACAGAAATGATCCTGCCATGGTCCTCTTCAGAATTTCTTGAAAGAATTTAATTCCTTCAAAAACTCTGGTTGCCATGGCAACAAAACTGAAAAATTTTGAAAATCTTTGAAAATCTTCTTGTCTGAAACCGTAAGGCCAAGGGCTACCAAATTTGGCATGTAGCTTTATCTAGTGGACCTCTACCAAGTTTCTTCAATTTATAGCCCTGGGGTCAAAATTGGCCCCGCCCCGGGGGTTACAAGTTATACATGGGCTTATTTAGGGAGAACTTTAAAATTCCTCTTCTACCTAGCCATAGGGCCTAGAGCTACCAAATTTGGCATGTAGCTTTATCTAGTGGACCTCTGCCAAGATTGTTCAAATTATAGCCCTGGGGTCAAATTAGGCCCTGCTCGGGGGTAACAAGTTTTACATGGGCTTATATAGCAAGTTTTACATGGGCTTATATAGGGAGAACTTTAAAATTCTTCTTTGACCTAGCCATGGGGCCTAGGGCGACCAAATTTGGCATGTAGCTTTATCTAGTGGACCTGTACCAAGGGTGTCCAAATTATAGCCGAGGGTCAAATTTGACTTCGCTCCGGGGGGTAACATGTTTTACATGGGCGGGCTTATATAGGAAAATCTTTCGCATCTAGCTATAAGGGCTAGGGCTATCAAATTTTGCATTTAGCTTTATCTAGGGGGTCTCTATCAAGGGTGCCCAAATTTAGAAAAATTTGAAAATCTTCTTGTTTATAACATTCAAGAACTGAATTATTTGGTATGGAGCTTTATATTGTGGACCTCCACCAGGATTCAAATAATTATAGCTTTGCGATCAAAATTGGCTTTGCGCATGGATCACAACTTTCTCGTAGGATTAGATAGAAAAATGTTTGCATGTCCTCGTGTTTGAAATCAATTTGCTGAATATTGTAATGTTTGGCTTGTAGTGTTTTTACTTAATAGCCAGTGGAGCGATACAGGGCCATCATGGCCCTCTTGTTTATTACAACCAGGGTCTTTATTCACCAACCATTCTTAAGAACATACTCTGTCTTATTCTCCAAGATTTTCTAAATTTGAATGTAACACAACTTCTGATTGGCTAAACCAGTTGGTTTAGCCAATCAGAAGTTGTGTTACTTTTAAATTTAGAAAATCCCAGGTATATAATATTAAGAATGTCCTTAAGAATAGCTGGAAAATACCAACCTAGGTGCTCTTTCCTTAGATAATTGAAGCTGTATGCCCTTTTTTATTGAACTGGAAAAATTAGTTTTCCACTTCAAAAAAAAAAAGTAGACATGTTTGAAATACATGTACATAGGAAGATGGGGCATAAATAGAATGTACCTTCTGTGCAGCCTGATCTGTATCTACCGGTACTCAGCATGTAAATACAAATTGGGTTGGGTTAGGTCTCTTTCTTTACTAAACAATCTCGCGTTCTGTATAACTGTGAAACCGGAGGAGAAGGCTTCTGAAAACCGTGATTAAATGAGGGTACATCACGTTTTCTCCTTTTTCCACAATGTTTTCTACTTTTTAAAAGATAATTCCTACCAATTAATTCCTAAAAGGTTAATCTATCATTTGCACTTTCCAGGTGGCAGAATATTCTTGCTAAGTTTCCCGAGGAGAATGTACCAGTGACGACAAAACCAAACTTTCTTATCGACAGAAATAACAAGGAGAATATAGACATGTCAAATATAATCCCCTATGATGTATATATAGATCTATTATCTCGTTCTTTTCTAAATTAAGATACTGCATTTAACAAGCTCCTCTGTATTTAGAATCAGATATATTAATTGAAGGTAATATTCTGAATGAAGATAGACTAGCTGACATTAATCTCCATGTTGATGTCATTTTTTTTTTGTACTTTCTTTAAGGTTACTTTGACCCTTTCCCAAACAATTCCGTCTTTTATTGACCCTGCAAAAGCTTTTGAAAACATGGTGGGAAAAGGAGAAAATGCTGGTAACCAGCATTTTCTCCCTTTCCCACAATGTTTTGTACTCTTTCAGATTCAAGTTCTATCAGTTGAGCCACATTTAACATGTCGTCTGCCACTGCTTTCAGTTCGGACCAAAATTTTGTCGTTTGGTAAAGTTTAAAGTAGAAAACATTTGGGAGACTCTTCGAAAATTCTCCTGAATCAGTAGCTGATGAGCTTGTTACAAATAGGTGGTTTAATCTGATTTCTATACAGAGGTTCTTGTTGAAGTCAAGTGTGTTATTTGCATCCCTAAGTATGGAATGCATGATGTGCAGTATTCATGCATCCAAGTGCATACATGTACTGTAGTTCTTTTAATTGTTTTTTAATAGTCTAAAAATAATAATGATTAAAAAAAAAAGACTTCAGAATAGTATGATGGCAAATTTTGAACAAGGGAGGTAAATCTTAATGGATTAAAATTTTTCAAAATTTGATTTGACAGACAGAAAAAAGTTAGGTCCCTTTGTAGAACTGTCATTATAACCAGTAATGTTTACACTGTGGATGAATGGTATATGAATGCTGTTTGAAATACTAGAAAAAAAGTGTTTCTGAGCATGTGATAGATGTTTTATTGTTTACACATAGATCACAGTACCCATTATAAACAAATACAGTCACATGTTTATCTGTGAATTAGGTATAGAAAACAATGAGAGAAAAGGTGAAATAATATCTTTCATCAAAAAGTCTTCGTTCTCTGCAAAGAATGATACCTACCTTTTTCTCTCTATTTTTTTTTCACCATCCTGCAAATCAATAGCTGACCACTTAATACGTGTGGAATAGGGATCAAGCCAAATGCCGATAATTTAACCCTTTACCACACAATGACGCCTTTTGACGCCCCTAAAAAAGAGGCCTTTTGAAAACATTGTGGGAAAAGGAGAAAATGCTGGTAACCAGCATTTTCTCCTTTTCCCACAAAGTTTTCTACCCTATCAAAGAAAAGTTGCGTCATTTGAGCCACTATGAAATTGTCATCTGCAAATGCTTTCAATTTGGATAGGTCTGAAATTTTGCCGTGTGGTAAAGGGTTAAATAAATTTCTGAGTCCTCAAGGTGTTCAAGCTACCTAGGTTTGACTGTAGTGTTGTTGAAAGTGCCTCTTGTGGGTATTGGGTGATGTTTACAGAATATCAGTAGATTTGAATGTGAAAGAATATAATATATATATATTTTGTTTTTCAGTCTGAGTTGGAATGCTGATTTTTCTACATAATTATGTATGACTTTTGAGTTGTGATTTTCTTGTGTTTTTTGTGTTGTTTTAGTTTCTTGTACATGTACATGTTACGTCATTTCATACTAACTTTATGCACCTAATTTGATTTTTTTGTTTTGTCTCTTCTATTTTTTCACTACCCGATTGATGCATGAAGGTGGCATGATGTTTTGATTGTTTATCCACGAAGCATTTGCAAGCCCAAGCAACGCAGATTCACTGTGCCAAGCTATAGTTTCCTTAACAAGGAAAATCTCCAGGTAGGGGAAATAACTCTATTTTTAATAAGATAACTGCATAGTTACCTTTTTTTGAGTAGTAATTATGTGTGGAATTCTTGAGCAGTGGAAAATGACCCTTACTTGTCAAGCTCCCTATTTGATGAATAACAAAAGAGTTTTTATTTTGAAAGACATAGCACTGTAATGGAATAAATATGAAAGAATTCAATTTTTTATTTCACTTTATTCTGAGATAGATTCATAGAGTTAGAAATATAGAGTACAGAATAGTTATACATCTGAATTTTGTCATTTCACCCTTCATTACGATTTTTTGCTCATGATGCAGACCACTCTTGAAATCACTGTGGCAAGTGGAGAAGGTGGTTGTAACAAGCATTTTTTCTTATTTCCGCAATATCGCAAATGCATTAAATCTTGACTTTCTTTTGATTATTCCTATATTTAACTGATGTTTGAAATGTCATCTCATGCCTATTTGTTTGAACGGGAAATGAGTTTATACCTAAGTTTTTGTTTGAGACAGAGAGAGTAGAACAGGGGAGGAGATTAGGACATTAACCGTTTACAGCACAATGCCGACTTTTTAACAACCTTGGGAAAGAAGCCTTTTGAAAACATTGTGGGAAAAGGAGAAAATGCTGGTTACCAGCATTTTCTCCTTTTCCCACAATGTTTTCAATTCTATCAAAGAAGATTTGCACCGTTTTAGCCACATTGAAATTGTTGTCTGCAAATGTTTTCAATTTGGATAAGGCTAATATTTTGCCATTGGGAAAAGCATTAAGGTGGGGGGGGGGGGGGGGAAGAGAGATAGACAAAGATATGTGGGAGGAAAGGAAGATGTTTTTATAATGACATACATATAAATGTTTGAGATAATGTAATTCAACAGTTTCTTACGAGACAATGGGTTAAGATTAGCTCTCAGTATTAAAAAAAAAAATACCCCTATTTGTAGTTTTGCATATTCATTCCTGTTATAGCCAAAAACCCAACCCTCTCAAGATAACAAGGAGGACTCTAAAGGTCGATTTGAGGTCGAGAAAGTGAAGCCCAAAGATCAAGGGTTGACTTACAGAGGGGTGCGTAACATGAAACATACAAAAGGCAATAAAAATTACCAGGATGGTTTGAGGAAAAGTAGCAGCTTGCATGATTTGACAACGGACGATAAAGACACAGGGAGTTTAGACCAGTCACGGTTTTTGAGTCGATCGGGTGACAGATTGGATAACACTGACGATCACACACGAATTCTAGCGGGATATGAAAACAATCCATATGCGACATTACCGAGATCACCACACTGGAAATCACCCGGAGCCTTCTCTGCACAGATTCAAGAATCGTCATCAAACAGCTCACTCTCGTCTACCTCAGCATCACAGTCTTCCATTTCGGATAACACTGGTGGTCATAAACGGAGAGGTTCATTCGATGACAAAGCTCTTCAAAATTTGAAAAGTAAAAATGCCAGTGAACGAGCAAGGATACACAGAGAGAGATCAGCAAGCATGAAATCATTTCCTACTGGTTTGACCCTCCCCAAAATCCAGTCTAGTGTCGGAAGTTCCAGTGTTGATAGACTGGTTCCCAGGCCAGATGCTTCCAGAGATAACAGGCAACCAGTCAACGAAAATGAGACAGATGAATTAAAAGTAAGTGCATGTTCCATTTTTTTGACAATGTGTACTTTTCTATTTTCAAGGTGATAGGTATAAAAAACAGGAGTTGTGCAAAAGTTTTTTTAATTTCTAGAAGCACAATTTCCGATTGGCTGAAACATTTGAGCTACGCTTTGTAAAAAGGCAGTTTAAATACATATGCAAAAAGTATCAACACAGGTTAGCCTATGTAGTACGGGCAGGCTGACCTGTGCCGAAACTGTTTGTCCTTGGTAAATTTACTGCTTGTCCCAGGACTATTCTACCTTAAGATTCAGTTGGTTGTTAGAGAAAATTAATTTTATGAATCCGTAATTATGAGATGACTTGGTATATAATGCATCAAAGAGATGCATTAAACCCCTTTTCACCAGAGCATGGCTCAGGTATTTACATCTTCACTAGCCAAGGTGACGATCACTATGTGGATCTTAAGATCCACGTAGTGATCGTCACCTTGGCTAGCGAAGATGAGGTATTTAGCCCTAATTGATATCTCATCTGTAAGAGTTTTCAGTTCGGATGTGTCTTAAATTATGATGTTTGGTAGAGAGTTCTAGAAAATCATCTCGATGAAGGAAATATTTCAAGCATAACATTATCAGAAAAATGCAAAAATGTAGTCTGATCTTGGATCTATACTCTCAGATGCCTGTGAGAAATTCCTGCTTCAGTAATGCAATTATTATCGTCAGTTGTTGACCACTGATTTAACTCTTTACTACACGACAAAATTTTAGACAGATCCAAATTGGAAGCATCTCCAAAGGACATAGTAAATGTGGCACAAGAAATGGGATTCAGCTGTAAAAGATAAGAAAACATTGTGGGAAAAGGAGAAAATGCTGGTTACTGGCATTTTCTCCTTTTCCCACAATGTTTTCAAAAGCTTTCTTTCTCAGGGTCGTTAAAACTCAGGATTGTGTGGTAAAGGGTTAAAATGTCCATTTTATTAAATAATTACCATCTGAAAAAAAAACTGCAGAAGACTACTCTTAACAAAATTGTGGCAAAATATGGATAATCTATATGGATTAGGGAGGATTTCGTTAACCCTTTACCACATAATCCCAAGTTTTAATGACCCTGAGCAAGAAGCATTTTCTCCTTTTCACACAATGTTTTCTACTCATTTAAAGACAAATTCCATCATTTGAGCCTCATTTAAATTGTCGTCTGCAAATGCTGTCAACTTGGTCAAGTCTGAAATTTTGTTGTGTGGTAAAGACTTAATCTTTTACCCGACTTTGTGGAGTTTTAACGACCCTGATAAAGAGGGTTTTTGAAAACATTGTGGGAAAAGGAGGCGGTACTGGTAACCAGCATTTTTAGCTCCACTGGCCGAAGGCCAGCGGGCTTATGTCATGGCCTGTTGTCCGTCGTGCGTCCGTCTGTCCGTCCGTCAGTCCGTCCGTCCGTCAGTCAGTCCGTCCGTCCGTCCGTCCGTCCGTCCGTCCGTCCGTGCGTTAACTTTTTTTAAAAACGTCTTCTTCTCTGAAACTACCCATCCAATTTTGATGAAACTTCACAGAAATGATCCTGCCATGGTCCTCTTCAGAATTTCTTGAAAGAATTTAATTCCTTCAAAAACTCTGGTTGCCATGGCAACAAAACTGAAAAATTTTGAAAATCTTTGAAAATCTTCTTGTCTGAAACCGTAAGGCCAAGGGCTACCAAATTTGGCATGTAGCTTTATCTAGTGGACCTCTACCAAGTTTCTTCAATTTATAGCCCTGGGGTCAAAATTGGCCCCGCCCCGGGGGTTACAAGTTATACATGGGCTTATTTAGGGAGAACTTTAAAATTCCTCTTCTACCTAGCCATAGGGCCTAGAGCTACCAAATTTGGCATGTAGCTTTATCTAGTGGACCTCTGCCAAGATTGTTCAAATTATAGCCCTGGGGTCAAATTAGGCCCTGCCCGGGGGTAACAAGTTTTACATGGGCTTATATAACAAGTTTTACATGGGCTTATATAGGGAGAACTTTAAAATTCTTCTTTGACTTAGCCATGGGGCCTAGGGCGACCAAATTTGGCATGTAGCTTTATCTAGTGGACCTGTACCAAGGGTGTCCAAATTATAGCCGAGGGTCAAATTTGACTTCACTCCGGGGAGTAACATGTTTTACATGGGCGGGCTTATATAGGAAAATCTTTCACATCTAGCTATAAGGGCTAGGGCTATCAAATTTTGCATTTAGCTTTATCTAGGGGGTCTCTATCAAGGGTGCCCAAATTATAGCCCAGGGGGTCAAATGTAGCCCCACCCCAGGGGGTCACAAGTTCTACATGGTCTTATATAAGGAAACTTTAATAATCTACTTGTACATAGCCATATTTAGGCCTAGGGCTACCAAATTTTGCATGTAACTTTATATAATGGGCCTCTACCAAGAGGGCCCAAAGTTAAGGCCCAAATTTTAACTTTGGGGGTCAAGTTTGACTTCACACCAGGGGTCACAAGTTTTACATTGGCTTTTATAGTGAAAACTTGATAAACCTGTGTCATGGATCACATATTTTACAGGGCCTTTTATTCAGCAAACTTGTTTTACATGACTTTTTATTGGGCAAGATTAAAAAATCTTTTTGTTTATAACCACACATTCTAGTTTCATATTGTAGGTCTGGGGTCAAAATTGCCTTCATTCCATGGATCGCAAGTTTAACATGGGCTTCAAAATATTGTCACTTCAATTTAAACACTAATCAAGGGAAATAACTCTTTTTATGAAAGATAAAGTTCATTACTATTTACCTCCCTTGATTATCAAGCTGCAGTGATACATGATTGGTGCTAGACAAGTTTTTTAGCTCCACTGGCCGAAGGCCAGCAGGCTTATGTTATGGCCCGTTGTCCGTTATGCGTCCATCCGTATGTTAACTTTTTAGCTCATTTGAGCACAACGTGCTCAAGGGGAGCTTTCAGCATTTGTTTCAACTCAATAAAAGAATTTTCAATCATACACCAAAACAAAAAATTATCCTCCACATATCTGACTGTGTTTACAAACTATGAAGTGTTCATATTAATACACCATGTCTACTGTTTGATGATGACTAGCTTAGAAAAAGTATTAATAAAATAAGTTTGAAAAAAAATCTTAGTGATTTATTATGACAATTGTTAGCACACATGTAACTCATTACCAAACGATAACATTCTAGGCTTGTCTAAATCGAAAGCACTTGCAGACGACAAAATAAAAGTGATTGAAAATTTGAAATATGTTTTGTGAACAGTAGAAAACATTGTAAGAAAAGGAGAAAATGCTTTTCTAAAGCCTTCTTTCTCAGGGTCATCAAAAGTAGGGATTGTCTGGTAATAGGTTAAAAAGATATATTTCAAACTGAGATTGATGTATATACTTGTTTTTTACTGGCACTGAAGGTCCATCTGTCCGTGCGTGCATTAACTTTTATTTCAAACATCTCTGAAACTACTTATCCAATTTTGATGAAACTTCAAAGAAATGATCCTGCCATGGTCTTCTTCAGAATCCCATGACAGAATTTTATTCCTTCAAAAACTCTGGTTGCCATGGCAACAAAACTGAAAAATATAGAAAATTTTCAAAAATCTTCTTCTCTGAAACTGTAAGGCCTAGGGCTACCAAATTTGGTATGTAGCTGTATCTAGTGGGCCTCTACCAAGTTCCTTCAAATAATAGCCATGGGGTCTACCAAATTTTGCATGTAGCTTTATCTAGTGGGCCTCTACAAGGAGGGCCCAAATTATAGTCCTTGACCCAAGTTTGTCCCCACACCACGGAACACAAGGTCACCAGTTTTACATGGGCTTTTGTAATGAAAACTATCTTAAGTCATCATGTTACTAACCATTATAAAGACTAAGGCTATTAGATTTAGCCCTGTCTCATGGATTTCATGTTTTACAGGGCTTTTCATCGAGAAAAATTTGAAAATCTTCTTGTTTATAACATTCAAGAACTGAATTATTTGGTATGGAGCTTTATATTGTGGACCTCCACCAGGATTCAAATAATTATAGCTTTGCGATCAAAATTGGCTTTGCCCATGGATCACAACTTTCTCGTAGGATTAGATAGAAAAATGTTTGCATGTCCTCGTGTTTGAAATCAATTTGCTGAATATTGTAATGTTTGGCTTGTAGTGTTTTTACTTAATAGCCAGTGGAGCGATACAGGGCCATCATGGCCCTCTTGTTTCTTTTTCCCCACAATGTTTTCTACCCTTTTAAAGACAAATTTTTATTATTTGTGCAACATTTGATTTATCATCTACAAATGCTTGAATTTGGAGAAGTCTGAAATTTTGTCGTGTAGTAAAGAATTGATGGACAACAAAATTTAGGACTGCTCTCAAAACCTGAAAGGTTTTAAAACATTTTGTGTAGCAGGATTTTCACTGTTTCCCAGATTGTTTTCAGTTGTCATGATCGGTGGGGTTGTTCATACATGGGATGAAAAACATTTCGGCAATAGGGGAAATTACTGGTTATGAATATTAGGTTTTTTTTGGGTAAAAATGTTTTCCAAAAAAGGTCTGCTGCTATACAGAAATTGCTGTCTGGTGTTAATTCAGAAGTCTGAGGGTTGACCCTTTGCCGCACTCTTTTGAGTTTTACACTCGCGAGTTTTAAACACCTTGAGGAAAGAGGCTTTGGAAAACATTGTGGAAAAAAATAAGGAAATGCTGGTAACAAGGTTTATTTTCCTTTTTCCATAATGCTACTTTAAACAGCTTCCATGTTTTAATCCTAATTTGTCATCTGCACACGCTTTGGACACCCTTCTTCAGGATGGTTAAAACTTGGAGATTTTTGGGTAAAGAGTTAATCCCCATTACCTCCTTACTGCTCCAGTTAAATATTGAATGTTGTTGTTTGATTAACTCATTATGTACTTGATCAAATTAGTTTTGGCCGAGGTGTGAAAATATACCCTTTGATATTGGATAATTGATCCAGTATTAGTTTGACTACTGCACTGATTTTCTGTGACTTGAGTGAAATGTTTTACGAGTTGGTAATGGAATAGTGGCAGATTTTTGTGAAAGAAGCTGAACATGTTGTTTATTTTGGGTTACTATTTCTGTTGATTTATCTGTGATGGTTTTGAACATTCTGTATCTGTTTGATGATTTAAAAATGTTTCTTGTTTCTTTGAGAGTGAAAGATTTGTGTAATGGTTGTTTTCCATTTAGAATGTAAGGAAAAGTTGATTAAAGAGAGTCAAGCCTTGAAATACTGAACCTCGATTTGATTGTGTATGCAGACAGTGCAGATCAAGATCAGACTATATAGAAATTATAGCTTAATCATGGATTGTCACTGTTGGCTCCATGGCAAGATATTCTGATAAAAACTGCCTTGAAATTGCAATATCTGCATCTTCAGTACTGATTTAACAAAATGTCTTTTTCAATTATTTAGCATGATAGTCTGTTTACGTGGTATCATTTTTAGTTCCACTGGCTGAAGGCCAGTGGGCTTATGTCATGGCCCGGTGTCTGTAGTGTGTTCGTCCGTCCATCCGTCCGTGCGTGCATGTGTTAACTTTTATTCCAAGCATCTTCTCTGAAACTACCCATCCAATTTTGATGAAACTTCACAGAAATGATCCTGCCATGGTCCTCTTCAGAATTTCTTAAAAGAATTTGATTCCTTCAAAAACTCTGGTTGCCATGGCAACAAAATTGAAAAATATTGAAAATCTTTGAAAATCTTCTTGTCTGAAACCATAAAGCCTAGGGCTACCAAATTTGGTATGTAGCTTTATCTAGTGGACCTCTACCAACTTTCTTCAAATTATAGCCCTGGGGTCAAATTTGGCCCCGCCCTGGGGGGTAACAAATTTTATATGGGCTTATATAGGGAAAACCTTAAAATTCTTCTGGTACCTAGCCATAGGGCCTAGAGCTACCAAATTTGGCATGTAGCTTTATCAAGTAGACCTCTACCAAGTTTTTTTTTAAAATTATAGCCCCGGGGTCAAATTTGGCCCCACCTCAGGGGTCGCAAGTTTTACATGGGCTTATATATGGAAAACTTTAAAAATCTTCTGGTACCTAACCATTTGGCCTAGGGCTACCAAATTTTGCATGTAGCTTTATCTAGTGGGTCTCTACCAAGGGTGCCCAAATCATAGCCCTGGGATCAAATTTGACCCCGTCCTGGGGGTCACAAGTTTTACATGGGCTTACATAGGGTAAACTTTAAAAATCTTCACGTACCTAGGCATAAAGCCTAGGGCTACCAAATTTTGCATGTAGCTTTATTTGGTGGGCCTCTACCAAGAGGGCCAAAATTATAACCTTGGGGACAAGTTTGGCCCCACCCCAGGGGTCACAACTTTTACATGGGCTTTTATAGAGAAAACTTTTCTCGTTACAAACGATAAGACATAGGGCTACTAAATTTAGCCCTGTCTCAGGGATCTCATATTTTACAGGGCCTTTTATTGAGGAACCTTTAAAAATCTTCTTGTTTATAACCACACATTCTTATAACCACACATTCTGGACCTGTATTATTTGGTATGGGGCTTTATCTTGTGGACCTCCAAGTTTCAAGTAGTTGTAGCTTTGTGGCCAAAAATGGCTTTGCTTTGGGGTCATAACTTTCTTGTAGGATTTCATAGAAAAAATTTTTGTACGTCTTCTAGTTTAAAACCAGTTGGCCAAGTATTGTAATGTTTAGCTTGTAGTGTTTTGACCTATTAGCCAGTGGAGCGATACAGGGCCATCATGGCCCTCTTGTTTAGCTCAGCTGAGCAGGAAGTGCTCAAGGTGTGCTTTTGTGATGGTGCTGTAACCGGAGTCCATTTGTCATCCTTCGTTCGTCATGTGGTCTTCAACACTTACCTTGTGTGCACTCTACAGGCCACATTTTCTATCAGATACTCATGTAACTTGGTCAGAATGTTTGTCTTGATGGTATCTTGGACAAATTTGAAATTGGGTCATGTTTGGTCAAAAAGTAGGTCACATGGCCAAATCTTACAAACATCCCTGCACTGTAAAGGCCACATTTTCAGCCTGATACTCATGAAACTTTGTCAGAATGTTTGTCTAGATAATATCTTTCACAGTCTAAATTGGGTCATGTTGGGTCAAAAAGTAGGTAATTGGGCCAAATCTAAGAAAAACCATTTGTGCTCTGTACAGGCCATATATTCAGTGTGTTACTAGGTCAGCATGTTTTACTTGATGATATCTCAAAGTAGATTGAAAATTGAAAAGTAGGTCTCTGGGCCAAATCTTAGAAAACCTTTGTCTGCAGTCAAGAGGCCACATTTTCCGCCAGATACATATGAAACTTGGTCAGAAAGGTTGTCTTGATGACATCTCAGACAATTTTGAAACATAACAGATAAACAGTAGGGCCAAATCTTTGAAAAGCCTTGTGTGCAGTTTAGAGGCCACATTTTCAGCCTGATACTCATGAACCTTGGTCAGAATCATTTTTCTTGACAAGTTCAAAACTAAGTCGAGTCGGTCTAAAAGTAGGTCACCTACACTGATGTGTTTTACATCATTAAAACCAGGATGTCTTCAGCTTTATCAAATGTAGACGACTTTACTCAGGTGATTGATTTAGGGCCAATGTCCCTCTTGTTTGGTATTTTTTGTCAAGCCTGCTAGCAGTAATGAAATGATGAAAGACTGACAGTTTGTCATGCCATCTTGATGACATTTGTTTAACACTGTGCCAAACAATCCCAAGGTTTGAAAAACCCTGAGAAAGACAGCATTTGAAAACATTGTGGAGAAAAAAAGAAAATGCTGGGGACTTAAACTAAGCATTTTCTCCTTTTCCCAAAATGTTTTCTACCATATAAAAGACATATTCCATCATTTGATTTATATTCAAAGTGTTGTCTGCACATTCTTTGACTTTGGACAAGTCTACATTTTTCTCGTTTGGTAAAGAGTTGAAAAGAATTATCTTAATGATCAAGAATGTCTATATGTTCTTTAATCCTTTAACAAAAAGGCCAAATGTTTGACATATCCAAGTTGAAAGCATTTGCAGACATCAGATTAAATGTGATTCAAATGATGGGATTTGTCCTTACACTTAAAAACATCGTGGGAAAAGGAGAAAATGCTGGTTACCAGCATTTTCTTCTTTTCCCCCACAATGTTTTCAACAGCTCTCTTGCTCACGGTTGTTAAAACATGGGATTGTTTAGTGAAGGATTAACTGGGTCAGTTTAGTGCTTATATAACCCAAGACATGAGTGTAAGTTTGATTTTAAGATCTCTTATGCTGGTAGAGAGCAGTTTCTCCTTTTGTCACAATGTTTCCCATCCTCAGAGTGAAGATCCATCATTGAGCCATATCTTACATATGGTCTGCAAATGCTTTGTTATAGACTCAGTCTAAAAGTTTGTCTTCTGGTAAAGAGTTGGAACCCTTCAGATCAAAGCAACCCCAACACCACTGTCTGTCAAAGTAGAAATCATAATTTTGTGTAGTCTGATCTTGATCTACACTGTTAAGTAAAGAATGCCCATAAGAGTATCAACAGTATCCTAAAGATTGATGGATTAGATCCAACTAAATGTTAAACCTATTGTTTGGTGATAGATGTACATGTAGTTATCTTTTTCATAAGAGTTTTTATGCGGAGATTTCATTGTTTCTTTTGTAATGTTGTTCACACCTCTCATGTGACGCAGCAGGGGGATTTTGTCAGATAAAAAGACAAAGTCGAACGGTCAATTTGGTTTGTTTGTAAACAGTTCAAAATAGGATAGGTGTTGTTGATCATTGATGGGGTGTTACAAAGTGCAGTTTATTTGAACACAGGATATTAATTTTGTTAGAGTTGTGATTTTGTAGGGAAAGCACTCTGGCTTAGTTTCAGTTTCTTGTTATGATCAGTTTTTAATTTGCTTTCAAAAGCTACAAGTATGTTGAAGATGCAACCAGTATATGTCACACCTTGCTGGATAGTGTAAATGAACGTCACACAGATAAAACAGTTGCAGCAGAGTTCTCTGATGACGAAAGTTGTCCAAGCTGCTGCTGGAAGCTCTGGGTTTGGTGTATGGAGCACATAAAACACGTAATTACGGAACATATGTCGGACCATTGACGGTCAATTACTGCATCACAAAACAATACAAGTAACAGGCAAGTGCCATATATTATGAAAGTGCAACAGATGAGAAACTAACAAACATTCTTAGAACATTTTGTTACTTGACACATGACTGACAAAAAGGGTATACTTAGTCCAGTGAATCTTCGGTTGTGAGCATGAGCAAAGATGTCTAGTCAAATCAGTTCAGAGTTTTGTGCATCAACAAAACTTTCTGCTGAATTAACGGACCTCACCTGACATAGAACCCTTTTGCAGAATGAGGAATAGACAAGAAACCCACATGAATTAAGACACACAGATAGGAAATTTTGTTCTCAGTCAGATGTCTATTAAAGCTATCCAGTAAGGTGTGACATGGCTTTTGAATAATAATGTCAACTGTGAACTTGAGAATTAAGACACACCTCTACCTATTGAGCCCAATTTAGTATTTCTTCTACCTGCAGACAGTCATGACAAAATAGCGTCAGACCGTTGGACATGACTGTTCCTAAAATATTAGGAAGACTGATCAAAATATCCGTACCTACCATCCGACTGTGCAGCACAATTTCCCAGAAAGTAAAAAATTACTGGTGCACTGTTTTAAAGAAAACGCATTGTACTGTTAACAAAAAAGAAGAATTTACACACGCTTGCAGCCCATCAGTCTGACAGATTCAGTCTGACAAAACTTTCATGACTATCAGACAGACTGTCTTTTAAAATTTTCAAGTCCTTCGTCAAGTCTGTGCAGAAATACTTTGAATTTAGACAAATCTTATACTTGTCATCAGGGTAAGGGTTCACATAGATAAATCATTGAACATCTTGAAAGGAAAATATAATGTAAATATTTGGTAAAGATTCTTTAAGCTTTGTGACAAACTTTGAACAACAGAGCTTAGTGTTTTATTATCAACCTCTTGACCTTGTACCAAACAATCCCATCCCTGGTAACCAGCATTTTCTCCTTTTCCCATCATGTTTTCTACCCTTTTAGAGATAATTCCATTCATTTTTGCCACATGTAATATTTCGTATGCAAATTCTCTCATTTTTGACCAAGCTAGAATTTATAGTCACTCTTTACCACATAATTATGAGGTTTTAAGACCCCGAGAAATAAGGTTTTTGAAAGCATTGTGGGAACAGGAAAAAAATGCTGTTAACCAGCATCTTCTCATTGTCCAACAATGTTTTCTGCCCTTTCACTGACAAATTCTATTTTCAGTCGAAAAAGAGGCATAACTATCAAAAATATTTTGATGGTTACTTGCCCCTGTTATATGAGTTCCCCTTTTGATAGTTAACAACTTGTTCAAGTTTGAAGTAAATCTCTTAAGTAATAACAGCGATATTACATAATGTCTAAGTTTTTGTACCATGACGATGATGTCGCAAACGACAGTGCCACGGCTATGACAATAACTTGTAGTTTTCTTCCAAAACAGCGGACCTAATTATATGTTAGCTGATACTGAATTTCATTGCAGAGGAAAAAATGAAATGAGGCTTAACTCTGTACCAAACAAGAAAATTTTAGATTTGTCCAAATTGAAAGCATTTGCAAACGACAGTATAAATGTGGCTGAAAAATTGAAACTTGTTTTGGGAAGGGTAGAAAACGTTGTGGTAAAAGGAGAAAATGCTGGTAATATGTTCTCCGTTTTCCACAATGCTTTTAAAGGCTTCATCCATCAGGGTTACTTAAACATGGGTTTATTTGTGGAAGGGTCAAGTAAGGAAATTCTGTGTTGGTTTTGCTGTGGCAGTATGCTGGGTAGAATTTCTGAAAACCCATCACAAGGCTGCCAGGCTAGCCTGGGCACAATGTCACTTGCACAAGATGTGGCACCAAGAGGCCCAAATTGTGTTTAGTGATAAATCAAAGTTAAACATGCATCACACAGGTGACAGGTTGGGTATATATTTGCCTAGGAATGAACAGTTTGCAGACTGCTGCATACAAGAAAAGGAAGGACTCTGCAGTGGTGAAGTTATGGTATGGGGAGGCAAAATGGAGGATGTAAAGACCAACCACATGATTGTGTAGGCTTGGCACAATGCACAGGGCTACATCAACATTCTGACTAATTCTGTGTTGCCCTTCATTTAAACCCATGGGCATGGTATTACCTTCCTACAGGACAATATGAGACCCCGCTATTTGTCTATACTAGGAACAATTCCTTTCCTCGAAATGACATCAATGTCTGCCCTGGTTGGCTATATCCCAAGATCTCCAAGTTCAATAGCAGGCTGGCTCTAGCATTTTTATCAGATGTTACATCAACTCCATTAGAAATCACATTCTTGATTGCATTCATTATCCTGGCAGCCACACTCACTGCTGAGTTCGTATTGAGCTATTAGTGAACAAACATTATTTGAAAATTCCCTAACTTCATTTTGTTTTCTCTCATCAGTTCTTCAGATAATTTTATTTGACTCCTACATCATTCTTCCTTTAGTGAAAATGTTGAATATCTAAACCAATTTTTCATTATTCTTTCTTCAGTGAAAATGTTGAACTTTTCAGTACTAATATCAGTACAAACACTTGATGTAAGCACTACAGAAGTTCAAGATTTTGGAACATGTACATGAACTTGAAATGGACAATAGTGGGTGGGAAGTTTGTCACAAAATGCTGTGGCAAATGATGACTATTAATCATATAAACAATAAGTTACGGGTCTTATTTCAAATTTGATACAGGGTTTAACCTTTATAGCACCAAGTAGTTAAATTTCTATTTTCAAACAACTGAATTTACTCAGATATTGTAATTTCAAGGCTGATCTTTGCAAGAAAACGGGCAAAGTACATGTACTTGACACCTATGATCCATGATCCAGCAGGTTGACACATACTTAGCTGTCCAAGAGTTACAAACACGCTGACCTATTATCGACTGGTCACTAAACTTGACCAGTGGATCAATATTGAAAATTTACTATTTTATCTGAGTAATTGATAGTTGATTGTATGTGGGGCTTAGGACTATTTTAACCCTTTACCACACAATGACGCCTTTTAACCAGCATTTTCTCCTTTTCCCACAAAGTTTTCTACCTATCAAAGAAAAGTTGCATCATTTGAGCCACTATGAAATTGTCTTCTGCAAATGCTTTCAATTTGGATAGGTCTTAAATTTTGCCGTGTGGTAAAGGGTTAATACGGAATAAAAGTATCAAGTAAAAATTGATAAAATATAGAGATAACTCATTTTTGTTTGCATTTACCCTTTATAGAGGAGTGAAATGAAGTGGATTCAGAAATGGGCGTGAAAAAAAGGCAGAAGCAGTTCTTCTTGGAATGTAGTGACCAATTAGAGATTGTCTCCTGTCTATTCATTTGAAAGGATGTTTGTCTTTCTGTATTATGCTTATTTTTTCCATAGTTATGAATGCAAGAAATCTTGAATTAATTCAGAATGAGAGCTAAACTTTGAACTGAAATCAAAATTTTTGACATGATTTTAGGAAACACATTTACAGCTTAGTGCTAGGTGGAATGTTGTGATTGTTCATTCAAAAATGTGCCAATGAGCAGTGTGGTTCTTGCTTTGTAAGGTTACAAATTGCATTGTCGCTGGTGGACAATCTTTCCTGTCATGCGGGAGAGACTGCCTTTCAAAACATTGTGGCAGAAGGGAAAATTGCTCTTCTTGTATCAACCTTAAAATTTGTGTTGATAATAAGCATTATATGACTTGGTGGTAGAGAGGACTTTGTGGGGCTCAGTGTTTCCCTTGAAATTCAAGCAGACATTTGGATTTTTATTAAGTTTCTGGGAAAGTTCAGCATTCAAACTTTGTGTCATTGGTCAAAAGTGCTAATATGTTTTTTCATTTTACCCAAGTTGTAGTACACTAGTTTTACTGATAGTTTAGTTAAAGATCAGATTGCAGGGAATTTGTGGCCTGATTGTGCATCTACAGCCTATCCACTTGATTCTAAACCGGTGAGAAAGCTTAACTTTTTTCCTGACTGAAAAAGTTTGTTTTAAATCATTGCTGCTAAAGTCTGTACCAAGTGACAAAATGTAGACTTTCACAAAAAGAAAGTATATGCAGACAACAAATAAACTGTTGCTTAAATGATGGCATGATAAGGCAGAGAAAATTGTGGGAAAAGGAGAAAATGCTGGTTACCTGCATTTTTTTCTTTTCCCACAATATTTTCAACAGCTTTCTCTCTCGGGGTATTTATAGCTCAGGATTGTATTGTAAAGAGTTGTGAAAAACGTGGCTGAATGAAAGAACTTTTAATATTGCACTAGAACATGGAACCCATTATATAAGTTCGCGAACATGTAAGCTGATGGACTGTGGTTGGAATATGAAAAGTCAATAAGATTAAGATAGAAACATTATCTAAGTAAACAGTGTAAGAAAATTACTGCACAAATATGGTAACAAAAGGAGATTACATGTACCTTTTACACCACTTGGATCTCTATGTGGACTTGTATATTTGGAAAAATAGAGCTGTCTTGAAGGTGAGTACAGGTTTCTGATTGTCTTAAGCCTTTCCCACACAGTCCCGACTTTTAATGACCCTGGAAAAAAAAAGCCTCTTGAAACATTGTGGGAAAAGGAGAAAATGCTGGTGACCAGCATTTTCTCCTTTTCCCACAATGTTTTCAACCCTTGTCAAAACAAATTTCAATTTTTGAGCCAAATCTGATTTGTCATCTGCATATGCTTTCAATTTGGACAGGTAAAAAATTTTGTTTTGTAAACGGTTAACTCTTTACCATTAGTGACAAAATTTTGGACTGGACCAAATTGAAAGTATTTGCAGACGACAGATTAAATGTTGCTGAAATGATGATTTCTCTCTTTGGTAGGGTAGAAAACATTGTGGGAAAAGGAGAAAATGCCTTTTACCAGTATTTTCTCCTTTTCCAACAATGCTTTCAGAAGTTTTTTCTCTCAAGGTCGTTAAAACTCATGAATGTGTGGTTTAAAGCCCTGGATAGTCACCAAAAGTAAACAGTGTGGGTGTTAAAATGCATTTAGAATTAAATATACCTTTTAAAAGTGTGGAAATTATTGTGAAGATGACAATCTGTTATTGAACCATTGGTCCATGGATAAATAGTTGCTGGCAGAAAAAAAAGAATTTTGAAACCTGGTAGAAAGTAAACTAAAGAAAGAGCAACGTGGCACCTTTTGACCTAGTTTTGAAATGCATTTTTTTGCCAGCGACAAACGCTTGGACCAATCATATCTTAAAAGATTGTCATCTTCACACTAATTGCCAGACTTTTAAATAGTGCGAAAACATTTTTTTGAAACTATTGTAGGAAACAGAAAAAATCTTGGTAACGAGCATTTTCTCATTTTTCCACAATTTTCTGCCCATTTGAAGGAAAATCTCATCATTTCAGCCACATTTGGTCTGTTGTCTGCAAATACTTCCAGTTAGGACAAGTCTGAAGTTTTATTGCTAGGTAAAAAGGTAACTCATTACCAAACATTCTAGTGTTTTAAAGACCCTGAGGAAGATGGCTTTAAAAACATTGTGGGAAAAGGAGAAAATGCTGGTTTCCAGCATTTTCTCATTTTACAACAATGTTTTCTATAATGTGATAGACAATTTTCATGTTTTGAGTAATATAATTTGTTGTCTGCAAACAATTTCGGACAAGTTTAAAATTTTGTTGTTTGGTAAAGGGTTGAATATCAATAATTAATAATAGAAAATTCTAGGATTTGAAAGAGAAAAATAAAAGTGGACAGGTTGTTAAACACAATACTTTACATTCACTCCATTGTTAATTTTTCCATTGATACTAAAACTGAATGAAATGAAAAACATTGAATATATATTGATTGAAATGAGAAGGAAATGATTGGCCATCCAGGTTATTTTTTGTTAGTGAGAATTCATTTTTTTGTTTCAAACTAAGATCAATATGAAAAGTTTGAAACAGTATAATTACGGGCTTTAGATTCATATTTATTGGAAGATTTTCCAAAAGCCATAAGTTGGTAAGTTTTTTTCAGCATCGTTCAAGCTGTTATGATAAATGCTAAATTATTTATGGAATAAAAATAAGTAACAAGAAAACTGTAAATGCCGAATACTAGAAGGTACAGTAAAATCTCGATAATTCGAAGTCCCAAGGGGACAAGCAAAATATTCGAATTATTGCGGTTTTCGAATTATCCAAAATATCTGTGGAAAACATGAATTCCATTCAGGATCGGCAAGTAAAGTAAACATCTACTACCCCCGAGCAATAAAACCGAGTTTTTGTTCCCGTTTTTCATAATATTCGAAGAATATCATATCGAAAGGGTTATTTTCTCTAAATACAGCGGATCTGACCATATGAGTTCTTGGAAATAAGTCACGTTAAAATTCCTTTCATTCTGTAAGGTATTGGAAAGGTCGGTGCTCTAGTTTTTCTTTCAAATTCGTAAAATTTGCCCTGTTGTATTCGCCCCCATTAACTGTCACCCCACGGGAAAGAAAGCGCATTATTAATTTTTTGACCTAAGAAAAAGCAGAAGGTAGGATATAATGTGGTATCAAAAATATTCAGGCCTATATGTATATGGATTTAAGTTCCTCGGACACCCATGTTTCAATGAAATATATCTTTGAATATCGCGATTTGAAAAGTGTTGAAAACAATCGAAGAATGAAGGCGGGAAAACCCGATGCTAAAAATAGATAGACACCAAAAATAATAAAAATTTAGACTTCCTCCGATCACAAACGCTTTAAACTGTCTTTTTAGCATCAATAATGACTTTGAACATGTGATGTACGCACATATGGCAAAAAAATGAAGTCGGGGATAAAATCAGTTGTCTAATCAGGAATGAAATACTCGAGTGATTTTATAGAAAAAAAAATATCAAACAACATAATCGAAGGAGCGGGTTGTACAAGCAAACGTGTCAAACTTAACACAATTAACCTCTTATTATCAGATCAAAGTCAACTCTTTTTCAAAATCGTAGTATTATATTGTAGTATGAATCTCCTGTAGTAATTGTCATAGATTGTAAAACTTACACTACACGGTAGACGGGCCGACGCCAAAAATTCCTTTACTAGGAAAGGTGTGAAAACAATTGAGAGGTGAGAAAATAATGTGTTCAAATTAACAATCAATTTAAAGAGATAAATTGATGACAGGGACCAACACATGTGTTCGAATTTTCAGATTATCGAGACTCGAAATTACTGAAATATTTTTGGTGCTATATAGTGGAGTTTTTGCCGGGACTATGGAAATTCTTCGAAAAATACGGGGTCCTCGAATGTTCGAGATTGGAAATATCGAGATTTTACTGTAAATAATTTCAACACGTAAATAAATGTTTAATTTTCAGACTTTTTAATGTTTTACGTGGAAAAAGGAGAAAACTGCTGGTGACTGCATCTTATTCTTATGGTTTCATTATTTGAAATTCTGTCATCTAGTAAAGGGTTATGGAAAGGAATACTGGATTAGCATATTACTCGTTAGAGAGGACGGTAATTTTTTAATCTCTTAATAGCAGGTTCTTGACACTTTCACATGTTAGATGCATTCAAAATGCTTATGTATGTAATAAAATAATGTGAATTATTCAGTATTATTCTGTATATCTGTTTTCTCAAAATTTCTGAGAAATGAGGAAAGATTAAGAAACAAGCCTTCTTTCTTTTTTCTTGATAAAAAAGGATGTAGCTGTTGTTGGCTTTTTATTTTAATGCATCTGTGTATAGCTTTGAATTTTTTCATTTGGTTAGAAAAAGGGTTATGTGACAAAAATAACTAAGGTATGTTTAAGAAGTGCAAGGCTTAATGAGATTAACTCTTTACCAGACGACAAAATTTTAGCCTTGTCCAAATTGAAAGCATTTGCAGACGACATTTTCAACGTGGTTAAAATGTTGCAATTTTTCTTTGATTGGGTAGAAAATATTGTGGGAAAAGGAGAAAATGCTGGTTACCAGCATTTTCTCCATTTCCCACAATGTTTTCAAAAGGCTCCTTTCCCAGGGTCGTCAAAAGTTGGCACTGTATGGTAAAGGGGTAATTCTTTACCAGTTAGGCAAAATTTTAGGATTTTCTGAAATGAAAGCATTTACAGACTATAGATTATTATGTGACTATATTAATGATTTCTTTCTTTTTAAAGGGTAGAAAAAATTGTGAGAAAAGGAGAAAGTACTAGTTACTAGCATTTTCTCCTTTCCCCACAATGTTTTCGAAAGACTTTTTTCTCCAGGGTTGTTGCAACACGGGATTGATTCGTAAAGGATTAACATTCTAACTGTTAATCTGGGTCAAAATTCTTTGACTCCATCCTGAAATTTCAAGACATTTCATTGGCTTCAGCAATTATTATATGGACTCTCTTTCTGATCTCTGATCTCTGTTGAAAGTTTAACCGTTTACCACACAGTGACAACTTTTAACAACCCTGAGGAGAAAGCCTTTTGAAAACATTGTGGGAAAAGGAGAAAATGCTGGTAACCAGCACTTATCAAAGAAAAATTGCATCATTTGGGCCACTATGAAATTGTCGTCTGCAAGTGCTTTCAATTTGGATAGGTTTAAAATTATGCCATGTGGTGAAGGGTTAAGATCTAAAAGTAATGTTGATAATTTGGACAAGACTGAAATTTTGTCCAATTTTAATCTCATCCAAATTCAGTGCTTTTTCAGACAACAAACTGAATGTGGTTTAATTTTAATGAATTTTATTCGAAGGGACAGAGAACATTGTGGATAATAGAGAAAATGCAGGTTACAGGGTTGTTGAAATGGTTGAAGAACGATTTGGCCACTGACATTTTATCCAGGACATTTTGGCAACATACGTTTTGGCCAGGTGAAAGTACATGTACATAGTAGGATGTTTTGGTCAGATGATTGTTTTCAAGCAGATAAATGCAATAAATGAAGTTTCACTGTTTTGTAGTATACAGTTTTAGAAAAAGGAAAGCCTAGAAAGTTTGTTTACTGCATTTTTCAGTTTGAAAACAACATCTGGCCAGAACATCCTACCTTATTCCTTCAGCTGGCAAAAACACCCTCCTTTGCACTTTCAGCTGGCCAAAAAGTCCATGGCCAAAACGTCCGTTGCCAAAACGTCCGTCGCCAAATTGTCCTGGCCAAAATGTCTGTGGCCAAAATTTCTTGGCCAAAACGTCGCTGGCCAGAATGTCTGTGGCCAAAACATCCTACATTCTGTGGAGACAAGGGATTATGGGTAAAGAGTTAAACCATGTTGGCTTTATACAAATGTCCCACAAAAAATGTTTTCTTTGTAAAAAGCTGATCTTTTGTTTACTTTGTCTTTTTGGCTGAAAGACAGTTTAAATAAATTGCCCTTTGAGAATTAGAAGAAGATTTACTATGTTTGTGGTAGAATTAACTGTTTTTGAAGCCACTGCATTGTAGCAAATTGTAACATATTTGTGTGAAACCCGTTTGATTTATTTGTTTTCAGTTATGTGGACAATGTGTTTAATGGTAAATCTTTCCAAGATGATGAAATTATAGACTACATATTAAAGCATTTTCAGACAAAACAATTAATCCACACAGTCCTGATTTGTTATGACCTTTGGAAAGAAGCTTTTGAAAACATTGAGGGAAGAGGGCATCTGAAAACATTGTGGGAATAGGAGAAAATGCTGGTGGCCAGCATTTTCTCCTTTTCCAACAAAGTTTTCTACCATTTTAAAAACTGAAATCACCTTTTGAGCTGCTTTGAAATTGTCACCTGCAAATGCTTTCAAATTGGTCATGTCTAAAATTTTGTCCTGTGGTGAAGGCTGAATACTTTCTATGTTTTCAGACGCTTACCATAAATAGTTTATAAGATCAAAAAATTGTTTGATAAAGGGTAATTTATTGAAACATTTTATGCCTATAATCATTTTGTAAGTTATTCTTGTCAAACAGCCTTCAAAAACGTGATGACATTTTAAACTCTTTACCAAACGACAAAATTTTAAGACTAGTCCAAATTGAAAGCATTTGCAGACGACAAATTATAGGTGGCTCAAATGCCGAAATTTGTCCTTGATAGGGTTGAAAACATAGTGGGAAAAGGAGAAAATGCTGTTTATCAGCATTTTCTCCTTTGCCCACAATGTTTTTTTTCTGAAGACTTTTCCATCAGGGTCATTAAAACTCGGGATTGTGTGGTATAGGGTTAAGGTGCATCTTCATCTTGACTCTTTACCAAACGAAAAAATTGTAGACTAGTCCAAATTGAAAACATTTGCAGACGACAAAATAAATATGGCTCAAAAATTGAAAATTGTTTTGGGAAGGGTAGAAAACATTGTGGGAAAAGGAGAAAATGCTGGGTACCAGCATTTTCTCCTTTTCCTACAATGTTTTCAAAAGGCTTCTTTCTCAGGGTTGTTAAAAGTCGGGATTGTGTGGTAAAGAGTTAACTCTTCTCCAAATTATGAAAATTTTAGACTTGCTCAATTGGTAGTCCTTTCCAGACGACAAATGTGACTCAAATGTTTAAGGCTTGGTGACACCGAGCTAACGGACGAGTAACGGATAAAAAATCATTTTATCTGTTCGTGTCCGTTCATATCCGTTTTATGTCCGTTTCTTATCCGGTGAATCTGCTACTTGTCTGGCGACGTCTGATGATGTCCGTTCCGTCCGGTAGGAAGTTTTGAGCATGTTCAAAAATTTCCACCGCACAAAACGGACGGAGACGTGCAAATGACAGACTTTGGATGCATCTGACTATTTATACCCTTGGCATGTTACGTGACCGGTACGTTCCTCGTACGTTGGTGTTCGATACATTTTCGTTCATCGTATGTTGGAAGAACGTTTTGTCCGGTTCTAATGTGTTGCATTTCCGTTTTATCTGGTACAAGTCTGTTACTCGTACGGTGATATTCGTTAATAGACCGTTTACTATCAGGTACATATCCAGTAAACATGCGTTTTTTCCGTTACATTTGCGGTACTCGTGCGGTCATTGTGTGGCTTCTTCGCTCCACACACTGATCGTGTGAGCCTTGAGCGGCAGAGGAGATGAATTTTGTCACCGGATAACCAAATTCTGCATGTTTTTGTCCGTTTTCCCTCCGTTACATATCCGATAGCCTGTCTGACAAGCCTTTAGATTTGGATGAGCAGTGTGAAAAGAAGGAAATGCTGGCTACCAGTATTGTCTTCTTTTCCCACAATGTTTTCAAAAACTGTAACTACCGTTAATACATGGGCCTGTTTGGTAAATGGTCAGACTAAAGATAAATGCTAAATATCTGATGCAGCAATTGGGGTAGAATAATTGATGATTGACTGATTTATTGATTTGTGTTTTTTGTCACTTTCAACATTATTTAAGTCATATCATGGCAACTGCAGGCATATTCATCATGTATGTCCTGGGTTTCATCAGCATAGGCAAGGGCTGTGAAGTGTCTTGCGCAAGGACACTCATACAAATAATTCAGTGCTTTGAGTGAGGCTCGAACCCAGGGCCTCAGTGTTACAAGTCCTACACTTTACCACTGAGCCACATAGGACCCCTGAGTAAATGAAAAATTGGCTTGTTTTTGGCTTGTTGTTTCTCCACATTTCACATTGTTGTTATTGAAGAGGTTTTCTGAAATTGAGTCGAGATTGATATTTAAGTGGGTAAGGGCACATATTCTGAGATTATCTCTAAAGTCTTCACCAAATGATAATAATTTGCGCTTGAACAAATTGAAAGCGTTTGCAGTTGACAAATTAGATGTAGCTCAAATGACGATTTCTGTCTTTGATAGAGTACAAAACCTTATGGAAAAAGAAGAAAAGGCTGGTTACCAGAATTTTCTTCTTTTCCCTCAATGTTTTCAAAAGCTGTCTTCTTTAAGGGTCGTTGAAACCTTGAGATTGTATGGTAAAGAGTAAAAGCCACTTTTACAACTTAAGTTGATTTTGCGGCCAATGATAGGTCAAGATCAAGCTATACAAAACATGCAGTCTGATCATTGAACTACACTGTCCACTTTGCAGAGACACTCTTGATATGAAACCATGGGATTGAAATTATTTGTCTTTTATTTCAAAGACTGAAAGTGGTTATTCAGTTTATTTGGCGCTGACTAGGGGTCAGGCCTCTACCACAAAATCCAGAGTTTTAATGACCCTGAGGAATAAGGCTTTCCGAAACATTGCGGGGGGAAAAGGAGAAAATGCTGGTAACCAGCATTTTCTCCTTTTCCCACAATGTTTTCTACTCTTTCAAAGACTAAGTCATCATTTGAACCACATTTTCTTTTTTCATCTGCAAAATGCTTTCAATTTGTACTAGTAAAAAATTAATCAAAATGTTGTGCGGTAAAGGGTTAATTTTTACCTCACTTTTGTCAAAGTAACGTTCAATTCTACAAAAGGAGAAAACGTTTGGGCTGGAACCCAGACTAAATAAAGGGTTAAAACAATTATTTGTAGTAGAAGTGTTTTGAAAATGCATTTTATTGCAAATTGCACATACCAAAAGGCATTCTAGCAAAACCACAGAAAGATTTACTTTACCTGTCATGTAATGTGTGTTATGCAAGATGAACATATTTGGTGCAAATAAATGCAGGCACATGAATGTGGATTTAAGATTTTTCGAAATTCATGAAGTTGACGCTGAAAACAAAACAGGAAAATGAGCATGCTTTTGGAAGATTGTTCTGGAATTATGTAAGAGTAAGAAGATATTAGCAATGGCTCTTTATCTCTGAATACTTTCCTGATAATAGAAAGATCCTCCCAGAATCCTGCAGAAGGCTTTTGAAATCATGGTGGAACAAGCAGAAAATGCAGGTAACCAGGTGCTGGTACCTTCTTTACAGTGTTACCTGTCTGTTCAAAGCCAATTCTGTCGTTTGAAAAACAGTTTCCTTCTGCGTGTACATTCAATATGGTTAAGTCTAAATTGTTTGTTATCTATTAAAACTTCAAAACTTTTTCTCTTTATCATAGAATCCCAGGTTTTAATGACACTGAGACAGCTTTTGAAAACGTTAGAAGAGAAGAAAATGTTGGTATCCATCATTTTCTCCTTTTCCCACAATGTTTCTACCCTACCAAAGAGAGTCTGTCTAAAAGTGGACAGTGTAGATCCAAGATCAGACCCCGCTTTTTGTGCAGTATGATCTCAATCTATATGGTCTGCACAAGTAATTCAGTCCAGCTTCAGCCCTGTAACAGTAAACACATAGAGCACTGAAAAAATTCAACATAAATATTCATCCTATTAGCCAATTTCTTTTGGAGGATTGATGATAGCCATTGTGACAGGATTCATTCCTCTATTACAGCTGATCATTGTTTTGATGAACGATGGTAATGTGGGAAAGCAGCCAGTGGCTTGGAATTTGAGAATAATGTGCGGAGTACTGGTTTAAGAAATTTCAGGAAAGCATGGATAGATGCACTGGCCGCTGCGATATAACTGACATGATGTTGGAAACAGGGTTAAATACCATACAATCAATCAATCATCCTAGATATATGACCTGAATAATTGCAATTCATGGTTGGGTTCGTCTACAGTGTTTTAGTAAAGATCAGACTGCATGTTTTGTGCAGCCTGATCTTGATCTATATTGGCTGCAAAGGTGACTATTGTTGTAAAAGGCTCTTTAAGGGTTAGCATAATTGTGTATATACGAGGGGTGATCAGAAAGAACGTGGACCAGTGCCAGTATCTGAATATTGTTATAAAAAAGAACTTGGAGTGTTCACTGTTTTTGAAAGTAACCTCCTTTGAGTTCTATGCATGTATTCATTCTTGATTTCGATGCGCGAAGCACTTGTGGGAGCGCATCACGTGACGTTACCATGAAGGACGCAGTCGTAGCGAGGGTTAGCTCCTCTCTGCTCTCGTAGTGTATGCCACATAGAAAATCTTTCAAAACAGGAACTAGTCAGAGGTCACATGGAGTCAGGACTAAATTATAAGGAGTGTTGGCAAGTGTTTCTTTGTTTAGTTTTTGCAAAGTTTCCAGTACAAGTGTGGCTTTGTGAGCTAGGGCGTTATCTTGGTGTAAATTGACGTCACTCCGCAGGACTTCTGGCTGTGTTTTTCATATGGTGTTCGTGAAATTTATTTGAATAATGTGGGCATAAAACTCAGAATTGACTGTAGTATATAAAGATACAACATAATTTAGAAGAAAAACAGGAGAACAGAAATACTTGATGTAGATAACTTTACCAAGTGACTTAGAAAGGTTGGCTTTACTAGCGGAAGGCGATGTTGGATGTTTCAATACGCTGCTTTGTCCTTTAGATTCAGTGTCGGTAAAGTGTACCTATGTTTCATCGCATGTTACAATACGATCAGTAAAGTTTGACCCCTCTACCCTAATGCGTTCTGAAATTTCTTAACAGATTTCGACCCTAACCCCCATTTTCTCGGGCGTCAGTTGCCGAGGTACCCTCATTGTGCAAACACGCGACATTCCAAGACTCTCAGTCAAAATCTCCTGAGTACTTATATATGAAATGTCAAATGTGTCAGCTATTTTCCTGACAGCATCTCGGCGATCTTGTTTTACATGCTGCTCTACATCCGTTATGATTTTGTCTGTGACTGATGTTGATGGATGGCCAGATTTAGGGTCATCTTTAACAGTATCGCACCCTTGTCTAAACCGGTCCAATCCATGTACGAATATCAGATTCCTTGAGTGCAGAGTTCCCTTAAACTGTTTCTAAATCGGTTTTGATTTCCGATAAATACTTTCCGAGTTTGACGTAAAACTTTATGATTACTCTCGGCTCAAATAAAACGTAGTCCGATATTTTGGACCACTAATGCAGTATATGATGTCATTAAAATGACGTCATACTTTACCTACTTTAATATGACAACATTTGAAAGCGTGAGTCAGTTACCAGATAATTAATGCTCATCTATGCAAATTTTTGTAATCCTAAGTGCAGTAGTTTTCAAAATAACGAGGTGGTCCACGATCTTTCTGATCACCCCATGTACATGAAACAGGGAAGTTTAGTCAAAGATCAGCTAAAATTGTCATATGAATGACAAAAATGTCACACTTCTCTGCTGTATTTAATCAAGCCATCATGAATATTTATCATCAAAAGACAGACACTCATTAACACAACACCACCTGCAGACGGAAAACATTGTCTTGCATCCCACTTCGAAAAATATTGTGGCAAAAGAAGATACAGCATGTTATGAACTATGCTGATCAAACTGTTTGATTTCTTCAATAAATGTGCAATTTTGCACAAAATCATGTGTCACTGTTTACTGCATAACACTACAAGTATATGCTTTTTCCTGTACAATGCAGACAATGTAAATCAAAATCAGAATCATTATTTCAGCAATGTAGTGATTTAGGTTAAACTTTGCACCAAAGGATAAAATTGTTGACTAGTCCTAATTCAAATCATTTGCAGACAACAAGCTAAATGTGGCTCAAATAATGATTTCTGTCTTCAATAGGGTAGAAAACATTGTGGGATAAGGAGAAAATGCTGTTCACTAGCATTTTCTCCATTTCCCACAATGTTTTCAAATGCCATCTGTTTCAGGGTCTTTAAAGACTGGGATTGTTTGCTTAAGAATTTAGGATACAGTCCCATGGAAGTGAGAGCTTTAAAAAGTACCAACTTACCATTCAAGAGGTCATGGGTACGAACTCTTGATAAGCAGAGGAAACCTCTCTGTCAGACTGCATGTTCTGATTTTGATCTGCAGTGTCACTATACAAATCTAAGTTTGCTGGGATCTTGCCGAGGGGAAAGATATGACTGCAGGAAAATTGCATGATCTAATTATAAACTTTAATTCTTTACCACACAATCCGAGTTTTAATGACCCTTTTAAATATGGCTCATGAAAACATTGTCAGAAAAAGAAAATGCTGGTGACAAAATTAATGTTTTCTACCCTACCAACCCGAAGACAGATCCCATAACTTAAACAACAATCAGTTTACCATCGCAAATGCTTTCAAATTAAACAATCTAAAATTTTGTGGCTTGGTAAATAGTTAATAGTTGGTAAATATGCAAATTAATGGAACAAGAGTCTACTTTATCAGACTGAATCAAGTATGGCCCCACCATGGTGCTATATCTAGATGAAAACCTACATGATTTTGTTCTCATTTTTCATTGTTTAGTTAGATGTCAACTTTTTACCAAATGACAAAAGTATAGACTTGTCAAAATTGATAGCATTTGCAGAGGAAAAATAAATGTTATTAAGAAATAGAAATTTCTGTTTGGAGGGATAGAAAATATTGTTGGAAAAGTAGAAAATGCTGGTTACATGCGTTTTCTCTTTTTCCAGCAGTGTTTTCAAAAGCCTTGTTCAGTGGGTCATGTAAACTCTTTTGGTAACATTACCAGTTATTGGTTTTGCTAGATATTTTAGGAAACAGGTTTTGCCTATTAAAAGCCTTTTGATTGCAAAGTGCAGCTATTACAGTGCCGCGTGGTATGAAGTGATGCAAGGTTTGTGTTTTTGTGCAGTGTTGAGAGTTTGGCCATGGGGCTTTTATTTGGACAAGAAGTTTGGCTTTTTTATGGTTTTGAATGCATAATAGAGATAATTGTGTTATAGGACTGTTATGATTATAGAGCATTTGCTTGTTTGTATTGGAGTTCAAATAGGTCATACCACAGTGGTCAGTGCACCTTCGCATGTGTTTCCTGTCTTTTTCGCACCATTACTGACCTCATTTTCTTTCCAAGCCTCTGACTACTTTTCTCACATGCATCAGAGGTGAGAAGTGAAAAATCGCCACAAAGTACGTTTGACACAACTGGATATCAAACTTGAAGCCACCTGGTTACATGTCAGATATGCTAATCATTGAAATACCGGGCCTGGCTATAGAGCATTGCAAAAAAAGTTAATCTCTTGTAGAGCTGAACTTGGATTTTATTCCTGTTGTGGCTGGTGCAGAGCAAGATCAGACTGCACAAAACATGCAGTTTGATCTATGATCTACACTGTCAGCTGTGCTTAACCCTTTCCTAAACTACAAAATTTTGGACAAGACCAAATTCAAAGTGTCTGCAGAAAACGAATTAAATGTACCAAAAATGATGATCTCTGTCTTTGATAAGATAGAAAACATTTTGGGAAAAGGAGAAAATGCTGGTAACCAGCATTTTCTCCTTTTCCCACAATGTTTTCAAAAGACCTCTTCCCCAGGGTCGTAAAAACCTGGGATTGTTTTTGATACGGTTGAACCCTACAGACAAACGGAAGCCATAACTTTGCAGTTACATGTATCTCACTCTTATTCTAAAATGAAAACATTCATTGGGTTTATTCTTGCTATTAAAGAGGCCCTATACTCATTTTCAGCCAGTTTTAATTTATTTTGTCTTTATTTTATCAAACTATAGTCATTCTTATATCTTCATGCCAAATATTGCGCCTGACGGTTGCAAGGTTGCTTAGATGACGGTCGATAGAAAATGCATTTCGCTTAGTTGTGGCCTTCCATATAAACAGACTCGTCGTTTCAGGTTTTTGAATCGAAGATTTCCGATATATCCGTTATGCACTCGGGTAGATTCGTATGATGATCATGCATTCTGTCACGTGACTATATTTGACCTTCGCCTTTAGTATTATGAGGTAAACAAAGGCTTCTCTGTTGCAGCCTCGATTTTTAGACAGAGATCGCGGCCTATATGCAAATTACACCATATCCGACTCTAGGCGGAAACCAACGATAAATTTCCGTGACGCACCGCCATTGTTTACAGCTTCGATCGTCAGCCAGTTTTCTTCTGACCATTGTTCGGTTTCTAATACAAATCTCTGTGTTTCTTTTTTTCAATTACACCATCTATGTCAGTAATCTATCCATGTTTACACAAAGGACTGATTTCTGTACCATTCTAAATTGTTTGAAATTTAACAGTGTTTTTGCTCACCGGCTGTAGACGGGCATCTTTAAGGGTAAAAATTTTCATTGTTTTTATCCCTTTACCAGCTAGGCTACAAAATTTTAGACACTTACATATTGAAAGCGTTTGAAGAGGAGATACTAAACAAGGCTGAAGTGATGAACTTTGTGTTTGAAAAATTAGGAAAAAATCATTTGAAAGGGAGAAAATGCTTGTAATCAGCATTTTCTCCTTTCCCAAAGTTGTTTTCAAAGCTTCCGTACTCAGAGTCATTTAATATTGGGACTGTACGATAAAAGTAAAAACGTTTTGCCAAATAATCCTGTGTTTTTGAGGACACCGAAAAAATTGGATTTTGATAACGCTGTGGGAAAAGGAGGAAATGCAGGTATCGAGCATTTTATTTATTTTTTTTTTCCTCATTATTAGATAACAAAATTTAAGACTCGTCAGTATTTACAACTGTTTCAGACAACAGTCTGACTGAAGTTCAGATGACTGTATTTGAACCATGCTCTGTGAAAAGGGGGCTTAATGCATCTGCAAAAAGTATCGACCCAGGTCAGCCTGCTCAGTCTGCACAGGCTGACCTGGGCCGAAACTTTTTGTATTTGTCAATATTCTGCTTGTTAAAGGACCAGTCTACCTCATGATATCAGTCAGTTGTTTGACGAAGTGGGTTATATGGATCCCCAATTATTTGATGTCTAGCTTAGTACAATATTAGTTGTACGGTCAGGTGGCAGGGGACTTGGAAACTTGTTCACGGCTGTGGACAATAATATCGCCCGGAGCCGAAGGCGAGGTGGCGACATTATTCTCCACAGCTGTGAACAAGTTTCCAAGTCCCCTGCCACCTGACCGTACAACAAATTTATTATACTGCAAAGTTTTACTATTCCAACGTGTGTTAAGCGAAATTTACCTCGTTTTTTGGTTGCTGACAGAGTAGAATATCCCTTCTGAGTGCCCCAATTCAATGAAAAATGACGTCACTTGGAACTGACATCACTGAAACCTTAGTAAAATGTGCAGTTTGGCGCATAACCTTGATGTTAATCTTGATCGACGCCGCCATTTTTGATGTCGTGATGAAAGTGTAGTCATGTATATGGGGCTTCCAAAAGGGAAACTGCATGCTTTTACGTTGGTTTTGCCAGTGGACATGATATATATGTTCGGGGCATATTATCCAATCAGATCACGAGAATTTTCTATGCAGTATAATAATGTATTACGGAGATGCATTAAGCCCCCTTTTGCCAGAGTATGGCTCATTTTGTTTTCTTAAAAGTTAGAAAACATTGTGGGAAGAAGAGATAATGCAGGTTACAGTTGAAAAGACTAAATTAAATCTTTCAATTTCAGATGGCGAAATCTTCCGAAATGCAGTCTGCTAGCAGATCGACGCCACCCCCACCCAGCCCAAAAGCAGTGGGCGGAGCTGCAACCAAATTTGAGGTAACTTTGTCCAGTGAATCGTTTATTTAATATATGTACTTTAGTTTTGTTGTTAATTCTTAACTCTTTTCCGAATGACTAATTTTAGACTTATCTGCATTGAGAGCATGAATTTATTTTGTAGACGCTAAATTACATGTGATCCAATTGATCTGTTGTATCTTTGAATGGGTAGAAAAATTGTCAGAAAAAGCAGAAAATGATCGTAACCAGCATTTTTTCCCTTTTCCACAATGTTTTCAATAGCCTTCTTTTTCAGGGTCTATTAACATGGTATTGTTTGGTTAAGGGTTAAGTATTGCTTGCCTAGAGCATCTGTACTGACAGTGTTTCATTTTTCATCAAAAAATACCATTTTGAACATGTAGATCATGTGATCAAGAGAAAAAATTTCAAACTTAACTCTTTACAAAACAACAAAATTTTGGACTGGACCAAATTGAAAGCATTTGCAGACAACAAAATTATTTAATGTTCCTAGATTGATGATTTCTGTCTTTGATAGGGTAGAAAACATACTGGGAGAAGGAGAAAATGCCGGTTAACAGCATTTTCTTCATTTTCATCATTGTTTTCAAAACCCTTTTCTTTCAAGGCTGTTTAAAGTTGGGACTGTGTGGTAAAGGGTTAACTGTAACAAACAACAACATTTTAGACTTGGCAAAATGGAGAGAATTTAGAAAATTAAAAGGGTATATATGATGAAACTTGTCTTTGATTTAGTGGAAAATATTTATGGGGGAAAAAAAGGAAGTTTTGGTTACAAGTCCGTCCTATTCCCCCAGTTTATTCCAAGGCTTTCTTTGTCTGGGTCATGAAAGCAGATTGGTAAAAGTTTTCAACTAAATACTTACCATTAAGTATATATATTTATAAAACAATGTGAAAAATCGTTAAAATTGCCCATTTAGAGCAACATTCCCTTTTACCACCAAGATTTTAGATGCCCATAGAGTTGAAGGGGTACGATACACATTTTGCAAAATAGAGAAATTGCCCATTTTGAGCTTTTCCTTTTTACTATGTTCAAAACATTTGAAGATCCTCTATTTTTATGGAGGAAAACTTTTATAACATTGGTAGAAGACTGTAGTTTAACTACAACATTGTAGGCTAACCATGTTTTGCATTACAACAAAACTCTGACATGCATGATTTTGTGACTTTGATATTGTCTTACATCATATAAAAATTCATTTTTTTAAATTCAAAACGAAACAACACATTACCGGGACATGCCAAGCACAAAATTAAGAATGTTTGTTTTGGTTGGGTGGATATGAGGGGAGGGAACGATTGGGAACATGCTTGTTTAGAAAAAAACATTTATTTCTTGATGCTTTGAGTGCATTCTGGGAGGTACTCCTTAACCCTCCTTTTCCCATAATGTTTTCTCCCCTTCCCATCATTTTGGTCACACTTAATTTGTCGTCTGCAACCCCTATCAATTGGGACGAGTATGAACTTTTGTCCTTTGATAAAGAGTTAATAAAACAGATCTCAATGTGATACAAAGGGCTGCTTCACCTTAAATTCTTTGAAGTAAATGCATTTTAGGCACTTTTTAATTTTGAATTTTTCCAACCTTTTGCACATGCATAATTATGTGCATATGCCCCAGCAAGGGCCTAATTAAAGTATAATTTACATCATTTGAATTCATAATACATTAATGCTTTGTAGATGCTTATGTATTTTATGTAAGACTTTTATTCTAATTGAAAACAGTTTTCTCTTTTATTTTTCAAAATGAATCCAAAATTGTACTCGCCAAAATTAAAAAATACAGTTTGCTCATCAATGTCATAGTGTCACCACGATAATTATGACTTCATATTGAAAGCGTCATCTAACACCATTTATTATATTCTTATCAGCGAGTTACTGGGATTTCACAGTGAATAACACCACTAGTGATGATGAAAATGGTATCATCACTACTGACGATATAGTTTGAGAATGTTTGCTGGAACTACTTTTTTCTATATTGCTCATATTGTGACATTCTTGATAATTATTAGAATAAAAAAGGATGAATTAGGGCTATGATAAATAGAATAATCAACTGGTTTTGTTTGATATTAAAGATCTTTCACTCAAATGGGGTTTGATGGGTTAAAAAACTTGTCCTTCAGACTCGTTTTTCAACTGCATCACACCCCATTCTAGTGACAGATTTTTAATACCTAACACATCCAGTTGATTATCCTCCATTTAATCAATCAGTCAAGAGTGTTGTTTATTTTCGTTTTCAGACTGATTTGCTTTCAATTTCTTGTAACTTTTTTCAACCAACAACAGTTTAGACTTGTTCAAATTGAAACCATTTCTGTATTACAAATATTATATGACTGAAAAGATGGGATTTGTATTTTAAAGGGTAGAAAGATTGTTTCCCAGAATACTATCAGAAGCCTTTTTCTTCAGGGTGGGTAAAACTCAGGGTTGTTATAGTAATGGGTCAATCAATCAATCAGTCAATCAATCAATCATAAACCAACCAACCAACCAACCAACCAACCAACCAACCACTGTTGCTTTTATCTTTGTTTTCAAGCTGATGTGCTTTCAATTTACTTTTCTTTCCAAGTAATTGTGTTTTCATATTAATTGTGCTATGAACAAGCATATGTATAGAATAGAAAGTATTACATAAATATTGTATCTCATTTTTAGTTGTTTTTTGTTGCGGGTCTTACTTTCTAACTGCTTATGGAAGTTTCTTTTAGAAATTTTAGGTTTTGTACTTGTATTAGGATTCAAACCTTGTATGCACTGAAATTTGAAAACTGCATTAAAAAAAGAACTGAGCAACAAGAAATGTTTTTGTAACATTGTTTATGGGAGCAGTCATGTATTTGTCAGCACTATTTAACACTTTACCAATAATTCTAATACTTTAATAATTCTAACCCTATGTTTACACCATGTTTCCGGCAGCCATAGCAGCCCAGTTTCTGACAAATGTGGACAAAACGGGATTGAAGTAATATAACACAGAGAAACAAGATAAGCAAACTTGATTGCATCAGAACTAATACCAGCACATAACAAGCCGTAACAACACTCAGAGACGATCAGTTTTTGGACGTGGAAGCCCTTTTTTCACCGGTATTGATCAGGCCGTAGCAGAATGCAACGATCAAGCCGTTCTGCTACGGTCTGTTAGGTTTCTCATCAGCACGGGGACTACCCTGGCAAATTTTTTGACAGTCACAAAAATCTTGCACGGCAACCCCGGTGATCACGGTCTGACAAGTTTGATTATTCTATTTCTGTGCGTTGTATTACGTCAATCCGGTTTTGTCCACGGTTGTCAGAAACATGGCTGCCGGGAATGTGGTGTTAACGTAGGGTTCCTTCCATGGCTTGTAATGGATACTGTGAGGTACCATAAACAGACTTAACTAAACTTGGTAATGGAGAAAAAATGAACAAAATCTCATGGCAAACCATGTTTCGGACAGACGGGGCTGCCATGGCTGCTGGGTACATAGTGTAAACGTAGGGTAAGGAAAAGAGGCTGTTGAAAACACTGTGTAGAAATTTTGATCTTTCTTCCCATAGATTTTTTTGCAGCCCTTTAAAAGACAATTGAGACCTAATTATTTTAGACCTTATCATTATATGCTCTGTAAGATTTAATGCTCTTGATTTTGACAAGTCCAAAATTTTGCTGTCTGGTAAAGTATTAACTCTTTACCAAACGGCAAAATTTTAGACTTGTCCAAATTTAAAGCACTTGCAGATGACATTATAAATGTGACTTAAAAATAAAAATTTGTTTTGGGAAGGCTAGAAAACATTGTGGGAAAAGGAGAAAATGCTGATAAACAGCATTTTCTCCTTTTCCCACAATGTTTTCAAAAGCCTCTGTCCTCAGGATCGTTAAAAGTCACGACTGTGTGGTAAAGAGTTAAGACCCCAGACATAATTGTAGCATCTTTACTCTTTACCTCTTTACCAAAAATGACAAAATTTTAGACTGGTTTGAATTGAAAGCATTTGCAGACAATATAGTAAATGTTTCGCAAATAATGGAATTTGTCTTTGAAAGGATGGAAAATATGTGGGAAAAAAGAAAATGCTGGTTGACTTTTTCCTTTAACCCCTTACCACACAATGTCGACTTTTAACGACCCTGAAGAAGAAGCCTTTTGAAAACATTGTGGGAAAAGGGGAAAATGCTGGTAACTAGCATTTTCTCCTTTTCCCACAATGTTTTTTACCCCTTCAAAGAAAAATCGTATCATTTGAGCCACGTTGAAATTGTCATCTGCAAATGCTTTCAATTTGGACAGGTCTTAAATTTTGTTCTCTGGTAAAGGGTTAATGTTTTCAAAAGCCTTCCTGCTCTGGGTTATTAAAGCTTAGGACTGTATAGTAAAGCGTTAAACGTAGTATGCAGAAAAGTGTTGAAGACATTTGAAATGGTGACTTTCTGTAGAAATAAGGGATAGAAGGGAATCTCATTCACTGTATAATTTGTTTGGTGCTTGTTTTAACATGTAACTATATTTTTTTTTGCTTTTATTTAATTTTTTGCATTATTAACACATCTTTATTTTTTGCACTTTTTTACTTGATATCCCCTTTAGAGCCCCCCTGACACCATCAACCACATTAAATTGACCCTTGAGTCCCCTGACAGGGAGCAGGTAATGTACCCGAAAAAAGGGCTGTTCAGTTTGCATGACACTGTAGTTGTAATGATTAAGAATGACTAACTTATTTAGGAATGAAAGATGGCTTTTACTGGACTTTTTGCTTAGACTTAAAACAAATTATTGTTTTCATGGAACTATTTCTAGAACCATTTTTGGCTGTGCTGTTTTGGGAGAATACATCAAGGTTTTGTTGTTATAGCCCTGTTGTCGCCTGTGTCACGATAGTGTGGAAACTTTGACATTTTCTCATACCTTTATTACTGAAGATATTTAAAGATGCCCGTCTACAGCTGGTGAGCAAAAACGATGTTAAATTTCAATTTAGAATGGTACAGAAATCAGTCCTTTGTGTAAACATGGATAAATTACTGACATATATGGTGTAATTGAAAAAAAGAAACACGGAGATTTGTATTAGAAACCGAGCATTGGTCAGAAGAAAACTGGCTGACGATCGAAGCTGTAAACAATGGCGGTGCGTCACGGAAATTTATCGTTGGTTTCCGCCTAGAGTCGGATACGGTGTAATTTGCATATAGGCCGCAACCTCCGTCTGAAAATCGAGGTTGCAACAGAGAAGCCTCCATTTTCCTTTGTTTACCTCACTAGACGCAGGGCGAATGTCAAATATAGTCACGTGACAGAATGCATGATCATCATACGAATCTACGCGAGTGTATAACGGATATATAGAAAATCTTGGATTCAAAAACCGGAAACGACGAGTCTGTTTATATGGAAGGCCGCAACTCAGCGAAATGAATTTTCTATCGACCGTAATCTAAGCAACCTTGCAACCGTCAGGCGCAAAATTTGGCATGAAGATATAAGAATGACTATAGTTTGATAAAATAAAGACAAAATGAGTTAAAACTGGCTGAAAATGAGTAATAGGGCCTCTTTAATAAAAACTTGGGCTAGTTTTTAAGTATTGAAAAGGAGACTAGAACCAGAAGGGTGAGTAACCCTTGAGATATTTTCAGTCAGTTGTTCCCCTTTTTTGACATAAAGTTTCACTAAATAAGCAACTGCAGCTGAGTGTTGGCACTCACATGTGGTGCTCTAATGAAAACTTTTTTTGCCTGAATATAGAAAGTTTTTGACGTTGTAGATCGTGGGGTCTTGATTTGCACTGTCTGCTTAACTCTTAACCAAAAGACAAAATTTGAGACTAGTCTAAATTGAAAGCCTTTGCAGATGACATATTAAATTTAGCTGAAACGATGGTAATTGTCTGTGAAAGTGTAGAAAACCTTGAGGGAAAAGGAGAAAATGCTGATTACCAGCATTTTCTCCTTTTTCCTCAAGGTTTTCAAAAGGCTATTTCCTCAGGGTCGTTAAAGCTCGGGATTGTGTGGTAAAGAGTTAAACAACTTTCGTTGTTGCCAAGAATTTTTGAGGTGTAAAAATGGGGAATAATTACATAAAGTCCAGTAAAAGACCATCATACAGGGAGCACTTGTTTCTATGGTTTTGTCTGTTTCGAGAAGCATGTCTATGGGTTCTATTTTGGCAAGCATTTTTTTTTTTTTATTTTAGTGATTTTTGTGAATCAAGTCGTTACCAGTCAAACAGAAAATGTTGTTATTTGTTAGACCAATAAGGTATCTCTTACATGCCAGCTGCCAATCTTTTAGACTTGACCATATTGAAAGCATTTGCAGATGACAAATTTGTTGTGGCTCGGATTATGAAATACATCTTCCAAAAAATAGAAAAGAAATTGTTGGTAAAGAAGAAAATGCTGCTAATCAGCGTGTTCTCCTTTTCTTGCAATTTTTAAAATGCCTTTTTTGTCAGATTCGCTGGGACTCAGGATTGTTACAGGAGGGGTTTAAGCAGATGACATAACCCACTGGGTGCCATTTCAAGGCATTTCCGACTTGAATGTCTTTGAGAATAATCAAACAGGGTAGGTCAGTGATCAAATCGCACGTTGTTTGCTGTTTAACCTTGATCTACAATGCCTGCAGAAGCACCTTAAACTTCCCTTAGCATGCTTAAAGTTAAGTACAGTGCCTCCTGCATTAGCAGTTATTTTAACCTGTTGAGAGCCATTTCAACTCTTTTATTAGACAAGTACATTGAACTTTTCTAATCTGAAGGCTCTTTAAGACAATAAAATGCATTTTGTCTAAAATGATGAGACTTGTCTTGGAAAGGTAGGAAACATTTTGCAAAAAGGAAGAACTATCTGTTACTGGCATTTGTTGCATCTCCAACAATGTTTTTTAAAAGTTTTTCAGGGTTCTTAAAACATGGGACTGTTAGTTAAAGTGTTTAGAAATGGCCTTTTTAAGTCAATTAAACCTTTACCAAACAATTCCATGTTTTAATGATCCTGAGAAAGAAGGCCTTTGAAAACATTGTTGAAAAAGGAGAAAATACAGAAAGCCAACATTTTGTCTTTTTCCCTAAATGTTTTCTGTACTTCAAAAAACCAATTTTGATTCTTTAGTCACATTTTAGTTGTCATCTGCAAATGCTTTCAATTTGGACTAGTCTAAACTTATGTTGATGTTAAAAAGAGCCAAGTGTCACAATTTCAAGGCTGCTTTTACTATTATCTCTCCAACTTGTGGACACTGCAGACCCAAGATCAGATTTATGCTTCCCACAGTCTGATCTACATTGTGTTTAAAGATAAATTCAAAGGTTTAACTGCATACAAGTAGCTTATGATGTCTCATGAGCTACTTGCAACAAGCTATGGAAGTCTAGTAATGTTAATACATGTACTATATATGCATGATACAATTTATCCCTGCTGCCCTCATCTCTCTTTTGATCTTGATTCTTTACCTCTCAATAACTTATACCAGACCACTTTGATAGAAATAATTTGAGTTATGCCCCTTGGCTTCTTTATTTTAGGATAAAAAAGAAACAGGATTGCTGAACTAAGATTACTTTCCAGTATGCTCTTGCTTTCAAATAACTGATAAAAGAAAATTTAGCATGGAAAATTGTTTAAATTAGAAAAATAATCCAACATGCTAAATATTATTACCGTTACATGCTTACCTCCCTTTATGCATAGTATACACTTATATTATGCAAAGAAGTTCTACCTGTGCAGTTTGTTAGAACATTTTGGTGAAGGTAAGACCTGATGTTGAAGCAATCCTACACACTGCCACAGTCTCTGGTCATTGCTTTTTAAAGGGGATTTTATATTTGGCTAGTTGGTTTCTAAGAGCTATGCATTTGTGGAGACTTTCAGTTGACTGAATATGTGATGTATAAAAATAATTATATGATTTGAATTAGTGGTTAATTCCATTTCACTTTTTTTCCATAACCTGTATTAGAAGTATTTCGCTATAAAGGCAGAAAAAGACAATTTCATGAACTGATGTTTTTTTTTTATCACAGAAGTGTATCAGGAAAGCTTGGATGCATTAGTTTTTTTCAATTTGTGGTAATGATTTCAAAAGTTCTTTGATGAATTAGTCATAGTATGTATGGTCAAAGCTTGGGATTACAAACATACAGTTCTTTCCTTTATACTAACAGTAGTTACTCTCTATTTCTTGTTTAACAGAGAATGCTCTCCCTTGATGTACAAAATATATACTGATAGGTAGCTTAGAAAATCATAGTTATCCAAATGTAATGCATTTTTTGACAGTATCAGTGCATGTAAGAATTCTCAGTAGCTGTACAAGAGGTTAACAAGTTATTTTTATGTAATTGCAACTACCGGTACTTTTAAATATGGCTGCAACACGCAAAAAGGTGCATTTGCCTAAACTGTCATCACAGATCAGCTGTGCAGTCCGCGCAGACCAATCCGAGATGACAGTTTCCATTCTTATGTAATTTTCTGTTTTGTGCAAGTTTACTGTAGGACAAAATCTAATGTAGTCGTAACTTGCCATCTTGGATTAGCCTGCGCAGAGTGCGCAGGCTGATCCGAGACGACGCTGTAAGCAAATGTCCTGAGGGCCCTGTTTGCATATTGCAGGCCATATTTAAGAAAACATAAAGAAACATTGCAATTAAAGGAGAAAATGGTTATAACCAGAATTTTCTCTTTTTCCCATAATGTTTTCATACTCTTTCAAAGATAAATTCCTCCAAATTGAGCCACTAAAAATTTGTCGCCTAGAAAATTTTTGGATTTGGACAAGTCCAAAATCTTGTTCGGTAAAGACTTAAAACTGGTCCAAATTGAAAGCACTTGCAGACGACAAAATAAACGTAACTCAAAAATTGAAATTTGTTTCCAGCGGGGTAGAAAACATTGTTGGAAAAGGAGAAAATGCTGCTTACCAGCATTTTCTCCTTTTCCCACAATGTTTTCAAAAGGCTTCTATCTCAGGGTCGTAAAAACCAGGGATTGTTTGGTAAAGGGTTTATGATAATTGACAAGTATAGATCTAGCACTTGTTCAACAACAGTCCTGGAAAAATAAACTTGTTAAGTTTTTCTGTAAATAAGTGGAATAATAGTGAACAGCTTTGAAAACGAACCAAATAGATAGAAGACTTGTATGACAGAAAGTTTTGTCTCAATATCATACAAGTAATAAGACTCCTAACATCTTTTGCAGTACTTACATTTTTGTGTATGGAAAAAGGAGCAAGTACTTATTACAAGTAGTTTTTCCGTATTTCACAATGTTTTTAGTATTGTTTGGCAACAATGTTGACATCGTTCAAATGTTTGTTCTGTAAGTTGTAATGAGACACAGTGAGAAGGTAAAATGTTTAATTTCTTTCGAAGATCTATGCAAGCTTTTGGTGAAATGTTAAGTATACTATTGGGTTACTATTTGTTTTGACCCCTGGGTGAAGTCAGACTGTCACTTCGTAACTCCGGAGGTTTATGTTTGATATTGTTATGCAAATTCAAATTTTCAAGTCTAAAATTTTGTGATCTGGTAAAGAGCTAAATGTAACAGCTTTGTGATTATCTCAACGTCAAAGATCAGTGATAATGATGCATTTTCATGTTGTCAAGGTCTATGGTGGCGGACGACTTCAAAACACTTTTCAATCCTTTGAGGATAAGTATATTTTCATGCTGAAAGAGTGCATGAGTATCATTCATTTTAAATGCTTTTCACACAAATACATTGAAATAATCCTCAGAATTCGTCAAGTATCAAGTCTTTGACAATAATCCAAGCTGACACAAAGCAATAAATAGAATATGAATAACGATTTCTCCCTCTATTTTGAGGTTTGTTTCATTTCAAACCTTTGTGTGTGACAGTACAGTCGTGTGGGAGTGATACATATTTAGTCGTTTATTGGACTATGTCATGTTATGGATGTCTGAAGGTAATTGTTATGATGAAATGCATAAATATGTGTTGACATGGTGTTTTTCTTGGTCACTAATGATACGCTAGAAAAGGTAGCCAAAATTTTTTCAGAATGGTTCTGTTGACTTTAAAGCTCTTTCCAGTTCCAGGAATCATAGCTTATTTCCCCTACTTTTTAATTGGTATTTTATTTTGGCTGGAGATGCTATTTTTTTCCTAAAAAAAACCAATTACATTTTACATTCGTGTAATTGAATAACTTGTGAACTGGATTTAAAGCAGAATCTGATTTAAAAGGGTTCTTACTTTCCTCCGCAGTCAAGGTGTTAGATTTGAGGACAGGAAGTCTGTGTTTGATCTCTGCTGACGCCTCTGGTCATTTGGAAGTTTCCCCAGGGAAGGCATGCAGCAGAGTCTAGCAGCTGTAATGTTCTGGGGGAAAACGCAAATTAGTGAGCTGTTACTGTGATATGTATGAATTGATGTAAATTTCAGACATTTGATAATAATTATTTCCTAGTATGTTTTATCTTACATTTAGCACCCTTTTGCTCTATAGGTAAAGATTTTGGGAGTTGCAGTTATCTTCAAACCCAGTCTACAAAAAAGAGAATGAAATTATTGTAGGAATCATTGCTTTCTGCCCTAATTCCCACCAGGGTAGACCTAGGAAAAACTTAACTCTTTACCACACGAAAAAATTTGCAGACTAAAATATAAAGGTGGTTCAGTTAATGGAATTTGTCTTTGAAAGAGTAGAAAATATTATGGGAAAAGGAGAAAATGCTGGTTACCAGCATTTTCTCCATTTCCCTTAATGTTTTCAAAAGGCTTCTTCCACAGGGTTGTTAAAACACGGGATTGTGTGGTAAAGACTTAGTTCATGTTGATCGTGTTGTATGATGGTGAATGCAACAGGAAACATATTGAAGGCTAGAAGTAAGGGGCGGAGCCCTTGTAGCTCAGTTGGTAGCGCACAGTACTTGAGAAAAGGGTCTCTTGTTCGATCTTTCCAAGGATTGATGATAGTAATTGCGACAGGATTCATTCCTCTCTCACGAGTGTTTCGATGATGGTTATGTGGGAAAGCATCCAGTGGCTTGGAAAGAGTATTGTGTGGAGTACTGGTAAAAGAAACTCCAGGAAAGTATGGATAGGTGCACTGGCTGCTGCAATATAACTGAACTAATGTTCAAAACAGTGTTAAACACCAATCAATCAGTCATTCCTTTCCCATTGGACTTTCCATTATGAAGTAAAGGAATGATCTGTAGATGATGGATAAGATGTTGATCAGATGTTCATGTTTTAAGCTCTGCACAAAACTTGGCAACCTAAGCATCTGTTTGTGTGACCTTGATCTTTACCATTCTGTCTGGCTAATCCCTATCAATTAAGATTTTTCCAGTTTCAAAACACTGTCGGCTCTCCTGTCTCAAATTTGTCCTAGGTGAAATCTTGACGTCATTTAACCATTTACCACACAATTCTGAGTTTTACCAACTCTATGGCAATAGGCTTTTGAAAACTTAAGGTAGATATAGCGTTTTGCCTTTGTCCACCATGTTTTCTACGTTAGCATAGACATAATTTGTACACATTTAGCATGTCGTCTGCAAATGCTTTTCAGTTTGGACAAGTCTACTTTTTTCATTTTCTGATTAGAGTCACTAAATTTAAGATATTTCAGCTAATTCAAAGCATTTGCAGATGGCATATTAGATGTGTCGGAAATAACAGGATTTGTAGAAAGTGATGGTTACAAGGGTTTTAGTCTTCACCCTGAAAGTTTTCATAAGCATTCTTTCTCAAAGTTTTTAATATACAGGTTTGTTTGAAAAATGATCAAAGGGAGAGTTTTTAATCGTTGAATTGATGATATCAAAAACAATGGTTAATGGATCGGAAAACATTTTGTTATAAAGTTAAATTTGGATTGGGTTTTTTCTGTGCACTATTTGGAATACAAGTTGCTTTTAGCACTGTGTGTAATAAGTTTGAGCTTGTGGAATCGGTTTGTTCACATAAAATGATAGTAAATGGATCTCCATTTGATTTAGTATCTATCACTTCTGAGTGGTTCCAAATTGGATTTGAAAGCATGAAACCATGTATGCTTTGATTCCCTTCAGTGATGGCGAGAGTGTAGTGCCATGATATAATATTGCTGTGCTGCAAACTTTTCTCCAAGGTTGTAAGTCTCAGTAGTGGCCAAAAGTAACAATGTGGATGTTAAAATGGAGTTAGATATAAATCATACCATTGAAAAATATGTAAATTACTGGTGAAGATGACAATCTGTGTTTGTATGGTCAGTCCAAGCGTTTGTCGCTGCAAAAAATTAATTTTAAAACTATTTCCAGATAACACAATTAAAATTTAAATGAATTTTAACATCCACATTCTTTTCTTTTGGTGGCTACTGGGCCTTTAAGGATCAGAATTTGTTCAAACATTGAAACATATGTTTTCTACACTTCCTCAAACAAATTGCAGTTTTTGAGTCAAATTAAATTTGTTGTCTGCAAATGCTATCAATTTGGACATGTTTACATTTTTGTTGTCCAATAAGGAGTGAAAGTCCACTGTACAGCAATTTTGTTTCAGGTGATAATTAGTTTGGGGTGGGGATGTTAATGTTTCATTCTCAACTTATTGATATGAAAGCCTGAGAAAGGAAAGGCATTGTGATAATTGTGAGTCAGTCTTATACAGAACATTGTGTTTTATGTATGCTTTCAGGATTTGATGTACATGAAGAAGGGCTGGCTGATCAAGATGGGAACATCAGAAAAGGTAGGTGTTTGTATTTCTTTTTATAACATTTTTTGAGTGTCCTCTTTACAGTTCGTGATTTTGTATTTGTATTTGACAAGATCTGGAAAATACTGTTTAGAAAGGTAGTGTGGATTACCTACCTCTACGTTATCAGGTCAGGCAAAGCGCAATAATGGCATCCGCAAGCGTAGCCCAACATCCTTTGTATTTTTTCCAATTTCATGTGATACAGTTTGATTAGAGAATAAAATGAAATCAATTTTGTACAAAATACACATTACCAAATCTAAAATGTGCTGTTTGGGTATAGATTAAGTATGAATTGGACTAGGAATCATTTCTAAAAGTAGCCCTATTTTCGGATGTTATATAGTCCCATTGACACTTCAGATACTTTAAGTATTCCTGTTTCGTAGTTTTTCTACTTAATAAAAGCGATGATTAAAAAAAAAAAACTCCTTACTTTATTGCATTTTGATCTGTTTACATTTTAGCCTGTAGTCAGATTTCATCAAGCGAAATCACAATATCCGATTACCTCTGCTTATAACCAATGGTTGTTGCATTTTGCCTGACATACTCTTGAACTACAACGAGGTACCACACTATTGGAAAGGGAGCATTTGCATGTAAAAGGCAGCTACTCTTTTTCTTATATAGATGGATCATAATTTTTCTTTCTTTCATATTTTTATCTTTCGTATAATTTCTACAGGCTTTTTGTAAGTCTAAAAATAGCCTCTACTGTAAGGGCTTTACTTTTTACCAAATGGCAATGTTTTAAACTTGACCAAATTGAAAGCATTTGCTGATGACAAATGAAACGTTTCTGAAAATGAGAAATTCATCTGTCAAAAAGAAGAAAACATTGTGGGAAAGGGAGAAAATTTTGGTTACTAGCATTTTCTACTTTACCATCAATATTCTCAAAAGCTGTCCTTCTTGGGTTGTTAAAACTCTGGATTGTGTGGCAAGCGGTTAAACTTTAAAAGCAGAAATTCATATCAAGTGAAAAATGATATTCAAACTTTCTGTCTTGCAGCAATCTTTGATGGAAATAATCATTCCAGTTTTCCTAAGTTTTTAATGTTCGTAAAAACGTTTGTAAAAGGATTCATTACTTTTTGCAGGACTGGAAAAAACACTGGTTTGTTTTGACGGGAAATTCACTGCGATACTACAAGGATGCGAAGGCAGAGGAAGCTAATAACCTAGACGGCAGGATTGACCTATCCACATGTTACGAAATTTCGGAAGTCCAGATACAGAGGAACTATGGATTTAAAATTAAGGTATGACTAATAGCCACACAAGCATTATAGAAGTATGTAATCTCCTTATCGGGCAGTGCAGATCAAAGATCAGACTGCACGTTCTGTGCAGTTTGATCTTGATATACATTGCCCACAAAAAGTCAGTTTGATAAATTTTTGATAAATATGAGCCATGCTCTGTGAAAAGGGGGTTTAATGCATCTGCAGAAAGTATTGTCCCATGTCAAACATGGCAGTATGACTTGTGCAGGCTGAGATGATTCTTTACTTTCTGATATTTTAAAAATTTTCTGCATGTTCCAGGACAAGTCTGCCTCATAATGCAGTTGGTTGTCAGACATTTCATGGATCCATAATTATGTGATGACTTGCGCCATTCAGATGCATTAAACCCCATTTCCCCAGAGCATTGCCCATATGTTTTTAAAGTCTATGGCCCCTAATTCTAATATTAAAAGACGAAAGCTGCCCAGATTGGCCGAATAGCCTTGAGGAAAAAGTTGATATTACACAATATTTACCAGTTAGTGAGTCTACGGCCCCTACCTCTCATATTAAAAGACGGAAGCTGCCGAGGTTGGCCGAATAGCCTTTACAAAGACGTTGATGTTTACCGATGAGTTAGGGGTCGTAATCCTTAAATCATGGATTTACCAGACAACACAATTTTAGACTTGTCCAAATTGAAGGCAGTTGCAGACAACAAGACTAGGAGAGTGTGACTCAAATGATGGGATTTGACTTTGAAAAGGCAAAAAACTTGTGGGAAAATTTTTTCAAGGGTCATTTGACCCATTACCACACAATTCATAGTTATAACGACCCCCAAAAGAGAAGCCTTTGTTTTGTTGTTTGGTAAAGAGTTAAACATGGTACTGTATGTTAACTCTTTACCACACAATCCTGACTTTTAACGACCCTGAAGACGAAGGCTAATATTGCAATTTCATTGTTTCTTTAGTCTTTACTGGTTCAGCAAAGCGGACAGTGTAGATCAAAGATCAGACTGCATGTTTTTTGCAGTCTGATCTTAATCTACACTGGCTGCAAAGGCAACTATAGTTTTAAAAGGCAGTTTAAAAGTTAATTTTTCTTCTGTTACAGACAAGAAATGGGGAGTACACCTTGTCAGCCATGACATCTGGAATCAGAAGTAACTGGATGAAAGCCATACGGCTGTGCATGGACCTTCAGAACAGTAACAAAAATGACGGGAAATCTGCGGCAGAAGGCTCACAACGAACAACTGATGACATGGATATTGAGACTTCAAGTACATCGTCAGCTGCTTCTGTGGAGAAAGGCCGAGGACCAGAAAAGAAAAAGGAGTCTGTTCGCAATGTTCGCCGCCATTATTCAGATGTCAATCCTGGGAAAATCAGTAAAATGTTTTCGATAAAAGGATTTACGTTGGACAATTCAAAACCTACTTCTGGTAGTAGTTCATCAGCTGCGTCATCAAAGGAACCTTCTGTTGAACGTGAAACACGACAGGAACATGCAACACAGCCAGTGACATCACAGGAAGTGGGGTGGAAGCCTAGTAAATATGAACAAGTATGGCATGGCGATACATCTAACGGTATTCCATTTCGACGTTTCGTTGAGGGCAGTGATAGTCATGTGACCACCCCAGTGGTTTCGACAGAGACAACGACAAAGTCGGGTGACAAGTCGGATGATGAAGATAGAAAGAAAAGAGCAAAGTCTCCAAGTGCCAAAATCAAGGAAAGATCTAGGGCAAAGTCGCCCAAACTTCATTCTCCTCCACCCGGGCATGAGCAGGAAACTGCTTTTACATTCAGAACAAATGAGAGGGAAGATGACAAAATGTCTGTCAGTTCGGAGGAGATAGATTTTGCGGACAGTGTTGATGATGTATGTATGACATATATATTTTTCCTTTGTTTTGCTATTTCTGCAGTTGTACCTGATATTTATACCTTGCTCAGGCTCATGTCTCTGCATTTGAGTAATTCTCTAGCAAAAGGGGGCTTATTTTATTTCATGCTTTTCGGTAGGTTATCGAGAAATATCGGTGAAATATTTTTCGATATTTCATGGTTACGACCAGTGAAAATACCATTTTTATACTCTAGTTACCTAGGTAAAATGTGCGTGACTCACAACCAGATGGAAATATGACGTCATTTACCTTACATTTCTCGCGCTTGACGTAATATTGTAATGCGTTGCTATGCGAAGGGGGTACGCCACGGGGAATAACTGAAAAGAACTGTACTGGATTTTGGTAAAGTTTCTCCCAGAAAGGGTTAAAAGCATGAAATAAATAGAATATTTGTTTTTTTCGGTTAAAGATCGAAATTTATTTCATCTCGTGAACATCATCGGTAATATTTTCACGAGTGGTGCAGCCACTCGTGAAAATATTACCGATGATGTTCATGAGATGAAATAAATTTCGATCTTTAACCGAAAAAAAACAAATATCCTCTATGTATCTCCATGATCCATGATATTAAGCAAGTCATCACATAATTGTGGACCCTTGAAGTCCACTTTGTCGAACAACCAGCAGAATCATGAGGTAGAATTATCCTTTGGCATGCAGAAAATTTAAAGATTATGAAAAGTTTTGGCCTATGTCAGCCTACGCGGAATGTGCAGGCTGACATGGGTCGATACTTTTCACAAATGCCTTATGCCACCTTTTCATAGAGCACGACTCATTTGCTTTTGATGGCTTGATTTACCTAGACTGATATTATGAAAAATTTTAAAAATCATCTTGTCAAAAACAGTATCAGTTTGCCTTGGAATAATAAGTTTGCTATTGAGTTTCTTTTAGTGGACCCCTTCAAAGACTTCAAAATTGAATCCCTTGGCTTAAAGCTGGCACCTACCACCTATGACATTTGGTGAAATTGCAGTAAAACCTTGTATACACTGCTCTAGAGGCCAGATTTTAAACCCGGAGGTCATGTAGCTTTGTCAGGATGTTGTACATGTACTGGCTGTCTCAAAAATAGGCTGCTAAATCTTAGAAAACTTTGAGCACTGTGTAGGAAGTAGCAAGTTTAGCTGATATTCATGCAACTTAGTCACATGGTTGCACTGGTATTTATATTTTTAGATGAGTTTGAATATATATTGGTCAAAAGGAAATTGATAAGCTAATTCACAGAAAAACACTGTGTGAGCTCTAGAAGTCACTTGTCCAATACTCACAAAACTTGTTGATTGTACTGATACTATCTTGAACATGCTCATATATAGGTCACTTTTGGTAAAAAAAACACTGTCTCTAGCTCAGGTGAGCAGTCCCTTGACTTTATTTTTAATTGTACAGAAACTTGTATTTTCTTTTTCGTAAGTTCTTATTACTCGGCTGTATTGCGATAATTCCTACCTACTCAACTGTATTGAGATAATTCCTAATTATTCAGCTGTATTGAGATAATTCCTAATTATTCAGCTGTATTGAGATAATAATATTTGTGGATTGAACAGTAATGCATTTGGATTGGATAAGATTGATTTGAAAAAGAAAGTATAATTGTATAATTCTGCTTTTGTTTCAGATATTTGGTAGCTTGGCAAGTGTTTTTGCTCGTATGATAATGTTAGAGAAAAGAAATGCACTTTAGCTGTTCTAAGTCCACCTGTTATAATATATAATATGCACTGACGTTCTGATTTCTTTTGTGTTGTTTGCATGAAGTTATATCTATATCAATTTCTTCTGAGTCATATTCCTGAAGCATGATCAATTCAAATTTATTTTATGCCCATATGTTAATTTTCTATTTTGAAGATGTTGTTTATACTCAATATGAGAGTCAGAAATTAAAAAAAATATTGAAAAGGTAAAACTCTGACTGGCTGATCAGCCTGTGCAGGCTTATATGGGTCAAAATTTTTTCTGTTTGTAAATTTTCTGCATGGCAAGGGACCATTCTACCTCTAGATCCAGTCAGTTGTAGGACCAAATGGAATTGATCTATCCATTAATATGTGATGCATTGAATATAAGACATTAAGGTGTGCATTAGTCACTCATTATTAGGAAGCAGGTTGCACTGTGCTTTTCTTGATTATATCATGATTAAAAACTAGAAAACAACTACCTCAATTGTAATAGTGAATATTATTTGAAACAAAAAAAAAACGTGATATTTAAGTGCAATTTGTAAACTCTTTAACAGATAGAAAAATTTTTTTGATTTGTCCAATTTGAAACCAGTTTGAAACAAAACGGAGATAACAGATTATATGTGGCTGAAATGATGGAATTTTGTCTTGAAAGGGTAAAGAACATGGTGGGAAAAAGAGCAGATGTGTAGATTTTCAAAAACTTTCTTTCCAAGGGTCGTTCAAACACAGGATTGTGTAGTAAAGGGTTTAACTCTTTTCCCAACGACATATTTTTGACTGGACCAAATTGAAAGCATACAGATGACAAATTAGATGTAGCTGAAATGACGGTTTATGTCTTTGATCGGTAGAAAAAACATTGTGTGAAAAGGAGAAATGCTGGTGACCAGCATTTTCTCCTTTTCCCACAATGTTTTCAAAAACCTTCTCTTTCAGGGTCGTTAAAAGTCGGGATTGTGTGGTAAAGAGTTAAACATTATATGCTGAAACAAATTTGCCGCAGAGGTTTTTATGGTTATCCTCGTGAAATAAGCCAGACTTAACTTTAAAAAAAAAACATGTAAAATAATGTTGTAAAAAGAGACATTATTGATTGCAAACAAATTCTCCCCATACCATAAAGTTTCTTTTAAATATTGTCTGCTGCAAGATTATTGAAAAAGAATATGGAAATAATGATAAGACTTTGATACATGTGAAAACATTGTTGTGAAAGGAGATGTTATTCATCACAAACAAATTCTCTTCATGCCATAAAGTTTCTTCAACTCTTTACCACACAATCCTGACTTTTACGACCCTGAGAAAGAAACCTTTTGAAAACATTGTTGGAAAAGGAGAAAATGCTGGTAACCAGCATTTTCTCCTTTTCTCATAATGTTTTCTATCCTATCAAAGATGAATTTCATCATTTGAGGCCCATTCAAATTACCATCTGCAAATGCTTTCAATCTGGACAAGTCCACATTTTTATTGTGAGGTAAAGACTAAAGATATTACCTGATAGAAGACAATTGAAAACAAATACATATAGTAAAAATAAAGATAATTTGCAGGCTGTAAATAGTTAAGAAAGAAAACCAGTCCATATTTTATATGATTGTCCTTTGAAGTGGACTTTTTATTTGAAAATGAAATTCCGAAAAGCATAGGCTCTGTCTATTATCCCTTTACCAAACAAAATCTTGTTTTAAAGACCCTGAGGAAGGAGCCTTTTGAAAACATTGTGGGAAAAGGAGAAAATGCTGGTAACCAGCATTTTCTCCTTTTCCCACAATGTTTTTTATCCTTTCAAAGACATTTTATCAATTGAGCCACATTCCATTTGTCATCTTAAACAAGTCTTAAATTTTGTCATTTAAGAAAGAGTTATAAAAGGGAATACTTTCTCTCAGTGATTATCATATACTTAACATAGAGAAACAGATTTTATATTGCCTGAAATAGATTGTCTTAAAAAAGATTTCAATTGTCTTAAAATAGATTTCGATAGTTGTGAAATAGATTTCCTTGTTGATATTTCAGGATAATATTAATCTGGACACAGACCACGCCCTGGCATCCTCGGGCGCTGGAGAGGGTATGCTGGTAGATCTGCTGGAAAACGAGGTAGGAACTTGTTTGGTCTGTTTTTAATCCTTTACAAAGCAAAGCCATGTTAAAGTCTTTACCAAACACTTCCAGCTATTATCGACCCTGAGAATGAAAGCTTTTGAAAATGTTGTGGAAAAAGGGAAAAATGCTTGTAACCAGCATTTTGCCTTTTATCACAAAGCTTTCTGCCCTTCCCTAAACAAATTTCATTTTTGGAATCACATTTATTTTGTCCTCTGAAAATACTTTCAATTTTGACACGTTGAAAATATTGTTGTTTGGTTAACTCTTTACCAAACAATCCCCGGCTTTAATGACTCTGCGAAAGAAGCCATATGAAAACATTGTTGGATAAGGAGAAAATGCTGGTAACCAGCATTTTCTCCTTTTCCCACAATGTTTCCTATCCTATCAAAGACAAGTTTCATCATTTGAGTTGCTTTAAATTGTCGTCTGCAAATACTATTAATTTTGACAAGTCTAAAATTTTGTTGTTTGGTAAAGAGTTAAGGAGGCAACTTTTGTTAATGCTGCAAAAAGGGATAAAAAATGCTGGAAGTTCTTTTTTGACACAAAGTTTAATACGTTTCAAATAAAAGGGTCAACTGCAGCTCAATCAAAGGGAAAGAACTCTTGAATGGAGTATAGTCAAAACATCAACCTGAGTTCCTGACCTTTTTATTTATTTGAAGACTGAATAAAAACAAGTAAAAGTTTGGTGCTGACAAATAAAAAATCAAAGTGCTCTCAGCACTGTAATCAGTCGACACTGAATAACTACAGTGGTTTGAAATCACAAATCAAATGGCAGTTGTTTGAACTATGAATGGGATAGACATTTTATAACCGAGTCACATAGGAACTCTCCGTCCCTTACAAATTAGTAGTTTAATGGAATGCTAAAGATATATGTCTGCCAGTCGACAGCAATAAAACGTAGAATGTAAGTGACTATTCTGACCAGTAATACCGATTTTCAAGCTTTAGATATCACTCATCATGAATAACAGTACCTACCAACCTTTTATAAAAGATTAAGAAAATATAAATACATGTATTCTTTTCTGTAACTTTTGCAACTTTTCAAACTATACTGTAACATATTGTCAGATATTATCAATAATATCCATATTGAATGATGGATATGATCAATAAGTCGTATAGAATGTGCCTGTATTATGACTATCAAAGTGATTACTTTTGGCTGCTCGCGTTTATCTTGACAAATTGTCCTACTGTACGTTTTTTGGCTGGCTAAATTGTCATTGGCAAGATTGTTCTGTCCAAAACATCGGCTGGCCAATTTCTCCCACATTACTTTCAAAGCATGTAGTATCTACCAAACCCTCAACCCTTTACCAAATAATGTAATTTTGGACTTGTCCAAAACGAAAGCATTTGCACATGACGAATAAAATGTAGACCAAATTAATGATGATTTGAATCGTTGAAATGGTAAAAAAAAAACCATTGTGAGAAAAGGAGAAAACGATGGTTATTTGCATTTTTCCACAATGATTTTAACAGCCTTCTTCCTCGGGGTCATCAGAAACGGGAAAGTTTGGTTAAAACACTCAGTTATGGCCTTTTATAGTCAGAAAAACAATATCCAAACATTACAATTTCAGTGTCAAGTTTTTTTTTTCATATGAATTATACGTAAACAGACAATTAAGATATTCAATATGTATGTCTGTGATACTGATCTGCATTGCATTCAAAGGACACTCTGATCTTGATCTTTTATTGTCTTCAAAAGCGACTATACATGTCACTGGAGAACATGGGCCATTGTATTGAATCATTGTAATGAGCAAGTGCATTACTACAGTAAACCTTGTGCTTTTAATCTGGAATATGGAGAGGATGAGAGTCAACCAATATGCTGATGAGACAAACATGTTACTGAGAGTTTTACACTAAAGCGCTCAATTAATGAAATAGATCTGATAAGCGTGGAAAAGCAGCCTAATTATTGCAGGGTCATTGCTGTCTTGACTACGATATCTCAAGAAATAGGAATAGCAGATCCAAAATTTGAGTGACTGCATGTTCTGTGCAGTCTGGTCTGAATCTGGTCTGAATCTGCGCCCTCCGAACAGGCTTTTTCCCTGGTCAGTTGATTCAGACATGGAGAATATGACATTAAGTGAGTTTTTTGTGTTGCAGTTTCAGGGTTTTTTCCATCTAAGAAAATGCTCTGTTTAACTCTACCAAATGACAAAATGTTGAAAATCTTTCAAATGATGAAAAAACGCTGTGAGGAAAAAGAGAATATGCTTAATACATGTATGCTGTTTTTCCCACTACATTTTTAAAGCCTGACAAGATTGTGTGGCCAACGGTTAATAGACTGATTCCAGTCTTAAGAATTTCATCAAAAAGAAACATGTTAGTGAGCGTGTAAAATGGTAGAGCCGTAGCTTTAGGGAGAGGAATAGGGGTTATGAAAACAATTTAACCCTTAACCTGTTAAATGTGTGAAATGAAACTTTCAAGCTGACAGTAAAAACCCAGTTCTTTACTGGCCCGCCCGGGTGGCTCAGTGGTGAGCGTGTCGGACCCATGACCTGGTGGTTGTGAGTTCGATACCCGGCTGAGGCGAACCTTCTTTCCGGCGTATTTTCGCCTCTCACCTCTGCTGAAGCATGTGAGAAAAGTAGTCGGTGGCTTTGGAAAGAAAGTTGTGTTAGTACTGGTATGAGAAAGCCAGGAAACACATGTGCGTCACCGACCGCCATGATATGACCTTAGCTGTTAAAGTGGCGTTAAACCCCATTACAACCAACAACAAGTTCTTTACTATTTCAAAGGTTTTTTTTTTTTGGAAAATATATCTTCTTGTCGGACATTAAAGATACAAAATCAGACAGCATGTAGTATACGGTCTGATCTTGATCTACAATGTCCGAAAAAGGTCATAAAATCGCGCTTAGTAGCCCAAGGTTTAATAAGCTGAAAGATGCATAATCAGATCTATACTGGTCAGTATTGTGAATGGACAGTCTGATTTTCAAGGTTGAAAGCGTGGGATAACCAGACCATTCTGAAAATGTTTAGGTAATGGCTTCTCCACTAGGGTAATAACTCTTAAACAACTCTACATCCTTTGTCCACACTGCTTCACACACTTCACCTCGCTTACATTTAACTACCAACGGCAGATTACTTTTTTAAACAGCTTTCACCACATGCATGTACATCAGTTTGCTCTAAAGCAAAACAATCTAAATTTTCAAATTCTTTTAAAGCAATGTTTCCTTACAAATTCCGTTTCACTTCAAGTTTATCCTTGCTCGAGGCCAAATGACCTATCATCTTTTCAACACAAGGTGTGCTTACATAATCCGATACTCCTGGATTCACTCTTGTTTCATTCATAAGTTGTTGCTTTATCACTGACACCATTCCTTATCAGGGTTAAAAGTTCAACGTAATAAGGTCACAACAGCTAGTATTAGTGTTATTAGACTGTAGGTAAAAGCTGTCAGGAGTTGCAGTTAGATCAGTTTGCCCTCAGCAGACGGATTTCCGAAATTTGTGGTCTCTATAATCGTCCGGCTCACGCCGACCGATTAAAAACCAGCATTTTTCCATGCACCACAATTTGTTTACCCTAAATGTGAAACAAATGCAATCATTTAACCCTTTACCTGCTTTTCATGAGGAAGAAGCCTTTTGAAAACATTGTGGAAAAAGGAGAAAATGCTGGTAACCAGCATTTTCTCCTTTTCCCACAATGTTTTCTACCCTTCTCAAAACAAACTTCAACATTTGAGTCACATTAATTTTGTCGTCTGTAAATGCTTTCAATTTGGACGAGTCTAAAATTTTGTCGTTTGGTAAAGACTTAAGCCACATTTAACTTTACTTCTGCATAATATGTTTTTTGAACAAGACGTAAAATTTTGTTGCCTAGGATAGAGGTTACTGTTTAAAAGACCCTGAGGATGAAGCCTTTTAAAAATATTGTGGCAAAAGGAGTAATTGCTGGTAACGAACAAGTGCTTTCATTTCGGATTAATCTAAAATTTTGTGGTCTTGGAAAGAGTTAACCCTTTACTCCATAGATACTCATTTTGACGTATCGACAACAGACAGCTTTTGAAAACATTGTGGGAAAAGGAGAAATTGCTTGTAACGAGCAATTTCTCCTTTTCCCACAATGTTTTCTGCTCAATCATATATTTGTATCCTCATTTGTCCATATTTTTGACATGATATCTTTATTTGCTGCTGAAATGGAAGAGCCTCAAATTGGCATATCAGGTAAAGGGTTAATACAGTCAAACCTGTATTCATAAACCACCTAAGGGAAGTGAGGAGAGTGGTCTGTGATAGCAGGTGGTGTTTTAGTGCAAGTTATACTCTTGTTATCAAACAACATTTTTTGACTTTTCCAAATTGAAAGCAATGGCAGACGACAAGTTAATTGTGGTTCAAATGATGGGATTGTGTCTGTGAAAGGTAGAAAACATGGTGGGACGAAGAAGAAAATACTGTAAAACAGCGTTTTCTGTTTGTGTTGTTAAAACTCAAAACTTTATGGTAAAGAGTTTATATAGTTACTACAGTGGTCACTTAACTCTTTACCACACAATCCCGACTTTTAACGACCCTGAGAAAGAAGCCTATAGAAAACATTGTGGGAAAAGGAGAAAATGCTGGTAACCAGCATTTTCTTCTTTTCCCACAATGTTTTCTACCCTATCAAAGTCAGAAATCATCATATTACCAAGATTTAATTTGTTGTCTGCAGATGTTTTGAATTTGGTCCAGACCAAAAATTTGTCGTTTGGTAAAGAGTTAACTCTTTACCAAATAATAGAGATTTAGACTTGTCCAAATTGAAAGCGTTTGCAGACGACAAAATTTGTCATTGAAAGGGTAGAAAACTTTGTGTGAAAAGGAGAAAATGCTGGTTATCAGCATTTTCTCCTTTTCCCACAAAGTTTTCAAAAGCATTCTTCCTCAGGGTCTTCAAAAGTTGGGATTGTGTGGGAATGTGTTAACCCTCTACAAAACAATCTTGACTTTTAACGACCCTGGAAAAGACGCCTTTGAAAACATTCTGTGAAAAGGAGAAAATGCTGGTAACCAGCATTTTCTCATTTTCCCACAATGTTTTCTAGTCATTTCTATGCAAACCCTATCAGTTGTGTCACATTTATTTTGTCATCTGTAAATGCTTTCTAGTTAGTCCTGTCCAAAATTGTGTTGTTTAGTAAAGAGTAGGGTGCTTATCTCAGGTGGTCTCTTGTCCTGGGTTTTTCAAGTACAGAGCTTGGGCTCTAAAGTGTCTTTCACAAAGAAAGTAGACCAAATGCTTTTATGTGCAAAACAGTGTTGTATGCATAATTATTTAAAAGCATTAAAGTTTGCTTGTTTTGTCTGTTTTGGATGAATCATTGCAACAGGATTTATTCCTCTCTTACCCCTTGTCAATGTTTCAATGATGGTTAGATAAAACCATTGGCTTGGGAAGAATATTGTGCAAACTACTGGTAAAAGAAACTCCAGAGAAGCTGGGATAGGTTCACTGGCATAATATTTTAACTGTTTACCAAACGACAAAATTTTAGACTGGTCCAAATTGAAAGCATTTGCAGACGACAAATAAAAGTGACTGAAAATTTGAAATCTGTATTGGGGAGGTTAGAAAACATTGTGGGAAAAGGAGAAAATGCTGGTTACCAGCATTTTCTTCTTTTCCCACAATGTTTTGAAAAGGCCTCTTTCTCAGGGTCGTTAAAAGTCGGGATTGTGTGGTAAAAGGTTAAAAAGTGTTAAACACCATTAAAACAAACTGCTCTGAATGACCCTATATGAAAAGCATTAAGAGCAAAAAGGTGGTTCATTTTTGGCTGGTTCATATGAACAAGGACTTGCTACTTTTCCCACATAATTTTTGAAAGCAGTGTACTTTGTATTTTAAAGGTGTGTTCTGAAAGAAATTAGGTTATCATGCTATAAAAGATAGAGTACAGTTTTGATGTCTGTTGTAATTAGGATATAAAACACAATGTAGGTCAGTTTTCTAGCTTTTCATACCAAAAAACACTTGACGTACACAGAATATTTTTTGCTCAGTTTTGAAATCATTCAGAGTAAAAGGAGAAATTACTTGTTACAAGCAATTTCTCCTTTTAGCACAATGTTTTCATATATATTGGTGTATCAAACATTAACTCTTTACCACATGACAAAAATTTCGACTTGTCCAAACTGAAAGCATTTACAGACAACTAATAAAATGTGGCTAAAATGATGAGATCTGTTTTGAGAGATTACAAAACATTGGGAATAAAGGAGAAAATGCTGGTAACCAGCATTTTCTCCTTTTCCCCCAATGTTTTTTAAAGACATCTTTATCAGGGTCATTAAAACTTGGGATTGTGTGGTAAAGGGCTCACTTGCCTTGAGTTGTGCTACTTTAAAAGAAAGTATTTGAAAGTTGTCTTGTCATAAATTTATATCAAGAGGTAATGAGGTTGGGTCAAAATAAAAAGTAAATGTTTCTCTAACCACAGAGATAGTCAATAAAATCTGATATAAAACCCAGAGTATGAAATTTCAGACTTTTTATACTTGAAAAAAAAAATATGAACGCCTGAGACTGGTATCATGTATTTTTACCATTTACTGTACATACACAATTTGTGAAATGTATCTTTAGCCCTTTACCATACAATCTTCAAAGTTTTAATGCTGGAAGAAAGAAGGCTTTTGAAAACATTGTGGGAAAAGGAGAACATGCTGGTAACCGGTATTTTCTTCTTTTCCCACAATGTTTTCTACCCTTTCCAAAGACAGAACCCATCAGTTGAGTCACATTTTATTTGTCTGCTAATGTTTTGAAATGGACAAGTCTGAAATTTTGTCTTGTTGTAGCCGTCCTTTTGTTTTAGGCTCACCTGAGCAGAAAGTGCTCAAGGTGGGCTTTTGTGATCATGCATTGTTAGTTGTGTATCATTAACTTTTACCTTGTGTATGCTCTATGGCCACACTTTTTGTTTGATACTCATGAAACTTGTACAGAATGCTTGTCTTGATGATATGTCAGTCAGCTTTAGAAATAGTTTAAGTTTGATAAAAAAGTACTGGTAGGTCACAGGTAAAATCTTTTAGTCTATTACTCCTAAAACATTCTAAGAAAGTTTCTCTTGATAGTATCTTGGACAAGTGTTAAATTATGTCATGTGGGGTGAAAAGTTAGTCAAATCTTAAAAAAACCTTATGTGCACTCTAGAGGCCACATCTTTTGTCAGATACTTATGAAACATACTCAAAATCTTTATCTTGATTATATATTGCACCAGAATGAAATTGGGTCACATCAGGTCAAAAAGTAGGTCACAGTGACAAATCTTAGAAAAACTTTGTGTGCACTCTAAGGGCCATATTTTCATTCCAATAATCATAAAATTTGGTCAGAATCTTTGTCTTGATGATATCCCAGAAGAGAATGAAATAAGGTCACATCAGATAGAAAAGTAACAGGGGGAAAAAAAGTCGCTGGTACAAATCCTAGAAAAACCTTTTGTGCAGTCTAATTGGCATATTTTCTGTCTGATACTCATGAAGGTTGGTCAGAATGTTTTGACATGGTATTTAAGACAAGTTTGAAATCGGGTCATGCTTGGTCAAAAAGTAGGTCACTGGGACAAAATTCAGAAAAACCTTGTGTTTGTTGTAGAAGCCACATCTTTAGTTTGATACCCATTAAAAAATGGTCGGAATGTTTTTATCTTGATGAAATCTGGGACAGGTTCTAAATTGGGTCACATGAGGTCAGATATCAGGTCACTGGGACAAGAATTATAAAAACATTGTGTACACTGTAGAGGCCACGTTTTCAGTATGAGACTGAAATTTTATGAGAATGTTTGTCTTGATAGTTTTTTAAACATGTTTGAAACTTGGTAGCATTGGATCAAAAAGTAGGTCACAACCAGTCGACCACTCATGTGTTTAACATCATTGCAACCAGGATGTCTACTCGGGTGAGTGCCTTAGGGTCAATGGCCCTCTTGTCTAATGCTTATACAGCGAAGGCACTCAAGGATGCCTGATACAGAGAAAAAAGTGGGATGGTAGAGGTGATATTACAGAAGTAAGATACAGTTATAAAAGTTGCACCAGGATCCCTTATGATACTTCTTCTTAAATATTTTAAACTGAAAGGGAAAAATTTACTTGTCTGATCTTTCATGTAGTGTCAACATTTTATACATTTGAGACCGTTCACATATTAACTCTTAACCAAACGACAAAATGTAGGACTTGATGAAATTGAAAGCATTTGCAGACGACAAATTCAAATGTAGCTCAAATAATGATTTCTGTCTATGATAGGATAGAAAATATTGTGGGAAAAGGAGAAAATGCTGGTTACCAGCATTTTCTCCTATTCCCTCAATGTTTTCAAAAGCCGCCTTCTTCAGGGTCGTAAAAAGTAGGGATTGTGTGGTAAAGGGTTAAGGTCATGCTCTGTGAAAAAGTGATTTCATGCATTTGTAATAGATATCCACCCAGGTCAGCCTGAGACCCCGTATGGACAGGGTCAAAGCTCTTTGCTATTGAAAATTTTCTACATGTCAAAAGGACAGTTCTACCGCATGATTCAGGCGGTTTTTAGACAAAAAATAAACCTGTATATTGAGACAACGTGGTTGATATAAATAATAAACCTTTTCCCAATGCTGCTCATTTGTTTCTGTAAGCTTACTTTGAACCAGTCCATAACCCATTCCCAAACAACGAAATTTGGATCAATTGAGAGGATTTACTGATGACAAACCTGGAAGTAGTACAAATGAATTGGAAAAACTTTGACAGGGTAAAAAAACATTGTGGGGAAAAGGAGAAAATGCTGATCTTTTCCTCACAGTGTTTTCAAAATGCCTCTTTCTCAGGATCATGAATGCATGGGATTGTTTGGAAAAGGGTTTATACAATTTATTCCGTCTTGATACTTACAGGTCATTTTGTAATGGCACCCGTTAAATCCTTAGTAGTAAGGAGTCTAGCTTTTTTGTGTGGTTTATTGCATGGTAATAATTGTAGTCTTGGCTTGCAAGGCAAGTGCTCTTAACGTTTTGGTCACTGCAACTATTGAAATGCTGCTAAATCATGATTGACAGATAGGGAAAAAAAAAAACGAAATTGATACATTCTGTAGTCTGTCCTTCAGTGACTTACCGTAGCTGTTTGCATGAGTGATGGCATGCTGGCATTACCCATTAAACAGTGTAAAAGTAGAGGTCATTAATTTGATTCCAGTGCCAAATTTCTAGGGTTTATCTTGCTATTTGCCCAGGTTCCTCGTGGTTAAGAGACAGTCCAGCTCTGGATTGTACTGGTATTGCTATGGCATTGCCAAGATATAGCCCTGTTTGAGCAGGATTGAATATTCTTCATTGCGAGTTCAGGCAAGTCTGCTTGTGTTCAAATTTTCTTAACCCTTTCTGGATGAGAAATATTTTGACTTGTCCAAATTGAAAGCATTTGCAGACGACAAATTAAGTGTGGCACAATGAGCTGTCTCTAAAACTGTCTTTAAAACTGTAGAAAATCATTAAGGGAAAAGGGGAAAACGCTCGTTGTTATCAGGGTTGTTAAAAACTGGTGATCCTATGGTAGAGGATTAAATAACATTGACCAGGGGTGCGGAAATCCTACGTCCGACTCGTCCGACTCGGGTAAATTTGACGTCGGACAAGTGGCTTTTTGCAGTCTACTCGTCCGCGGACAAGTAGAAAACGAGGAGAAAATTGAAAGTAAAGATCTTTAACATTATCCTTGTGAAATAGAAATATTCTCTTCGTCTCACTTCGTAAACTTCAACATTTTTAAATTGAATTGTGATAAACTATTCCCTGACATCTGGAATCAAAAACAAACATTTGGCTGAATCTGATTTTATGTGCTACGCAGGCTTTTTATTGATTTTGACTGCGCTGCAGTACGGCCGAAATGTTGTGGTTTCTTCGCGCCATTTGGTTTGTTTAATGGAGGCAACCATAACCGAACCGAGTTATTTTTTTGCACATTATAACACCGCACGTAGACTTGACGCGGTTGTCATTGTCCTATCATTCAATATCAACTTCTTTTTTATTATTCGCGACAACTTGCAGCTGACAAAAAAAGTTGTCTTAATTTAACACTGTGGAACACATTCTTAGTCGGTTGCAGTAAACGTATTTGAAAGAAAACCAAACACGCTGTATCCAAGTAAAACATGTCAAGAACCGGGAAACATTACAAAAAGTTTGTTAAAAGGTCTGTAGACGATAAAGGCTAGCGCAGCCATTTTACTTTCGGCGTAAAATGTTCAAATTCTTTGCAGATATAGATCTATCTGCAGGTAATCAAATCTCCGCATACTGAGTCTCAATCTGAAGTTTCGGGGCAGTCGGACATCGCCGATCTCCCGTTGTCTGAAAAATAGACAATTATTATCATTGCACATGATGCAAACTCTACATCTCCAGACACAGTAACCAAGCCTAGCCTTTTAACTTCCACAGATAATGATTCCCTTGTATCATATGATGGCTGGTAAGCAGTTCTGCTGAAGTATTAACTCTGGCACCCATAGGTGTACCACAGTAGTGTAAAAAAGGGCTGTAAGTGTAAACACCGAGATACTTGGCCATGGTCTGAGCAGTTATAATGTAACTGTTGAATCTTTTTCAATTATTAAATTGTACCTTTCTATTTACTGTATGTACGTACAGTGCCATTAATTCGTTTTATTGACCTTGAAAGTTGGTCTGCTTTTTCCGAATTTGGCCAAAATCAAGCTTGAATATCCCAAAATGAAAGGGTAAGGCCCCTTCCCAATTTTTGGAAAAAAAGCCCAGTAAAGGTTTGCTTGATTACGGTACATTCAGTTAGGTCTTTGTGTGCCATTGTTTTGTTTTGGACAAGTAAGCTTCTCTGACGGACAAGTAGATTTTTTAGATTTACTTGTCCATGGACAAGTAGAAAATTTCAAGATTTCCACACCCCTGCATTGACTATTAGCTTGTTCATTTCAAGTTGTCCTGATGGGTCATTCATTCATGGTAGCATCAGAGTTGTTCTCAAGTTGGACATGCTTTTTCCTGGTTCACTGTTTTTATCGGACTGGGACCTGCTGGATTTGTAAGTAATGTGTTCAGAGATTGATCCATGTTAAAACTCTTGTAATGGAAGTTTCCTTTGGCAGGGCAATTCTACATGGTGAGGTTTTTACAGCTGACAAATATTCAGGAGGCATAGATAAGGGAATTGTTGCTCTGATATGGCTGAAATACTGTGAGAATCAAACTTCCAAGGGTCCATATATAACATAGAGTAAGGTAGGAATGCAAATTTTTGTGAGAAATTTATTATTCTATTGGGTTATTGCCTGATACTCGTGTTATTGCTGTGGTTAAGGTAGAAGTTTCAACTTTGTTTACTTTTTGAAATAAGAGACAACTTTGTCATGGGGTTTTGAATTCTGGTATTTCTCAATTCTTATCAAAATAGCCAGGGGCTTGGAACTGGAAATCAAACACCTTCTTATGTTAGATTCAGTTTATTGGATTAAACCTTTACCACACAGTCTCTAGTTTTAACAACCCTGAGGAAGAAGCCTTTTGAAAACATAGCGGGAAAAGGAAAAAATGCTGCTAACCAGCATTTTCTCCATATCCCATTATTTCTTCCCCCCCCCCCAGGAAAAATGGGCTTTAAAAAAATAAAGACAAAGGAAAAAATTCAGGTGAACAGAAACAAAAGAAATAATACGAGAGAGTGAGAGAGAGAGAGAGAGGAAGGAAGAAAGAAAGAAAGAGAGATGGGGGAAATAGAGGGGGACAGAGAGCAAGAGAGGAAAAAAGAAAGAGAGGGAGGAAGAAAGTATTATTGTGGTATACAAAACGATACAAGGGATGCCATTTTGCCATTTCAGCCATTTATGGTCAATTATGTATAATTTTATCATGTCAAAAATAGCCCTTGTTACAGTTTAATGTTGTGAAGGTTCAAACGGGATATCAAAATTTTATGATAAGTTTACTAGAGAAGTAAATTCTATATTTTCATTGGACATGTTATTTTCATAGATGAAAAGTTGGTTCAGTCTTTCTAAATACAATGACAACTTTGACTCTCTCATGCAGTATACTATTTTGAAAATATTGTTAATAAAGTAGCAGTTGTTTGTTCCAAGTAATTCCTCCTTTTCCCACATGGTTTTACATATAACTAGGCAAAAAAACAGTTTCCTTTGAAATCCTTCAAATATTTTTCCCATGTCTCTTGTTTCATAGAGCATCAAATAAACCAACCAGAAGTTTTCTGGGTGGGAATAGGACCCAAATAATTACATTTTCAAGATTACTTTTGATCAGAATGCCTTGGAAATTGTATAGTGGAGATTCAAGGTCAGACAATATCTGTTGTGCAGTCTGATCTTGATGTGCACTGGCCAATATGGCAACTAAAGTTGTAACAGGGTTAGGATTAATTTTCTATCAGCAAAAAAGTTCATTTGGTCAAGCTATTAAGTTGTTGTATGGATCTTGCTTTGAAAAATTCAGAGGTATTTTGACTTACTATATTTCTCAAATAGATGTTTTTTTGTGTATATGTGTTTAAGCCTTTACAACCCTAAGAAAAAAAAAGAAGGCTTTTGAAACATGATGAGAAAATGACCAGCATTTTCTCCTTTTCTCACTTTGTTTTCTACCCTTTCATGTACAGAAACCATCATTGACTTACATTTGATTGGTTGTCTGCAAATACTTTCAATTGACACAATTCTAATAATTTGACATAGACAAATCGCATAACTATAACCACATTTAATTTCTCCTATGCAAGTGCCTACAATACAGATGAGTCTATCATTTTATTGTCTTACAAAGTGTTAAGAGAGAACAAGGATATAATTATTAGTGAAACAGCTGTGTTTGATGATATTATTAGTATTGATCATTTGGATGAGGTACATTAACCTTGTACTTTAGACAAAACTTTAGACTTGTCCAAATTGAAAGCAATTGCAGAAGACAAAATTGTGACTCAAAAAGTGAAATTTACGACTGGGATATTAGAAAACATTGTGGGAAAGGCAGAAATTGCACCAAAATCTCAATATTTGCAGAGCTGAATAGATTAGTTGGTAACTTACAGGGCTGGAAACAGCTGGGTTACTGATCAGATTCCCAAGCTTGGCAAATTTCTTTATAGTTGTTGAAAATAGTCTGAACTCATTCCTCTTTCACTGCTTAATTTTTTTTTTTTTTAAGATGATTTGTGGAAAAGCAGCCAGTGGCAAGGGGAGAATATTTTGTATAATACTAGCTTTGAGAAACTCTAGTAAAGCATGGATAGGTGCACTGGCCAATGCAATATACCCTAAAAGATGTTGGAAACTGCATGCAACACCGTTGTTGTATACAAACCATACAAACAAAAACTTTTTATCCATTTACTAAACAATCTCGACTTTTAATGACGTTGTGATAAAAGGCTTTTGGAAACACTGTGAGAAAAGGAAAAAGTGCTGGTAACCAGCATTTTCTCCTTTTCCCATAATATTTTCTATCCTATCACAGACAAATCTAACCTATAAAGCAATATTGAGTTTGTCGTCTGCAAATGCTTTCAATTTTGACCAGTCTAAAATTTTGTTGTTTGGTAAAGAGTTTTATTTGAATAAAACAATGACATACAGACAATTTTGAATATTTTTTTTTCTATTCATCACAATGTTCTGCAATACTTTTTTATACTACAGAAATGTGAAATGGTCCTTGTATGGGGGAAATTGAGGTTAGAGATAAAATATCGGAAAGTCACTACATGGTTTAGAAAGATTTGCGTCCATTGATAGCGTGACAGATGGGGAAAGAGAATCGGAATGGGATGATGGGATGTGTATTTTGTGGACTGGTTTGACGTTTTTCTTGTGTAGTGTTGTCAACTGGATTTAAACCTGTACCAGACTACAAAAATTTAGACTCTTCTTAATTGAAAGCTTTTGCAGATGACAAATTGAATACTACCCAAACAATGGGATTTGTCATCTATAGGGTAGTAAATATTGTGGGAAAAGGAGAAAATGCTGGTTACCAAAGAAAAGTTCGACCATGTGCACCACATTTAAATTGGTGTTTGCAATTGTTTTCAGTATGGACGAATTTAAAAATTTTTAATTTGTTGAAGAAGCAAGTATGCCTAAATCGAATCTTTCTTTGATGGCAGAAAATATTTAGTTCATCTGATAACGCTTTACCACACAATCCTGAGTTTTAAGGACATTTTAGAAGAAGGTGTTTGAGAACATTATGGAAAAAGGAGAAATTGCTGATAACCAGCATTTTTTCCTTTTCTCAAAATGTTTTCTACCCTTTCAATGACTGTTTGAGCTACATTTAATTTGTCGCCTGCAAATGCGTTTGATAAGTCCATATTTTTCCGTCTAGTAAAAAGTTAAACAAGGGTAAATTGTGTCCATTTACATTTGACATGAAATGTATGTGAAATCAGTTGAGCACTTTTTTGGATTTTTGAATTAATCTTTATCGTTTGGGAAAAGTTGTTGGTTTTTTTTTTTCATTTTTTAAATAGACTCTGATCTTGAAATCTTTGCCCATGGATTTCAGTTGTTCATTTGGGCAGATAAAAACAAAATATGGGAGAAAATTGAAATGTTTGATCATAGATTTCATATTTGAATGTGTGAATGTGTTGACCCATGCAAACAAAATGTGTTGTGACAAGATCTTTCATGTGACTCAGTGAATATCTTGACCATGCAGCTTTCCAGCTCCTCTGAAATGAAGGCAAGTAAAGGCACGGGTCCGTCCTATTGGCTACATAGTCTCAATTGCATTCTAATTCTACATAGTTTCCCATCACAGGAAGCTGCTTTTTGATTGGCAAAACCAAACAGTTTAGCTGATTGGCTATATTAAACAGGCTAGCTAATCAGAAACTTTGTTACTTTCTAAATTAAGTCTGTTTCAAATGTCAGAATTGTAGCCATGTCTAGATTGAGGGATTTGCAAATAGCAAATTCAGTGTGGCTCCAGTGATGGCTTTTGTTTTTGAAAGGGTAGAAAACAATGTGGGAAAAGGATATAATGCTGGCTACCATGTAGTACAGATAACTACTCGAAGGCAATTTTGGTTTTTGACTGGTCGCCTCTGGGTACAGAGACAATCGTGAAAAAAAAAGTTGAATTTTCTGCACGAATTTTGTTGGCACATTTGAACTCAATTTCGCAAATAAAGCACAAAAAAAATGGATTTGAACATACCTGCTGCTTGAGTATTCAGTAATCCTTTGTTTGAAATACAAGCATATTCAATTTAAATGCTAAACATGAGAGAAAACAGTTTATTTCAACTGTTACTTGAGGTGTTAATGTTCCCGAAAACAGACACAAAATGTTCCCTCATTTACGAAAATAATGGCCATCACTCACAATAAATTTTCTCAGTTTTTTTTTTGAGGTTTACATGTAATAAACAACTTTTACAAGCGCTTTAGGTAATGAAAGGTTAAATAATTTGTCTTTGGTCGTGTTTGTTACTAAAAGTTAATTGCATTTCGCTGCAATAGAGATTAAACCGACGAAACAGAAAGTCAGCACAGGGCTGTCTCTATCTTTGCTACCAGAAATTTCATGATGGACTTGAGACAGTGCAGTGCACAGTAGATGTCAAAAAATGAGAAGAAGCACCGTAAATGTCTTATTTTTGAGACTACCTTTTGAGTACTCAGTTGAAGGAGGGACCAAGTATATGATTATTTCAAATTAGGAATAAATCCAATGAATTGCAAAACTTGTTTGCAATCAATATACCGGTAGCTTAAATGAGTTCAAACTAGTGAAGTGCGTGTATTTAATGCTTGAGGTTAATTCGTTGAACATTTGTATAATGTGATTGATTTTTGACTTTCAAATCTGTCTGGATAAAAACTGTTAACCTTTTAACCCTTTACCGCACAATCCCCAGTTTAAATGATACTGAGAAAGAAGGCTTTGGAATTCCTGCAATGTTTTCTGCCCTTTCACTTGGCTCAAATTCCATCTTTGAGCCACAGTTGATTTGTCGTCTGCATATTGTTTGAATTTGGACAAGTCCGATATTTTGTTGTTTGGTAAAGTTAGCAGACAAAAACTGGAACTTGTTTTTGAAAGGGTTTGAAATCATTGTGGGAAAAGGAGAAAATATCTGAATATACTAGTACCATCGAAAGCTGCTGCATTATACATTTTAAACAAACAATGATATGTTTGTTTGCAATTTATTACACAATCCTGTTTTCAAAACCCGGAGGAAGATGGCACTTAAAAATATTACGGGAAAAGGAGAAAATGCTGGTTCTCCTTTTTCCCCCAATAATATTTTCTACCCTGTTAGAGAACTTAGGCATCTTTATAGCCATTAAGGATTTGTTGTCTGCAAATGTTTTGAATTTCAAAAATTTGAAATTTGTCTGTTGGAAAAGGATTAACCCTTAACTTTTTACCAAACGACAAAATTTAAGACTGGTCCAAATTCAAAGTATTTGCAGACGACAAAATAAACGTGGCTAAAAAAATGAAATTTGTTTTGGGAATGCTGGAAACATTGTCCGAAAAGGAGAAAATGCTGGTTACCAGCATTTTCTCCTTTTCCCGCAATGTTTTCAAAAGGCTTCTTTCTCAGGTTTGTTAAAACTCGGGATTGTTTGGGAAAGGGTTAATCACACAATCGGGGATGTTAACGATCTTGTGGCAGAAGGCCTTGGAAAACATTCTTGGAAAAGGAGAAAATGCTAGTTACCAGCACTTTCTTCTTCTCCCAAAATGTTTTTTACCCGTTCAAGACAATTTTCACTGTTTCAGCCAGTTTTAATTTTCGTCTGCGAATGCTTTTGATTTGGAAGAGTGTAAAATTTGTCGATTAGGAAGGTTTAACTCTTGACCAAACAACAACAGTTTAGACTCGTCTGAATTGAAAGCATTTGCAGATAAGAAAATAAATGTCATTGAAAATTCGAAATTTGTTTAAGGAAGTGTAGAAAACATTGTGGGAAAAGGAGAAAATGCTGGTTACCAGCATTTTCTCCTTTTCCCACAATGTTTTCCAAAGGCTTCTTTCTCAGAGTCGTTAAAAGTCGGGATTGTTTGGTAAAGGGTTAATGAAGAAGGGTTGCAGAAATTTACATGCTCTTTAAATAGATAATTGACTGTCAGGTCTTGGAAAAGAGGGTGACAGCTTGTTATATTTTCATATCAATTTATCGCTTACCAGACAGCAGACTTTAATGCTTTACCACACAATCCCCAGTTCTAATGACCGCGAAGAAAAATGCTTTTGAAAATATTGTGAGAAAAGGAGAAAATGCTGGTAACCAGCATTTTCTTCTTTTCCCATGTTTTCATCATTTGAGACACATTTATCATCTGCTAAGGCTTTTGATTTGAACTATTCTAAAATTTTTTGTCTGTTAAAGCGTTAAGACTGGTCTGTTTGAAAGCAATAATGCAGAACAAAGAAGATGAGAGTTAATTGAGCTTAAACGACAGTATATGTCTTAGGGGGTAGAAAACATTGCGTAGAAAGGGGGAAATATTTTTTACATGTATTTTCTCCTTACTCCATAAAGTTTTGCAAAGCTTTCAAAGTTTTGGAAAAGCTTTTCCGTTAGGGAATTTAAAACAAAGGATAATTTTGTAAAGGATTAATTAGCATTCTAATTTTCATTCAATAGGTGGAATCATTGAAGGAGCGCCTTGAACATACTCAACAGGAACTGGCCAAGTCACACGATTCCAACCAGGATTTAAAGACGAAATTACAAAGTGTAGTGCGGGAGAAGGAGAACACAGGCCAGGTAAAAAAATTTTGTTGATTGGTTTGTTTATTGTTCGAAATATTTTTCCTATAGACATTATAGATATCTTGTAGTCTAGTAATTGTTGAGAAATAAGGTTTTGAATAGAAGGAAGAACATTTTAGTTTGCTTATGGTTTTGCTGGAGGGGACTTAATGCTTAATTCTTAGACTCCCAAACTCAAAGCACTTACAGAAAGCAATTTAAATGTTGTTTGATTGATTAAATTTGACTTTGGTAGGGTAGAAAAACATTGTGAGTAAAGGAGAAAATGCTGGTTACCAGCATTTTCTCCTTTTCCCACAATGTTTTCAAAAGGCCTCTTCCTCAGGTTTGTTAAAACTCGGGATTGTGTGGTACAGGGTTAAAGCACTTTCACAACTATAGTTGTCAATGCAACAAGTGTAGATGAAGATCAGACTGCAAAAAACATGCAGTCTGATCATTGATCTACACTGTCTGCTTTGTTGAGACATTCTTGATAATAGCAACCTTGATTGCTTTTATTATGCTTTTTTTTCTTGAATGGAAGTAATAGTTGGTTTTTTTTCCTTGCCTTGCACTGGATCAATCCACTAATCCGTCTGTCTGCCTATCTGTCTGTCTATCTGTCTGCTTCAGAACCTGAGATAAATAAAAAACCTTAGGCAAACTATCTTGAAAGTTCACTTTTGGTTAGATGACTTGATAAAGATACTATACCTTCCTACAGTTTGAAGCTGATTTCAAGGCCACTCTTACTAGAAATAGAAAAAAAAAAAGGAATTGAAGTTTATGTGCTAGTTTTATAGAACTTCTATTAAGAACGGATGATGATATTCAGACTATGCACATACCTGCAAGTAAAATTTATGTTCAAGGTTACTGTTCCTGGCTGAGGTCAAGGTCTCTCTTACTAAATATAGCAAAAAAAAGGAATCAAAGTTTATGTGCTAAATTCACATAACTTTCCTTAAGGATGGATAATGATATTCAGACTATGCACATACCTGCAAGTAAAAGCTAAGGTCAAGGTTACTGTTCCAAAAAGAAAAAAAAAATCTTTTAGCCCTTTACCACTTAATCCCGAGTTTTAACAACCTCGAGGAAGAAGACTTCTGAAAACATCATGGGAAAAGGAGAAAATGCTGGTAAACAGCATTTTCTCCTTTTCCCACAATGTTTTCTACCTTTACAGAGATTAATGAGATCTTTAAAGCCACGCTAAATTTGGCGTCTGCAACGGCTCTAAATTTGAATGAGTCTGAATTTTTGTCTTTTAGCAAAGGGTTAAACAGTAGAAAACATGGTGGGAGACAAAGAAAATGCCAGCATTTGCCGATTTTTGCTGTATGTTTTTAAATGCCTTCATCTTAAAGGTTGTTAAAACTTGAGATTCTGTGGTGAAGGGTTTAACAGAAAAACATGAAAATTTGACCAAAATCAGTGAGTTATGATCTATGAAAAGGGGGCTTAATGCATCTGCGAAAAGTATCGACCCAGGTCAGCCTGCATAGTCCGCGCAGGTTGACCTTGGTCGAAACTTTTCGCAATTGGTAAATCTTCTGTATGCCAAAGGACCAGTCTTTGTCATGATTAAGTTGGTCGTTAAAAAAAGTAGATATTATTTATCCATATGTATGTAATGGCTTGCTTGGTACCATGGATCACGGAGATGCATTAAGCCCCTTTTTGTCAGAGCATAGCTCATATATAAAAACCTACTCGGATGTAAAAAAGACTTCTTTTTCTTTTATTTTTGATCAGCCAGTGTTGACTGAAGTCTTTACCAAACGACAAAATTTTTGACGCAACCAAATTGAATGCATTTGCAGACAACAAATTAAATACAGCTCAAATGATGACTCCTGTCTTTGATAGGGTTGAAAGCATTGTGGGAAAAGGAGAAAATGCTGGTCACCAGCATTTTCTTCTTTTCCTACAATGTTTTCAAAAACCTTTCTCTTCAGCATGGTTAAAATTTGGGATTGTGTTGTAAAGGGCTTAAAGAATACAAACTTAGGGGATTTTGAGCAGTAAATAGAAGGGATAGAAAATGAATTATTCATGAAATCCAATTACACAGTTGCAGATTTCACAATCACATCTTGTTGTTTTATTGCTTTTATAATCAGAGCTGAATCTCTAGTTAGAGCTACGATAACAATATAGACACTTTCAGTCGAGAAAAGTGACGAAATCAAGTCATGAAAAACATCTTATTTTGCTCAATTCCATAACATACCTGTACTCAGTTTCTGACTTATGTTTGAGTTTGAATTTGTTATTTGAGACTTCTTTCATTAACATTATTAGACTCAAGCAGCATTCTCAAATCCTGAGTTGACACATTTTCAACTCGACTCGGCAAAAAAGGGACTTAACTAAGTTAACAGACTTGAGTCCATTATTTTGCTGAACTGATTCTGAAACCTTGTGACAACTAGGGATTTCTGAATGTTACTAAAGCCTGTTAATTTTAGTAAAATAGGTCTGAATAAAGAACTCACTGTAAGTTGGAAAATAAGTCTGCTAGTGGACTTGAGCAAAATAAGAGACCGAAGTATTTTGTGAAACTGCACCCTGTTTACAAATATAAAGTGTCTGAGCAGATTGGACAGTGTAGGTTCAGAATAAGACTGCACTGTTTTTGATACCCATACAGTCTGCAGAGGCAGCTGAAATTGTGGTTGGTTCTATAAGGGTTAGATATTGGAGGTATTTTGAATTTTGAGTCTAAAAAAGTTGAGAATTGATTTTCTTTTTATTGCTATCAATATTGCATCCATTTTGTATGCAAATTTTAATTCATGATGTCAGAATTCTTGAGAGGAAATCAGGAAACCAAAGCGATTTCTTTTGTTGTTTGGTAAAGAGTAACCAGCAAGTTCTCCTTTTTCCGGAATGTTTTCAAAAATATTTTTTTTAACGGGGTTGATAAATCACAGAATTGTGTGGTAAACAGTTGATCCTTACCACAAAATCCGGAGTTCAAACAACCCTGATAAAAAGGGCTTTTGAAAGCATTGTTGGGAAAGGAGAAAATGCTGGTAACCAGCATTTCTCCTTTTCCAACAATGTTTTCTACACTCTTAGAGAGAAATCTTATTATTTGAACCACATTTAATTAGTGGTTTGCAAATACTTTCAGTGTGGGCAATTCAGGCAAATTTTGTAACATCTTGTGAGTTAAAATCCTAAGAGCAACCAAAAGTAAAAATTGGGGTGGTAAAATGCATTTGAGTTTAAAGCATATCATTAAAACACGTGGAAATTATTGTGGAGACAATCTGTTATTGTACTGTTGGTCAGTGTTAGTCACTGACAGAAAAATTTATTATCAAATCTGGTAAAAAAATAAACAAAAGATAGAGCTACCTGGTAACTTTTAACCTAGTTTAATATTTCATTTTTCTACCAGCGACTAACAAATGGTCAGACTGTACAGTAACAGACTGTTATCTTCACAGTAATTTCCATATATTTTAAATGGTATGAATTGAATTTAAATGCATTTTGACACCTGCATGTTTACTTTTAGCAGCTATAGGGCCTTTTAGGTATGATGATAGTTCTTGTAACAGGAGTCATGCCTCTCTTACAGCTTAACATTAACTTGAAAAAGCGTTTTGCCAATAACTGGTTAAAGAAATTTCAGGACATATGAATAGGTGCACTTGCTGCCATGATTTGATAAAATATGTTGCAAATGGTGCTAAACACCAAACAAACATGAGTTGTCTGAAAAGTTTCATGTGCACAAGAAGGGGTTTAGTCACCAGTGTACACAGGGTACTCATTAAACTTGGTCAGAATTTTTGTCTTGATATTATCTCAGATGAGTTTGAAATTGGGTAATGTCAGGTCAAAAAGTAGGTCACTGGGCCAGATCCTAGATAAACTTAGTGTGCACTCTAGGAGCCACATTTTTAGTCTGATACTCATGAAACTTGGTCAGAATGTTTGTCTTGATAACATTTCAAACAAGTTTGAAATTGGGTCATATAAAGTCAAAAGTAGGTCTTTGGGTTAAATTTTAGAAAACCTTATGTGCACCTTAGAGGCCTAACTTTAGAGGCATAACTGGACTATATGCATTTCAAAATGAAAATGGCTGAGTGCCCTGCATAGGTACTGTTTGAGGGAATGTTTCTATTCAACTCTTTTACCAGATAATGAAATTTAATCCTTGTCCAAATTAAAAGCCTTTGCAGACAAAAAAAATTAAATGGTTCTCGAAACATGAATTTTTTCTTTCAAAGGATTGAAATCACTGTGGGAAAGTGAGAAAATGCTTCTAACCTGCATTTTCTCCTTTCCTACAATGTTTTCAAAAGCCTTCTTTCTCAGGAACATAAAAGCTCAGGATTGTTTGGTAAAGAGCTAAGTCATGCAAAGTTTTTGGTCAAGAAGATTGTAATTTTACCTAGAATTCTGTAAACATAAAGATATGCAAGGTCATTGATTCTCTTTGACCTTTTTACTAGAGCAAAGAATGGTCAAGGTCACCTGAGGCAGAAAAGGAAGTGGAGGTTAGCTGGCATGAATGTTCCTTGTTGAAGCATGCCTCTGTAGAAAAGCAACATGTTCAAATGTTTAACATTTTCACCTTGATTTGAAATACCCTGAAAACCTGCTGCCGTCTCAAACTCTAATTTTGATTTGAACAAATTACATTTTGATGGCATATAACACTAAATCTTTTCTATGACAACTTTCATGTGTTCCTGGTTCCATATTAGGTTGACAGTCAAATAAAACTTTACAGAAATGATCCTGCCATGGTTCTCATTAAGATGTCTTTAAAGTATTTGATTCTGTCAAGAGCACTGAACGCTATGGCAACAAAACTGAAAAATATTGATTTTAATCTACAAAACCACAAGTTGGAATTCTCTCTAAATTGGTGCGACTTTTTCTTGGACGGACCTTTTCAGAATTTTAAGGTTAAGTCATTAATTTGTAACCTTGAAATCCTGGGTCAATTTTTGCTGACAGCCCAGGTTACATGGAAGTTTCTATGGGCAAGGTACCACACCTGCCTAGCCAACCACCGATAAAACCCAGAAGACTTGTGATGAGCAGGCTGTTGCTTTGAGAGAACTGAAATACTGTTGCAAGCATTGCCCAGCCTGGTAGCTCGGTGGTTGGTGTATCTGACTTGTGACCTAGTGGTTGAGCGTTTGATACCTGGTAGAGGCAAACTTTCTTACCAGTGATTTTTCGCCTCTCACCTCTGATGCATGTGAGAAAAGTTGTCAGTGACTTGGAAAGAAAATTGCACCAGTGCTGATGTGAGAAAGCCAGGAAACATATGTGTAGGTACACTGCCATGCTATGACCTAAGCTGTTAAACAGCCTTAAACTCTAATACAAACAAACAAAAGCTGTGCCTTGGTTACCTGAAAGTGCAGTCAGTAGAGTACAGGACTTGAGAACAGGGGATTACTGGTTCAAAACCCCAGCTAGACCAATTTCTTTCTGAAGAATGATGATAGTCATTGCGACAGGGTCCATTCTTTTCTTACTGCTGATCATTGTTTTGATGCTGGTTATGTGGGGAAGCAGCCAGTGGCTCGGGAAGACAACTTCAGGAAAGCGTGGCAGGCACTTTGGCCACTGCAATTTGACTCAAAAAGTTTCGACAATGGCGTTAAATACTAAACTACAATCAAAATAAGGTTATAAAAATGAGGGGTTGTCTGGTCAGAAATTAATTGCAGCTTCTTTTGTTTGTCTCAAAAATTGGTAATGATATTGAAAGGGCAATACCAAAGAAACCAGTGTGTGAGGAAAATGGTTTAGGTAGATAGATAATGATGACTGATACCAGATTTGTCCCAAAAGTTCACCAGACATTTTTAAGAGTGAAACCAGTTACCCTGTTTTTGGTTTGCATTTTTTCCGCCTTTCCCCATTGCTATTTACCGAGAGATTTATGAAACAATCCCTAATTTTTACAACCCATAGGAAGAAGCCTCTTGAAAACATTGTGGGAAAAGAAAAAAAAATGCTTGTAACCAGCATTTTCTCCTTTTCCCACAATGTTTTCTATCTTTCCTAAGACAGTTCCTACTGTTTGAAGCACATTGAATTTGTTGTCTGCAAATGTTATAAATTGGGGTGAGTCTAAAATTTTGTTATACAGAGTTAATGGCTTAAAAGTCATGGGGTTTTTAACCTATAGTGATCTTAATAAATGAAAGAGATTTTTCCAGATTAACTTAATATTTTGCATCAGGCAACTTCTTTTGTTTAACAGCAGACTATGTTAACCCTTTACCAGACGACAAAATTTTAGTCCTGTCCAAATTGAAAGCATTTGCAGACGACAATTTCAGTGTGGCTCAAATGGGGCAATTGTTTATTGACAGGGTAGAAAACATTGTGGGAAAAGGAGAAAATGCTGGTTACCAGCATTTTCTCCTTTTGCCACAATGTTTTCAAAAGGCTTCTTTCCAAGGGTCGTCAAAAGTCGTCATTGTGTGGTAATGGGTTAAAAAAAACATCACAACTAAAAGAGAGGTTGTTCGTTTTGCTCAACTTTTCCTTTCACTGCAATGTTGAATGTATCAGCCTTGATTCATGTTGATTATTTATATTTTAAAGGATATTTACAGAGTTGTCTGCTTCAAATTTATTCCATTCAGTAATGTGTAACAATATAGGCCCAAATACTGGAAGATTTAGGGAGTGTGGGCCAAAATATTTTTCTCACAACTAGAGTTGCCCAAAATTTGCATTCTGATCTTGGATCTACTCTTTCTGACATGCTGAGACATTCTGACAAAAACACAAACTGAAAGACGAGCTATTTGAGTATTTTTTCAGACAAAAATTTGGATTTTGTGTTTCAAAGCTCTAGGAATTAAAATAAGATAAGATCCAGATTAGAGGGCAGATTCTATAAGATCCAGGTTAGATAGCAGATTCTGTTAGATCCAGATTAGAGAACATATACATTCTCTAGGATCCAGATTAGCAGTTCTATAAAATCCAGAATAGAGAGCAGATTCTATAAGATCCAGATTAGCAGATTCAGTAAGATCCAGATTAGAGAAGATAAATATTCTGTAGGATCCAGATTAGAGTGCAGATTCTATAAGATCCAGATTAGAGAGCAGATTCAATAAGATCCAGATTAGAGAACATACATTTTCTATAGGATCCAGATTAGAGAGCAGATTTTATAATATCAAGATTAGAGAGTAGATTCTATAATATCCAGATTAGAGAGCAGATTCTACAAGATCCAGATTAGAGAGTGGATGCTATAAGATCCAGATTAGAAAGCAGATTCTTTGTGATCTAATCTTTGATCTACATTCTATGCAATGCACCTTACATTAGATTTTAAACTATAGCATTGTTGTAACAAGGAATACAAGTGTGATATTTTGTTGTTTTACCCTGTACTGAACAATAATTCTTTGTTATAACAGCCCTGTTAACCAGCATTTTCTCCTTTTTCCACAATGTTAACAACATTTTATCACTTGAGTTATGTTCAGTTTGTCATCTGCACATATGGACTATGGACAGGTAAAAAAATTTGTTATTCTGAAAAGGATTTTAATTGAAAGAAACCTAACTGAATATTTGTCACAAAATGTTGCAGCAATCCAATTCTCAATTTAAGCAAATACCAAAATTTAAAGTTTCCATATGTTTATAAGCTCAAGAAGGAAGCCTTTGGAAAACGTTGTGAAAAAAAGAGAATGTCCAGTATTTACTCTCTCTCCCACTTTTCACAGAAAAATCCCTTGATTTAACTCTGTACCACACAATCCCGACTTTTAACAACCCTGAGAAAGAAGCCTAGAGAAAACATTGTGGGAAAAGGAGAAAATGCTGGTAACCAGCATTTTCTCCTTTTCCCTCAATATTTTCTACCCTATCATAGTCAGAAATCATCATATTAACAAGATTTAATTTGTTGTCTGCAGATGCTTTGAATTTGGTCCAGTCCAAAAATTTGTCGTTTGGTAAAGAGTTAACTCTTTACCAAACAACAAAATTATAGACTGGTCCAAATTGAAAGCATTTGCAGACAACAAAATAAATGTGACTGAAAATTTGTTTTGGGAAAGGTAGAAAACATTGTGGGAAAAGGAGAAAATGCTGGTTACCAGCATTTTCTCCTTTTCCCTCAATATTTTCTACCCTATCATAGTCAGAAATCATCATATTAACAAGATTTAATTTGTTGTCTGCAGATGCTTTGAATTTGGTCCAGTCCAAAAATTTGTCGTTTGGTAAAGAGTTAACTCTTTACCAAACAACAAAATTATAGACTGATCCAAATTGAAAGCATTTGCAGACAACAAAATAAATGTGACTGAAAATTTGTTTTGGGAAAGGTAGAAAACATTGTGGGAAAAGGAGAAAATGCTGGTTACCAGCATTTTCTCCTTTTTCCACAATGTTTTCAAAAGACTTCTTTCTCAGGGTCGTTAAAGGTGGGGATTGTGTGGTAAAGAGTTAAGCCACATTTGTTTTTCTGCAAATGCTTTTTAATATTGATGTGTCTAAAATTTTGTTGTCTAGCACACAGTTAATCCTCTTAGTGTTGAATGCAGATTTTACTGTTAATGCAGACAATGTAGATCAAGATCAGACTCCACAGAATGGGTGGTCTGATCTTGGATTCACACTGGCCGCTTCTTAGCTTAATATTATGTCAAAAACAGCTTTGAATTACAATATCTGCATCTTTCTGAGTATATCCATTTCATTTATTTAGGACCACAAGAGTGCAGAGATTGAACTATGTATTTTGCACACTGGTGTGATGTACGGTACTCAGTATCAGTATTTAAAAACACAACACAAGTTGTAGATTGAAAGTCTGATGGAAGAAAACTATCTTTTGTCCAATTTATTTGTAATTTAAGTCATCGTTATTCTATTGAATGGTGTAATTTAATTCATTGTTATTCTATTGAATGGTGCACACAAATTTTGTTGCCAGACCACAAATTTTTAGACTTGTGTCCAAATGAAAGCATTTTGAAAACAACACATTGAATATGGTATGAATGATGATCTGTTTTTGAAAGTTTGAAAAACCTTATGGGAACTCTTTTTTCCATTTTCCACAATCTTTTACCTTATAGTTGTTAAAACGGGATTGTTTGGTAAAGAGTTAAAATGGTTTTAGGATAGGTTTACATTCAGATATATGCTTGTATACAAAATGTTATTAAACTATATTAAACTATAAAGCTAAGTCAGGATTGCTGATGAAAGCTTCACTAATACTATATCAAATGCGCATGTCATGTTCATTTTATTTGCTGCTTATGTTTACAGTTGCAAGCTAGTATAGAGAGTTCATATGTTGCTGCTTTATCTTTGCCGAACCACGATAATCAGCAGGTAAAACAATGTGTACATGTAACCATGGATACAAAGTTAGGGTGAAGGTCATTACTTCAACCCAACTCTGTTCCCGAAATCCTCTCTTGTTGTTTGACCTTCATGCATGCTGATTAAGACATTTAACATAGAAAATTAGACAGTTTCTCTTTCATGTGTGAACATTAACTAAATATTAACTCTGTTTCTGTATAGTTTCACAGATTAACCCTTTTCCAGAAGACAAAATTTTGGCAATGTGTTTTCAAAAATTTATACAATACAACCTAACTGTAGCTTAAATGATGGGATTTTAATTTTAAAGGATACAAAACATTGTTTGAAAGGAGAAAATGTTGGTTATGAAAATTTTTTGCTTCAGTTTGTTTTCAAAAATCATCTTTTCTAGGTTACCATACATGCAGAACCTAGTAGCACAGTCTGCAGCATACAGTACATATACTTATATGGCTGGTTCGAATCCCAGCTCGGCGAATTTCTTTCTGTAGATTTCCCTTCCCTTTCCCTCATGAAGCCCGTGGCTAGGAAAGAGTATTGTGCAAAATACTGACAAAAGAAGCTTACGGAAAGCATTGATAGGTGTACTGGCCACCATGATATAACTGAAATAGTGTTGAAAACGGCATTATTTACCACATAAACTTCCCTTTGAAGGTATATCATGGGTATGATTCATAAAGGGTTAAATTAGTCACATTCAGTTTATTTAGAATTTTCAATTTTCAATTGTCTTTCACATCATTTTACCCTTTACCAAACAAGCCCGAGTTTAAACGATCTTATAGAAGGCTTTTGAAAACAATGTGGGAAAAAGGACAAAATGTTGGTACCCACAATGTTTTCTATCCTTTCAAAGACAAGCACCATTGTTAATTTGTTGTCTGCAAATGCTTTTAATTTGGACCAGTCTATGATTTTGTCATCTGCTATAGAATTAACTTTTTATCTTAATCTATGTTCTATGTCTTTAATGGAAAATTCTGGACAACGATGTCCTTTCTTTCACTCTCATTTCTCTGTGGCAGGTTTAGAAACAGATTTAATCGTTAACCCTTTACCAAATGACAGAATTTTGGACTTGGCAAAATTCAAAGCATTTATAGATGACAGATGTTACCAATGATGTGAAACATATCTTTCATGGGGTAGAAACATTGTGGGAAAAGGAGTAAATGCTGATTACAAGCAATATCTCCTTTTTTCCACAATGTTTTTAAGCTTTTTTTCTCAGGGTGGCTAAAATTCTGGATTGTATAGTAAAGAGTTAAAGCACCAAATAAACTAAACAGACTCTTGCAGTCTAGAAATAAGACCAAACAGTTTCAATCCAGCGTTGATCTTTCAAGAATATCTTCGCAAAGGGACAATATAGATCAAGATCAGACTGCACATTTTATGCATAGGCAACTGTAGATGCCACAGGCAATGTAAGGGTTATACTGAAGTGTTAACAAGGCGTATAGAAAAATGCTAACAAATAGAATGCTTAACTAATGAATGGAACATTTTGAATTTGGAGAAACAGCCAAAATATTGAAATTTCAAGTTTGTATTGGTCATATGAAACAAAGTAATATACAATGTAGATCCAAGATCAGACTGCATAACCTGTGTCTGGCAAACACATAACTCATTCAGTGCAAAATATAATTTATAACAAACTCTACCTCTTTCTGTGACTGAAAGTACAATGTGCTGAAACACTGACATGGTTTTTTATCTTACAGACTTGACTAAACAAGTGGATGGTGAAGATCCAAGATCAACCTGCATGTTCTGTGCAATCTGATCTTCATCTATACCATCTACAAATGTTCATGTGTTTGCCTGTGGAGCAGAAAGGGTTAGCGATATGAAATAACATAGTTTTTGCATGCTTGCATGTATAACATGTAACAGTCTTCATTAAAACATTGAACTTATTGTTTAAGGGTTATTTCTGAGACTGATGTCTCCCTTATTAAAGCTGAGCCGGGGTAGCGCACAAGACTTAAGAACAGGGGGTCACTGGTTCCAATCCCCAGCTCAGCTAGTTTCTTTCCAAGTGTTGATAATAGTTATTGCAAAAAGATTCATTTCTTTCTCACCGCTGTTCATTGTTTCCATGATGGTTATGGAGAAAAGCAGTCAGCTGCTTGGGAAGAATATTGTGCAAAGTACTGGCAACAGGAAAGCATGGATAGGTGCAGTGGCTGCTACGATAGAACTGAAATAATGTTGAAAACAGTGTTAAATTCAGTACAATCAATTTATTAGAGATATGAAATACAACTGCAGATGACAAATCAGATATGACCCAAATGCTAAAATTTGTCTTTGTAAATGTAGAAAACATTGTTGGAAAAGAAGCAAATGCTGGTTTCCACCATTTTCCCTCAATGTTTTCAAAGGCCTTTTTCCATTTGGTCGTTAAAACTTGGGAGTGTTAGGTAAAGGATTAAGCAAGCAACATAATTGAGCCATGCTCTGTGAAAAGGAGGCTTATTGCATCTCCATGATCCATGGTACCAAGCATGCCATCACATACTTATGGACCCATAATAGCCACCCTTTTTACCAACTGACTCAATCCTGAGGTAGACTGGTCCTTGGACATACAGAAAATTGACCAATAGCGAAAAGTTTCGGCCCAGGTCAGCCTGCGCAGGCTGACCTGGGTGGATACTTTTCGCAGATGCATTAAGCCCCTTTTTTCACAGAGCATGGCTCATATATTTACAACCCTGGAAAAGATGGCTTGTAAACAGTATGGGGAAAAGGAGAAATTGCTTAAACCAGCACTTTCTCCTTTTTCCACTATGTTTTCTGTATACACATACTTATTCCTTTTTAGAGATATTTTTCCACTTTCTTGAATGTTTACCTAAGATGTCAGATCAGTTGTATAGTTGGAAAAGCTTTACCAATAAACTAATCCCTGTGTAACTTGACATTTATAAAATAGCTTTTCTGCCTTTCTTTCTTCTTTACTTATGTATAAAGTGAAGCCTCATTTATCTACTCAAGAAAGAAATTTACAACAGAATGATTTTGAAAACATCCTTATTAAATAAGGGCAAATTAACACACACAAAAAAATGTTAAATTCCCAAATGCAAGTGAACACTTTATTTTACAAACTTAGAAATTGCTTGATGCCATCAATTTCTCCTTCTATGAGATTGTCTTCAAAACTGGTCTACTTCAAGGTGAGAAAAAAAATATCTTCAAAATTTAATGACTTAACTCTTTACCAGAGGAAAAAAATTTAGTCCAGTTCAATTTTGATACATTTGCAGATGTGGTTCAAATGGTGACATTTCATTTTGTAAGGGTAGAAAACATTGTAGGAAAAGGAGAAAATGCTGGTAAATACCAGCATTTTCTCCTTTTGAAACTATGTTTTCAGAATCTTTTTTTTTTTCAGGGTAGTAAAAACTCAGAATTATTTTATAAAAGGTTAATTAAAAACAGGTTGGATCTGATTGAAATTAATAACCCTACTGGTGCTTAATAAATGTAAATTCTTAGGCAGTGCAGAAGATGCTGCTATTTGCAGCTTTAAAGCTGTTTTGGCAAGAATGTCTGGAAAAGAAGTAGACAGTGTAGATCCAAGATCAGACTGCATGTTCTATACTGTCCACATTAACAATTAAATCTGGGTTGAATGCTGCAAGAGTTAACATCCACTTTACCTTCCAATGATCTTGGCTCAAATTATGCAAATTAATTTCACTGTAGAAGAGTTATAGTGTATGTGAATGTTTATAAAAGCTGAGGTTGAAGTACAGATATTTCTTTTAAAATTCCACTTGTCTGGAGTTTCTAGCTAGGCAGTGGCATTGTCACAGTTTGTGTTTGACTGGTTGATTTCTCTAGCTTTGTATTTAAGCCTTTACTACACAATCCCAAGTTTTAAGGACTGTTAGGAAGAAAGCTTTTAAAACACTTGGAGGGAAAAGGAAAAAAATATTGGTAACCAGCATTTCTCCTTATCCCAGTGTTTTCTACCTTTCGAAGACAAATTCTGTAATTTGAGTTTTAACTTGTTGTTTGCAAATGCCTAAGATTTGGACAGGTCTATTTTTTTTTTTAATCAGTAGCGTAAATGATGTTTTGTCATAAAAACAGATTGTGATTTTCTTTTTCTGAGTAATTGTTTGCCAATTTTAGCTGCCCCCAAGTTTTATAGCCTTACTAGACATGGAAATTTTTAATTAATTCGAATCGAAAGCATTTGCAAACAAATAAGGTATTGATCAGATTGCAAAATTTGTCTTTGAAAGGATGAAAGATGGGAAACATTGTGGCATAAAGGAGAAAATGCTGTTTATCAGCATTTTCTTCTTCTACCATAATGTTTTCAAAAGCCTTCCTCATCAAGATGGTTCAAACAATGTGTTGTTTAGTAAAGGATTTGAATAGATCTAAAAAGAGAGAAATAAAATTTGTTCTCAGCCTGTCATGACCTCGATTTTGACCACTGGTTTTTTTTTGTAGTATATCACTCTACAGAGTGAGACAAGGATAAATTTATCATGGAAACATATGCTGTATTTCCCCACACTGCTTTTTTCCCCCAGGTCTTCTTTGAAATCCTTTATCGAACAATCCTATACCTTACTATGTTTCCCACATTGTTTTCTAAAGCCTTCTTCTTCAGGGTGATTAAAACTCAGGAATGTTTGGTAAAGGGTTAGGGAAATCATGTAGCTGCTCTTGGCAAGTATGTTCTCAATTTTGAATATATGAATGTGGATTTTCTGTTCTGAAATTTAGTGAGGAAAAAGTTCTTGAAATTTTTAATCCTTGAAGAACCTTTTATGGCTATAGTTGCCTTTGCAGCAATTGTAGATCAAATCAGACTGCACAAAATGTGCTTTGATCTACACTGTCAGCTTTCCTGATACACCACAGACAAAAGCAACCATGACATTGCAATTATTTGGGTCTTATTTAACTCTTTACCACACCACAAAATTGTAGACTTGTCCAAATTGGAAGCATTTACAGACAACAGAACATTGTGACTTTAAAATTAATACTCATTTTTGAAAGGTTAGAAAACATTGTGGGAATAGGAGAAAATGCTGGTTACCAGCATTTTCTCTTTTTCCCATGTTTTCAAAAGGCTTCTCGCTCAGGGTCGTTAAAACTAGGGATTGTGTGGTAAAGGGTTAAAGACTTATCAGGCACTCAAAGTGTTAACCCTTTACCACACAATCAGGAGTTTTAATGACCCTGAGGAAAAGGCCTTTTGAAGACATTGTGGGAAAAGGAGAAAATGCTAGTAATGCTAGTAACCAGCATTTTCTTCCTTTCCCACAATGTTTCTGCCCTTCACAAAATGAATTTCAATTTTTGAGTCCTGTTTGTTTTGTCATCTGCAAATGCTTTAGATTTTAATTACCATCTGAAATTTTGTTGTCTGGTAAAGGGTTAATGGAAAGTAGGGCTCTTAATCTTTTACTTGAAGTGCAATCTTTGGACGTTGATTTCTGGAGCATTGGAAGAAAAAGACAAAAAGCAGCTGGAGGTTTTGAGATGAAAACTTAGACTTACACTGATATATCTGTCTCCCTCTATTTTCAGATGAATGTGTTAAAAAGACAGCTGAAGGACGCCAAGGACTCAGTCCAGCGTCAGAAAACAGAGATTGACCAGCTGAAGTCTAAGCTGGACATGTCTAACTCTAAGCTGGCTGGCACAGAAAAAGCATTGTCTGAAGCACTTAAAGATGTGAAGCAGGAGAAAGACAAGTTCTTCAAAGTAACAACAGAATATAATAGAAAAGTGAGGAGTCTCGAAAATCAGTTGAAGGAGGTTACCTCAAAAATGGAAAAGTACCATGAAAACTCATTGATCAAAGATAAGGAGAATAGAAAATTAGATCTTGATCTTAAACAACACACTCAAAAATTGAGAGATCATGAGCGAGAAATTATAAAATTGAAAGCTGTTGAACAAGAATATAGGCAAATGAAAGAAAAGTATGATGATAATGAAAAAGTAATGACAAGAATGAGAAAAGACTTGAAAGAGAAGGATGAAGAATTTAAGAAAATGGAGATGGCTTATGAAGTTCAGTTTGAAAACATGATGCAAGAATTCACAAGAGAGAGAGATGACACAGAACATCATATTGAAGAACTTAAAACACAATTGCTTGATGCTTCTAGAAAGTCTGGAATGTCTGACCAAGTTTCTAAAGATGTGGCAGATCTTCTCAGAGAGAAAGATGAAATAATAGCTCAGTTAGAGGAAAAAGTCATAGAAAGTGAAACAAAAATGGTTGAAATGTCAGAGGAACTGAAAACAGATGTTGAAGAAAACACAGAGCTTCATCAGAAAATTGAACTACTGCAAGATGAGCGTGATAATGCTATCACAAAAATAAAAGACATGGAAAAGGCTTTAACACAGACCAAGAGTCAGGTCCAGAGAATGGAAAAGGAAAATGTATCAATAAGGAAGCACATGGATGATCTTAGAAAGGAAAATACTGATCTCAGTGAACGTCTGGATGCCGAAAAATCTGATAGATCAACTTTGGCCATAGATAATGATGGTTTGAAATCAACTGTCCAAGATTTAGAACAAGAGGTGCATAGTTTACATGAGAAATTAAGTGAAGTTTGTTCAGGCCGTGATAGGCTCTCTGAGTCCTCAGATGGGGTCAGATCTCAAGAATTACTGCATACTTTTGTTCTAGCAACAGCTGAAATGAATGATGTATGTGATAATATGTTAGAGATGAGGAATCAGTTTGAAAAATTGCTCTCAAATTATAAAGGAGAGAATGCATCTGAGCTGACTAAAATGGCAGAGGTGCTTGGAGATGTTGGTAGGAAATGTGAAAACATATCTGAGGTATTAAAAGAAGGGACATCATTTGATGAAATTGACAGCACCGAGCAAAACACTTCCCAGTCTGGTGGTAGCAGTAACCTCAACACAGAAATAGAAAATTTGAAAAAGAAAAACCAGCAAATTAGTCTTGAAGCAGAAAAATACAAAAAGCAATTTGCAGAAGTTCAGAACAAGTTTTCAGAACTCCAGAATGATGATAAACATGTAAGAGAAGAATTAGAAAATGTTAATAAGAAACTTGGGAGTCAGGTTAAGGAAATGAATAAAAGAATTGATGTAATGGCAACCAAAGCTAAAGTAGGTACCAGCAAAAAGCTTGTCAAAAGTGGAAAGCATAGCAAAGATTCTATAGGAATGACTGAAGAAATCAAAGAACAATTGCTTGAAATAGAGGATAGAATGGCAATGGTTGAAAAAGTTCTAGCAACACAGGATCTTAGCCATTCTAGTGCTGAACTGGATAATCAAACTGAGACGGAGGAGAGTGAGACAGAAACTGAAGATTCTGAGGATTATCTATTATCTGATGATGAATCTGATGATTCTGAAGTAGACTCAAATGAAGAAGGCACAGTAGCAGATGAAGATGAAAGTTTACTCAGTAAATTGAAAGAAATAAAAACTTTGTTTCAAACAACAAACAGTAGAATCAAAGATTTGACAAATGAAATGCAAGAAGATGGTCTAGTAGAGCCTAGTAATGAGTCAAGTGCAGAAAGAGAGCTTAGAAATACCTTAGTAAGATGTAATGAAAAGATAAACGATCTATCAATACGACTATCTGATGGACTAGAATTAGCAGAAACTGAAATCCCTAAATTTTCTGACCAAACATGGGCTTTCAAGAAATGTGTTAATACATTAAAATCAAAACTTGAGGAAGTCAGCGTCCTTGCCCATGAACATGATGATCTCAATGCAAAAGATGTGAAAGTACTGCAAGGCAAAGTTCAGCATTTAGTTGAATTTGTGGCACAAATTGACAAACTTGGGGAAAATGATTGGGATGTTGCTGGTAAAATAGCAAAGCAAGAAATGAAGTTTCAGCATCTCTTGTTGAATAAAGAGAAAGCTGCAAAGAAAAGTACCTTAAAGTATGAGGACAGGCTTCAGCTCTATGCTGACAAAATGGCTTTTGAAGCAATGATCCTTGGTCAGATGGGAATTTTAGTACAACGACAGCAAGTAGGAACAATGTACAAAGATGCCCTCTTACGGGAAATTCATGAAGCCAATCTACAAATTCTTGAATTAGAAAGAAGAATTGACAATGCCAATAGAGAAATGAATCCTTCAGATCAAGAAAAGGATATAGTATCATCCTATGCAGCAATTTTAGCTGAAAGAATTGTACTGGAAGGACAACTTGCATCCTGTGCAATGGTAGAAAATATGGAAAGTAGTGAAAATATGGAAATTCTTACAGATCTAAATGTCAGTGAAACACCAACAGTTTTAGCTATGGAGATTTTTATAAGATCACAAGTTGACTCCACTGTGAATGAACAATTGGAAAAAATTGCAGAACATATGGAAGGAATATCAAATCACATTGTTACACGTGCATTATTGCAAGGCGAAATCACACATGCTCTTAAAATTGTTAAACAAAAATTTAGAACAAGTGATAACAAAGAGGATCTCTCGGCTTGTGTGAAACGTGAACGAAAGTTTGCATTTGAACAATTAGAGTGTAGGCATAAAATGATTCTAGATCTAGTTAATGAAACTGAACCTGTTCTTATGACAACCTTAATTCAGTTAATTGAATTCAGTCAAGGACCAAATTCTCCTACATTAAACTCTGTCTGTGATAATATTCAAAGTGTTGTGAGAAAGACAATAGAAGATTATGAGAAGAGTATGGAATCTGCAGATGTCAATAATAAAATTAAAATCCAGCACATTATTGCTCATCTTCATTCAGAATTGGAGGATGCAATAGCTATATTTCAGGAGGAATATAACTGCTATGTTCAAACAGCATCTCCAGAGATAGATCCAAATGTTTTGAAATTTTCAGCAGATTCTCTTGCAGGTGTTTTAGCAGGTTTATTTATCCAAAAAGCTGTGATAGATGGTTCATACGCATTTCTCTGTGAGTTTTATCAGAAGAATCCCGAGATACCAGTTGGTCAGATGATTGATAGATTAGATTCTGGAGATGACAATCTTTCTGAGCTAGCTATGGCTCTTGGACAGATCTTGTTGTCAGAAGCTGCAAACAAACAAAAAGTAGCAGCCGATATTAGAAATGTATCATCGGAAGATGCTGATGAAATGGCAAGGAATGTAACAGATTTGATAGGAGTAATACCAGACCTTGAAGCATACCCACAGTCTTTCAATGCTTACACCGCTACTTTGGTGCGGGAAGCCATGTTTCAGTCACAGCTAACCTACACAACTTATAAGTTAAAGATGCACTATCACAGAGATTTAAGGGATATCAAGCTTAGACTGGAAGCAGGTGAGAAAGTTGTACTTCCATCTGAGATTAGTAGAGAAGCTGAAAGTGATATACAAGCCTCTCTAGCTACATTTGAAGATATTCTGAACACAAAGTATCAAGATGAGTGTGCTGTGTTAAGTTTACTAGAAAGTGAGATTGGCAAACTGAAGACAGTTGAAGGAGATAGAGGCTGCAGCAAGTGTAAAACATTTGAATCAAACTTAAAACAACTAGAAAAAACTTTTGAGCATGAAGTGTCTGTAGCACAAGAAAGGCAAAATGTCCACACAGATGTTTTAAGACAGAAAGTGAATAATGTGATACATAGAGTTGATAAGTTCCTTGAAGACTATGAGAAGGAAAAAGAACAAATGAAATCTGATTATGAAGACAGAATTGTCACACTGCAAGATGAGTTTGACTTGATGAGAGTGAATCATGAGGAAGAATTAGAACAGGTACGACAAGACATCATGACAGCAGTAAGTGCGATAAAGGCGAGTGAAGAAGAGGCAGAGACAAGCTCACTGGAGCAGCTGAAGAACCAGAATAAGCAGTTGTTGAAGATGTCGGTGATGTGCAAGGTATGTTTTGTGTGTTAGTAACTGTAGTGTTAAGACATCTGTGTCTTACTCAGAGGTTGAAAGATCAAATCTAATGAATTGGGGTCAACTTTTGAAACCACCCACATCATGGCATGAGTACTGGTTAGGTTTCCAGGAAGAGTCATCAAGAGTAATTTATATGTATACAAGCCATACTCTGGCAAAAGGGGCTTTAATGCATCTCCATGATGTATTATACCAAGCATGTCATTACATGGATCCATAAAATCCAATTTAACAGTCGACCGTGTCATTTATACTGATCCTTTGAAATGCAGAAAAGTGATCCATAGCAAAAAGTTTCAATTCAGGTCAGCCTTCCCAGACTGTGCAGGTTTACCTGGGTTGATACTTTTTTCAGATGCATAAAACCCCTTTTCACAGTGTATGACTCCTATATAAGTTATAGAACATCTTTACTGGACAATATTAGTTGTACGGTCAGGTGGCAGGGGACTTGGAAACTTGTTCACGGCTGTGGAGAATAATGTCTCCCCGAGCCAAAGGCGAGGTGGCGACATTATTTTCCACAGCCGTGAACAAGTTACCAAGTTCCCTGCCACCTGACTGTACAATGAATTTATTATACTGCAAAGTTTTACCATTCTAACGTGTGTTAAGCGAAATTTACCTGTTTTTTTTTTTGTTTCAAAAATTGAGTACGCTGACGGAGTAGAATTTCCCTTCTGAGTGCCCCAATTCAATGAAAAATGACGTCACTGGGAACTGACGTCACTGAAACCTTGGAAAAACGTGCAGTTTGGTGCATAATCTTTATGTTAAACTTGATCGACACCGCCATTTTGGATGTCGTGTTGAAAATGTAGTCATGTATACGGGGCTCCCGAAAGGGAAACTGCTTTTACGTTGGTTTTGTCAGTGGACATGATATATATGTTCGGGGAATATTATCCAATCAGATCACGAGAAATTTCTTTGCAGTATGATAAGAAACGTTGACTTGCCTAAAGTGAGGCATTTGCAAAAGTCCAAAAAGATGTCTTGAATGATAGAATTTGTCTTTGAGAGGTAGAAAACATCATGGGAAAAGGAAAAAAATACTGATTACTAACATTTTTTCCCATTCTACCATGTTTTCAAAAATCTTGTTTTGCATAGTATCCTTAAAAACACATGATTGGTTGACAAAGATCAACTTACCCCGAATTTAAAGGGACCTGAGGGAGGCTCTGTCAAACATTGTTTGAGAAAGGATAAAATGCTGGTTATCACCATTTTTTCATTGTCAACAAAGTTTTGTTTGCCAGTATTTTCTCTTCTTCCACAATGTTTTCTAGCGTTTCCAAGATAAATCCCATCATTTCAGCCATGATTTACTTTGTTGTCTGCAGTTGCTGTTATTATTGATGGGGCTAAAATTTTGTCATCTGGTAATGGGCCAATATTACTCTTTACAATATGACAAAATTAGGACTCAACCAAATTGAATGCATTCGCAGACAACACATTAAATTTAAATATTGTGCAAATGATGTATTCTGTCTTCGATAGGGCAGAAAATACTGTGGGAAAAGGAGAAAATGCTGGTTACCAGCATTTTCTCCTTTTCCCACAATTTTTTCAAAAGCCTTCTTCTTCAGGGTGGTTAAATCTCAAGATTGTGTGATGGGGGGTTAAATGTGGGAGACAGTGTCCTAGTGGTAGATCATTGGCCCCTCACAGTGAAGGTTCCTGGTTTGAATCCTGTGATAAAGGGGGGGGGGGGGGCAACCTTTGGAACAATTCACATCCTGGCAAAAGAACTGGTTCAGGTTTCCAGGAAGCAATCATCTAGAGTGATTGATTTAAGTTGTAAGAACTTGTTTCACAATCAGTTTAAAATATAATTGTTTCGGTGTATGATCGAAATTCCTTTCATCGAGTGAAAAGCAAGGGCTATATTTTCACTCAAGTGAAAATATGGCTATATTTTCACTCAAGTGAAAATATTGCCTTTGTTTTCAGGAGATGAATTAAATTTCTATCAGACTCTGAAACAAACAGTTATCCTGTTTCTTTTTTGCTGTTCTCTTTTTACATCTAATTTTTGCTCATCGTGAAAAACTATGTGTTCTTTTTTTTTCAAGTGAAACAAATCTGTTCAAGGTATTTGAATATGGACTTAATAATGACATCATGAGTGATATTGACTGCGTCATAAAATGTGAAGTTCACTCGCTAGAAATTCATTTATGTTCTATAGATATCTGTGGTATGTCAAAATATAAAAGTTATTAAATTCACCGGTGAATAATAAGGATATAATTCACTGTTGCATTTCTATAAACTACTGAAAAGCATAAAAAGAAAAAATAAGCTTAAATTTTTTTAAACTGTAATATATGTGACATTGCTACAGGACTTGCTGGGTGAAGTGAAAGCCAATTCTGGTACAGTAGGCAAGGAGAAAGACCTCAATGAGAAGATTGAAGCTCAACTTAGCTTTCTGCAACAGATTGAATCTGATCCCAGTTTTAATCTGGTAAGGAATTTATCTTTAATATACTAATGAGTCATGCTCTGTGAAAAGGGGGCTTAATGCATCTGCAAAAAGTATCGACCCAGGTCAGCCTGCACAGTCCGCACAGGCTGACCTGGCCCGAAACTTTCCATTATCGGTCAAATTTCTGTTTTTTCTAAGGACAGGTCTACCTCATGATTAAGTCGGTTATTTAAAAAAGTGGTTGTTATGGATTCATAATTATGTGATGACTTGGGGCCGGTATCATGTATCACAGTGATGTATTAAGCCCCCTTTTGCAAGAGCATTGCTCAAATATGTTTGACTCATGCTCTGTGAAAAGGTGGTTTGTTCAATGCATCTGCATAAAGTATCAACCCATGTCAGACTGCCCAGTCCCCTAAGGCTGACCTGGGTCAAAACTTTTGCTATCTGTAAATTTTCTGCATATCAAAGAAACATTCTCCCTCATGACTCAGGCAGATTTCAGACAAAATGGATCCACATTATGTGACAATTTACATGGTAGAAAGCAATATAAAGATGCTTTAAACTCTTTTCCCAGAATGCTGCTCATTTCATTTTGCCTATTTTTTTATAAGTACTGGTGGTATTGTTTCTGTATGGTATATCCTTTGTTTTATTGGGTGTGTTATTTTGAAAAAAGTTAATCTTTTTTAATTCATGAATAGATTATCCTTGAGACAATGTTGTGGAAAAAGAGAAATAACTCATAGTGAGCAATTTCTCTTTTCTCCACACTGTTTTCAAGCTTGGTCTTTAAGAACGAAAGTGAAATATGATATCAATCTGTTATCAGACTGGTTAAACCTTTATCATACAATACCCTGTTTATCACCCCAGAGAAGAAAAGCTTTATAATACATAATAGGAGAAGGAAAAATGCTAGTTACCAGTATTTCCTCATTTTCTCAAATTGTTATCTATTTCTCCACAGACCAATCTCTCAGTTGAGACACATGCAAAATGTTAGCAAATCACTTCAATTTGGTCAAGTGGAAATACTTTTTACTCATTTGATAAAGAACTTGCTCAATACCAGACTGAAAATTTTAGACTCATAGAAAATGAATGCCTATATTTTGCAAAGGACACCTTAAATGTAGCTCAACCTTGTTCCATGGAATTTGCTGATAATGGATTAAATGCCATCATTATTTTGGCAATATGGAATTTAAAAAAAATTACAGAAAAAACCAAGAGAGAAGAGCACAACTTAAATTCATACAATTATTCTTCATTTAGTCTGATTTTGTGTTATTATACTGGTATCTCTGGTTATTTTATTTCTGTCATCATTATCATGTGTTATTGTGCCTGCATGCTATTGCATGTTTTCTGTGTATTTTTCTGTTATATGTCATCTGGTGCTTTCAGGATACCTCCCTCCCCCCAACTTACCCAGATTCCCCAAGCTTGCTCCCTAAACCCGCGGAACCTCCCCAACTTGATAGAACCCTTTCAGCGGAGAAATCAGATGAGGTAAGTCTCGTTGGCTTCCATGCTGCAAATTTTTTTCAGCTACCGTATTTTGCTTAAATTTTGGGACAGTAAAAAATAATTATTTTTTTGTGTGTGTCCCAATACTTAGGTCTACAAAAAATAATTATTTTGTCAGCTGTCCCAAATGTTATGGTCAGACAAGACAAGCTGTCATACTGTAAGTCACTGACCGCGAACCCGTTGAATATTGCCGAGGTTAAAATATTGGTACGTCATTGATTTCAATAAACCTACAATCATTTGCAGGTTGGTCTACTTTTAGACAGACTGGAATTCCAGCAGTCATTTGTGCACTAAGAGTTTAAAACTTCGCTTTTTCTCATTGTTTTCGTTGATTATTAACTTGTCACTCATTATTGTCTACAATAAGGATTGTTATTTTTGCGTTTGTAGATTAACATATTTTACCTGCTTACGTGAAGTGAACGACGTAAATTCCACTCTGACAAGTACCTGCTTGGCCCATTCTCAAATTTTATTGGTTCGTCCATCTTTGATCGATAAACCTCAGTTAGACTAGAATACTGTACCTTGATTTCTGTTTATAAACAAGGAAGCTGATAGACCGTGAAATACATGCATGTCAACTCTGTCAACTTTGGATGTACATGTATATGTTATATATCTAGGATAAAAGTTTATCACACCCTTTTTACACTTATAGTGGATTTTTTTTTTGAATTAGGGTTAAAATAGTCTGTCAAGTGATCGGTTTTTTTGGTCTTGAATCGGGAAACCCCCATTGAAATCAGGAGGGTTGGGAAGCATGCTTACATGTGTAGTAATGAAACTGCACGAAATAAATGCTTGTAAACAAAGGGTTTCAAACGGATTGAAAGATTTTTTTAGCTCCACTGGCCAAAGGCCTGCGGGCTTATGTCATGACCCGGTGTCCGTCATGCGTCCGTCCGTCTGTCCATCAGTCCGTGCGTGTGTTAACTTTTATTTCAAACATCTTCTTCTCTGAAACTACCCATCCAGTTTTGATGAAACTTCACGGGAATGATCCTGCCATGATCCTCTTCAGAATTTCTTGAAAGAATTTCAAAAACTCTGCTTGCCATGGCAACAAAACTAAAAAATACTTAAAATCTTTGAAAATCTTCTTGTCTGAAACCATAAGGCCTAGGGCTACCAAATTTGGTATGTAGCCTTATCTAATGAACCTCTACCAAGTTCCTGAAATAATAGCCCTTGGGTCAAAATTGGCCCTGCCCCAGGGGTCACAATTTTTATATGGGCTTATATAGGGAAAACTTTAAATTCTTTCTGGTACCTAGCCATAGGGCCTAGGGCTACCAAATTTGGTATGTAGCTATATTAAGTGGGCATCTACCAAGAATGCCCAAATTATAGCCCTGGGGTCAAATTTGGCCCCGCCCCGGGGGTCACAAGTTTCGTATGGGCTTATATAGGGAAAACTTTAAAAATCTTCTCGTACCTAGCCATAAGGCCTAGGGCTACCAAATTTGGTATGTAGCTTTATCTAGTGGGTGTCTACAGAGGGTGCCTAAATTATAGCCCTGGAGTCAAATCTGGCCCCGCCTCGGGAGTCTCAAGTTTTACATAGGCTTATATAGGGAAAAATTTTAAAAATCTACTTGTACCTAGCCATAAGGCCTAGGGCTACCAAATTTTGCATGTAGCTTTATCTAGTGGGCCTCTACCAAGAGGGCCCAAATTATAGCCTTTGGGTTAAGTTTGTCCCCATACCAGGGGTCACAAGTTTTACATGGGCTTTTATAGTGAAAACTTTATAAATCCTCTTGTTACTAACCATAATAAGACCTAGGGCTACTAAATTTAGCCCTGTCTCAGGGGTCTTATGCGTTACAGGGCCTTTTACGGGGAAACTTTGAAAATCATCTTGTTTATAACCACACATTCTAGACCTGTGTTATTTGGTATGGGGCTTATCTTGTGGACCATCACCAGGATTCAAGTAATTATAGCTTTGTGGTCAAAAATGGCTTTACCCTGGGGTCATAACTTTCTCGTAGGTTTTAATAGAAAAAATTTTGTATGTCTTCTAGTTTGAAACCAATTGGCCAAGTACTGTAATGTTTGGCTTGTAGTGTTTTTACTTATTAGCCAGTGGAGCGATACAGGGCCATCATGGCCCTCTTGTGTTTAAATAGATATTCACTGTCCCAATTCTTTGGAACAAAAAAATTACCGATCTTGCTTTGCAATTTTTAGTATGGCCCAAATCTTCGGTTCATGAAAAATAATTATTTTCGTGATTTTTGATGGTGTCCCAATACTTCGGGTGTCCCAAAATTTAAGCAAAATATGGTAATTTCCTCCTGTGGACAACTTTCTCCCCTTGCAGCAGATCACTTTTGAAAATATTTCTGCCAACAGAGAAAGTGTAAATTTTGTGGAATTTCTCCTTTAGCAACAAATGTTTTACAAGTACTTCTATATAAATTATAAACTTTACTTTGTAGTGATAAACCATATTTTTAAGTATGGTATCAAAAAATATCTGCTGTGAGTTTGTTTCCGGCAATAATGAGTAGAGCAGTTCCTGCTGTGACATATTTTATGTTTTGAAATTGTTTATTTTTTTCTCTAAACTTCACATACATGTAGGCTTTTACATGGATGTATCCCAGACGACTAAAATTTTAGACTTTTTTAAGTTGAAAGAATTTGCAGACCATTTGTCATATATTGCTCAAATTATGGGATTTACCCTTGAAAGCTTAAAAACAAATTGTTGGAAAAGGAGAAAGTGCAGGTAACAAACATTTTCTCCGTGTCTGACAATTTTTTCATGGTCCTTTTCCCCTTGGTCGTTACATTAGAGCTCACAGAGTTGTGTTTTAAAAGGTTGAAATGGTATGTTGTTATCCTCTTATTTTTTTTTTTGTTAGTATTTAGTCTATACATCAATGCTTACATCTATATTTGAATATTTTGTTGCTAAAAAAGAAATTTCTGAAACTGTGCAAGTTTTTTTTGCTTTTACTCATCTCTCAATAATCAATGCCATGACTATAATAACCTTTTGCTTTTACCTTCATTTTACATTTGATGGATTTGTTATCAGTAGAACATTTCGAGGGCAGTGTAGATCAGGATGGGAATGCACAGGAAAGATAGAAAAAGCATACAAAATTGATTTGCAATTTGAAAACTTGTGTAAACTCATATATCATCGTAAACTGTGGATAATCAATATGAATTAGTATTCAGTACATGAATATAATGTTGTGTGAAAACTTTGTGACAGAACTAGAAATTGCACATAACCAAGTTTTATTTCTTGTGCCACTATGTTTTAAAAAACGGATCTACTGGAAGACAAAAAAAAGTCCTCTGTGGAAGGTACCTGGTAAAATTTGAACTTGTTGTTTGATTTTAGAATGTGGACAAACTGTTAGAGAGATCTCAACATGAACATGAGATGGAGCTTCTGAAGAGAGAGAAAGAGGAGGCCCTGGCTGAGGAGATACAAGTGACAAAAGCTGGTAAGGCTACTTGTTGTTATTCTTGTACCATATCCCATGTTCTTACAAAATTGACAAAGAAACCCTTCATATCATTGTGAAAAAAAGAAAACAACTAACTCTTTACTAAATGACAAAATTTTAGACCGGTCCAATCTCTTGTTGTTGCAGACAACAAGGTAAGTGTTGCTCAAATGAGATGAGATTTTTCTCTGAAAGGATAGAAAACATTGTGGGAAAAGGAGAAAATGCTGGTTACCAGCATTTTCTCCTTTTTCTACAGTGTTTTCAGAAGTCTTTCTCCTTGGGTTCGTTAGAACTCGGGATTGAGTGGTAAAGGGTTAATTAGACACACACACACACACACACACACACACCCCCCCACCCCCCCCCCCCCACCCCCCACGAACTTGTGGATGACAACAGGAATAAGATTGTCTGTACATCAGTAGGTACAACTTTTTTGTTCTGTTCTCATTCGGTTTTCAACCAGTTTGGCTGAAATTGTAAGGAAAGCCTTCCTACAATATTAACTAAGGCATGATCAATTTCACTTAGAAAGGTTGACCAACGGGAATTACAGCCCTTTGAATCTTCTAAGCGATCCAGTCACAAGGCAGCAGGGAGGGTTGCATTCATTGACATGCAAAAGTTTTAACTCAATTTGTTGTCTGATAATGCTTTCAGTATCAAAGAAAGTAAAACTTTGTCATCTGGTAAAGAGTAATGTTGAGTTTAGATAAAGTCAAACCTGGGCTGTTGGTCACTTGTGTTAGGCAGCCACCTGTATGAACTCTTCTGAGCACAAACATTCAGGCTCATCCAAATTGAGAGCATATGGAGGCAATAAATTGAATGTGGCTAAAATGGTAGAATTGCTTTGTGAAAGGGTGGAAAGCATGATGGGGGACAGGAGAAAATGCTGGTTAATTGCATTTTCTCCTTTTCTCATAATGCCTTTTAAATACATGTACCTACTTCCCTAGAATTGTGAAAAAATGGGATTACAGTTCATGATTAACTCTTTACCACATTTGATTGTATGGTTGTATTGGAGTATAATGCCATTTTAACAGCGTAGGTCATATCATTGCGGTCAGTGACGCACCCATGTTTTTCCTGGCTTTCTTATACCAGTATTGACACAACTTCCTTTTCACATGCATCAAAGGTGAGAGGCGAAAAATAACCATAAAGAAAAACCGCCGCAACCTCCAGGTCACGAGTCAGATACGCTAACCACTGAGCTACCTGACCGGGCCTTTACCACATCAGTTTGGACAAGTCTACATTTTTCTCTGTCTTTACCACATAAGAAAAATGTAGACTTATCCAAGTTGAAAGCATTTGCAGACAACAATTTATTTGCGACTGGAATGAGGAAAACATGACTTTAATAGGGTAGAAAACATTGTGGGAAAAGGAGAAAAGGCTAGTTACCAGCACTTTCTCCTTTTCCCACAATTTTTTCCAAAGGCTTCTTCCTCAGGCCTATAATTTTCTTGTTTGATAAAGAGTTGAGCCAGGGTTGGTTGTTTCCACTGCTGGCTGCCTAATCTTTTCCAGCATTTTATCCTTTTCTCACAATGTTTGTACAAATTTCATCATATTAGTCACATTCAATATGCATTCTGAAAATGGTTTCAATTTGAAAAATTTTATTATGAAGATAGAGGTAGAATGTATCCTGTTCCTTTGTTTCAGCCCTGGACGCAATGAGGAAGGCCTACACAGAGGATCTTGAACAAGAGAAAGAGAAATATCGTCATGCACTGAAGACCATGTTTACTGATGATTACGTGGAAGACATCCGCAGGAGACATGAGTAGGTTGATATTTCTGTATGAAGATCCAGATAAACAGGAATATTTGGATTGAAAATTACTAATTCCTCAGGAATAGCCTTATTAGTTAACTCTTTACCACACAATCCGGAGTTTTAATGATCCTAAGGAAGAAGGCTTTTGAAAACATTTTGGGAATAGGAGAAAATGCTGGTAACCAGCATTTTCTCCTTTTCCCACAATGTTTTCTGTACTTTCAGGGACAAATATTGCCATTTGAGCCTCATCTAATCTATTGTCAACACAAGTGCTTCCAGTTTGGACCAGTCTATTGTTTTGTTGTTTGGTAAAGAGTCAAACCATTTACTGCACAGTTTTGATCCTCTTGAGAAAGAAGACTTTTGAAAACATCTTTAAAAAGGAGAAAATGCTGGTAACCAGTATTTTTCTCCTGTATCAACAGCGTTTCTTACCCTATCAAAGCCAAATATCCATCATTTGAACAACAATGAACTTGTTGTCTGCAAATGCTTTCAGTTTGGATAAGTCTTAGATTTTGTCATATGGTAAGGAAATAAACCATAAACCCTTTTCTTTTTCATCAATTGTGAAAGAAATTGTACAACCTGGAAAAAAAAGCTACTTTTTTCATCATTTCGGATGATTGCATCCTGGAAACATTGTAAACACATTTCTGTGGTGGATGTGGATAGTTTCCAGAGGTTATCGTTATCGGCTTTGAACCCATAAGATGATTGATTTATCATTTTGATTGATATTTTGAAAATGCACACAATGTGTTATTTGATTATGGATCCACAGTGTTGGATGTGTATTGAGAAATTCATTGCATTGTTAAATTATTTTTTGTTTTTATTTTTAGCTCACCTGAGCACGAAGTGCTCATGGGGAGCTATTGTGATCATGCTGTGTCTGGCGTCCGTCGTGCGGCGTCCATCATGCGTCGTCCGTCGTCAACCTTTTCACCTTGTGTACACTCTAGAGGCCACATTTTCAGTCCGATACTCATGAAACTTTGTCAGAATGTTTGTCTCAATAAAATCTCGGACAAGTTCGAAAATGGGTCATATCTGTTCAAAAACTAGGTCACTAGGTCAAATCTTAGAAAAATCTTGTGTACGCTCTAGAGGCCACATTTTCTGTCCAATACTCCTGAAAGTTGGTCAGAATGTTTGCCTTGATGGTATCTCGGACAACAGACCTGGGGTCATTGTAATCTGTAATCGTGATTACATGTAATCGATTACAAAATCTGAGTAATCGCAATGTAATCTGTAATCGAGAGTTTTCATGATTACATGTAATCGTAATGTAATCGATTACATTGTAAAAATGCCTGTAATCATGAATACATTTCAATTACTTTATGATTACAATGGGAAAATATTCTTTGCCACTTGTCAATGGTGGGTTTCTGAATTATTAGTCTGAAAAACATAAAGAATATCTCCACTCTTTCAGAATCTAAATCAATCAAAGGCAATTAAAGGTAAAAAGATACAAATGTCTTTCAGTTTGCATGAGTAATGAATTCTTGAAACATTATGTGAAAAAAGAAAGTGCTAGTTATCAGTCATTTTTCCTTTTCCCACAATGGTTTCTAATACAAGCATCCTCTTCTTTGCCCATTACCAACCCATTACAACCCAATTCCAATTTTAACAAACAGCTTGAGAAAACAGTGGGAAAAGAAGGTCAGAGAGCAATTAGCTTATGAAACATAGTGATAAAAGGAGAAATTTTGGAAACATTACAAGAGGAAGGAAGTGCTAGTTTATTAGTTACAGTATAAAGACTTCAATTCTGTCATCTGCTAAATTGTAATTATTTAAATCTCTATCACACAATCCCAACTTTTAACGACCCTAAAGAAGAAAGCTATGGAAAAAACTTATGGAAAAGGAGAAAATGCCGGTAACCAGCATTTTCTCCTTCTCCCACGGTGTTTTCTACTCTTTCAAAGAGAGAAATCATCATTTTAGCAACTTTTAATTTGTCGTCTGCTAATGCTTTCAATTTGGTAACATAAAAAATTTTGTCGTTTGGTAAAGGGAATTATAATGAGGTCTTAAAAATAAGTCATGTGGTCAACAGTGATAAAGGATGGAAGAGGTGTCAAACTGAGATAACAGTATATAGCCCCAAGCTTTCCATGCCCCCTTTGCTTTTATCAAAGAAAGACTATTACCAGTACCATTTAGGACAGTATGAAATATGAACATAAGTTGTATGATAGTCTACAAAAACTGAAAATGTTCCAGTGAAGTTTAGGAAAACCCTTGGATACAAAAAAAGTGTAGCTGGGTTAACTTCGGGTTAACTCTTTACCAGACAACAAAATTTTACACCTGTACAAGTAGGGTGAAAAGCATAAAGGAAAAGAGAGAAATGCCTTTTCTTCTTTTATCTGATTTTAATCATCAGAATATTCTCCTTTTCACTCAGCGTTTTCAAATGCTTTCACTCTGTCACTCAAAGGCATAATAAGTCAGGATAGTTAGGTAACATATGAGGAAACCAGGTAACTCCTCCTACAGTTTTGCTGCTATGATATTGAAAGTTTGTTGATACATTGATTGCATATTGAAGTTGTGCAAGATGCAGTTTTCAACCATCTACAACCTATGGTTCAAGAGTTAAAAAACCAGCCTTTTTAGTTTCGAAAACAATGAATTACATCCAGACTTCACAGTCACTCAAAGAATTTCCTTTAACCCTTTCCCAAACAAGCCCTTGTTTTTATGTGTCTGCAGCACAAGTCTTTTGAAAACACTGTAGGAAAAGGAGAAATTGCTTGTAATGAGTAATTTTTCCTTTTCCCACAGTGTTTTCTACCCTTTTGGAGAACTTTCTTCCATTTTCATCAAATTTCAAATTGTTGTCTGCAAAATCTTTCACTTTTGAAGAGTCTAAAATTAGTCATTTGGGAAAGGGTTAATTTTAATTTTAATAGTTCTTGTCAGATATTAAGTAATCACTGTGATTAAGAGAGAAATTTTGGCTGAGTTAAGAGCAGTTGTATTCATAGAATGTTAATATGTTTTTGTATTCGACTATCAGTCTCAAGTTAAAAAATTAAAATGCTGCGTTTGGTAAAAAATAAATTGATCATATTAATCTTAACATGATTGTAAAGTGAGAATATTAGTAGTAATTATTAATATCTCCTTTTATCATAATGTTAAAGAATAGTTCTCAACCTTTTATATGGACTGCAGTATGTCATATTAATGTAAAAATCAGAATGTAATCACATGTAATCATAATGTAATCATGATTACAATGCAAAAGTAATTGTAATTGTAATCAATTACATTGAAAATATGTGTAATCATAATGTAATCAGTAATCATAAAACTTGGGAGTAATTGTAATTGTAATCGATTACATTGGTATGTAATCGACCCCAGGTCTGTCGGACAAGTTCGAAAATGGGCCATGTCGGGTCAAAAACTATGTCACAAGGTTAAATCTCAGAAAAACCTTGTGTACGCTCCAGAAGTCACATTTTCAGTCCAATGCTCTTTAAAGTTGCTGAGAATGTTTTTCATGAAGATAGCTTGGATGAGTTTGAAAATGGGTCATGTCAGGTCAAAAACTAGGTCACCAGGTCAAATCTTAGAAAAACCTTATGTAAGCTCTAGAGGCCACATTTTCAGTCCAATCATCTTGAAATTCGGTCAGAATGTTTGTCTTGATAATTTCTTAGACTAGTATGAAAATGGGTCATGTTGGATAAAAAACTAGGTCACAAGGTCAAATCTCGGAAAAACCTTTTATACTATAATTACAGTCCAATATTCTTTAACCCTTTACCACACGGCAAAATTTTAGACCTATCCAAATTGAAAGCATTTGCAGACGACAATTTCATAGTGGCTCAAATGACGCAACTTTTCTTTGATAGGGTAGAAAACTTTGTGGGAAAAGGAGAAAATGCTGGTTACCAGCATTTTCTCCTTTTCCCACAATGTTTTCAAAAGGCCTCTTTTTTAGGGGCGTCAAAAGGCGTCATTGTGTGGTAAAGGGTTAAACTTTTGTTAGAATGTTTGTCATGATGGTATCTTGCATGAGTTTGAAAATGGGTCACATGGAATTAAAACTAGGTCACCAAGTTTGATCCTTGAAAAACTGTTGTACGCTCTAGAGGCCACATTTTCAGTCTAATAATCTTGAAATTTGCTTTGAATGTTTGTCTTGATAATATCTTAGACTAGTATGAATATGGGTCATGTTGGATAAAAAACTAGGTCACTAGGTCAAATCTCGGAAAAACCTTTTGTACACCCTACAGGCCACATTTTCTCTCAAATACTCATGAAAGTTTGTCAGAATGTATGTCTGAATAATTTCTACATGTCAAGTAGGCCACTGAGACAAATTCTAGAAAAAGCTTGTGTGCACTCTAGAGGCCATATTTGTAAGCCCAATACTAATGAGTGTTTGTCAGAGTGTTTGTCTTAATATCTCTGAAGAGATTGGAAATGGGTCATGTTTGATCAAAAGGCTCAGGTGAGCGACTTCAGGGCCATCATGCCCCTCTTGTTTTGTTTATTTAGGGTGGACAATGAGAAATTAAGTGAGGAACTGAAGCAGGTGACCATGCACTATGAGAGTAAATGTGAGGACTACAAACTGCTAGAGGACCGCTTACAGAGGACCAAAGTGGAATATCAGACCCATATAAACCATCTGGTCAAAAGGTATGAATTACATAGATTTTCCATAGAATTAACTTAACCCTTTACCACACAATGACCACTTTTGACACCCCTGATAGAGAAGGCTTTTGAAAACATTGTGGGAAAAGGAGAAAATGCTGGTAACCAGCATTTTCTCCTTTTCCCACAATGTTTTCTACCCTATCAAAGAAAAATCATTTCATATGATCCACATTGAAACTGTCCTCTGCAAATGCTTTCAATTCGGACAGGTCTAAAATTGGTCGTGTGGTAAAGGGTTAAGAGTAGTAATTCTTGACCTAAATGTAGATGCCTGTATTTATCTATAGGGTGAGCGCATGAAAACATTGTTGAACTAAAGAAATTGATCCTATTCTTTCAATGTTTTCAGTTTAGCTCAGTGGTTAGGTGTAGGACTCATGACCTGGAGGCCTTGGGTTTGAGCCTCACTGGCTCCACTTGGTTTTTCACAGGCGTATCCTTGGGCAAGACACTTCAGAGCCCCAGCCTAGTTCTGATTAAACCCAGGAAAACATGGATATGTGAGCTGTCGCCATGATATGACTGAAATAATGTTGAAAGCAGCGTAAAACACCATTCAAACAAAAAAACAAACATTCAGTGTTTTCATGTATGTTCCTTCATCTGAACATTTGGAACACTTTTTCTTTATTCATTACACCTAGTAAATGGGAATAGTGTGACAAGAGAGGGAAATATCTATGCAATTTTTTTGAGTTATATACTGATGGAAAAAAGTTTAGCAACAAATTTCAAACTAACACTACTTTACGAAAAAGCAACTGTTAAAATCCAAACCTCATACGCATAGTATCCATTTCGACTGAGGTTAGCCCCATAGCATTTTTATGTGCTGTTGTCTGTCTATCCATGATATTGGGTCGATTTATTAAAATCACATTCTGCGCATACACAAGGCTAATGTCTGTACATGTTTCAAACTGCTATATGTGGATAGACTGATCGTTTATCGAATTAAAAGAAAACGTTTGAAAAATCCTTGAAAATTGTTATGGGGCGCCGACTTGGTATGATGTTAAATCAACGTCAGATGGCAATCTGTATGGTGATAGGTGGTATAAGTGCAAGTAATGTTGCACGGCATTTCGGTGTTCACAGAAGCACAATAAGCCGTCTTCAGGCAAGACACCAGCAAACCGGACATGTTGCAGACAGGCCACGTCCGGGGAGGCCAAGGAAGACTTTGCCACGGGCAGACACATTATTACTTTATCAAGACGTAACTGTTTTTGGTCCAGTAGCAAAATCACTAGTCATGTTCGAAATGCGACTGGTACAAGAATTTCATCTCGAACAGTACGTAATCGTCTGAGGTCTGCAGGTTTGAGAGCCTATCAGCCTTATGTTGGCATTCCACTTACATTACGTCATCGTCAAGCAAGGTTTCAATGGACTAGAGCTCATCAGAGATGGACTAGAAACCAATGGAATGAAGTTGTTTTCACCTATGAGTCTCGCTTTAATGTTGACTTTGGCGATGGACGAGCCAGAGTGTGGCGGCGACGGGGTGAAAGATTCCTTGCTGAAAACATCATTGAACACGATCGTTATGGCAGAGGTAGGGCATGATATGGTGCGGGATAAGTCACAGAGCAAAGACAGCCATTATCATCGTTGCAGGAAGCCTAACAGCTAACCGATACTGCAACGAAATTCTTCATCCTGTGCTTATCCCGTTTTTACGCAATGGTCATGCATGTATGCTCTAACAGGACAATGCCCGCCATCATACCGCACACCAAACTCGGTTGTTTTTACAGCAACACGGTGTTCATACACTTACATGGCCTGCCAAATCCCCCGATCTCTCGCCTATTGAGCATCTGTGGGATCACCTGGGACGGCAAGTACGAAAACGTCATGACGTCAATAACATCCAAGACCTCGAACAGATTTTACGCAGAGAGTGGGAAAGAATCCCTTTGCACATTGTAAGAACGCTCATCACTAGCATGAGGCGTAGGTGCACTGCTGTCATTACCCACAGTGGAGGTCACACATGATATTGACTGTGACATTTCCTTCTGCTACTGACGTCAATTTACGTCTTCGAGTAACCTCATTTTCAAATTGGCTTGATTGGATTTCACATCCCGTAGTCAGTTAAAGAGTAAATGATTGACTGGCGGCAGGTTTTTTCCTCCGTAAACCCCCTATAGTTGCTCAATTCCTAAAAATATCGCGTGTTGCTAAACTTTTTTCCCTCAGTATATTTGGGACTTGTTCATTTTTTTTTTTGATGCAGCTTGCTTCTAGTCTTGCTTTGAGTTACAAAAGAAAAGATTGAATGTCATCATATACAAAGCCCACATATCTTTTGGTTGAGTTTGTATGAACTTTAATGAGCAGAGTTTAAAATGTTGAAGTGATAGGTGAAGCAAGGGACAGCACTGAAGGGCCCAATTTACTGTGTGAATAAAGTGTAAGACCTTTTTGTTTAACTCTTTACTAAACAATATCATTTTGGACTTGTCGCAATATAAAACATTTGCAGACTACAATTTCAGCGTGGCTCCAATGATGGGCTTTGTCTTTGAAAGGGTTTAAAACATTGTGGGAAAAGGAGAAAATGCTGGTTACAAGCATACTCTCCTTTTCCCACAATGTTTTCGAAAGGCTTTTTCATCAGGGTCATTAAAACTCGGGATTGTTTTGTTGTTTGGTGAAGAGTTGAGGCTAGGGTTGCTCCATCTGCTGTAATGTAAACAGTTGTAATACATATAGATGTAGAGAGTTGAAATAAAGTTGTTAAAAAAAAAAAATCTCGGGATTATGCCGTAATGGGTTAACTAATTTTATATCACTTAATAAAACATTTGATTCTATTCATCAACAGTAATGAACATCTGACAGAGTTGGTGAATACGGAGATTGAAAATCTAAAGACATTTATACAGACAAGGACAAAAGGTCAGCTGACAGGAAATGCCACCTTGGAGGAGGAGCTATATGATTCACAGGTTAGTTACGTCAATAAACCACTACTAGACAACATTTTAGGCTTAAACAAAATAAAAACTTTTACAGATGACAAATCAAGGTTTGATGAAATGAATAGATTTGTCTCTGGAAGGGTTGAAAACATTGTGGGAAAGGCAAGTAATGCTGGTTAACTGAATTCTTGTTTGCTTTCCAAACTTGTTCCCTCATGGATTTTTCAGAAAAAGAGTTAATCATTTCCACTTTCTGTTTAAGTACAATGTTGGTATTTCAGCATGCTTAGGCAAAATAATGTGTCTTTCCTATTTCTTTTTTATACTGTATTATTTCTAAAACAAACTTGTAATAAATTACAGGTTTCAAAGCAAGGACTAAATGCTTATAACAATTTATTGCTCTTTTTCAAACAATTTTTTTCAGTATCACTCAAAAAAATATTGACTGTTCTTTCAAGCGTTACTCCTTTGTGTTGTGTGTACTAATTTTAGACATGACTTGTGTTACAGATAATGGTGAGGGTGAAAGATGCCGAGTTACAAAAACTGAGACAGCAAGTGAAGAACCTGGAAAACAGTTTGGAGCGTACCACTGAGGTAATTGTTATGTCTCAGTGTTGAAGTATTGGAGATAAAACTTACAAAACTATAGTGTTGTTTCTATTTAAGATTGCCAAATAACGAATATAGTTGGTAAGGAAGTCCCAGACATGGCAATGCCAAAGCTGCTTTGGTCAGAAAGTTTCAGTGTATTAATCCATGTGTAAATATTTAAGGGTTGAGTGCATATTTTTGTGTTGCCATCGAGAAATAAAATGCAGTTGCCTTATTACATGGCAAATAATGCCCTTCGAGCGTTATGTTAAGCCATGTAATAAGGAAATTGCATTTTATTACTCAATGTCAACACAAAAATATGCACTTGCTGTTCACTTGAATCAATTTTCGAAAACGATAGAGAGAAAAAAAAAATATTCATCAATTTGTTCAGGTTTATTCGGGAGTTTTTTGTTTCTCAAGTTTTTAAGCAAAAGAAAATCTTTCAGCACTGGACTGATTTAACAATTGAAATCTAAAAATAGCACATAGGGAGCTTTCATGAAATCTAAGATAATACGCAACAACTTGGAAAAACCGTGAGTAGTCCCATTAAGTTCATCGAAAAATGGTATGACATTTTTTGCATCACATGATCTGATTTCGACCAATCAAAAAAACGATTTAGATTATAAGTGCAATTATAAAACAGTGTTGCTTCCAGATCAGACTGCATGTTTTGTATTTTTCTGTGCAATCTATTATTGTTCTTCTCTGTAGAAGCAACATAAGTTGCTCTTAGCTTCCAAAGGGTAAAGTCAGTTCTAGACAACAAAATTTTAGACTTTTCTAAATTGAAAGTATTTGAAGACAACATTGTACATGAGCCATGCTCTGGAAAAAGGGGACTTAATGCATCTCCGTGATGCATTAAATTTTGTCAATCAAGCCATCACATAAATATGGATCCATAATAGCCACTTTTTGGAACAACCAACTAAATCATGAGGTAAACTGGTCCTTGGACATACTGAAAATTGACCTATAGTGAACGGTTTCGCTCTAGGTCAATCTGCGCAGACTGATCGGGGTTGATACTTTTCACAGATGCATTAAGGCCCCTTTTGCCAAAGCGTGGCTCACATGCATGTGGGACTCAGATTATTGGAAAGATAGAAACTATTGCTGAAAAGGAGAAAAATACTGGTTAGCAGCATTTTCTTCTTTCCCAAATATTTTTCAGAATTCCTCTTCCTCAAGGTCATTAATCCTTTACCACATGGTCCAGAGTTTTAACGACCCTGAGGAAGAGGCTTTTTGAAAACATTTTGGTAAAAGAAGAAAACGCTGGTAACCAGCAATTTCCCCTTTCCCTGCAAGATTTTCTAGTCTATCAGAGACAGAAACCATCATTTGAACTACATTTATATCGTCGTCTGCAAATGCTTTCAGTTTTGAGAAGTCTAAAATTTTGTCGTTTGGTTAGAAGTTTAAAGGTTAGTTGTACACAAGTTATTACAAAGATTTTTTTTCCCTCAGGAACAACGTTATACCATGACGCAATACTTGCAATGTTTAAAGAAGAATCAAGAGATGCAGGCCAAGATGAAACAAGAGATCATGCAGACTAAAGAGAGACGAGACAGTACACAAGAAGATCAGCTAAGCAAGAGTGCAAGGGCCTTGCGCAGAAGTGAGTTACACCATTAACACATTTATCATTTACAAACAAGTGTTACCTGTTTTGCTGTACATACTTTCATAAAATGTGGAGAAAGGACAAGTGATTTCTCCTTTTCCAGCAAAGAGATATCCAAACTGTTACACTGAATGAACTTAAAGTTGTTCCCATTTCACTTATGTGTTGCTTTGAAAAACCTCCAGTGGATAACAACTTTTCAAAAGATTTCAGCTATAGAAAACAGTACTTGTTTTCTCGTTTTGCCATAATCTTTTCAAGTACATTTTTCCATTACACCCTTTTCAGGGGTTTAACTCTTTATTCACCATACCAGGTTTAAAAAACATTGAGGAAGAGAGTTTTTAAAACATTTTAGGAAAAGGCGAAAATGCTGGTAACCAGCATTTTCTCCTGTTCCTAAAATATTCTCTACCCTTTCACAATTATCACTGTTATAGCCATATTCGTTTTGTCATCAGGTTCTGCTTTAGATTTAGAAAAGTCCAAAGAGTTAACAGCTATCTATATTAGCACATATTTTGTTGCAGACCCATCTTTCCATCAGAGAGCCAGAAGCCCAAGCCCAGAAATGTCGCCCAGAAAGGAGAATTCAGCAGAGCATCACAGTAGAGATTCACATCGTCGAAGCAGAGGTCATCTCAGTGCCAAAGGTATGAATTGTCAGGATGAAACCATTAAACTCACGACAGTGTGTTCCAATGTTTGACACTTTACAATACAACAACGTTTAGGCTTGTCTATATTGAAAGCATTAGAGCCACATTCTGGCAAGGGGGGGGCTTAATGCATCTCTGTGATGCATTAAACCAAGCAAGTCATCACATAACTATGGATCCATAAAATCCATTTTATCTAATGAGAACTCTAGATAAGAGGGAGTGATGGTATACTAATTCCGTTATTTCTCTTCCAAACTCTATGTTGTGGGTACTCATTGGAATCGCCTCGATGAGACGATTCTAATGAGTACCCATAACATAGGGTTTAGCTGAGAATCATTAATATTTTCAATCTTGAAATCAAAATCACCCCCTCTATCTGGAGCTCTGTCTAATAATAGACTGAATCACAAAGTAAACTAGTCTTTTTCTTTGACATGCAGAAAATTTACAAATAGCCAAGTTTCGACTCATGTCAGCCTGTGTTGACTGTGTACGCTGACATGAGTTAGAACTATTTGCAGATGTATCAAACCCTGTTTTCACAGAGCATGGTTCGTTTGTCATGAGAGCAAATGATGAGACTCTGTCCTTCAAATGATATAAAACATTGTTTGAAAAGGATAAAATGCTGGCGTACTCTTTCCCAAAGTTTGAAAAAGCCTTTTTTCTCAGAGTTGTGACAACGATGGATCAGTTGGTAAATAGTTAACCTTTTCCCAAATAACAAATTTTATACTCTTCCACTGAATTCTAAGAACTGCAGCATTCGGCATACCTCGGGTGATGGGAGCCATCATATCCCTCGGCTGTAACTGGTGGATTGATATGCACCAGATCGGTACATACCCGGAAATACGCCGGTTAACCGTTCTGAAAATTGTAAGGCTCCTCTTAAAAAAGAAAACTTGAGTTTCAATCTTCTATCGAAACCTTTCTAACTATATTTCAGTTCAGTTGACAAACAGTTCGTACATTCATTATTTAACGTGGTTTATCAATTTCGATTGAAATTTTTACCGACGGATAAACAGATGTGAGTAACTTCATCGAGGTTGTTTATGTCGTTGCTAAACGACTGTCAGTGACGCGCTATATATAGAATCACATGATTCTCGTTTCAAAATGGAAATCTTGATACGGACGAGGTTAGATGTAGGTACGGAATCGGCCGAGTTGTGACGAGTGAGAACTGCAGATGACAAATTAAAGATTGTAACAAATGAGAAAAAGTTCTGTGATAGGGTAGAAAACCTTGTGGGAAAAGAAGAAAATGCTGGTAACCAGCATTTTCTTCTTTTCCCACAGGGTTTTGAGATGCCATCTTCTTTGGTGGTTACAACGCTGGATAGTTTGGTGAGAAGTTTTCTAGTATTTTGTATCTTAATACTTTTTTTTCAGATTTGAAAAGGTCAAAAAGTAGTCCCTCCCTACCTTTTGTTTTCGGAGCCGGTCCTGTGACAGGAAATGCGACCAGTCAGACAGGAGGAGCTGCTGGCATTGCAAGGCGTGAATCAGGGAAGAAATACGGAAAAAATCAGAAAAAATAAACTGATAATAGCATCAGAAATAGAAGCTTACTGATGAATCTGCTCTTAATTTTTAGTTCAGCTTTTTTCAAAGAAAACATTGAGGTTTTGTCTTAGCCCTGGCATCGTTGTCTGCTTTGTGCAAAAACTTCTTGACATTTTATGGTATCTCTGTTTTACTGAAGGTATTTGTTTCAAACATGGATAACTTGTTAACTGTCAGAAAGGGAACCAGTACAACAAGAGCAGGTAACCATCAAAGTATTTTGATCCAGTTATGCCCCATTTTTTACTTAGAATTTTGAGCATTGGTACCCGCTTGCTGGGCTCTTGTTAGAAAGTTCTCAAAGTTGTTTGCTGCAAATTTGTTTCAAGAGGTGATGAGATTTTATTATGAATTGATGTCCAAGAAATAAACAGTGTAGTAATACAGTAAAAATAGTTCTCTTTACAAAGCAGGTTGAACTTATAGAGTTGTGGCAAAAGTTGTTATTTTAATAAGTAATTACTGATTTAACAAATAAATACAGTCAACTCTCGTTACAACGACCATGTTTGTTTCCAGCAAAAATGTCGTTGTAACGAAAATGTCGGTGTATTGAAAATGAACCATTAAGCTTGGAATATGAATATACAGTGGTCAAAATGATTCGCGTCAGTTAAACAGTGGTCTAAATAATTCACGTTTTGTGCATACTTACGACAATATGACGCTTAACCTACAACGCTAATTGTTTAGGGGCATTGTGTCGACGGTATGATAATCGATATTGCCAAAGTGGAAAACCCTAATCGTATATATAGTACACGAACACAATTTATCGATTATCACCTTATGTGAGGTGCTAAAAATAGCGCTGGGAATTTACCTGAAAAGACAATAAATAGAGTGTCGATGTATTGAATAAGAATATATAGGGATTCTGTACTTTCGTTCCCGAAAAAATTGTGTCGGTGTCGGAAAACGAGAATTCCGTTGTAACAGATGAAAAATAGACTGTAAATCCGTTCCCAAAAAATTTGTGTCGGTAAGTGAAAATGTCGATGTATCGGATGTCATTCAAACGGGAGTTGACTGTACTGAGTTTGTAGATATGATAGAAAATAAATACAAAGTATTAAAATTATTGTGCACTACTGAGCATTCATATTTTAAGGGGACTCTGTATACTGAAAAGTATTACATAGGGCTAATAATTATGTATAGTAAATAAAGGGCGTGAGTTTTGTATAGTGATAAAGGGCTTGTTATTTTGCATACTAAATATTGATGAAGTAAATATTTTAACTTTTGTTGGAGTGTGACCTCATTTGATTTAAATTTGTGATTTCTGACCTCTTATCAACATTTTTAATTGAATATAATATGCTTTTTAGATGCTGCCCATTTTTGTTCTTACTTTTCAAAGATGGACTTAGAAACAATCAAAATTTTTTGTCTTCTAGTCGCTGGCAGGAATCAAACATTGTTTTATCTTTTTTTGTAGAGCAGGCCCTATTTGATAGCCCTGAATCACACTGTATCTTAGAACATTGAGACAAATGGAGACAGCATACTGCAGAATGTTATTTAGGGATTTACATCCAGGTTTTACTTGTAGATCTGGAGTCTTTTCTCCCGAAGCTTTCAAATTTTGATACACTTGTAACACTGGCTTTATATTTGTTCATATGTTTTTTTAAATCTATGCATGGTTGTTTGTTTTATTGGTCATTTGTTTTGTTTCACTAGATTTTATTTTGTTTGCTTGGTGTTTTTTGCAATGGCTGAAATATAGTTTTTACTTGAACCTCTGTCCAAAAAAATCTTTATTAAGTATATGCATATCTACATAGCACCAAGATTAAGGTTACAAATTTGCATACTACATACATATCAGATATGTTTTATTTATGAGTTATCCTACATGATTTTACTTTTTTGTGTCGGAAAAGTTTGGCTCTGATGCTGTTACTATTATGGAATGAGTGAAGTACATTTAAACTTGTCCAATGCAACAACAGAAAGGAGCAAAGAAAACTAACCTGTTATAACAGATGGCTGCTTAACCCTTTACCACACATTGATGACTTTTAATGACCCTGAGGAAGAAGCCTTTTGAAAACATTATGGGAAAAGGAGAAAGTGCTGGTAACCAGCATTTTCTCCTTTTTCCAACAAAGTTTTCTACCCTATCAAAGAAAAATTGCATCATTTGAGCCACTATGAAATTGTCATCTACAAATGCTTCCAATTTGGATAGGTCTAAAATTTTGCTGTTTTGTAAAGGGTTAACTCTTTACCAAAGACAAAATTTTAGACTGGTACAAATTCAAAAGCATTTGCAGACGATAAATCAAGTGTAGCTCAAATGATGGAATTCGTCCTCGATAGGGTAGAAAACATTGTGGGAAATAGAGAAAATGGTGGTTACCAGCATGTTCTTCATTTCCCATAATTTTTGCAAAAGGCTTCTTCCTCAAAGTCATTAAAACTTGGGATTTTGTGATAGAGGGTTAACAAGCTAAATCCCATGATTTGATTCATATGGATTTTTCAGCAATTTCTTGCCTGTTATATTGATATTATTCAAACATGTGATAAATTTAAAAATTTTTTTTTCTGATTTAGGACATCGGCAAAACAATATTCTTTCTGAATTTTCAAGGCTGTCTATTGGATTTGTTTCACAGAGTAATGATATGGCCTGCAACATGCGAAAAGGGGCATTCAGACATTTGCGTAAAGTGTCGTCTCGGATCAGCCTGCGCAGTCCGCGCAGGATAATCCGAAACGACACTTTCTGTTTTTACACAATTTTCTGTTTTGCGCAAGTCTACTGTAGCACAAAATCTAATGTAGTTGTAAAGCGTCGTCTCAGATTAGCCTGCGCAGACTGATCGGAGACGACACTTTACGCAAATGTCCGAATGCCTCTTTTCGCGTGTTGCAGGCCATATGGTAACCCTTTACCAAACAAAAGGTGATGAAGAAAGCTTATGAAAACAGTGTGCAAGATGGAGGGAATGCTGGTAATTAAATGCTGTTGACCAGCATTTTCTCCGTTTTACACAATGTTTTCTACGGTTTCAAAGACAAATCTCATTGTTTTAGCCTTAGTTAAATTGTTGTCTGCCAATGATGTCAATATTGATCAGCCTGGTTTGTTTCTGTTATGTGAAGAATTAACCATTCACCATATGGTCACAAATTTTAACCACCTTGATGTAGATCTAGAGGACTTTTGACACATTGTGAGAGAAGGAGAAAATGCTGGTAACCAACAGTTTCTCTTTTTCCTACTCTGTTTTCTTCCTATTCAAGTATAAATCTCATCATTCTAACTACAGTTGACTTTTGCTTCTATATTTTTCCAATTTGGACAATTTTTTTTTTTTTTTTCTGGTAATTGGGTAAATACGAGACTTAGATGTGTTATAATGAAAATTTTGGACTGTATCCAACTGCCATTCAAAATCCATTTCTTCATTTGAATATCTAGCTATCCGATAGGCTGAGACAATTTTGTGTAGACCAATCAGAAAACTTGTTTCAATTTTAGAATTTGAAAAAAAATGTTTTTAATAATTACCCTTTACCATCTAATCCCAAATTTTAACGACCTTGAAGAGGAGTCTTTTAAAAACATTGGAAAAGAAGATACTGGTAACCAGAATTATCCTCTTTTCCCACAATGTTTTCCAACCTTTTATAGAAAAAACCCATTCATTTTTAGCATCATGCAAATTGTCATCTGCAAATGCCAACATTTTGTACAAGTCTGAAACTTTTTCGTTTGGTAATGAGTTAGTATGGCCTGTGATTTTGTCTTATTTTTAAAGTGAAGAGAATGGTGAATTCTCCAAACTTTTTGGACGCTTTGCTTTTCTTTGTTTTTTACCTTTTTTGTGAGTCTATGCTTATATCTTAACTATGACAAGACAGGATGTATTATACATGAAATATATTTTATACATTTAACTCAATTACTAATTGAATAAACTGAATATCATATATTAATTGTGTCTTGTTTTAAAATATGATTTTGTTATCTACAGGAGAACCATTCTTGTGACTTGTGGTCAGAAATTTTGTGTATCAATCAGTTAATTGCTTACCACAATGTTTCGAGTTTTGTAAACCCTTTACTAAAAATTCCTGACTCTAATGGAGAAGGCTTTGGAAAACATTGTGGAAAAAGAAGAAAATGCTGGTAACCAGCATTTTCTCCTTTTCCCACAATGTTTTCTACCCTATCAAGAACAAAATTTAATCATTTCAACCAATGTCTGCCAATGCTTTCAAATCAGAAAAGTCAAATGTCAATTGGTAAAGAGAAAAAAGTTTCATAATTAATGTTTTTCCATGGTTTCACCATTACTAGGCTAGGGCTCTACAGTGACTTGTCAAAGGACAGTCCCAAATAAGCAGGGATGATCTTACTAGAATGTCCGGGTTGCAAATCCAATGTATCAGGTGCTCAGCTACCGCTTTTTTTTTTGTATTGGAGTGTAATGCCGTTCTTACAGCTTGGGTCATAATTTGACAGTCATTGCACCTACACATGTCTCCTGACTTTCTCACCCTAGTACTGACACAACCTTCTTTCAAAGCCACTAACTACTTCTCTGACATGCAACAGAGGTGAGAAGCGAAAAATTGCTGGAAAGAAAGTTTGCCTCATCCGGGTATCAAACTCGCAACCACCAGGGCACAAGTCGGGCTAACATCTGAGCTACCTGGTCAGGTACATAAACTGATACTGATCCTTCACTAAACAATCCCATTTGATTTCCTGTATCACCAGGAGGATTAATTGTTGATTTATGGTGTTTAACACCATTTTCAACATTATTTCAGTTATATCATGGCAGCCAGTGAACCTATCCATGCTTTCCTGGAGTTTCTTTTACCAGTACTCTAAACAATATTCTTTCCAAGCCACTGGCTGCTTTCCAACATAACCATCATCGAAACAATGGTCTGCAGTCTGCAGGAATGAATCCTGTCGCAATGACTATCATCAGTCCTTGGAAAGAAATTGGCCAAGATGGGGATCGTACCAGCGACCTCCTTTTTTAAGTCCTGTACACTATCGACAGAATTACAGATCGAACCAGTGACCCCCTGTTTTAAGTCCTGTATGCTACCAACTGAGCTACCGGGGCTCGGCATCACCAGGAGGAAGAAGACATGAGAAAACACTTAGTAAAAGGGAATATGCAGGTGGCTCCTTTTTGCCCCTCCCTTCTTCCGATGTTTTCTACCGCTTGAAAACAAAATCCCACCGTTTAAGTCACATTTCATTTTGTCATCTGCAAATACTTTCAATTTGGACAGGTCTTAAACTTTTGATTTGTCTTTGAATGCGTAGAAAACATTGTGGGAAAAGGAGAAAAAGATGTTACTTAACGCTTCAGCAAAATTAAATAGTTCTCCAATTTGAAAGCATTTGTAGGCAGTAAGTAAAAAGTGGCTCAAATAATAGCCTTTGTCTGTAAATAGAGAAGAAAACATTATGGGAAAAGGTGAAAATGCTGGTTACCAGCATTTTCTCCTTTTCCTACAATGTTTTCAGAAGGCTTTATCCTCAGGATAGTTTAAACCGGAAATTGGATGGTAAGGGGTTGAACTAATGACCTACCTTTTCACTCAAAATGATCAATTAAATGTTACCTCCACAGTGCAATTGAAGTTTTTCTAATATATGACCTAGTGACCTAATTTTTATCTCAAGAGATAAGATTTACAAACCTGCCATTTACATCCTGTAGGCAGACATATAAAAAAAAAGCCGCATGTGGATAAAACTGAAAATATTGCCAGCTGTGCAAAAATGGTTTTTCTGCAATTTGAAGTGACCTACTTTTCACCTTGAGGTCACCCACTTTCAAATTCTTCTTAGGTTTTCTAGATTCTGACCAAACTGCATGAGCATTGGATTAAACAGCATTTTCTCCTTTTCCTACAATGTTTTTACACTTCAACAAGATCTGTCACTGAGGAGTGACTGATGCCCCCTGGAAATAGTAACCTTTTCCTGTGATCTGGGCACATGAACATTGACAATGGACACACATCTGACCTTGTCTTGACTGAATTTTATCAATGGATATAGTTCTTCAGCATGACATTATCATTTACATGTAAATGACAATTCTGCAAAGTTATACTGAAATTCATTTCATAATTAAAAAAGTTACAGGCCTGAGAAACACTACCACCAAAAAACATATTTGACCTTGAAGTGACCTTGACCTTTTACCTATGGAAATGACCTGTGCATGACTAATCATTTTGATGTGGTTAACATTTATGCATTTATTTTGATACCAAGTCGCAGGGAAAAGAGTTATGGCCTGGACCGGAAAAGGAACATTTAACCATGCCATGACTTTAACTTTCAACCTACAGACATAGTTCTTGCAAAACATTGTCTTTTTGTGACTGACCATCCTGCCTGGTTATACTGAAATTCGTAACTAGAAAAGTAACAGGCTGGACATGAGCACAAACATAACCTTCAAAACTTTTTCTTTTTAAAAGATTTGCTCATGCTGTGACCTTGACCTTTAATTTTTACCTACTGACATGGTTCTTTTGCGTGACACATCATCTTTATGTGATAAACAATTCTGCAAAAAACATGCTGGACAGAGCACCATCACAAAAGCTCACCTTGAGGCTCATATTGAAGGAAGCTACAGACAATTCAAATGATTTTTTTTTTTAAATTGTATTTGTCCTACAACTGAAAGAAAACATCAGCCAAAAAGGAGAAAATGTTGGTTTCCAATATTTTCTCCTTTCCTCACAATTTTGTTAAAAGCTTCTTTCTCAGGGTTGTTAAAACTGTGGAATTTATGCTTAAGGGTTAAAAAGAGAGCAAACAACAGCAAATTTGCAAAAAAAAAAACAGCACTGTAATTACATATACATAATGTAACAAAAGTCAGTATGTACAATAAATATTCACATGTATACCTTTTTCAAATTGCCTCTTCAACAATGCTGTGAACAACACGTTTCTTTCTTTGATACTTCCTGTCTGAATATGCCTGATTCTTGAGAAGATTTCATCATCACGGGAAAAAATTTAACCCTTTACCACACAATCCCAAGTTTTACAGACCTTTGAGAAGAAGGCTTTCAAAAACATTGTTGGAAAAGGAGAAAATGCTGGTAAACAGCATTTCCTCCTTTTCCCACAATGTTTTCTTTCCTATGTTTCTTACCCCCCCACAATTTTATACGAGGCATTTGCAGACAACAATCAAAGACAGCTCAAAGCACTTTAAGAATATTGAGGCAAGAGGTAACATTCTTACATAATGGAATCTGCAAGAAAAGAAGCATTTCCACAATCTGACATACTGCTTTCAAAGCTTTCAACAAACAGAAACCTACAAAAAATTGTCAAATGGCTGGTAAAGAGTAAAAGCTTTTTTTAAATCTTGTAACAGAACCATGATTTGTGAAGAATTAAGTCCATGTACCTGTTCAAAATTCCTCACTGTGGAGCACAACCTGTTTCAATGATCACCTCTACTAAGCAATAAGGTTTACAATGGGCCTTTACTTTGATTCTCTATGTGTAAAATGAAAATTTATTTGCATTAAGGAACCAACTGTTTAAAGCAAACACTTTTCAATTATCCATGAACTAATTGACGAACTCTTTACCATATGACAAAATTTTGGACCTGTCCATATTGGAAGTATTTGCAGATAACCATTCAAGAATGGTTTAGATGAAATACAGGTAGTGTGTCCTTTATTGGATACAGAACATTATGAGATATGAACAAAATGCTGGATACCAGCATTTTCTCCTTTTTCCACAATGCTTTTAAAAGCTTTCTCCCCTTGGAGTCATGCACTACATGATTGTTTGCTTAATTCTTTTCCTTACAATCCCAAATTTTAACAACTGAGGATATAGCCTTTTCAAAACCTAGTGGGAAAAGGAGAAAATGCTGGTAACCAGCATTTTCTCCTTTTCCCACAGGTTTCCAACCCTTTCAAAGACAAATTCTATTTGTTTAGCCTTTTATAATGTCATCTGCAAATGCTTTCATTTTGGAAAAGTCTAAAATTTTGTCATCTGGTAAAAAGGTAAGATTTTATATATAGTGAGGTTCCACTTGATTTTGTGTCATAATTCCAACCCACTTCCTGTGCTTGAATTATCACATTAGCAGAAGCAAACGACCATTCTAATCTTGCAGCAGACTTCAGAATAGATGGGAAAACATTGTAACACGAGGAAAAACCTTTACAGGCAGTTTCTCCCCATGCTATGTTTTGATTACCCCATGAATTTTCTAAACTATTCATCACACAATCCACACTTTCAGCGACCCAGACGCAGATGTCCTTTGAAAACATTGTGGGAAAATGCTGGCAACCAGCATTTTCTCCTTTTTCTACAATGTTTTCTATCCTATCAAAGACAAAAACCATCACTTGACCTACACCGACCTACATTTATTTTGTCGTCTACAAAGGCCTTCATTTTGGTTTAGTCCAAAATTTTCTCATCCGGTAAAGAGTTCAATAATACCTATTTCACGATGACATTCTCAAATCATCTACTGCATATTTGTAACAGGAGGTAATGAGTTATCTCTGTTTTTTTTGACATTTCTATAACAGCAAATTCTCCACACAGTTATGAGTGGAACTCTCCTCTCTCTGGATCCGGATCAAATTATTTCTTCAATACGAGTCAATCTTGACCTCCACTGATCATGGGACTTTCTGCAGGCATGGGATAAAGTTTAAATAAACATTCGTATGAAGGGTCCATTCCTTTAAACTCCCGGAATAAGACACTTGAGTCGTGACAAGCTCTTTCTAAAAAGGTCTGTCTAAATCTGAAAGATAAGAAGATTTAACCCTCTACTACACAATCCTGACTTAAAAACCCTGAGAAAGAAAGCTTTTAAAAACACTGCAGGAAAAGGAGAAAATGCTGGTAACCAGCATTTTCTCCTTTTCCTTCAATGTTTTCTACCCTATCAAGGACACATTTCATAATATGAGCTACCTCTAACTTGTTGTCTGCAAATGCTTTTAATCTGGACAAGTCTCAATTTTTGTTGTGTGGTAAACATTTGTTTGCTTTTTTGCCCCTTAACCCTTTACCAAACAATTCCCTATTTTAACGACCCCCAAGTGCGAAAGCTATTGAAAACATTGTAGGAAAAGGATCTACCACTTATAACCCTTTACCACACAAAAGAATCTTAGACTCTTTCAAATTGAAGAGATTAGCATACAACAAATTAGATGTGTACCAAATGAGTAGACATGTCTTAGAAGATACAGAAAACATTTTGGGAAAAGAAGAACAGAATAGAACAGAACTTTATTTCCAAATGACTTGAACTATGTTCATCGTCATTACAAAGCTTAATACAAATATAAGAATAGCATGTACATACATGTAACAATAGCTGACACTGAATAAATAAGATATAGTACATTTGCGGAAATCACGCTTCGGTCCAATAATATAATTTTGTCACAATGTTCGGCCTGAAGAAAATGCTGGTTATCAGCACCTTCCTTTTTTTTCTACAATGCTTACAAACGCCTTATTTCTCAGGGTCACTAAAAGCTGGGATTGTTTGGGTAAGACTGAAATAATTTTTCGAGCTTGAATGAATTTGTTGTCTTGACAGTTTGCAAATACTACAATAAGTAAGGACACACCTTTAAAAATTCAATATTGTCGCACTTCTGATTGTTCATAACCGACTTGTTGCTGCATCAATAACCAAGAAAATATATGCCAAAATAAATCAAACCAAATAAATATGAGACATGCTCTGGCAAAAGAGGCTAAATGCATCCCCATCATGGATTTAACCAAGCAAAACATCACATAATTATGGATCCATAAAATCTGTTAAGTCTAAGAATCAATTGACTTGTGAGGTAGTCTGGTTTTATGACATGCAGAAAATTTATCAAAGGCAAAAAGTTTCAACAAAGGTCAGTGCGGAATGGGCAGGCTGACCTGTGTTAAGTTATTGTTCTTGAATCACCCACGATGCATCTCTCTTGGGGAAGAGGAACATATTTATTGATATGGACACAAACTGCACTATACTTACTTTTTACCTATTGCCGCCAACTGTTCCTTGTTGTCAAACCCGGCTAGTTCAAACTCTTCCCAAACATTTGCAGCTATCATCTGTGAATATAGTTAAAAAACATAGAGATCAACCACATCTAGTACATCTGACTAAAACAAGGATTCCTTGAAGGAATTAAAAGTACCTGAAATGTATGTAAACATACATGGTGGAAAGCAAGCAACTGCTTGAAACATGAAATCATCCCTTTACCCACAATACATGTATTTTCATTCAAAAACTCTTCACATAAACAGCAAGGATGTATACAGTAAGAGCACAAAGTCAAATCAGTATATTCTCTTTTAACTCTTTACCAAAATGACAAAACTTTGAACTTGTTGAAATCCAAAGCATTTTTTAGATGCCAAATTAATGTGGCTAAATTGGTAGGAATTGTCTTTGAAAGGTAAGAAAAGATTATGCAAAAATCGCTGGCTATCAGCATTTTCTTTTTTTCCAACAATGCTTTCTAAAGCTATCATCTAGGGTTGTTAAACCACGGAATTCTGTGATAAAGGATTAACTTCATTTGCAGGAAGGCACTTTTCTTGTGTGGAATTTGAAGTACAGTCTATCGGGGGGGAGGGGATTCTGGACGTCTTGGCACATTTGGGTTCAGATGACAAAGCCCCTAATAAAGAAAGTCAGGGATGCAGACTCCTCTATGGAATTAATTTGGGTTTTACTAGATTGTAGAAAACACCTGTTTACATAAGAATTTTAAGTTCTTTCTGTTTCTTCCTAGTTTTTACATTTTACATTAACATTTTTTCATTATCTTAAAATGTATTGACCCATGCCTCGATGTACCTTTGGCGTGCAGTACTGTATCTTTACTTGACAGCAAAATTCTTTTCTTGTTCATACATCAAGCATTTACAAGACAATAAAATATAGTGAAACTGATTCATTTTGTCTTTGAGGGGTAGAAAACACTGTAGAAAAGGGAGAAAACGATGATTACCAGTATTCTCTCCTTTTATCCACAAGGTTTCCAAATACCCACTTTTAAAGGTTCATAAAGACACATGATTCTTTGTTAATCCTCAACCACACAATCCCAGAGTTTTACAAGCCTGAGAAAAGTTTTTGAAAACATTGTTGCAAAAGGAGAAAATGCTGGTAACCAGCATTTTCTCCTTTTCACACAATGTTTCTACTCTTCAAAGACAAATCCTATCATTTCAACCATACTTAATTTTTTATCTGTAAATGTTTTCAAAGTGGAAAAACCTAAAATTTTGTCGTAAGGTAAAAATTTAACGGTTTGTTAACACTTTACCACACAATCCCGTCTTTTAATGCCCCTGATAAAGAAGCCTTTTGAAAACATTGTGGGAAAAGGAGAAAATGCTGGTAACCAGCATTTTCTCCTTTTCCAACAATGTTTTCTACCCTTCCCAAAACAAATTTCAAATTTTCAGTCACTTCTATTTTGTTGTCTGCAAATGCTTTCAATTTGGACAGGTCTAAAATTTTGTCCTTTGGTAAAAAGTTAAAGAAGCAACTCTTACCCTTGACCAAAGATTAGCGTAATATGAACAGGCATTGTTTGGGTTTCCAAACAGCATTTCCTCGGAGTGCCAGCGTGAGTCATGTGGATTCATTCGTGTTGGCATGAACAGTTTGTACATCTCATCAAACACCTCTCTGAATGGTTTCTGTACTGCATTCCTGTAATATATATACCTCAGCCTATCACTCCTGAAACTGACTGCATTGCAGATAAATCTGATAACATTAATATACAATAGATATAACAGACCTTAAAAAAAGTTTAATAACAGATTAAATGTGATTGATTGATTGATTGATTGTATGGTGTTTTAAGTTGCTTTCAACACTGCTTCAGTCCTACCACAGTAACAGCTAACATATTCATGTATGTCCTGAGTTTGACCAGTACTAGGCTAAGGCTCTTAAGTATCCTGCCGGAGGACACCAGTGTGGCTCAAACCATGGGCCTCCAGGTTACAAGTCCTACACATTACCACTAAGCTACACAGGACCCCAGAGAATACAGGTAAACCCATTGTGGTCAATACAAAGCATTGTTTGCTGCATTTATTTCATTTGCCGTGATTCTTAAAAACATGCTCCACTGCAAGTTAAAACAAGAGCATGGCATGCCAGTGCCAATGCTTGGTTGCACTTGCTTTTTTCAGTGAGAATTCTCAGTTGATCAGGGAATAAATGTTTCAAAAAATATAGTTTAAGGGTTCTTGCCTTCTGGTATGGGTTCCACTTTGATAGTTTACAACTGGCCAAAGTTTTAACTCTGTACAACACAATAACATTTTAGACTGTCCAAATGAAAGCCTTTGCTGACGACAGTTTAAATCTGGCTCTGATGGTAGCAACTGTCTTTGAAAGGTTGGAAAAACAATGTGGGAAAAAGAGAAAATGCTGGTTACCAGCATTTTCTTCTTTTCCCACTATGCTTTTTAAAGCCTTCTACCTCAAGGTTGTTAAAACTCGGAATTGTGTGGTAAAGACTTAAGTAAATACCTTCAGTAATGAAAAGGGTAAAAAGAGATGTAATTTTACCCAACAAGTGGGCCAAGATGGCCCTGGATCGCTCACCTGAATTTTTGAGAGGACCATAGCCAATTTTTTTTTGAGGTATTGAAACTTTGGAAACAAAATCATTATTTTGCCAAGCAATTTTGAAAAGGTCACCTGTAAAAGTCATTTCAAAATCTGTCGCCACCCCTACAATCATCACCACAGCAATGAATTTGATGAATCAGAATTCTGCAAATAAATTTTTGGATAGATCACCCAAGGACAATTTCTTGAAGAAGAGCACATGCTCGATAGTGACTAAAAACATAAGTCGAACAAGAGCACCACATGCAGGTGCCAACAATTGGCTGTTGTTTTTCGACGGATAAAAATTTCCCTAACAAGTTTTGAAAAGGGTCACCTTAGGAACATTTCTGTGAAATTATTTCAAAATCTGACCAGCTGTTCCAGAGAAGAAGAATTAAGAAATTCCTCTTCATGTCCCTGTAGTGCAAATAGCCCCCACCACCAGAGCCATGTTTCTTGACAGATCACAATTTTGTGAACAAATTTTGAAAAGAGTCACCCAAGGAACATTGCTGTGAAATTATTTCAAAATCTCACCAGCCCTTTCAGAGAAGAAGAATTTTTAAGAATTTCTTCATTTTTGTATGGTGTAAATAGCCCACAGCCATCAGAGCCATGTTTCTTGATGGATCAAAATTTCTCGAACAATTTGCAAAAAGGGTCACCAAAGAAACATTTCTGTGAAGTTATTTCAAAATCTCACCAGCCATTTCGGAAGATTTTTAAAGAATTTCTTAGAAAATTCCATTTGGTTGCCATGGCAACCAGAGTTTTTGATGAAATCGAATTCTGTGAACAATTTTTAAAGAGGACCTCCCAAGGAACATTCCAGCCAAGTTTGGTCCAAATCGGCCAAGCGGTGTAGGAGGAGAAGATGTTTAAAGAATTGTTGACAATGCTGGACGCCAAGAGCCCCCCCATTCCACCACAGCCATGTTTTTCGACGGATCAAAATTTTGCGAACAATTTTTGAAAACGGTCACCCAAGGAACATATCTGTGAAATTATTTCAAAATCTGACCACCAGTTTCAGAGGAGAAGATTTTTATAGAATTGTTCACACCGATGGACGCCAAGAGCTCCCCTCCCCCCCCTCCACCACGACCATGTTTTTTGACAGATCAAAATTTCACGAACACTTTTTGAAAAGGGTCACCCAAGGAACATATCTGTGAAATTATTTCAAAATCTGACCAGCGGTTTCAGAGCAGAAGATTTTCAAAGAATTTCTTGAAAAATTCCATTTGGTTGCCATGGCAACCAGAGTTTTTGATGAAATCAAATTCTGTGACCAACTTTTAAAGAGGACCTCCCAAGGAACATTACAGCCAAGTTTGGTCCAAATCGGCCAAGCGGTGTAGGAGGAGAAGATGTTTAAAGAATTGTTGACACCGCTGGATGCCAAGAGCCTCCCCCTCCACCACGGCCATGTTTTTCAACAGATCAAAATTTCGCGAACAGTTTTTGAAAAGGGTCACCCAAGGAACATCTCTGTGTAATTATTTCAAGATCTGACCACCAGTTTCAGAGAAGAAGATTTTTATAGAATTGTTGACACCGCTGGACGCCAAGAGCCCCCCCCCTCGACAACGGCCATGTTTTTCGACGGATCAGAATTTCGCGAACAATTCTTGAAAAGGGTCACCCAAGGAACATATCTGTGAAATGATTTCAAAATCTGACCAGCGGTTTCAGAGGAGAAGATTTTTAAATAATTTCTTGGAAAATTCCATTTGGTTGCCATGGCAACCAGAGTTTTTGATGAAATTAAATTCTGTGAACAATTTTTTATAGAGGACCTCCCAAGGAACATTCCAGCCAAGTTTTGTCCAAATCGGCCAAGCGGTGTAGGAGGAGAAGATGTTAAAAGAATTGTTGATACCGCTGGACGCCAAGAGCCCCCCCCATTCCACTACGGCCATGTTTTTCGACGGATCAAAATTTCGCGAACAGTTTTTGAAAAGGGTCACCCAAGGAACATTTCTGTGAAATTATTTCAAAATCTGACCACCAGTTTCAGAGGAGAAGATTTTTATAGAATTGTTGACACCGATGGACGCCAAGAACCCCCTCCCCCTCCACCACGGCCATATTTTTCGATGGATCGCAATTTCGCAAACAATTTTTGAAAAGGGTCACTAAAGGAACATATCTGTGAAATTATTTCAAAATCTGACCAGCAGTTTCAGAGGAGAAGATTTTTAAAGAATTTCTTGGAAAATTCCATTTGGTTGCCATGGCAACCAGAGTTTTTGATGAAATCAAATTCTGTGAACAAGTTTTAAAGAGGACCTCCCAAGGAACATTCCAGCCAAGTTTTGTCCAAATGGGCCAAGCGGTGTAGGAGGAGATGTTTAAAGAATTGTTGACACCGCTGGACGCCAAGAGCCCCCCCATTCCACCACGGCCATGTTTTTCGTCGGATCAAAATTTTGCGAACAATTTTTGAAAACGGTCATCCAAGGAATATATCTGTGAAATTATTTCAAAATCTGATCAACAGTTTCAGAGGAGAAGATTTTTATAGAATTGTTGACACCGATGGACGCCAAGAACCCCCCCCCTTCCACCACGGCCATGTTTTTCGATGGATCGCAATTTCGCGAACAATTTTTGAAAAGGGTCACCAAAGGAACATATCTGTGAAATTATTTCAAAATCTGACCAGCAGTTTCAGAGAAGATTTTTAAATAATTTCTTGGAAAATTCCATTTGGTTGCCATGGCAACCAGAGTTTTTGATGAAATCAAATTCTGTGAACATGTTTTAAAGAGGACCTCCCAAGGAACATTCCAGCCAAATTTTGTCCAAATGGGCCAAGCGGTGTAGGAGGAGATGTTTAAAGAATTGTTGACACCGCTGGATGCCAAGAGCCCCCCCATTCCACCACAGCCATGTTTTTCGACGGATCAAAATTTTGCGAACAATTTTTGAAAACGGTCACCCAAGGAACATATCTGTGAAATTATTTCAAAATCTGACCACCAGTTTCAGAGGAGAAGATTTTTATAGAATTGTTGACACCGCTGTATGCCAAGAGCTCCCCCCCCCCCCACCCCCACAACAGCCATGTTTTTCGACGGATCAGAATTTCGCGAACAATTGAAAAGGGTCACCAAAGGAACATATCTGTGAAATTATTTCAAAATCTGACAAGCGGTTTCAGAGGAGAAGATTTTCAAAGAATTTCTTGGAAAATTTCATTTGGTTGCCATGGCAACCAGAGTTTTTGATGAAATCAAATTCTGTGAACAACTTTTAAAGAAGACCTCCCAAGGAACATTCCAGCCAAGTTTAGTCCAAATCGGCCAAGCCGTGTAGGAGGAGAAGATGTTTAAAGAATTGTTGACACCGCTGGACGCCAAGAGCCCCCCCCCCTCCACCACGGCCATGTTTTTCGACGGATCAAAATTTTGCGAACAGTTTTTGAAAAGGGTCACCCAAGGAACATTTCTGTGAAATTATTTCAAAATCTGACCACCAGTTACAGAGGAGAAGATTTTTATAGAATTGTTGACACCCCTGGATGCCAAGAGCCCCCCCTTCTACCACAGCCATGTTTTTCGACGAATCAAAATTTCATGAACAATTTTTGAAAAGGGTCACCCAAGGAACATATCTGTGAAATTATTTCAAAATCTGACCAGCGGTTTCAGAGGAGAAGATTTTCAAAGAATTTCTTGGAAAATTCCATTTGGTTGCCATGGCAACCAGAGTTTTTGATGAAATCAAATTCTGTGAACAATTTTTAAAGAGGACTTCCCAAGGAACATTCCAGCCAAGTTTTGTCCAAATGGGCCAAGCGGTGTAGGAGGAGAAGATGTTTAAAGAATTGTTGACACCGCTGGACGCCAAGAGCCCCCCCCCCTCCACCACGGCCATGTTTTTCGACGGATCAAAATTTCGCGAACAGTTTTTGAAAAGGGTCACCCAAGGAACATTTCTGTGAAATTAATTCAAAATCTGACCACCAGTTTCAGAAGAGAAGATTTTTATAGAATTGTTCACACCGATGGACGCCAAGAGTCCCCCCCTTCCACCACGGCCATGTTTTTTGACGGATCAAAATTTCGCGAACCGTTTTTGAAAAGGGTCACCCAAGGAACATATCTGTGAAATTATTTCAAAATCTGATCAGCGGTTTCAGAGAAGATTTTTAAAGAATTTCTTGAAAAAATCCATTTGGTTGCCATGGCAACCAGAGTTTTTGATGAAATCCAGGAACATTCCAGCCAAGTTTTGTCCAAATCGGCCAAGCGGTGTAGGAGGAGAAGATGTTTAAAGAATTGTTGACACCGCTGGATGCCAAGAGCCCCCCCCCTCCACCACGGCCATGTTTTTCGACGGATCAAAATTTCGCGAACAGTTTTTGAACAGGGTCACCCAAGGAACATTTCTGTGAAATTATTTCAAAATCTGACCACCAGTTTCAGAGGAGAAGATTTTTATAGAATTGTTGACACCGATGGACGCCAAGAGTCCCCCCCTTCCACCACGGCCATGTTTTTCGACGGATCAAAATTTCGCGAACCGTTTTTGAAAAGGGTCACCCAAGGAACATATCTGTGAAATTATTTCAAAATCTGACCAGCGGTTTCAGAGGAGAAGATGTTTGGTTCAAATCGGCCAAGCGGTTTAGGAGGAGAAGATGTTTAAAGAATTGTTGACGTCGCACGACGGACGACATACGACGGACACAGCGTGTCCCTAAAAGCTCCCCTTGAGCACGTTGTGCTCAGGTGAGCTAAAAAATCAGATACATATGACCCAGACAAATACTGGGCCATAACAATATCTCAACACCATCTTTTGAAACAACTGAGCAAAGAGGTATCTTGCAAAATGTAACAATATTCAACCAGGAGCATATCAACAAACAGCCCTAAAAAATGAAGATAAAAGAAATCTAAAGAAAAGCAACTTTGAACCACACAATAAACATGTAGACTTGTCCAAATTGCAAGCATTTACAGAAAGAAATGAAATGATGGACTTGGTCTTTGATAAGATAGAAAACACTGTGGGACTGTGGGAAAAGGAGAAAATGCTGGTTACCAGCATTTTCTCTTTTTCTCACAAGGTTTTCAAAAGCCTTCTTCTTTAAAAGTGTTAAAACTTGGGTTTGTGTGGTGCAGATTTAAAAGCTTACAAAACTGTAAAAACAAAAGAAAGCTGCATACACAACAACAAAATGTATTTCAAAGCTGGAAAACATATCCTACCCTGTATGAATTTCTATATCATATGCTGACTCATACAATGAACAACACATGTCATAGGCAATCATATGTTTCTGACCTGGAATTATAAAGACGGACAAAAATTATACACTAATATCCCAAACCAAAATGTACATATATGTACTGTTGTATGGAAACAGGTCAGAGAAACTGAGCTTTGCATGTCAACAAGGTGATGTTAGCAACAGGAAAAGTGATGCCTATTGCCTACATGACATTTCAGCTATCATTTAAAAATAGGGCTGATACTGAAATACATAATTTATTGGAGAGACAAAAGGATGGATCAAAGGAAATACTGAAAACACCAGCAGAGAATATGAGTTAACCCATTTACCACACAACCCTGACTTTTTAACAACCCTGAGAAAAAGGCTTTTGAAAACATGGTGAGAAAAGGAGAAAATGCTGGTAACCAGCATTTTCCCCTTTTTCTAAAATCTTTTCTACCCTATGAAAAAAAAAAAGTATCATATTTTGAGTAACATTTAAATAGGTCATTTTCAAATGTTTTCAATTTGGCCAAGTCTAAAATTTTTGTTGTTTGATAGAGTTAAACATTTTTTGGTTTTTGCACCACTTGTAAACAGTAACTCAGTTAAAGTATCGGCCGGGTGTACCTATTGATACATTCCTGGTGTTTCTTTTACCTGTTACTAGCTGAGATAAGCACAGTCCATAGATTTAACTCTTTATCAAAAGACAAAATTTTAGACTTGTCCAAACTGAAAGCACTTGCAGACAACAAATAAGTTGTGACTCAAATGATGACGTTTGTGCTTGAAAGGATACAAAACATTGTGGGAAAAGAATAAAATACTGGTTACCACCATAATTTTTTCAACAGCTTTGTTCTCAACGGTCATTAAAACTCATGGCTGGGTGGTAAAGTTTAAAAAAAATCCTAGTAAAATGTAAGCAAAATGGACACATCATCACACAGCATTATAAAGGTAAACACTTTGTTCTGTTCTAGTTAGTTTAGTTAAACATATTTGAGCCATGCTCTGTGAAAAGGGGGCTTAATGCATCTGCGAAAAGTATCGACCAAGGTCAGCTTGCGCAGTCCGCGCAGGCTGACCTGGGCCGAAACTTTTCGCTATTGGTCAATTTTCTGTTTGTCAAAGGACCAATCTACCTCATGATTAAGTCGGTTATTCAAACAAGAGGGCCAAGATGGCCCTGGATCGCTCACCTGAATTTTTGAGAGGACCATAGCCAATTTTTCTTGAGGTATTGAAACTTTGGAAACAAAATCATTATTTTGCCAAGCAATTTTGAAAAGGTCACCTGTAAAAGTGATTTCAAAATCTGTCACCACCCCTACAATCATCACCACAGCAATGAATTTGATGAATCAGAATTCTGCAAATAAATTTTTGGATAGATCACCCAAGGACAATTTCTTGAAGAACAGCACATGCTCGATAGTGACTAAAAACATAAGTCGAAACAAGAGCACCACATGCAGGTGCCAACAATTGGCTGTTGTTTATCGATAGATAAAAATTTCCCTAACAATTTTTGAAAAGGGTCACCCTAGGAACATTTCTGTGAAATCATTTCAAAATCTGACCAGCCGTTCCAGAGAAGAAGAATTAAGAAATTCCTCTTCATGTCTCTGTAGTGCAAAAGGCCCCCACCATCAGAGCCATGTTTCTTGACAGATCACAATTTTGTGAACAACTTTTGAAAAGAGTCACCCAAGGAACTTTGCTGTGAAATTATTTCAAAATCTGACCAGCGGTTTCAGAGAAGAAGAATTTTTAAGAATTTCTTGATGTCCATATAGTGTAAAAAGCCCACAGCCATCAGAGCCATGTTTCTTGATGGATCAAAATTTCTTGAACAATTTGCAAAAAGGGTCACCCAAGAAACATTTCTGTGAAATTATTTCAAAATCTGACCAGCCGTTTCAGAGAAGATGAATTTTTAAAAAAATTTCTTATGTCCATATAGTGCAAATGCCCCCCCCCCACCCATCAGAGCCATGTTTCTTGACGAATCAGCATTTTGCAAACAATTTTTGAAAAGGGTCACCAAAGGAACATATCTGTGAAATTATTTCAAAATCTGACCAGCGGTTTCAGAGAAGAAGAATTTTTAAGAATTTCTTCATTTCTGTATAGTGCAAGTAGCCCCCATTCACCAGAGCCATGTTTCTTGACGGATCAAAATTTCGCAAACAAATTTTAAAAAGGGTCACCCAAGGAACATCTCTGTGAAATTATTTCAAAATCTGACCAGCCGTTTCAGAGAAGAAGAATTTTCAAGAATTTCTTCATTTCTGTATAGTGCCAGTAGCCCCCATTCACCAGAGCCATGTTTCTTGACGGATCAAAATTTCGCGAACAAGTTTTGAAAAGGGTCACCCAAGGAACATATCTGTGAAATTATTTAAAAATCTGACCAGCCGTTTCAGAGAAGAAGAATTTTTAAGAATTTCTTCATTTCTGTATAGTGCAAGTAGCCCCCATTCACCAGAGCCATGTTTCTTGACGGATCCAAATTTCACGAACGATTTTGAAAAGGGTCACCCAAGGAACATATCTGTGAAATTATTTAAAAATCTGACCAGCGGTTTCAGAGGAGAAGATTTTTAAAGAATTTCTTAGAAAATTCCATTTGGTTGCCATGGCAACCACAGTTTTTGATGGAATCAAATTCTGTGAACAGTTTTCAAAGAAGACCTCCCAAGGAACATTCCAGCCAAGTTTGGTCCAAATTGGCCTAGCGGTTTAGGAGGAGTTGACGACGCACGACTCACGACAGACACCGGGTGATCCTAAAAGCTCCCCTTGAGCATGTTGTGCTCAGGTGAGCTAAAAAGTGGCTCCTATGGATCCTTAATTATGTGATAACTTGGGCTAGTATTGTGTACAACGGAGATGCATTAAGCCCCCTTTTGCCAGAGCACGGCTCATTTATTTTACATCGATTGAGAAAGAAGTTCTTACAAATTCTACTTATCTCTCTCGATTCTGCTTCCTGAAAACTACACCACTACTTGCGCTGAATGTTTTGACCAATGAAAAATCCCAAAGTTTAACCCCACTCTCAGGAATCGAACTCGGGACCTTATAGTTGCAAGGCCAACGCTCCACCTGACCATCACGGACACCGTGGGTCATTCCAGTTGAAAAATATGTGAAAAATACTTATGAATGATTTGGGGCCAAGTTCAACTTGTAATACAGTTGGGCACTTTGTCTTACATGTAAGGTTATAGGGGACAAAGTCTTTTAAAACAAGAGCATCATATGCGGGTGCCTAGGCTAAGCAATTCCCAGTTGAAAAAAGGGACATAACTGTTTCAGAAATACTTTGTTGGTTACATGCCCATGTTTTATGGGTTCCCCTTTTTATACTTAACAACTAATCTGAAATTTTAAGTAAATATCTTCAGTGATGACAGAGGATATTATAAAGTGTCAAAGATTTTGCATGACAATGATGACACAGATAATGACAGAACTAGACAATACCTCAACATTTTCTTCGAAAATAGCATAGCTAAAACGTAAAAACCTGTACTCTTAACCAACTGTAATAATTATACATACACTTAATAAGATTTTCAATGGCTATGTTATTCAATTTTTCTCCTGTAAGGTGATTAGCACTCATATCTTCTAGCACATGTGGCAGCTGAGCAAACTGTTCCATCACATACCCCACCATATATAACATATCAGCATCCATACACTTCCAGCCAGATATCTCTATATGGTCCCCTCGTGCCAGCAGTCGTTGTAATGTATTCCCAAACTGTAGAAATATGAAAAATATAAACCTTGAAGTTGAGAAAACAACCCCCAACTCTTTACCAAACTAACAAATTTTAGACTTCTCTATACTGAAAGCATTTGTACACAAAAAACTAAATTTGGCTTAAATGATGGGAACTGCTTTTGAAAGGAAAGCACACACAGTTGAAAAAGGACAACACATGCAAACTGATCTGGAATCTACTCTGTCCAATACAGTGATGTTTTTCCCAGAAAACTGCAATATTTCTAACCAGTTAGCTGGAATAGACACAATTAAACACAGTTTGTTAGACACACTTTATTCAGTTGAATATGAAAATTGAAAATGTGGCTGTGATGGATATTTAGACTGACAAATAATGCTAAATTATGTTTATTTCTTTGAGCAGTTTCACATTTTATTGCAATGTTTTCACAGGCACAAGCCTCTGTACTGAATAGATTGATACAATTTCATTCCAAACCCAATAGTTATGGGCGGGTAATTCAACTTACTTGTGTAATGACAGTTCAACTGTTCATGGTAAGTATTTAACCCTTTACCACACAATAACAAGTTTTAACAACCCTGAGTGAGACAGCATTTGAAAACATTGTGGGAAAAGGAGAAAATGCTGGTAACCAGCGTTTTCTCCTTTTCCTACAGTGTTTTCTACCTTTTCAGAGACAAAGCCCCTCATTTGAGTCACAATTATTTGCCATCTGAAATGCTCTCAATCTGAACCAGTCTAAAATTTTTTTGTTTGATAGAGGTTTAACTTGGTCACATGAGCTATGACCGATCACATGACTCATGTATCCCAAGCACATACCTGGCTTGTTGCCAGACAACAATATTTAGACCTGTTCAGTTGAAAGTATTTGCAACTTAAAAATTAAAGGTGACTAAAACAGTGAGATTTACATATGCTCACTTTCAAAACATTGGGATGAGAGAGAAGTTTTGAAACTAGCATTAATTCAGTTTAAAAAAATGATTTTTTCTGGGTCTTTAACCCTTATCCTGCTAAGTAAGTGAAATGGAACTTTCAAACCCACAGTAAAAACCTAAATGTTGTTATTTCAAAGTTATTTTTTGGGGGAAAATATCTCCTTTTTGGACAGTATGGATTCAAGATCAGAATGCTCATTCTGTGGCTTTTGATCTTGATCTACACTGTCCGCAAAATGTCCTTGAGTTATGCATAGCTGCTAGGAAATAAAACAAGAAATTGCTTGGTAAAGAGTTACATAATATTGACCAGAAACCTATCAAAGAGATTTAAAACTGTTCTAAACCTGATAAAACAATTGAAGAACTTCTTTATACGATATACGACAGGATGCATCAAGTTGCCCTCGATGAAAGTTTGTCATCAAACAAGCTATAGGTGTGATACCCAGCTTCTCTGAACAACCTGTAATTAAAAAATGAAATATTGTGACAATGTTCTTTATTCAGGATGTTATTTTCATTTGCTGCAATTTGATTTCACTTGATTTCAATATGCCCCTATTTGCTTTCCTGTCTTGATTATTCAGTATTTCAGAAAGTCTGCATTTCTGCATTTTTGATGCAATAAAATGAAAGGTTGACTCTACAAAATTAATACATCCCATCTTCCTTAACACAACATAAAACAGAACTAAAATGTAACATAAAAGATTGATTCAATTAATATACATTGTATCTTGCAAAATTGTCAAGTTTACAACTGCAGATTCTTATCGAATCCACTTTCTACCACTGAATTACTTGTTTCTGCTTTGTACTGTATCAGTCTAAAATTAGTATGTGTGACATTTCTGTTGTCTCATCTATATTACTGTATCGCTGGAGAAAGTTGGATGGCAGACAACACTGTTTTTAACTTTGACCAATAATACCACAATGTCATATAAAGCTTTTAGCACTATGCAATATCTACATAGGGGAACAAAATGTCAAAAACAAATGAAGTCATTTCAGCAATTCATCATCTGCAAAATTTAATGCTTTCTATACAAAATAGCCCAAACTTTTGTTTCTAAAAAAAATCATTATGTTTTCAAAAGCCACCATGCACTAGGCAGGTCCACATAAAGTTTGAAGATGTGCAAAACACTCACCTCTTGCCACTACGGGACCATTATACACTATTTTAAGGGGAGTTCTTTTACATGGATCTATATGCATGTGACCAAGGAGTTTCCCTAAAAAACACAATTACTTTTCTTTTACTACACATGCAAGTTTTCATCTAAACATAAGAAAGACAACCTAAGAAAATGTGGGTTTATTTGCTAAGTGTAAAGTCTATACCAAAAAACAGGCTCTTTTTTAACCCTTTACCAAACAATCCCTGGTTTTTACGACCCAGAAGAAGAAGCCTTCTGAAAACATTGTGGGAAAAGGAGAAAATGCTGGAAACCAGCATTTTCTCTTTTTCTCACAATGTTTTCTTCTCTTCTAAAGTCAAGTTTCAATTTTTCGATCAGGTTTATTTTGTTGTTTGCATACGCTTTCAATTTGGACAAGTCTAAAATTTTGGCATTTGGTAAAGAGTTAAAGAACCCAAGAAGAGGCTTACCAAAAACACTGTAGGAGGAAATATTAGTAATCAGCATTTTTTCCTTTTTTCAAAATGCTTTCTAACCATACAAAGAAAAATCCCATTTAGTCACATTTATTATCTGTAAAATCTTTCAATTTGAACAAGGCTAAAAATTTTGTTATGTAGTAAACACCTTTTTTGATGATGTTTCAGTTATATTATGGCAGCCAGTAGATGTAGGCCCTTGGCCCAAAATTCAGCATTGCATACATGTCTACTTTACAAGTTATAAATCCCCTTGCAAATGCTTAATACAACCAATTTTCTTTTTTTTTTTTAAATAACATTATCAAACATTCCCTTATTTAGATGACCAGCACATAGGTGAAAGGCTTTTTAAGAAAAGGACAAAAAAAATGCTTATAACTAGAATTTTCTCTCCTTCCCCCAATGCTCTCCATCCTTCCAAAGATGAGTATCATGGTTTAAGTTTCCCATACTTTTTTTTAAAAAGATTTTATTGTCCCTGTATACTGGTGTGTGAGGCTTGGGGAGCCATCCCTCTCCACCTTACAAATTCTATCACAAAGTAATAATTATATACAGTTAAGAACATGTTATATACATGTACAAATAATTTTTTGTCAGCCCATGCTTTCAACACAGGAAAATCTACCGGTATTTGTTTTTGATCATTGACAAAGTGTTTAGACATTTCCCTTGCTATCCATACTCTGCACAGCAAATGCATGAAAAACATATAAAACATACTTAGAATAATTTTTATGAAACCATGAGATTAAAAAAATCCATGCAATTTCACAGTTTCTCCTTCTGCACTGGGTTGATGACTTTGATTCCAATTTCCTACAACTTACGAAGGACAAAATTTCAGACAGCTCCATTTTCAAGGCATTTGCAGACTGTTTTACTAAATGTGGCACAAATGTTAGGTGTCTGTGATAGGGTAAATAGAATTGTGGAAAAAAGAGACAATTATAGAAACCAGCATGTTCTCCTTTTCCCACAATGTTTTTTATCCTATAAAAATTCTGCGGTTTCAGCATTATTTGGATTGTCATCTCCAAATGCTTTGAATTTGGACCACTCTATGATTTTGTTATTTAGTAAAGAGTGAAACAGTTTACACACTCACCAGCATCTGCATCGTGACAGCTATAAACATATACATCTGGATGGATGGTTTCTAGCTCCTCAGGTCCAAGTCTCTGGAAGTAAACATGACAACTCAGCAAACTTATCAAAATCTTAGACAATGAAACCATTTCACAGCAGATATAAGAAAACAGTTTTCATATACTGAACAAAATAAGTAACTTCCGCTGTGTTTAAGTGCAGATATACGTAAACATGGAAAGAAGGGTTGAATTATTTTTACTTGTATTCCAAGAGTATTTCAATGTGAATTTGTGTGTAAAATTTTATCGCTCTACGTTCACAACTAACTGATGAAATGGTTGATAAAATGTGGTAGGGGTCGTAGACCAAAATCACACATTAATACCGAGTATGGCCACCTTGAGCATCGAGTACTGCCTGGCATTGTCGGCGCATAGAACCGACAAGTGTCTTGATTTCTGCCTGTGGAATGTTATTCCATTCCTTGATTAAGGCTTGTGTTAGTTCATTGATGTTCGACAGTGGAATAGGGCAACATCTAACACGCTTGTCCAAATTATCCCACAGGTGTTTGATGGGATTCAGATCTGGACTTTTGTAGGGCCAATCATTAATGAATGCAAAATTATTCGTCCTGAGGAAATTCACAGTATCTCTAGCTGTATGGCTTGTGGCATTATCATGTTGAAACAGAGTGATATTGGCATTATTTTGAAACAGTGGGATGACATGCCTCGCAAGAATCTCATCTCGGTAGTGTTGGGCATTCAAATTCCCATCAATAGACGAGAGGTGAGCGATAACAATGCGCAATGCCTGTCCAGACCAAGACGGAACCTGCGCCCCCAAAATGATTTCTTTCAAGTACACAACAGTCGGCATAATGTTCATTTCTTCTACCGTATAAACGAACCCTGCCATCACTTCGATGAATGGAAAATCTCAACTCGTCATAGAAAAGGACGCTATTCCATTGTTGCCTTATCCAGTGATGATGTGTATGTGCCCAATTAACACGATTTACACTGTGAAGTCGCATCAATACACAGCCAGCGTAAGGACGAAGTCCACATAGACCACCTTCGCACAGACAATTGCATACAGTTTGGGCAAATATTCGGTTGCTATGTGTACCAGGGCTGTTAGCGGCAGTGGCAGTTTGAAAACGATTGTGTAGGTGTGTGTTCATGATATAGCCGTCTTGACCAGGCTTCGTGACGCACGGACGTCCACTACGTGGTAAATCTTCTGTACACCCTGTTGCTTGGAAACGTTGTCAAAGGTATCGAATAGAACGGCTAGAACTGCCAACAACCCTAGCAACCTCATTTGCCACCATACCAGCATTAAGCATTCCAATGGCACGTTCACGTAAATTTGGTGGAATTCTAGGCATATCAAAAAGAAAGAAAACTTAATAAAATTCATTTTTTTTCAACGTCTTTTTCTTATTGACAACAAAGTCTATAAAATCAGACTGAAAGGTGTGATTTTATAAACATGGATTATACTGGTACATGCATACACGAGAAAATCAAATTTAACATTTTCTTTTTTGTGTAATGTGTACAATTCAGTTATAACTGGTTTTATTTGACACATAATCCTTCGCCCGCACATATGTAGGGCATTGGACATGTTGATTTCCTTTCATTACATTAAAAAAATATGTATAGAAATCGGAAGTTTCTTTTTTGGTTCGGTAAATATCTTTTCAAAAAAGTCAAGAGTGGTGGTTATTCTACTGCCATTATTTCATGGTTTTCGGTAAAGTCAGGTTGGGACCCAAAACTGATGGCCTCCAGATGTAAAGGATGTCAAAATGTCAGTGATGTCAAAATGTTATATTTGGGGTATAATTGCAGACTGGTTTTCATAGATTGATTTCAGACCAGTACTTAGTATGCTTGAATACCAGTCTGGTATCATATGTTATGTAATGTGACAAAGATGTTTTTCACACATTTTGTTAAATCATTGCTCGAGTAGATATGTTTTCATCATTGGAGAGATCATCCATAATAAGTCAACATCAAAGTAAAGTCCTTCATTTGGCAAAAACAGTTTTTGTAATGTTTTATTGCCTTGTGAAAGACAGAATAATGATGCGTTGAAGTGACAGTCATGTTTCTGACAAAAAATTATTACTCGATTATTACTTTGAGATAATTCCACTACCACCTGGCAGTAAACATAATTATAGGCATAATGAGGTAAAACAGTCAAAAACATGTACAACAAGTACAATATCATTTAAAAAGCATAAATGCAAATTTGTAAAATAACTTATTTTTGGACAATCATATGCTTAATACTGGCATATTGATAAGCTTTTGTGTATATCATATGCATTTATATGTAAATCTAACTTACTGTAAATTTCAACTGGAATAACTGCTCTGATAGGCCTAACATTGTTTTAAATACACTCTCTATATTAAAGTATGGTAGCTTGTCATATTTGTTCACCCTGAAAAATAGACAACAGACTAAAATGAAGTTTTTAGTTCTTTACCACACAACAAAAATTAAGACTTGTCTGGACCGAAAGCAGTTGCAGACAAAAATTTAAATGTGCCTCATATCATGGAATTTGTCTTTAATAAGGTGAAAAAAACATTGTGAGAAGAGAAGAAAATGCTGGTAACCAGCATTTTCTTCTCTTCCCACAGTGTTTTCAAAGGCTTCTTCTTCATGGTTGCTAAAACTCTGCAGAGTGAGGTAAAGGGTAAAATCAATAAAAAAAAAACCGACAGTGGAAAACTCAAAATTTTCTGAAACCAATTTTCAACAAAAGAATGAAATCATAATTGCAAAATACAGTAAAACTCCTCTATTAAGACCACCGGTGGTACTTTTTAAATTTGGTCTCATTGGTGGGGTGGTCTGATTTTCGGGTTTCACGTGCCTACATTTAGAAATAAACCCTTGCTCTGTGTAGACTTGTGCAGGGCTAAATAATGTGAATGATAAATGCATTTCATTTCTAAAGGCTTAAGTACACAAATGAAAATGACAAGAACTTTTTCATGTTCACTGAAAAGTTATACGTTTCTTGAATTTTATTAAATAAATCCACCTGTAAAAACATGTCAATTCATAATTGCCTGTTTAAAACAGTCATAACCTGGCATGTACATAAATTAACCAAATAAATCTGGAGACTAAAGAATCTTATGTAACTGATACAACTTTTTATATATTCATTTTTTCTGCTTTTTTACTCCGTGTAGTCTCAAGAATTCATATTCCAAGTGCTGATTTTAATTTTAAGACAAAGATTTTCGAATACGTGTTGATCTTTGAACGTTTGACGTCTACGGAAAATCTACTCCCCCCCCCCCCCCCATTGTCCATTTTTACCCGAGTTGCTTATTCGAACAGTCCTGCTAATTGTCAATCTCACAGTTGTCATGGTCACTTGTTTACAATCGCATATTTGTCACGGTATAATTACAGTATGTAAAGTGTCAAAAACGAGATGGTAATTTAATGTCGATCACCACTAAACACAAGCATCTTCAATTACATCAACTGGCTATAAAGAATAAATCATGATCCCCCGGATGTAGACATGTTTGTCATCCGGGTCAGTGATGTGTGATAAACGCTTGATTACCGCGTTAAAGCCGAATCGGTGGCTTAAGAATATCACTTCACAGGTCGTTTGATTATGTTACATAACAGCCTGATCAATTAACACAATCATGTTACAATCAGTGGTCGATAGACAAACAAAAGACCGATAATTGATTGTCAATCCCATCGGACCCAAGAATATTCGTACATGAGGCTCAGTCTGTGATGCATGATTACGGATGCGTGAAAATTAGCTGGTCGTAAAGAAGTTATGGAAATTGAGTGGTCGTTTCACAGGGTTAAAATCCGAAAGTAAAGTCATATTGGTACTGAAAATAGTGGTTATAATTTCGGAATAGTGGGGTGCTCGTTTTTCCGGGTTCGTGATCACTGATTTTTATGAAGGAAAAATTCCGTTCTGACAAAAATCATTCGTAATAGCGGGTTGCTCGTATTGTCGGGGTGGTCTTGAGGAGAGGTTTTACTGTACAGGCAATCAACATGATCCAGAAAAAATTTGAAAAATTAAATCAGTAATCTTAGGGCATCTATAAGTCATTCTGCGAAATTATAGATCAAGATCAGACTGCAACTGATGAGCAGTCTGTTCTATACCGCCAGGACACAAACGCATATGTTTCCTGGCTTTCTCACACCATGTTTTCTACCATAACATAGACAAAAAACATTTTTTGATACATATTTAATTTAGTACCTGCAAATGCTTTAAACCTGGAAAAGTCAAAATTATTGATGTCTGGTACAGAATTAACTCCCTTACAAATTAAATAACTTGTTGAAAAACAATCTTAGTTTCTTTAGATAAAGAGATGTAGTAAGTCAAGTCAAATTGAGGACAACAGAAAAGCATACCTATACAAATCTTGAGCATGCAGTCGTCTGTAAAATGCTATATCCCATAACTCAAGATCTAAGAACATGGTTTTACTAGTAGCAAAATTCTGTAGGTCATCTAATTCTTTTTTGGCCATTGGAAGAAAGTGTTCTCTACAGCTGAAATAGAAATTAAATAATGTATCAATTTAACAGGGTTACCACATAATTCTTAGTTTTAACGGCCCTGAGATAGAAGGCTTTTGAAAACAATTTGGGAAAAGGAGAAAATGTTGGTAACCAGCATTTTCTCCTTTTCCCACACTGTTTTCTCTTTCCAATCACAAATTTCTTTTTTAGAGTCACATTAAATTTTTCGTCTGCACAAGCTTTCAATTTGGTCACGTTCTGTCATACCTTCTCTCATTACCTTTTCTTTTGGTACAGGTTCCCCTTTGTATAGACAACAATTTCCCAAGTTTGGGATAAAAATCTTCAGTAACAACACAGATATTAGAAAATGTCAGGTTTCTTTTGGTTGGCATGCAAACACAAACACAGACAACAACAGGGCAAAAAGTATCCACCCATGTCAACCTGCACGGACTATGCAGGCTGACATAGGTCGATAATTTGTGCCGATACATGAAACCCCCTTCTCACAAAGCATGGTTCATACCGAGATTTAGATAAAAATCAATGATTTCAATAGTTATCATTGAGTATTTATGATTTCATTCTTTACTACACAATCCCATGTCTTTATAATCCTGAGAAAACAGCCATTTGAAAACCTTGTAAGTAAAGAGAAAATGGTGGTAACCAGCATTTTCTCCTTTTTGATAACATATGTCAAATGTATACAACATATTATATTGCAGTAACTTTCCCAGTGTTGTATTTGATACAAACAGTGTGAGAAAATTTGATTCAAGCAATGTGAGAAAATTTGATATCACGCTAGACCGAAGGTTGAGTGCAATGTCAAAACTTTTCTTATGCAGCGCAAAGTAAATACAAGCACTAGGAAAGTTACTAAAACATAATATTCTTATTATTACATACCTACAACTTGCAGCAACAAAATTTTGCAATTACATGTATAGACATTTTATTAAAAAATCAGTAAACAAAATGAAACAAACAATGGTGCAGTAGCCAGAAACTTCATGTTTATGAATGCTGGATGAATATTATATCATAAAATTTTGACCTATCAAATTGCTAATCAATACACACATATTCCACACCAGGCTACATCATCATACCATATTTGGAACCATGCAGTTTTAACAGATTGGGTCATATCACCGAGGCCAGAGTACCCATCCATGCATGTGTTTCCTGGCTTTTTCACTCCAGAACAGAATCAACTTTCTTTCAAAACCACTTGCTGCTTTTCTCACATGCATCAGCAGTGAGAGACGAAAAATCTCCGCAAAGAAAGTTTTGCCCGAGTAAAAATATTACCAATGCTGTTCACAAGATGAAATAAATTTCCATTTTCAATGAAAAAAACAAATATTTTATTTATTTCATGCTTTTAACCCCTTTTTGTTGGGACTTTCATCAAAATCCAGGACAGTTGTTTTCGGTAATTCCTCATGGCATACCTCCTCACATAAAAACACATTACAATATTATGTAAAGCACGAGAAACATAAGGTAAATCCATGTAAATTACGTCATGTTTCCATCTGGTTGAATGGCACACACTGTTTACCTTGGTACCTAGTGTGTCGGAACTCCTGCTTCCGCCTTCAATTGAAGAGTTACGGAAACATTAACGGTAATTTTACTGGTCGTAATCACGAATTATCAAACCTTATATTCCACTATTATTTCCCGCAACCACCGAAAAGCATGAAATATAAAAATCTGAACAGCTGCCTTCAAATCATTTTGTAGATATCAACTTTTATCTGTACTTCTTTATTTACCTGTTTAGAAAGACAATGATTTGATATCAACTTTTACCTGTACTTCTTTATTTACCTGTTTAGAAAGACAAACACATTTTCTACACTTCCTGCCATGGTATCCAGCATTCTGTACTCAGCATAATTTTCATGGCCTTGTAGCAGGGCTATGTCATCTCTGAAAAACAGAAAACAAAGGCTTCATGTGTTTGTGACAATTCTTTTTTAACCCTTGACCTTACGATCCCAAATTTTTACCACCATAAGGAATAGGTTTTTGTGAACATAGTGGGAGAAAGAGAAAATGCTCGAAACTAGCATTTTCTCCTTCTTTTCCAAAATGTTTTCTACTCTACCTGAGACAAATTTTATCATTAGAGACGCATGTCATTTGTCATCTGCAACAGGTTTGAATCTGGACAAGTAAAAAAAATTGCCATTTGGTAAAGAATTAACAACTAACAATTATGTCATATCCGAAACATATTTTACTCATGTTTATCTTTCTCTCAATTCAATTTTCAAAATGATCTTCTCATTGTTTGATTGTTTGAATAGAGTTTTATGCTACTTTCAACATAATATGAGTCATATTACAGCACAGTTCCTTTATTCATGTGCTACCTGGATTTCAACAGAACTGGGTTTGGGCTCTTTGACATGTCTTGCCCATAGACACTCTCACAGAAATCCAGCACTCTAACCCTTTTTTACAGAATCCCAACTTTGAATGACCCAGAGGATGAAAACATTGTGGGAACTGGGGAAAATACTGGTAACCAGTATTTTCTCCTTATTCTACAACGTTTTCTATCCTGTGATAGACAACTATCATGATCCGAGTTAAATTCAATTTGTTGTCTACAAATGAGTCATGCTCTGGCAAAAAGGGGCTTAATGCATCTCCATGATTGTACCAAGCAAGTCATTACATAGGCAAGGATCCATAAAGTCCATTTTAGTCTAACAACCGACTGAATCATGGGGTAAATTAATCCTTGGACTTGTTGAAAATTGACCAATAACGAAAAAGTTTCGGTCCAGGTCAGCCTGCGCAGGCTGACCTGGGTCGATACTTTTTGCAGATGCATTAAGCCCCCTTTTCACAGAGCACGGCTCAAATGCTTTCAATTTGGATGTGGCTAAAACTTTGTTATCTGGAAAAGAATTAAGAAAGCATTGAACCTGAGACCACCATGTCACAAATCCAACACCTTCACCACTGAGCTATGAGTGGTTTTCTCCTTGTAAAGTGGTCTTAGCTTTGTTGTTGTGCTATTTCTCACAATTTGTATAGCTAACACCTCAGTCCTCAATTTTTATTTTTATTTTATTTTAATGTCATCCCTTTACCAGATGCAAAAGTTACAGATATATCCAGATTTACCACATGACAAAAATGTGGACCTGCCCAAATTCAAAGCATTCGCAGACGTCATTTTAAGTATGGCGAAAATGATGGGAGTTTATCTCTGATATCTGATAGGGTAGAAAACATTGTTGGAAAAGGAGAAAATGCTGGTTACCAGCATTTTCTCCTTTTCCAACAATGTTTTCAATGGCCATCTTATACAGGGTCATTAAAAGTAGGGATTGTGTGGTAAAGAGATAAAAGCTATTGCTACAGAAAATTCAAAAGTGGGTCAAAAGGAGAAAATGCCGTTTTCACCATTTTCAAGGAGAAAACACGGTTTACAGCATTTTCTCCTTTTTCCAGTGTTTTTAAAACCATTTACCCCAGGGTTGTTAAAACTTGGAATAGTGTGGTAAAAGTTAATGAAATCAAAAATGTTCACAAAATACATGCTATCTGTGATTACCTGCTATCCATGATAGTATTTATAATTTCATGTGTCATGTGCCTCATGTCAGCGTCATCTTCATTGTTCATCAAATGTTTTCCTGTCCACATCATTTCTCTGAGATCTCTTCTCGGGCACACCTCCATAAAACTTTTATATACCGTTTCTAACATGTTCAAACGCCATGGACCTTGGTCATAGTTCTTCCTGTAGACAAAAAAGGAGAACCACAAGTGGGTGCCAACACTAAGCTGCGGTTGAAATCAATTGATTTTCGGTGAATATTCTACATCAGAAAAAGGGCATAACTGTGTAACAAATATTTTGATGGTTACATGCCTCTATTGTATGGGTACTCCTTTTGATAGTTCACATCTAGTCCGAGTTTTAATTAAATATCTTCAGTAATGACAGAGATATTGTAAAATCGCACACTTTTTGCATGACAAAGATAACAAAGACCATGACAGTTATGACAACACCTGGATGTTTTCTTCAAAAACAGGCAAGTTAAAAACAGACCTCTAGAGCATTTACTTTCTACCATACAATCCCATGTTTTAACGCTTTACCACACAATCCCGACTTTTAATGACCCTGTAGAAGGCTTTTGAAAACATTGTGAGAAAAGTAAAAAATGCTGGTAACCAGCATTTTCTCCTTTTCCCACAATGTTTTCTACCCTATCAAAGACAGAATTCATCTTAGCTTCATTTAAATTGTCATCTGCAAATGCTTTCAATTTGGACTAGTCTAAAATTTTGTCATGTGGTAAAGAGTTAAAGATCCTGGCTAGATTTAATTTGTTGTCTGCATTTGCTTCCCATGCGGGTGAGTCCATGATTCTGTTCTGTAGTTAAGCATGACTACAGTTGTCTCTGTACACTATCCAGCTCAAGATCAAACTACCTTTCATAGTTGCAGAAAGCATACATATAGATCAAGTTCAGGCAGCAAAGTCTGATCTTCGATCTAACCTGACCACTATGTTGGCAATAAATATCTTTAAATTTCCATGTTTTGTGATTTTTTTCCCTACTGAAAAAGACAAAGAATTAGGCTAAACATCAATAGTAATAAACAGAATGTAGGTATTGTATTGAAAATTCCTGTTCATTTATTTAATGATTTCAAAGGTCAAACTTTTTGCTGAATGTTTATACATTTTAACCCTACCAAACAATCCTGAGTTTTAATGACCCTAAAGAAATAGGATTTTAAAAATATAGTGTAAAAAAAGGAAACAAGAGGGCCATGATGGCCCTGAAATCGCTCACCTGAGCCATTTGACCATACATGACCCATTTCCAATCTTTTTCCTAGATATTATGACAAACACTCTAAAGATACACAAGGTAATCAAAGATTTGACCTGGTGACCTAGTTTTTGACCTGATGAGACCCATTTTAAAATTGGATTGAGACATCGTCACGATGAACACTCTGACCAACTTTAATGAGCACTGGGCTCAAAATATGGCCTCTATAGTGTACACAAGATTTTTCCAAGATGTGACCTAGTTTTTGACCCAACACCCATTTTCAAACTCTTCTAAGATATCATCAAGACAGAGATTCTGACCAACTTGCATGGGTATTGGACTGAAAATGTGCCCTCAAGAGCATGCACATGATTTTTCATCATTTACCATCATTCTCTCCTTCTCCCACAATTTTTTTCAAAAGCTCTTTTTATCAAGGTCTTTTAAACATGAAATTGTGTGGTAAAGGCTTAACCCTTTACCAGACCACAAAACTGTGGCCTTGTCCAAATTGAAAGCATTTGCAGACAGCAATTTCAAAATGGCTCCAATGGTGCAAATTTTCTTTCATTAGGTAGAAAACATTCTGGGAAAAGGACAAAATGCTGGTTACCCGCATTTTCTCCTTTTCCCACAATGTTTTCAAAAGGCCTCTTTCCCAGTGTCGTTAAAAGTCTGGACTGTGTGGTAAAGGGTTAAATAAGGTTCTCTGTGACTTAGTGGTCAGAGCAAAGGATTTGTTATCAACAAACTTGGGTTTGACCACAACTGGCAGCACCAGTTAAATGAGAGTGTCCTTAGGCAAGGCAATGCAGAACCCAAGCCTAGGTTTGTAAAGACCAGGTATAGACAGACATCAGTGTGATGCCCCTATAAAGTATCTATAGTATTTTCTAAAATGGCATGAAAAATACATTTAAAGAAACAGGCCTTACTTGTCATATGCAATACTTTTGCGCACACTGGGTGGCAGGAGCATGACGATATCTCTTTCAGTCTCTCCTAAAACATACTGCCATTGCATCTTCCTGAGTTGTACTTTGGTGCTGATGATAAAAAAAAAATTAACTCTTTACCAGACTACAAAATTTTATACCTGTCCAAATTGAAAGTACTTGCAGACCACAAAATAAACGTAACTCAAAAACTGAAATTTGTTTTTGAGCAGGGTAGAAAACATTGTGGGAATGGGAGAAAATGCTGGTTACCAGCATTTTCTCCTCTTCCAACAATGTTTTCAAAAGGCTTCTATCTCAGAGTCGTAAAAACCAGGGATTGTTTGGTAAAGGGTTAACCTTTTACCACTAAATGGCAAGCCAAAGGAAGACGACTTTTGGAAACATTGTGGGGAGAGGAGACAATACTGGTAACCAACACTTTCTCCTTTTCCCAAGGCTTTAGGATGTCAAAAATGGGACTCAAATAGTAGATTTTATCTTTGAAAGGGTAGAAAACAAAGTAGGTAATAGAGAAAATGCTGCTTACAGTCATATTCCCCTTTTCCCAACCTATTTTCAACAAAACTTTTTTTCGGTCGTAAGAACAATGTACTATGGGTAACATATGATGTAGGCTAGACTGGTGGCATCTCACATCAAAAGTTCTAATCCTTCGATATGTAGGGTGAACAAGTTGAACTGTCCACATCAAGGTATGAGCACTGATGAGGGTCTCTAGGAAGCAGTCCTAAAGAACTTGTGTTGCGATCGAGGTAAAATATATATGTTTAACTCGTTACTAAACGACAAAATTTCGGACTTGTCCAAACTGAAAGTATTCGAAAACAACAATGTAAATGTGATTCAAAAGTTAAAATTTGTTTGTGGAAGGGTGGAAAACCTTGTGGGAAAAGAAGAAAATGCTGGTTACCAGCATTCTAGCATTTTCTGCTTTTCCCAAAATGTGTTCAAAAGCCCTCTTCCTCAAGGGTGTTAAAACTCCGGATTGTGTGGTAAAGGGTTACAGTAAATTAAAGGATAATTTGGTTAAAGGTTAAAACTTAAAAAAAACAGACATGTGTTAGAGCTTATTTGTTTGTTTTAATGTTTGTTTGTTCGTATGGTGTTTAATGCCATTTTCAGCATTATTTCAATTGTATCACTGCAGCCAGTGCACAAATCCATGCTTTCCTGGAGTTCCTTCAATGAAGGCTTTATCATTACATGACACAATAATCTTCCCAAGCTCGTAACTAATTTTCCACATACCGTAACTATTGCTGAAACAATGATCAGCAGTGAGAGAGGAATGAATTATGAAGCAATGACTATCATTAATCCTCATAAAGAAACTGGCTGAGCTTGTGATTCAAACCTGTGGACCCTGGTTTCAAGTCTTGTACAATACAGACTTGGCCATCCAGCTCTGCACATATGAAGATAGGTGTCAATTTAACCTTTTTTACATAGCAATATGATGTTATAACATCCCTTGAGAAGGAGGCATTTGACAAGGATTTTCTCTTTTTATCACAATGTTTTCTACCATATCGGAGACCTTAAGCTCATTTAACCCTTGGGCTGATAAGCGTGACTCACTGACCATTTGCAGACAGTGTAGATCAAGATCAGACTGCACAGAACGTGCAGTCTGATCTTGGATCTACACTGTCTGATAAGGAGATGTCATTCCCCAAAACATGACTTTGAAATAGCAATATTCGGGTTTTTACTATCGAATTAAAGATTTCGTTTTAGTTATTTAGCAGGATTAAATGAATTTCAAGTTTGTCGTTTGCAGTTGCATCCAATTTATAAGAGTCTAAATTTGCCTTTCAGAAAAGGGTTAATACTTTAAATGTAAAATACTGACTTTTAAACAACTCTGGGAAAGAAGCCTTTTGAAAACATTGTGGGAAAAGGAGAAAATGCTGGTAACCAGCATTTTCTCCTTTTCCCACAATGTTTTCTACCATATCAAAGAAAAATTGCACTATTAGAGGCACACTGAAATTGTCGTCTGCAGATGCTCTCAATTTGGGTAGGGTTAAAATTTTGTCGTCTGGTAAAAGTTTACTAGGACAGGCTCACTGCTAAAGGCAATCTTAACCCTTATTGTTTCAGCAAAGCTGACAGTGCAGATCAAAGATCAGACTGCAGATTTTGCGCAGTCTGATCTTTGATCTAAACTGGCAGCAAAGGCAACTATTGTAGTGATAGATGCTTTGAGGGTTAACTTCGATTAACTCTGATCAAAGAAACAAAAATTACCTAAATTCTCTTTCCTTCAATAAGAGACTGTTTCTGTAGGCTGCCAGATCCTGGGTTTCTCTCGTAGTTTTTGTGACACCTTCAATATCCATACAACGCATGTACCATCTCAACAACCGCTTTCGATCCTCCGATATATTTGACATATCTGTAAACTGATGTATAATAAAAAGCTTTTTTAACTCTCTACTAAATGATGACAGTTTAAACTTGTCCAAATTAAAGGCATTAACAGGTGACATTTTTGATGCGATTGATTGACTGCATGGTGTTTTATGCTGTTTTCAACATGATTTCAGTTATATCGCAGTGGCCAGAGCACCTATCTATGCTTCCCTGGGGTTTCTTTTACAAGTATATAGCATAATATTCTTTCCAAGCCACTGGCTGCTTTCCCACATAACTATCACCGAAACAATGGTCAGTGGTGAGAGAGGAATGAATCCTGTCACAATGACTATCATCAATCCTCGGAAAGAAATTGGCCGAGATGGGGATCAAACCAGAGATCTCCTGTTCTCAAGTACTGTATGCTACCGACTGAGCTATCGGGGCTTGGCATTTTTTATGGGAGTAAAATATTGAAATTTTTTAGTTGACAAGAAAGCATTACGGGAAAAGATGAAGATGCTAGTTACTAGCATTTTCTCCTTTTCCCAAAATGGTTTCAAATGGCCCTCTTCCTATGGGTAGTTTTGGTAAAGGATAAAGCCTTCACAAAACAATCCAGGTTGTTTTACTTTCAATACTTTTGAAGACACTGTGGGAAAAGTTGCCAGGTCACTCTATATTTGATACATTTCACCTGGTTGTAAAAGTCATTTTTCTGCCAGCAACTAATATTTTGACCAACCATACAATAACAGATAGTCATCTTCACAGTAATTTCTATATTTTTAAATGGTATACATGTAATTCATATTGAAATGTATTTTTTATCATCCACATTGTTAACTTTTGTCTGCATTCCGGCCTTTAATACGATAATTCACCAGCTATCTCTTAGAGACAGTTATGTGTCATGTAGTAGACCATTTTTCTCATAAATATTCTGGCAAAAGGAAATATAGCCCCTTATGGGCAATTTCTTTCCTGTTGTCACAATTTTTTCACAAGCATACATGAAAGAAACCTTCTAAGAGGGCCAAATGAACCCATCCTACACTTTTAGCCTACAAATATTACCCAAATAATTGCAGTTTCAAAATTACTCTTGTTCAGAAAATCATTGCAAAGCAGACAGTGCAGATCAAAGATCAGACTGCATGTTTTATGCAGTCTGATCTTGATCTACATTGGCTGTAAAGGCAATCATAGCTGTGAGCATTGCTCTTCAGGTTAACTTGCCTTCATTTTGATATTTCATGAGGGTGTTCTCAACTTGACTTATTGCAAACTAATCCATGAGGTGAGAGGTTAAAACTAAACAAGCAGCGCTCTGGCAAAACAGGGTTTTATGCATTTCCGTGATGTATTATACAAAGCAAGTTGTCACACAATTATAGATCTGTGATATCCATTTTGTCTAACAACCTACTAAATCATGAGGTAGTGTAGTCCTTTGACATTCAGATAGATTGTGCAGACTACCCTGGGTTGATACTTTTTGCAGATGCATTAAACCCCTTTTCACAGAGCATGGCTCCAATACTTACATCTAAAATGCTATAAATAGCCATAAACCTCATCAGGAAGGATCTACTGATCTGTGTTTGTATCTGCCAAAGAAATCAGAAAGAAGGATTTACCCTTTACTATACCCAATGTTTCTATGACTCTGAAGAAACACATATTTTCTCTTTTTATTTCATGCTTTTTGGTGATTTATCAGGAAATAAAAGTGGACTTTAAGATAATTCCTTGTTACAACCAGTGAAAATTACCGTAAATGTTTCCGTAACTCTTCAATTGAAGGCGGAAACAGTAGTTACCTAGGTACACAGTGCGAGCCATTCAACCAGAGGGAAATATGATATACATGTAATTACGCACATTAACCCAACATTTCTTGCGCTTTACGTAATAATGGAGTGCGTTCTTATGTAAGGGGGAGGTACACCAAAGGGAATTACATAAAACAACTGTACTGAATTTGACGAAAGTCCAAACAAAAAGGGGGTTAGAAGCATGAAATAGATATTTTTTTGTTTTGTTTTGTTTTTTGATGAAAGATTGAAATTTATTTCATCAAGTGAAACATGATATCCTCTTCTTGAGAAATATTAATTTTAATAATTATAATCCATGTACAGGAGCTTTCGATGGTACAACCGCCTTCCTCAAGTGTAATCCTGTGATACAATGCAGTTGTTCACGTAACGTCAAGGTAACTGTGAATAATAATAATAATGAATAGCGTTTTAAGGCCCGTCGACAACTTAGGTCATATTGGGCGCACTTACTTAGTAAACAATAATGCGAGGTGAAAATAACATACATGTGCAACAACATAAGACAAACATGATAAATGAGGAATGGACGAAACACAAATTGATGCCCCTTTTGTCGCCTTTTACGACATGCATGCTGTCACTTTTGTTCCGCCAGATGAAATGGCAGATGTGACGATCGCGGGACTGCAGTGGTTTATTCTTATACCCCCGATTAAACCACACGGGGTCCCACAGGCCAATTGATTCCCATTCCAAACCCTATTTACATCGAGAAAAAAAAAAAAAAAAAAAAAAAAAAAAAAAAGGTAACTGTGACGTCACATAAACAATTAATACTTACACTATGAAAAATAACACTCTAATGTTCATATGTTTACTCTAATGTTTTTCATATTGTTTTAATTATTCCCTAAGGAATTCAAAGGAATTCAAAGTCTCATTGTAGCATTCATACCGCCAAAAGGACTTGAACTTAGACCAAAAATGCATGTACATAAATCGGTACAAGATCAAACCCACAAGAATGGACCAGGCCTAAATGTAGATATTACCAATATAAATTTACCAAATATATATACTTGTTCAAATACATTACACTGATCTAAAGAAGGAAATGTACGTTTTAAAACAACCAACATTTTATAGAAAATTGAATGTGTTTCTTAACTCATTACCAAACAACAAAATTGTAGACTTCTCCAAACTGAAAGCATTTGCAAACGACAAATTGAATGTGGCTCAAAAGATGGAATCTGGAAGGGCAGAAAACATTGTAGGAAAAGGAGAAAATGCTGGGCTACCAGCATCTCTCCCTTTCCCACAGTGCCCTCAAAGGTCGCCAAAACCGGGTCTGCGTGACAAAGGGTTAACTATTTGCCACACAAAAAACAAAGTTCCAACGAACCTATGCAATAAGGTTGTGGAAAACATCGTAGGAAGAGAATAAACCGCTGATAACAAGCCCTCTCTCCTGTTCCCACGTTTTTTCTCCTATAACTTCAGATTCACCCTTTAAGTCACTTTAAATCTGTCGTCTACATATAAGACAATTTGGAGCCTTCAAGGTCACTTAGAGGGTGGAATCTGACAAAAACACTTTCAAAGACACATCCCATCATTATTAGCCACATTTACTTTGTTGTCTTCAAATTGAAATGCTTTTCAAGTCTACAATATGACCAAGTCTAAAATTTGGCATACGGTAAAGAGTTAACCCTTTACCACACAATTCTGAGTTTTGATGACCCTGAGAAAGAGGCTTTTGAAAACATTGTAACCAGCATTTTCTCCTTTTCCCACTATGTTTTCCACTTTGTCAAAAACAATTCTCATCATTTTAGTAATGTATAGTTTCTCCTATTTCAAATGCTTTGAATATGGGTAAGTAAAATTCAACTGTATGGTAAAGGGTTTAACACCAGTTTTAAGTACATGTATATTTCAGTAATGTCATTGCGGCCAGTGCGCCAATTCATGGATATCATGAGTAAAAGCAAGACACCCATCATTTAAAGGCCCTATGGCTGCCAAAAGTGTACAATGTGTGGTAAAATACATTTAAATTTACAGTTTATCTTAGCATTTAAAAGTATGCAAATTATTGTGAAGATGACAATGTGTTATTGTATGGTTGGTCCAAGTGTTGGTTGCTGGCAAAAAAAATCATTTTCAAATCAGGTAAAAAGTAAACAAAAAAGAAAGAGTGAACTGGCAACTTTTAACCTAGTTTTAGATTTAATTCTTCTTTTAGCAACTCAATTGGATCCAATGTACAATAACAGATTGTCATCTTCACCACAATGGTTTACATACTTTCAAACTGTATGATTTAAATTTGAATGCATTTTAACACTCACTAAATGTTTACTTTTGGCAGATTTAGAGCTTTTAAGCCAAATATTAACTGTCATCTGCAAATAAAGATACTTTCAATTCTGGCATGTCTATTTCTTTTTGCCAAATAAAGAGTTAAAAGTGTAGGAAAGACATATTTGCAGAAATACAACAAAAAGATATGAGTTCTCACCCTGTTTTGTAAGCTGGGGGAAAACTGCTGTACATCTGCCAAATTTAGTAACGTTGCTAAATTACTGACACAGTCTATCGGCGCTACAATCTCCTCTAGTTTGTCAAACAGTTTGTTGCCGTCAATGAGTTTTACAAGTTCCTTTCCTTCATTTTCTTCTGCTTCTGGCATAGAATCTGTTAAAGACAGAAAGGATGTTGGATATTCTACCCTTAAAAATATATATTCAGAGATTTCATACTTACCACATGACAAAATTTTAGACTTGTCCAAATTCAAAGCATTAGCAGACGACACATCAAAGATGGCTCAAATCGTGAAACTTGCCTTTAACACTTTATGAAACAATCTCCACTTTTAATCACCCTGAGAAGGGAGGCTTTTGAAAACATCATGGGAAAAGGCATTTTCTCCTTTTCCCACAATGTTTTCTACCCTATCAAAGACAAATTCCATCATTTCAGCCATATGAAATGTCATCTGCAAATGCTTTGAATTTGGATAAGTCTACATTTTCATTGTGAGGTAAAGAATTGAATAGAAAACATTGTCGGAAAAGAAGAAAATGCTGGTTACCAGCATTTTCTCTTTTTCCCATAACGTTTTCAAAAGCCTCCTTCCTCCAGTTTGTTAAATGTTGGGATTGTATTGTACAGGATAAACAACCCTGGGAATGGAGGCCTTTGAAAACATCGAGGGAAAATCTTTTCCTGAAGGTTGTGTAAACTTGGGATTGCTTGGTAAAGGGTTACAGTTCTTCATGTGACCTGAAGCAAGTTTAATCTGCAAAACATTTCTGCTATGCAGGTTTTTGTTTGTTTGTATTGGGAGTTCAACACCATTTTAACAGCTTAGGTCATATCACGGTGGTCAGTACACCTACGCATGTGTTTCCTGGCATTCTTAGACCAGTATTGACACAACTTTCTTTCCAAGTCGCTGGCTACCTTTCTCATATGCATTAGAGGTCAGAGGCAAGAAAAAATGCCAGAAAGAAAAGTTTGCCGCAACCGCATATCACACCCACAACCACTAGGTCACGAGTCAGATATGCTAAATACTGCGCCACCCTGCTAGACTCAGCATTGCAGTTGCCACCTGATCTTTTTCAAATCTAAGACACACTCTTAGGCCTTCTTCAACCTCTTCTACATCTAACAAATACAATAGTGCAGCAAAAATTACTTAATGAACAGCAAAACCTGTCTCCATGGCCACCTTTACTAAGCAACCAGTCTGTTTTAGGCAAGTATATTGAGCTCACAAAGAAGGCAAATACATCTGAGTCATGTTCTAGCAAAAGGGAGCTTAATGCATCTCTGTGATGCATTATACCAAGCATGTCATCAAATAATTATGTATCCAGTTTTTTCTAACAATCGACCAGATCATGAGGTAGAATGGTCCTTTGCCATACAGAAAATTGACCAATGGCTAAAGTTTCCACCCATGTCAGCCTGTGCTCACTAGCCAGGCTGAAATGGGTTGATTCTTTTTGCAGGTGCACTTAGTCCCTTTTTCACACAGCATGGTTCATTTTTGTTAACCCTTTACCACACAATCCCGACTATTCAAAAACCCTGATGAAGAAGGCTTTTGAAAACATTGTGGGAAAAGCAGAAAATGCTGGTCACCAGCATTTTCTGCTTTTCCACAATGTTTTGAAAACATTGTGGGAAAAGCAAAAAAATGCTGGTCACCAGCATTTTCTCCTTTCCCACAATGTTTTCTATCCTATAAAAGACAAAAATGATCATTTGCACTACATTTGTCGTCTACAAATGCTTTCAATTTAGATGAGTCCTAAATTTTGTTCTTTGGTAAAGAGGTAAAAGTTATGGTACCTGTACAAAGCAAGCACTTTTTTAGTATCCCTCAGTCATTTGGGTAGCCCTTAACCAGGAAACAAAAGTTTAGAAGTGTCAAAATTGAAGGCATCTGCAGTTGTCAAAATAACTCAGGCTCAAATGATGGGATTTTTTTTCAGGAACGGATAGAAAAAATTGGGAAAATGAGAAAACGCTGGTTTACAGCAGTTTCTTCTTTTCCCACAATGTTTTCAAATGCTTTTTACCTCTGCATTGTTCAAAATCAGGGTAACGAAAGTAACATACCTTGTAATTGGCTAAACCTAATGTTTTAGCCAATCAGAAGTTGTGTTACTTTTAAATTTAGAAAACTCTTTTGAATAAAACTGAGAATATTCATATGAACAGTTTGTGAATACTGACCGAGGACTATTTGGTTTACGATTAAAATAGGTTAGACTGTACAGGTACATACCAATTTCTGGCTCAAATGATTCAATAAGTGTACGAAGGTCAACATCAAAGTTTAGGGCTGTCTTTGAACTTCCAGTAAGAACATTGTTGTTGTCAAGAAGGGAAAACTTTGGATCGCTGTTGTATTGCATAAAGGGATTGGTTTCTGGTGTGTCTGGGGGTATTTGTGGAACCCTGAAAATAACATTAACTTTAACCATTTACCACACAATCCACACAAGTTTTATCAACCCTAGTCAAAAAGCTGTTTGAAAACATTGTGGAAAAAGTAGAAAATGCTGGTACCCAACATTTTTTCCCTTTTCCACAATGTTTACTACCCTTTCAAGGACAAATTCTGTAATTTGAGCCATATTTCATTTGTCGTCTGCATCTGCTTTCAGTTTGGACAGGTCTAAATTTTTGTTGTTTGGTAAAAGTTAAACTCTTTACCAAACAACAATTTTTTAGACTAATCCAAATTGAAAGCATTTTCAGACGACAAATTAAATGGGACTTAAAAACCAAAATTTGTTCTAAGTACCGTAAAAAACATTGTTACTTTGTTCTTATCAACTACTGGTAAATATTTGAAGCCGGTAACTTAACTGTTAATGCCCTTGTTGATAAAGCAGATTCTCAAATACATGTACTTATTCTATACTTTTGAATCAATTACTAGTAGTAATACATTGTAACAAATTCTAATGATGGAATAAGGCATATTTATTAATGTTAAATAAACGACATAAACTTTAACAAAAAATCCTCTTGCTCGGGTCAAAAATATAAGTTCGGAAAGATGGTTTAAAAACCCATAACCTATTACATAAAATATAAATCATTAAGTGTGAAGGATCTCTGAAAAAAATCAATGAAAAAAAACATACTAGGTCAAACAAGTAATTTGAACAAAATATATGGGGACGTTTTACAGGGGGATGTTTTAACTTTACAGGGGAATGTTTTAACCAATTCTGAATGGAAATTGGGAAAGTTTTAACCAAAAGTGGGACGTTATGGCAGTGGGACAGTTTGACTATGGGGCTTTAAGTCATATACCTGGTTTTGGTTTCAGTTTCTGCAATGGTTTTGACAAAACCAAAACCAGTTGCGGTTCCATAAAAAAATGAACAGTTTCAATTCTAAAGTTTCAAAATGGCTGCCTGATTTGTCCTTCTCACAGATCTTGTTACGGTTTCATCCCCAAAAAAGAACCCAAAACCAGTTTCCTTAATAGTTTGGATGAAAAATGACTGGTTTCTGAAACTGGTCTGGAGCCCAAACCTGTTTTGCTAGAACCAATCAGCCCCTAATACAGTGTTCAATTTACAGCGAGCCTTTGCGCCATAGGCCCCCTAAAGTCCCTGATGGCACAATTCTAAACCAACCTCGGGCCTGTCTGGCGCACTCGATCGTGAAAGTCCCATTTCGAGAATTAGGATCCTTTTCTGCTTTTTGCGCTCAATTAACATAATGCCGAGCTTTCTTGTGAGAATTTATTGATAACGAGATGGATGCTATAGCCAAGATAACACCAGTAGCCTGTTATCGATCTTTGTGTCAGACGGTTTCAATTCTTTGAGCTTCCTCTGATCATTCAACATCGCAATGACGTGATTTTCTGAGTATTTTGGAAGCCTCACCGGGGCAAAAGCTGTTGAAAATATTACTTTGGACAGCATAATCTGGCCAGTACCTACCCCTCGTTCAAGTGCCAATGATAAAACCCCACAGAAATGCAAGTTTCAACCAAAATGGATCCCGGACAATCAGTTCAAAAGTTGGATAGTTTATGATGAGAAAATTAAAACCTAGTCTGAGTGATCAGTGGGAAAGTTTAATCCCTCTGTGATAGGATATCAGAATTTTCAAAAGTTTACCACTGACAGACAAATTTCGTCATTTTTTTATTTAGGATTAAATTAATGGTGGATACAAGGTTGCATGAATAACTGTTAATTTCTGCAGTGTTGAAGGTATATTTTTATAGTATTCATAGATACATGAATGAGAATATACTTGTTCAACAAGAGGGCCATGATGGCCCTGAAGTCACTCACCCGAGTTTTTTGACCAAACATGATCCATTTTCAATCTCTTTTGAGATATTATGACAAACATTCTACCAAGCTTTCATAATTATTGGACTGAAAATTTGGTCTCTAGCTTGTACACAAGCTTTTTCTAGAATTTCTCTCTGTGACCTACTTTTTAGCCAAACACAGCCCTTTTTCCCATTGTAGATATTATCAAATCAAAGATTCTGACCACCTTTCATAAGTATTGGACAGAAAATGTGGCCTCTAGATTTCCCAGATTTGACATGGCGGCCTAGTATTTTACCCCATGTGACCCATTTTCGATTTCATCATATTGATCATCAAGAAAAAAAATCTGACTAATTTTCAAACGTGTTGGACATAAAATGATGACTCTAGGGCTACAGAAGCTATTTTAAAGACTTGATCTGGTAACTTAGTTTTGACCCAATGTGACCCATTTTCAAACTCATTCAAGATATTATGACAAACATTCTAACCAACTTTCGTGAGTATTTGACTGAAAATATGGCCTCTAGAGCATAAACAGAGTTTTTCTAAGATTAAACCTAGTGACCTAGTTTATGACACAACATGACCCATTTTCAAACTAGTCCAAGATTCATCAAGACAAACATTCTGACCAAGTTTCATTAGTATTGCACAGAAAATGTGGCCTCTAGAGCGTACACAAGGTTTTCCTAAGATTTGACCTAGTGACCTAGTTTTTGACCCGACATGACCCATTTTCAAACCTGTCCGAGATATCATCAAGACAAACATTCGGACCAAATGTCAGGAGTTTTGGACTGTAAATGTGGCCTCTAGCGCTTACACAAGGTTTTTCTAAAATTTGACCTAGTGCCCTAGTTTTCGACCCGACATTACCCATTTTCAAACTCGTCCATGACATCATCAAGACAAGCATTCTGACTGATTTTCAAGAGTTTTAGATTGAAAAAGTGGCCTCTGGAGTGTACACAAGGTTTTTCTAAGATATGACCTAGTGACCTAGCATTTGACCCGACATGACCCATTTTTTAACCATTCCTAGGTATCATCAAGACAAACAATCTGACCAAATGTCAAGAGTTTTGGACTGAAAATGTGGCCTCTAGAGCGCACACAATGTTTTTCTAAGATTTAATCTAGTGACCTAGTTTATGACACAACATAACCCATTTTCGATCTCATCCGAGATATCATCAAGACAAACATTCTGACCAACTGTCAAAAGTTAAGGACTAAAAATGTGGCCTCTAGAGCATACACAAGGTTTTTCTAAGATTTGACCTAGTGACCTAGTATTTGACCTGACATGACCCATTTTCAAACTCGTCCGAAATATCACCAAGACTAACATTCTGACCAACTTTCAAGAGTTTTGGAATAAAAATGTGGCCTCTATAGTGTGCACAAGGTTTTTCTAAGATTTGTCACAGTGACCTAGTTTTTGACCTGACATGACCCATTTACGAACATGTCCGAGATATCATCCAGACAAACATTCTGACCAGCTTTCAAGAGTTTTAGACTGAAAATGTGGCCTCTAGAATATACACAAGGTTTTTTTAAGATTTGACCTAGTGAACTAGTTTTTGACCAGACATGACCCAATTTCAAACTCGTCCGAGATATCATCAAGACAAACATTCTGACCAACTGTCAAGAGTTAAGGACTACAAATGTGGCCTCTAGAGCATACACAAGGCTTTTCTAAGATCTGACCTATTGACCTAGTTTTTGACCCGACATGACCCATTTTCAAACTCGTCCAAGATATCATCAAGACAAACAATCTGACCATGTTTCATGAGTATCGCAAAAAAATGTGGCCTCTAGAGCGTACACAAGGTAAAAGTTGACGACGGACCACGGACCACGGACACAGCACAATCACAACAGCTCACCATGAGCACTTTGTGCTCAAGTGAGCTAACAAAAAGGCAAGACTTGTTAAATAAAAAGATTAACAGTATGATTTTAATGTGTGGTCCCCAGTTTTCCAAAATGGCCCCCTATTTCAATGTTTGTGGGCCCCATGGCCCCTTACAAGCGGTCTCCCTAAAAAGCGTCTACAAGTGTCTATAAGCGTCTACAAGTGTCTACAACAAAAATTAAACAAATTTTCATCTTTATTATAAATGCACTACAACATTTAAGTCATTTCATAATCAATTTGATGACAAAAATACAAACAAGAGGGCCATGATGGCCCTGTATCGCTCCACTGGCTAATACATAAAATCCCTACATGCCAAACATTACAATACTTGGCCAATTGGTTTTGAACACAAGACCCCTGAGACAGGACTAAAATTGGTAGCCCTAGTTCATATGGTTAGTAACAAGAAGATTTCTAAAGATTTCACTATATAAGCCCATGTAAAACTTCTGACCCCTCGGAATGAATCAAATTCCACCCTAGGGCTTAATTTACGCACTCTTGGTGAAGGCCCTCTAGATATAGCTACATTTGAAATTTGGTAGTCCTACGCTTTATGAATAAGGACAGGGAAATTTCTTAAGTTTTCTCTATATAAGCCCATGTAAAACTTGTGACCCCCGGGGCAGGGCCAATTTTGACCCCACGGCTATAATTTGGGCACTCTTAGTAGAAGCCCACTAGATAAAGCCACATGCAAAATTTGGTAGCCTAGGGTCTTATGGTCAGTAACAAGAAGATTTCTAAAGTTTTCCCTAAATAAACCCATGTAAAACTTGTGACCCCCGGGGTGGGGTCAAATTTGACCCAAGGGCTATAATTTGGGCACTCTTGGTAGAGGCCCACTAGATTAAGCCACATGCAAAATTTGGTAGCCCTAGGCCTTATGGCTAGGTACAGGGAGATTTCTAAAGTTTTCCCTATATAAGCCCATGTAAAACTTGAGACTCCAGGGGCGGGGTCAAATTTGACCCCAGGGCTATAATTTGAAGAAACTTGATAGAGGCCCACTAGACAAAGCTATGAGCCAAATTTGGTAGTCCTAGGCCTTATGGTTTCAGACAAGAAGATTTTCAAAGATTTCCAATATTTTTAAGTTTTGTTGCCATGGCAACCAGAGTTTTTGAAGGAATCAAATTCTTTCAAGAAATTCTGAAGAGGACCATGGCAGGATCATTTCTGTGAAGTTTCATCAAAATTGGATGGGTAGTTTCAGGGAAGAAGATGTTTAAAATAAAAGTTGACGGACGGACGGACGCACGACGGACAACAGGCCATGACATAAGCCCGCTGGCCTTTGGCCAGTGGAGCTAAAAAAAAAAAAAAAATCTAAAAGTACATAGAATGGCCAAACTGTAGACCCTTTAGCATTATGTACAGCATGCATGAGCGTCTACAGGCCTAGAGGCATGTCTAAAGTAAACATTTCTCTTTTTTTCCATTACAAAATGGAATAGTTTCTCCAATTTAGTCAATGTACTTAAACCTGTGCTCTGATGGCTTATGTCTTTTTTTTGTTGCAAATATTTACAAATGAATTGCAGGTTTTTTAAAAAGTGCACATTAGAATTTATACTCTGTGAGAAATGCACACTCTCCTGTTTTATGATCATGTAGTTCAAACACATCCATGAACAAATTTATATTTTTTTCTACAAAGATGCACAGCAGTGACCATTTCTTTATCCATTTAAATTCATCTTATAAGCGTAAGGATATAATCTTATCAAATTTCCTGACATGAACTGAATTTAACTCTTAAGAAGTAATGTTTTGTTTTCTTACAACTTAGTAAATCGTACACACATCAGCCTATGGCTTGGTAGTGAGAAAAAACAAAATAATACCCTTAAAATCATCGAAATTTATGGCAATGGGTATAGAATTCAGATCAAATCAATCATAATATTTTTTTAATGTACATATTGTTTATAAAATCTGCTAGACACTTGTAGACGCTGTTTAGGGAGACCCCCTTACAAGCAAAGCTAGAATGAACATAGTGTCAATAATGAGACGCTACGGTGATTTTTTTCAGATCTGGACATTTATTGTGCACTGTATCATCTCAAGTCCATCGTAAATTTTCCAGTAGCAAAGACAGAGCGCTATACTGACTTTCTGTTTCGTCGGTTTAATGTGTATTGCAGCAGAATGCAATTAACTTTCAGTAACAAACATGACCAGAGAAAAATTATTAAACCCTTCATTACATAAAGAGCTTGTAGAAGTCGTTTATAACATGTATATCTCGGAAAAAACACATGAAATTTATCGTGCGTGGTGGCCATTTTGTGTGTTTTCGGGAACGTAAACAACTCGAGTAACAGGTGAAATGCATGGTTTTCTCTTATGTTCAGCATTTCAATTGAAAATATTTGTATTTCAAACGAAGGGTTATTAGATATGCTAGTCTTAATATTGAGACGCTACGGTGATTTTTTTCAGATCTGGACATTTATTGTGCACCGTACCGTCTCAAGTCCATCGTAAATTTTCCGGTAGCAAAGATAGAGCGCTATACTGACTTTCTGTTTCGTCGGTTTAATCTGTATTGCAGCAAAATGCAATTAACTTTTAGTAACAAACATGACCAGAGAAAAATTATTAAACCCTTCATTACATAAAGAGCTTGTAGAAGTCGTTTATAACATGTATATCTCGGAAAAAACACACGAAATTTATCGTGCGTGGCGGCCATTTTGTGTGTTTTCGGGAACGTAAACAACTCGAGTAACAGGTGAAATGCACGGTTTTCTCTTATGTTCAGCATTTCAATTGAAAATATTTGTATTTCAAACGAAGGATTATTAAATATGCAAGCAACAGGTATGTTTAGATCGTAGTTTTGTGCTCTATTTACAAAATTATAAGAGTTCAAACTTGCACACAAAATCTGTGCAGAGCTTTCAACTGATTTTGTCTTGATCGTCTCCGTTCCCAGAGGCGACCAGTCAAAAAGTAACATCGTCTTTGGGGACAGTTATCTGTACTATTAAATATGCAAGCAACAGGTATGTTTAAATCCTAGTTTTGTGCCCTATTTGCGAAATTATGCAAGTTCAAACTTGCACACAAAATCTGTGTGTAGCTTTCAACTGATCTTGTCTTGATCGACTCTGGTACAGAGACGAACAGTAAAAAAGTAACATCGCCTTTGTGGAGAGTTATCTGTACTAGATTGAACACTGCTAATAACCCCACTACAGACCCACACAGGCACAAAAGTAGCAAGCCAGAAATTACAACCAAGTAACAAGAAAAGAGGCAAAGCAAGCTTGTGTCTTTGCTGCATAAACGCCCTTAGGGAATGAAAGTGATATAAAATTGCAAGTAAGTTTCATTTCGTATTTCGCGGATCTTCAATGTCAAACGATTTTGTTAACATGTCCACATGAAGCCAAGTAGAAAACATGCCCGGTTAAATATCATGGTAGACAATCGAAGGAACAAATTACGAACATTATGAAAATTGCTCCTGTAGCTGAACTTCCATGCCTAGCGAATACATTTCGCAGGGTTACTTTACGAAATTTATGTAATAGCGGTCGACAGCGTACGGAGGCTGCCATTTTAATCCTCTTTTTGGTGGATAAGAACAAAATCAAACCGAATATTGACTGGTTCCCATTTTTATAAAGGGTTTAACTTTCAGTAACAGGCAGGCAGAGTCACACTCTAGGAAGTTTTTATCTCTGACGTCATGGGTGGGGATCAGAGACAAAATGGCGGATATTTTCATGTGTTGTGTCTCTGATCAAGAAAGAGATCAGAGAAGCAAGAGTAAAACTATAGATAAACAAATAGCAAAGGAAAAGCTTCAGTTTAGAAGAACAGTTAAAATACTGCTGTTAGGTGCTGGTGAAAGTGGCAAAAGTACGTTTTTGAAACAAATGCGAATAATTCACGGTGATGAATTCGACGATGACACAGTTCGCGAGTTCAGAAACACTATTTACATCAACATTATTAAAGGGATGCGAGTGTTGATAGACGCTAGAGACAAGTTAGGAATACCATTTGGTGACGAGACAAATGCAAAACACGCACAGTTTGTTTTCGGTTATGACAATTCTAAAATAGATGAAACAGCTTTCCAGGATTACATTGACCCACTAGAGAAATTGTGGAAAGATTCAGGAATTTTGGCAGCTTTTGACAGGAGAAGAGAATTTCAGCTGGTAAAGTATCTTCCAACCTTGATTACCTATCCATGTTTTATATCCTTGACAAAGCAAAGGTTTTAGAATTGATATTGAAATCTGTTACAAATATTCATTAACAGTGGGACAAAGAGTTGGGTTCCGTGTGAATTTGTTTTTGATGTCTTTTGAAATGTGTATTTCTATTTGTGTAGCACAGAGGCCTCAATAAATGGCAGATTTCAAATTTTAAATTAGTCATCTCTTCACAAAAGTAATCTGATGTGTAATTGTTCTAACAAGACTTTAGTTTAGTCTCAGTAATGAGACGCTGTGGTGATTTTTTTTTCATATTTGGCCATTTACATGGGTGAAAGATTTCCATATTATTACGGATTACCGTTTTTTGGACAGCAGCCGGGACTGTTTTTCCAAATCTCTTAAATCCTTTGGGAAAGTTGAAAGGGGGGGTGGGCTGATCTCCCCAAAAATCACTGATTGAAAACCTCCTTGACATCATTCAGAATTGGTTTGCCAGGGAATGAGGGGTCTCCCTAAACAGCGTCTACAAGCGCCTACAAGTGTCTACAAGCGTCCACAAATGTTTATCAGATTTTATAAACAATATGTACGTTAAAAAACATGATAATGATTGCTTTAATTCGAATTCTATCCCCACGGCCAAAAATTTTGATGATTTTAGGGGTATTTTATCTTGTTCTTTACACTACCAAGCCATTGGCCGGTGTGCGTACGATTCACTAAGTTGTAAGAAAACAAAACACTTCATCTCAAGAGTTAAATTGAGTTCATATCATGAAATTGATAAGATAGTATCCTTTAGCTTATGAGATGAATTTAAATGGCTAAAGAAATTGTCAATAATGTTGATCTGTGTTGAAAAAAAAAACATAAATTTGTTCAGGGATGGGTTTGAACTACATGATCATAAAACAGGAGAGGGTGTATTTCTCACAGAGAATAAGTTCTAATGCGCTCATTTGAATAACCTGCAATATTCATTTGTAAATATTTGCAACAAAAAGTTACAAATAAGCCATCGGAGCACAGGTTTAAGTAATTGAATAAACAAGAGAAAATATTCCAGTTTCTTATGAATGAAAGAAAGGTTTTACTTGGATACGTCTCTAGGCCTGTAGACGCTCATGCATGCTGTACATAATGCTAAAGGGTCTACAGTTTGGCAATTCTATATACTTTTAGATAGGTTATTTTTGTATTTTTGACATCAAATTGATTATGAAATGACTTAACTGTTGTAGTGCATTTATAATAAATAGAAAAATGCGTTTAATTTTGTTGTAGACACTTGTAGACGCTTTTTAGGGAGACCGGCGAATGAGTGACAGGTAACCAGTCTTTCATCTACGAACACACCTTCAATTGTTTATCATCGAAAAGTACCAAACATCACTGTCTCCGTAACAGTCAGACAGTTACTAAATAAAGAAAATTCCGGCACGGAAAACATATTTCTGGAAGTGGTAGTTTCTAAGATTAACTTTGATTGGCTAGAGATCGCTCAGGGCTTCCCCTTCAAGTTTTAATTTTTGAGCCATCAAATTTGCCAGCTCAAAAAAATTGGGGCCAGTAGGAGCCAACTGAGGTAGCCACAAAGTACATTAGACGCTTCACTTTATTGGCCCATGTTAAAGCTACTAAATCCATTGCTCACTAAAATACTGTACATGCTTACTTACGTTCCTTTATCCCCAAGGGTTTTCAAGGTTGTGAGCTGCTTGGATACAGAAGTTGTATTTGAACAGTAATACAGCGCTGTAATTCTAAAGCTGCAAACCTGTTAGAATTCCTTGAGTTTTAATGAAATTAAAGAAGAAATTTGGGAATGTGTGGTAAAGGGTTTAATAAATCATTTCTTTTTATCTTAAAAAATACTAATTTTGTTAAAAAGTCCTTTTATTCTGGTCTTTTCTCTATGTATGAGTGACCTATACCTTCTCTGACACTTGTTCCAGTGCTTATCACTGTAAGACAAAGTGGCCTACAAAGTGGGCCCCCCCCCCATACTATTCAACATTTTCATGTCATAAAATCACCCCTGTATTTTTCCTCATTATTAGACATATCTTTTAGGACCCACTTATTGTTTTATATATATATTTAGGTAAATTTACTGTTTGAAGTCATTATCAAGGCTAGAAAGACAGTCTGAAGTGCTTCTGATCAGACAACGTCAACTGACATTTTGTTGTGTCATTGGTTTTCACTTTTTTGCGACGATCCATTTTTCATGTCGGTTAATTTTCGGAAAATTATTTCCGCATGATTTGATATAAAATTTTCATTAAGGGTGGCAGCTAACTTCAAAATCTGTCATTTTACGCTAGATAAGCGGATCAATACCATTAACACATTTTTCATTAATGACATTGCTAAGTACACACAATAAAATGCTAACTACTGAGAGGATGCTTACCAGGTAAGGCAGAATCAAGGCGTGGCTTTAGAAATTATGGGCGGTAACTAAATCTTGTATCTGGTTTCTGATTGGTTCGAAATTTCTGCGTGCACAATGGGGCATGGCGAAATCGACATTTGATTGATTAGCATTATGTGGTGTGTATGCAAGTCTGGTGTGTAATTAGACAAAACTGTTAACGAAAGCCAGCTTGATTAGGTGTGATAAACAGTAACGCAGGTATACTTCACACTTGATACATATTGTTTTAGTCGGAGTTAAGATCTTTTAAGAATCATTTATAGGCATTTACTTGTCGCCAGTACATTCGCCAGTGCTTCATTTTGGTGCCATTTTTTCTTAATTTTCGCATTTGTCACCACTGGCGATCGACAGCTGGAGCCCTGATCGCTTCTTTTATCCAATCCAAAAAAGCATAACGAAAATATCGTAATTTGCTTCCTGTTCATATTTCCGCTCGATAAAATCAACGAAATGAATCAATTCTATCAAAAATGAAGTATTTACCCCCAGGGTATAATGCACAGGCATTAGAGGAAGGTGTGAAAAACAAGTGGAGATGGGAGTGGTTAAATGAAAGACGCTTGAGCGGAGAAATAGGCCGTATTGTTGGAAAAAAACTTGACGTGAAGGGGGTGTGTTTTGCAATGTATGTTCTAAAAGCATCAACTACAAATCTAACAGCAAGAAAATGATGGGACTCCATGCTCTGTGAGCAATATCATGTTATAAAAGACAGTTACATTTTATTTACATGTGAAGTTTTAATTCAAAAAATGTAAGTATAGAGTCATGAAAGGCTTTCTAAAGGGTTTTGAATTAGTTATATCTCAGGAGCTTAAATTTTCAGTTTTTTAACTTTCACCCATGCCTTTATTGTGCACTGTACCATCGCAAGTCAAGGATTTAAAATTCCGCTCACACTGGCAAGTGATCTTTGACTTTGGGTGAGTATAAAAAATATGTGACTTGTCCAACTGGGCGAGTGCATTTCTCTGATGTATAACATGCACTTAAAGCCAGTATAAAATTCGCCAAAATTTCAGATGGAGAACTGCTAATATTGCGGAAGTTTACATGTCATTTTGGTTTTATCTAGTTACACAACATTACAAGCTTACACACCATACAATGCTTATCAATCGAATGTAAATTTCGCCGTGCCCCATCTGCATCCACACAGAATTTTCATAAAATCAGCCATACAGGAATAACATACTAGATTTAATATCCGCCCATAAATTCTAAAGCAAAGCTTTGATTCTGCATTATATGGTGTGTATTTAGCGACAACCTCGGGATGACTAGCAGTATATCGGCTGTCTACGCTTTACTGGCTTTAGTATTCTTACCTTACAGAATTCCCAACTGGTTCAGTAGATTTCTGTAGATTTCTAAGAACTCTATAGAAGTGGCATGACCTATTTTTTGTTAAATTGATTTAATCACTACAGATGCATTACAAAGAAGGTTATGCATATAAGAAGATAATTACGTAAACAAATTAGGTTGATTATGCGCTCCAACACTAAGTCATTTGATCAGAAATGTGACAGTAGAGATAATCTATTTATAGTAGCGGTGTATGGGATCACCATCATAAATTTTCCGGTAGCAAAGATGGATCGCTCTAGTGACCTTCTGTTACGTTGGTTTAATCTGTGTTGCAGCAAAATGCTATAAACTTTTAGTAACAAACATGACCAGACAAATCATTAAACCTTTCATCACCTAAAGAGCTTGTACAAGATGACAAGATTTATCACATGTGGCAGCCATTTTGTGTATTTTTGAGAATGCAAACAACTCGAGTAACAGATAAAATGAACTATTTTCCTAACGTTCAACGTTTAGATTGAAAATTTTGTATTTCAAACAAAGGGATATTGAATACACAAGCAATTTTCAATTCTGATATGATAATAGTGGTATGGTATTTGATAATATTGAAATACAGAGGAGTTCCTGCATTAATATACATTTTCGCCAAATGTTGATTTAAAGAGACATCTTTGCAGCCAGAGAGTATACAAACACTGTTAAAAATTGATGGTGTTATAATCTAGTCAGCTGTGTAATCGTAGATAAGAAATCAATATAAGGTGTACAGGGTAAAGAAACTGTAGCGACTTGTCTTCAATTTAAAGCAGAAACTGTGGTTGTTATGTCTATGGCTAGCCGCAATAGAATGAAATGCATTTTCTATCTGCTGTAATCTGCAACCTCGCAACCGTCAGGGGCAATATTTGGCATGAAGATACAAAACAGATTATAGTTCCATAAAATAAATATAATAAAAGAAAAGGTTAAAAAACTGGATGAAAGCGAGTGAAGATGTATGTTTAAGGTCTATGGCCTCTAACTGTCATACTGAAAGACAGAAGCTGCCAAGGTTGGCCGAATAGCCTTTACGAAAACATCGATGTTGCACAATATTTACCGATGAGTTAGTGAGTCTAAGGCCCTCAAATCTCATATTAAAAGACAGAAGCTGCTGAGATTTGCGAAAGCATTGATGTTACACGACATTTACTGATGAGTTAGGGGTTTTAATCCTTAAAGCAGAAAAATGTAGTTAAAAATTAATGAACTTTCTATGCTTTACTTTTTTCTAAAACTATATACTTGAAAGTATAAAAAGTGCATTTTCCACATATTACTGTTTGAAAATAAAATTTAGCCCAAAGGTCCTACTTTGTTCTTTCAGCTAGCCAAAACGTCTCTGGCCAAAATGTCCTGGCCAAAAAATCCATCCACCTTACCAGGCATAAATTTTAGACCTGTCCAAATTTGATGTATCTGCAGATAACAAGTCAAATATCAATATAGATAATATAAATTCATTACGGCACAATTACTATAAACATCTTCCTTTTCCACAACTTTTTCAAAAGCCTTCTTCTACAGGGTCTCTAAAACTCGTGATTGTGTGGTACAGGGTTAAGTGAGAAATTCTACAGCAAAGGGGAACACTTATAAAATGTAAAAGTGAATTTGCTTCCCTCCCAAACTGGAATTTAAGGGAAGGTTGAATGTAAACACTAAATTGTTATGTTTCGACTAGCCTTCTCATCGAGTGTTATCGCGAAGTACATTGTACTACTACTATCTAGAACCCTTTTCGTCATCAAGCTTTTCATCCTTTGACTAGACTACAAGAAAACTTAAAGGCCCAGGTGCAGCCAATAGTAAACAATGGCAGTGTTCAAATTCAATTAAATTTGAATCATACCCTTTAAAAGTATGGTTATTAGCTTGAAGATGACAGTTTGTTATTGTATGGTTGGTCCCAAGTGTTAGTCGCTGGCAGAAAAATTGAATTTTTAAACCAGGTAAAAGTAAAACATGGAAACTGAAAGTATATGCAGACAAAAAAATAAAAATTGCTAAGATGATAGTATTTGTATCTGAGATAGTAGTGCTCAATTGACTAAGCCAGTACTACACAATCCCATGTTTTAAAGACCCTGGGTATGAGGTTTTTGAAATCATTTTAACTCTTTACCACACATTCCCTAGTTTTAACGACCCTGAAGAAAAAGCCTTTTGAAAACATCATGGGAAAAGGAGAAAATGCTGGTAACCAGCATTTTCTCCTTTTTCCACATTGTTTTCTGCACTTCCCAAAACATATTTCATTTTTTGAGCCTTGTTTATTTTGTCGTCTGCAAATGCATTGAATTTGGACTAGTCTTAAATTTTGTTGTTTGGTAAAGAGTTAAGCAAGGAATGAATATTATTGATGACCAGCAATTTTTACCTTCCCCACATTTGTTTTACGCAGTACAGGAAACAGCTTTGTATCATTTGAACTATAAGTTCTTGTCTGCAAAATAATCATTATACAGTGTTCTGTAGAGGCAGAGATAAATTTGGGAAGTTGTCCAAATAATTTTGTAAAATATCCCATAATAATGCACTTTTGTGAGGCTTTGTACCTTTTAAATTTAAATAACAGTACTTTTAGTTGACTGCATTTTTCTCTCTTGTTTTAAAATGAGATTGTCTGTGAAAGGGAAGAATACATTATGGGAAAAAGGAGAAAATGCTGCTTACCAGCCTTTTCTCCTTTTCCCAAAATGTTTTTCAGAGCCTTCTTCTTCTTGGTTGTGAAAAGACAGGATGGATTGGTAAAGGGTTAACTCTTTTCCAAAGGACAAAATTTTAGACTTGTCTAATTTAAAAGCATTTGGGGACATCAAATTAAATGTTGGTCAAATGACTGGACTCTTCTCTAAAAGGAAACAAAACATTGTGGGAAAAGGAGAAAATGCTGGTTACCAGCATTTTCTCCTTTTCCCACAATGTTTTCAAAAGCCTTCTGTCTCAGGGTCGTTAATACTCGGGATTGCGTGATAAAGGGTTAAAGAAGTAAGATCATGAGGGTCAAGGATTAGAAGATTGTGATCAAGGATAAGCTGAGATTTGGATTGTTATCCTGGACAACCCTTGCCCCAGTGCAACAGCATTTTCTCCTTTTCCCACAATGTTTTGTACCATATTAAAGACAAATTAATCATTTGTATCAATATTTAATTTGTAGTCTGCAAGACCCTTTAAAGGCCCAGTAGCAACCAAAAGTAAATAATAGGTGTGGTAAAGTGCATTCTAATTTATATCATACCATTTAAAAGTATAGAAATCATTGTGAAGAAGACAATCTGTTACTGTACAGGCCATCCAAGTGGTAGTCACTAGCAGTAAAATTACTTTTAAAACTAGGGCAAAAGTTGCCAGGTCGCTCTATATTTTGTTTACTGTTTACCTGGTGTTGAAATTCATTTTTCTGCCAGCGACTAACACTTGAACTGATATACAATAACAAAGTGTCATCTTCATATTAGTTTCCATACCCTTAAATGGTATGAATTGAATTTAATTAATTAGAACACCCCATTGTGTGCTATTGGCCGCTACTTTAACTTATATGTGGCATGTCTAAAATTGTGTCATTTAGTAAAGGGTTTACTCTTTACCAGACGACAAAATTTTAGACGTGTCCATATTGTTTTTTGCATGTCTAAATTAGAAGCATTTTGAAATGAAAAAGTGAATGTGACTTAACTTTTTACCAAACAATCCCTGGTTTTAACAACCCTGAGGAAGAAACCTTCTGAAAAAAATTGGGGGAAAAGGAGAAAATGCTGGTAACCAGCATTTTCTCCTTTTCCCACAATTTTTTCTACTCTTCTCAAGTTAAGTTTAAATTTTTCAGTCACATTTATTGTGTCGTCTGCAAATGCTTTCAATTTTGACAAGTCTAAAATTTTGTCGTTTTGTAAATCCTCAGTGACCCAGTTTTGATTCATTCTGCACTTGCCCCTCAGTTATTTCGCTGGCGTTTCCTCGTTCTCATGAAGCATTTTGATTGATGATCTCAGTTTTTCTTTGAGAAAATTTAAACTATTTTTATCACATACGCCATCATTTCTATTTTTTACTTGTCGATATCCAGTCACATCATTCGTTGCATATCAAGCTTAGCGATACTTTAAATATGGCAGCGCCTATCAACACCACAATCGAGAAGCTTTTAACTCTTTACCACATAATCCCGAGTTTTAACGACCCTGACGAAAAAGATTTTTGAAAACATTGAGGGAAAAGGAGAAAATGCTGGTAACCAGCATTTTCTCCTTTTCCTACAATGTTTTCTTCCCTTCCCAAAACAAATTTCAATTTTTTAGTTACAGTAATTTTGTCGTCTGCAAATGCTTCCAATTTGGACTAATCTAAAATTCTGTCGTTTGGTAAAGAGTTAAAGGAGATTTTTGATGTAACACTGAAAGATTGTACACAAAGATCGATCATGTCATCCCTGTATTGCAGAATGGCATCTCACAGGAGACAAGAACGCCGACGGCCGCCATATTTGTTGACAACCTCAGGTTTTTTCCAGGGTTATATTTAGTAACGGAAGAAACGAAATTATCCTCTCTACAAGAGAGTATCATTATGTTATCAATCGTTTGAGTGGCTATTAGGGTGCTTCCAGACCATGGATGTAAAATTCCACTCATCCGCTTGTATTGACGAGTAACATTTAGCTTCGGGCAAGTAGAAAAAATGCTAAGCTCGTCCTGTCGGACGAGAACATTTTACTATTGAATTCTTAATTTGTCCAGTAAAATTCAAATTACAGATTATTTCACGGCGAACACAAAACGAAAGTAAAACAGAAATTCCAGAGCGTCACTTCGATCACGATACAGGATGTTTATGTTTATTACGCATGCGCATCTGTAAAGCGCTTGACGGGTTTTCTGTTCACGGCGTCGGTTAGAATAGTATACCTGTACGATCTATGCTACAATTGCTTTATTATTAGATCGGGACAGGTTTACTAGTCAAGCCACCGGAAAAAATACTACTTTGTTTATATCGACACTGTAGTATCGTTGATTCTCATTACTTCGTGAATACTCATATCCTCGTGAATCTATGTTTGCTATCAATATTTTTTGCTCACTGCTTTTTTTGGCTGCTATGAAACTTTTTAAACATTCCCGAGAAGCTCTCTAAGCCAAAGAAATAGGTCAAAAACATACCCCCCCCCCCCATAATTCATCAGTTGTTTGTACATCACAACATTTATTTACACTTTGTGCCCATAGTTCCAAAGTACGATACAGAATATGCATCTGCGATAAGTTAAGAGGCTGTGACCTTTTAGGAATACCCCTTGAATGACGTCATTTGACTACATTTGGAATGACTCTGTGTTTTTCCAAAATGATTCAAGAATTTATGTGAAATCGCGGTCTGGGAAATCGTCTGGTAAATTTCTAGCAGTGATCAAATATATTTTTAGGGTAATTTCGTCATGACAAATGAGTTAATTGTACTTTCCCTTGCCCAGAAATAATTTCTGACACTTTCTCTGTCTATTAATATGCCGGAATTAAATCATTGCTTTGTTTGTCTCTTTGAAAGAATGAAAATACCATTAAGGTTCACGAATCTTTGAGAAAAGGGCATATATGCAGTAGAAATGGCCATTCAAGTCCGCAAGTTGGGACGAGTGATAGTGTCATAAGGATGAGTAACTTTTTCTACCTACTGGTCCTACAGGACAAGTAGACAAAGAAAAAATTTTACATCCCTGCAGACCATATGAGTATTCATAAGAAACGGCGATTGATAGTCAATCTTCCCAAGGGTGATGCATGGAGAGTAACGTAATGCTTCAAACCTGGGCTACGAGGATGCATTTGGTAAAGAGTTAAAGGGATTTGCCTATGTAAGAGCAAGAGCTGGTTCCCAGCATTTGTTTGGTAAAGGGTAAATCTCTTTAGGCTGTTAAGTTGTTCTCTTTATCTCCACTCTTTACCACACAATAATATTTAAGATTTTCAACAAAAATTTGAAGTATTTGCTGGCGCCAGTGTGGCTCAAACCCTTGTCTTTGAAAAGGTTGAAAACACTGTGGAAAAAGGAAGAAATGCTAGTTACCACAAATTTCTTTTTTTCCCCCCACAATATTTTCAAAGCCTTCCTCTATAATATAATGTTGCTTAACCCTTTACCAAACAATCCCTGGTTTTTTCGACCCTGAGATAGAAGCCTTTTGAAACATTGTGGGAAAAGGAGAAAATGCTGGTAACCAGCATTTTCTTCTTTTCCCACAATGTTTTCTACTCTGCTGGAAACAAATTTCAATTTTTGAGTTAACGTTTATTTTGTCGTCTGCAAGTGCTTTCAATTTGGACCAGTCTTAAACTTTGTCGTTTGGTAAAGAGATAATAAGCATTTGTTTGGTAAGAGTTAATGGTTAACTCCTCACCAGACTACAACAAATGGACTTGTCTAAATAAAAACATTTTTAGATGACAAATCTGTGTGGAAATCACTGTGGATAAAGAAGAATGGCTTGTTGTTCTTCATTGTTTTTAAATCGTCCTCTGTCAGGGTTAAAAAAACAGTGTATTGCTTATATAGTGAAATATATAGGTTGACCCTTGCAATGCATAGTAAACAAAATGGACGCTCTCAGCGAGGCCTGAATGCAGATATTACAATTAAAAAGCTGTGGTTTTTTTTTTTCAGACTGTCTTGCAAAAAAGGTAGACAATGGAGCTTGAAGATCAGACTGCATGTTCTGTGCAGCCTGATCTTGGATCTACACGGTCTGCATGAGCAATTTAAACTGGGTTCCACTCTGCAAGGGTTATGTGACCTACTTACTTCCTTTGAATATGAATAAACTTGACACAGACTAATTTTTAGGACACAGCATGTTTCACCTGCAGTAGATTTGCAGCTGAACAAATATAAAAGTAGAGTATTTGGGGGATGTTAGAGAATTATTTATTCTGTAGTTCTTTGTTGTATTTTTAAAGGTGCTGAGCCCTTGCAGTCAATTGACGACACACAGGATTAGATATTTGTAATCCATGGGGTTGTGAGTTCAGCTGAGTTGGAATCTTAGCAAAATGAAACATCTCTGAGAGGACTGATGAAAGTCACCACTGCTGGATTCATTTCTCTCCTTGTGCAGTGTTTTGAAGATTTTATAGACTATTGGCAGGGATATTTACAAATTAAGTTTGACAAAATTTGATGCACATAACATCAAGACTAATTCTCAAAAATACATGTATAAGGGACAATGTCCCATTTGTCTGCTCTGTGAGGGGACATTATTCCAGTTCAATGGGACAGCATTCTAGTAGAATCCATATACCTTTGCAGAATAAGTTGCCCATGGCTAAACAGTTTTGACTTTTTCCATTTGGAAAAACAGCCAATTTGAAAACACCAGCTTAAAATGAGTGCTTTGAGAGTACCGGTGAAGAATCTTGTGAATAAGACTGGTTAGTTGCACTGTTGGCTACAACATAATTTGAATACTGTATTTTCAAATCACAACAGCTAAGCCAATACATGGCAGCATTTCTGATTGAAGAAAAAGATATTGGACTCAAACATCATGGACGGTGTAGCAGTTGCCAAATTTACGTAATGCAGATGAAAACAATGGGGGTGGAACGACAAACTAAGTCATACACCTTCATTGCCACCACCCAAGTAAGATCTCCAATTAGCCTGCTCCAGACATGCTCAATGCACTACCAAAATCCAGTTCTGACATTAGTCAATCAAAACCATGAGAAAAGTTTTCTATTAAGTTGCGATATATCATTGTCCATATTGAGATACAAACCCATGCATCTCGATATATCAAGATACAGATTCCAGAGGCAATACCAACCCCTAGTCAGCAGTGTTGTTCCTAGGTCAAAAATATTAAGGGACACCAGTGTCCCCCTGGGTAAAATCTAAGGGGACATTCAGAGGGACAAAGACCACTTCAAATAATGCCTGTAAGGTATACTTGAATGCACATTACTACAACCCTTGTTGGTTTTGAAAGCTTCAAAGCAGAATTGAGACAAAACTGAAATATTCCCATTTGAATCATTCACTTGTAACCATGTCAATTTGCCCGGCCACTCCTGAAATATCCTGTTTTTCTGTTTGGATTTAGAACAAGATTCATTTTGAGAACTCTACTTTCGTTATCATAGCTGATATCTTTCAAATTTCCCCACTGTACTTTCCTCATTTAGGAAATTCGTAGCTGGTAATGTTTACATGCCATAATGCATATAGACTGCTTAACAAAATATTATTAAATGCAACCCGACAATAATTTGAAAAAATAGACACAGTCTTGTAATTTTAGATACCCGTTCAGACTGGTCACCAATATTATGCACAAAAGTAGCCGACAACTAATGGAAAAAATCGAGACACAGTCTGCAATTCGCTATCCACTATATAACAAAAGACAATGAAGTAATGTCCTGCATGTATTGGACAATGCAAAGTGAGAATATTAAGAGCTTGAGCACGCCCGATGTGCGACTTTGGCCTGCTTTCATGTATTTTTTGGGGGACATTCTCAAAAAAAATAGCGGGAATCCCACCATGGCATGGGCTAGGAACAACACTCAGTTAGAGTAGCTAAAACTTGGGATTGTTTTGGCAAGTCTGCAAATCCTGTGAAAATTTGCGAATCTATAATTTTGTCATCTGGAAAAATGCGAAGCAAATGCAATCTTGCTTGCAAACATGTTGGAGCAACTGCATCTCCCTCTGAATACTGTTCTGTTGATAGTATTTTTAGCTTGACTTTTTTCGAAGAAAACATTGAGATATTTTCATAGCCCTGTCATCGTTTGTGTCGTTGCTAGTATCTGCGTTGTTGAGCAAAAATTTCGACATTATATGGCTTGCAACACGCGAAAAGGGGCATTCGGACATTTGCGTAAAGTGTCGTCTTGGATCAGCCTGCGCAGTCCGCACAGGCTAATCCGAAACGAACCTTTCCGTTTTTATGTAATTTTCTGTTTTGCGCAAGTCTGCTGTAGCACAAAATCTAATGTAGTCGTAAAGTGCCGTCTCGGATTAGCCTGTGCGGACTGCGCAGGCTGATCCGAGACGACAGTTTACGCAAATGCCCGAATGTCCCTTTTCGCATGTTGCAAGCCATATAATATCTCTATCATAACTTTAGATATTTACTTGAAACTTGGAACTGTTATTAATTATCCAAAGGGTAACCCATACAACAAGGGAAGGTAGCCATCAAAATATTATTTACACGGTTTTACTCCTTTTTTTTCTTAGAATTTTCATTAGAAATCAATTTTGAAATTAACTGCAGCTGTGCGTTAGTACCTGCATGAGGTGCTTAGGCAAAAAGAATACTGACAGAGTTAGGTCCGTATTCACAAGCAATTTTCACAAACATTCTTCGTATTAATCTCAGGAATTTCCTAGATTTAAAAGTAGCATTTTGGTTATCAGTTGGAGAGTCCTTGGGCAAGACACTTTGGAGCCCTCGCCCAGTACTGGTGAAACCCAGTACACATTCACATATGGCTTGCAACACGTGAAAAGGGGCATTCGGACATTTGCGTAAAGTGTTGTCTCGGATCAGCCTGCGCAATCCGCGTTGGCTAATCCGAAATGACACTTTCCGTTTTTATGTAATTTTCTGTTTTGCGCAAGTCTACTGTAGCACAAAATCTAATGTAGTCGTAAAGTGCCGTCTCGGATCAGCCTGCGCAGACTGCGCAGGCTGATCCGAGACGACACTTTACGCAAATGTCCAAATGCCCCTTTTCACGTGTTGCAAGCCATCAATATGTGAGCTGACAATGTGGTTTGACTGAAATAATGTTAAAAGGGGGTAAAACACCATTCAACCAATCAGTTGAAAGTAACACTACCTCTGGGTCTGTATTTACCTATTCTTAAGAATTTTCTAAATTTGAAAGTGACACACCATTTGTTTTAGCCAATCAGAAGTTGTGTTACTTTCGAAATCTAGAGTAAGACTAGAATAAAGGTTAGAATGGTTGTTGAATATGGACCCAGACTGGAAGAACCGGGTAGTTTAGCCAATCGGAAGTTGTGTTATTTTCAAACTCTAGAATTAGACTTTGTATGAAATTAAGAATGGTTGGTGAATATGGATTTTCATATACCAGTAATATGAAGAAAGCAGATGCAAAATTTCATAGGCTCCCTGTGATAAAATCTACAAGCAAGATTAACACTTAACCCTGTACCACACAATTCCGACTTTTAACGACCCTGAGAAAGAAACCTTTCGAAAACATTGCAGGAAAAGGAGAAAATGCTGGTAACCAGCATTTTCTCCTTTTCCCACAGTGTTTTCTACCCTTCCCAAGACAAATTTCTATTTTTGAGCCATAATTATGTTGTCGTATGCAAATGCTTTCAATTTGGACTGGTCTACAATTTTGTCGTTTGGTAAAGAGTTAACTAAACAGTGCAGAGCTGAACTTTTTACTACTCAGTCCCTTGTTCTAATGACCTCGAGGAAGATTGCTTTCGAATTCATTGTTGAAAGGGTAGAAAATGATGGTGACGAGCATTTTCACCTTTTCGGTAGATTACCGGTATTTTGTACAATACTGCCAAATTAATTTGTGGCCTACTTATGCTGTCAATTTAGACTAGTCCCAAATTTTGTTGTTCGGTAACCGTTAACTCTTTACCAAACGACAAAATTTAAGGTCAGTCCAAATTGATAGCATTTGCAGACGACAAAATAAATGCGACTCAAATTTCAAAGATTGTTTTGGGAAGGGTAGAAAACATTGTGGGAAAAGGAGAAAATGCTGGTTACCAGCATTTTCTCCTTTTCCCGCAGTGTTTTCAAAAGGCTTCTTTTTCAGGGTCGTTAAAAGTCGGAATTGTGTGGTAAAGAACCTTGAGGAAGTAAGATTTTCAAAATCATCATTGGAAAAGAAGAAAATGCTGGTAATCAGTATTTTTACATCATTTGAGCCACATGAAATTTGGCATGTGCAAATGCTTTGAATTTGGACAAGTTTAACATTTTAATGTAACATGTAAGGTGTGCGAGGGCATAATGTTGTTGACGTGCAACATGTGACACAGACTTTGACATTTAGCTCCACCGAAGGACAAAATGTTACACTTGTCTATACTGAAAGCATTTTCCAAACAAAAACCATCTCTTCTCCTTTTCCACAATGTTTTATTCAATTGCAGAAAAAAATCCCTTTTTAAGTCACATTTATTTTGACGTCTGCAAATGCCTTTAATTTGGAAAAGTTTAAACTTGTGTCATTTGGTAAAGAGCTAAAACTTTGGCTAAGAGAATGGCATAGAATTACAATGCATAATGGATGAATAAAAAAGTAAAAACGTTTTAGGATCTTTGATTCATTTTCGTGTCATGAAATAATGACAGTCAAATTCATTTTTTCCCACTTTGTATTTTTTTTCCCCACTTTATTAAAGTAATGGTTTTGCCATAAATGTGTATGATTTTTCCCCCTGATGTTTTTAACGCAGTTCTGTACAAATATGACTTTTTATTCTTGTGAAGTTAACCCTTTACCAAACAATGCAGAGTTAAATGACTTGTTGGAAGAGGCCTTTTGAAAACATTGTGGGTAAAGGAGAAAATGCTGGTAACCAGCATTTTCTTCTTTTCCCACAATGTTTTCTATCCTATCAAGAACAAATTCCATTATTTGAGCTCTGCAAATGCTTTCAGTTTTGACATGTCTATATTTTTCTTGTGTGGTAAAGACATCACAGCTTTGAAAAACTGTTACAAGCAATCGCTCCTTTGCTTTTGCCCGGCTGGGTAGCTCAGAGGTTAGGGTATCTGACTTGTGACCAGGTGGTTGCTGGTCCCATACCTGGTAGAGGCAAATTTTCTTTCTTTATGGCAGTTTTTGGCCTTTCACCTCTGATGCATGTGAGAAATGTAATCAGTGGCTTTGAAAGAAATTTGGGTCTGTACCTTGAAATAACAATTTTTAGCTCCACTGGCCGAAGGCCAGCGGGCTTATGTCATGGCCTGTTGTCCGTCGTCCGTCCGTCCGTCCGTCCGTCCGTCCGTGCGTTAACTTTTTTTTAAAACGTCTTCTTCTCTGAAACTACCCATCCAATTTTGATGAAACTTCACAGAAATGATCCTGCCATAGTCCTCTTCAGAATTTCTTGAAAGAATTTAATTCCTTCAAAAACTCTGGTTGCCATGGCAACAAAACTGAAAAATTTTGAAAATCTTTGAAAATCTTCTTGTCTGAAACCGTAAGGCCAAGGGCTACCAAATTTGGCATGTAGCTTTATCTAGTGGACCTCTACCAAGTTTCTTCAATTTATAGCCCTGGGGTCAAAATTGGCCCCGCCCCGGGGGTCACAAGTTATACATGGGCTTATTTAGGGAGAACTTTAAAATTCCTCTTCTACCTAGCCATAGGGCCTAGAGCTACCAAATTTGGCATGTAGCTTTATCTAGTGGACCTCTGCCAAGATTGTTCAAATTATAGCCCTGGGGTCAAATTAGGCCCTGCCCGGGGGTAACAAGTTTTACATGGGCTTATATAACAAGTTTTACATGGGCTTATATAGGGAGAACTTTAAAATTCTTCTTTGACCTAGCCATGGGGCCTAGGGCGACCAAATTTGGCATGTAGCTTTATCTAGTGGACCTGTACCAAGGGTGTCCAAATTATAGCCGAGGGTCAAATTTGACTTCGCTCCGGGGGGTAACATGTTTTACATGGGCGGGCTTATATAGGAAAATCTTTCGCATCTAGCTATAAGGGCTAGGGCTATCAAATTTTGCATTTAGCTTTATCTAGGGGGTCTCTATCAAGGGTGCCCAAATTATAGCCAAGGGGGTCAAATGTAGCCCCACCCCAGGGGGTCACAAGTTCTACATGGTCTTATATAAGGAAACTTTAATAATCTACTTGTACATAGCCATATTTAGGCCGAGGGCTACCAAATTTTGCATGTAACTTTATATAATGGGCCTCTACCAAGAGGGCCCAAATTTTAACTTTGGGGGTCAAGTTTGACTCCACACCAGGGGTCACAAGTTTTACATTGGCTTTTATAGTGAAAACTTGATAAACCTGTGTCATGGATCACATATTTTACAGGGCCTTTTATTCAGCAAACTTGTTTTACATGACTTTTTATTGGGCAAGATTAAAAAATCTTTTTGTTTATAACCACACATTCTAGTTTCATATTGTAGGTCTGGGGTCAAAATTGCCTTCATTCCAGGGATCGCAAGTTTAACATGGGCTTCAAAATATTGTCACTTCAATTTAAACATTAATCAAGGGAAATAACTCTTTTTATGAAAGATAAAGTTCGTTACTATTTACCTCCCTTGATTATCAAGCTGCAGTGATACATGATTGACTTAATAGCCAGTGGAGCGATACAGGGCCATCATGGCCCTCTTGTTTTTCATGTTTTTGCTGATTGAAAAATTCCATTTCATTAATTCATTGCTCTAACACCACATAATCCGGACTTTTAATGACCCTGAGAAAGAAGCCTTTTGAATTTGAAAACATTGTGGGAAAAGGAGAAAATGCTGGTAACCAGCATTTTCTCCTTTTCCCACAATGTTTTCTACCCTTTCCAAAACAAATTTCCAATTTTTCAGCCACATTTCTTTTGTTGTCTGCAAATGCTCTCTATTTGGACTAGTCTATAATTTTGTCATCTGGTAAAGAGTTAAAGCAGTCTTCAAGCCATGTTCAGTAGGCTAACTTCACTAGTATCAGACTGTGGAGGTTAATGATCATCCTTCAGCACATCATATTCTGTCTGATCTTGGTCTACACTGTCTGCAGAAGCAGCTAAAATGGCCTGTAATGTAGAAAGGACTCTTGTTTACTTCCTATTTTTCTACTTTCAGGGTGATTCATTGCGATACTTCCTCAACAACTTAGCCAGAATCGGACATCCTGTAAGTTCAAAATTTTGCTCAACTCTTGTCATAGTGTCTGCATTAAAGTCACAGTAGTAGCCAAAAATAAAGACTGGGGTGTTAAAATGCATCTAAATTTAATTCATACCATTTAAAAGTATTGAAATAATTGTAAAGATAACAGTCCATTATTGTACAGTTGGTTCAAGTATTAGTCTTGGTGTCCGTGGTTGTGAGGTAGAGCGTCGGCCTCGTAACCTAAAGGTCCCGAGTTCAATACCTGGGAGCAGGTGTCAACTTAGGGATTTTTGATTGGCCTACATATTCGGCATGAGTACTGGTGTAGTTCCCAGGAAGCAGAATCGAGAGAGATTAGTACAAGTTGTAAGAACTTTTTTCAAAAAAGTATTACCGTATTTTGCGTATGTTTTGGGACACCCAAAGAATTGGGACACCATCAAAAATCGCGAAAATAATTATTTTTCATGACCCAAAGATTTGGGACATGCTAAAAATTGCAAAGCAAGATCGGTATTTTTTTGTTCCAAAGAATTGGGACAGTGAATATCTACTTAAAAAAAAAATCTTTCAATCCGTTTGATACCCTTTGTTTGCAACTATTTATTTCGCACAGTTTTATTTCTACACACGTAACGTTGTAAGCATGCTTCCCAACCGTCCCGATTTCAATGGGAGTTTCCTGAATCAAGACAAAAAACTCGATCACCTGACAGTCTAATTTAAACCCCATTTCAAAAAGAAATCCGACGTAAGTGTAAAAAGGGTGTGATAAACTTCTATCCAAGATACATAACGTGTATAATGTGTATATGTACATCCGATGTATGACACGCATGTATTTCACGGTCAATCGAGTTCGTTGTTTATAAATAGAAGTCAAGGTACATCATTCTAGTTTACTCAAGGTTTATCATCGAAGATCGACGAACCTATCAAATCTGAGAACGGTCCGAGCAGGTACTTGTCAGAGTGGAATTAACATCGTTCAACTCACGTACATGTAAGCAGGTAAAATATCTACAAACGCAATATAACATCCTCATCACGATCCCAGGACGCAGACAATAATGAGTGACAAGTTTATCATCAACGACAACACTGATAAAAAGCGAAGTTTTAAGCTGTTAGTGCTCAAATTGATCAGTGAAATTCCAATCTGTCTAAAAATAGACCAACCTGCAAATTACTGGATGTTTATCGACATCAATGACGTAGCAATATTTTATCGTCGGCAATATTCGACGGGTTAGCGGCCATTGACTTTCAGTATGACAGATTGTCTTGTTTGACCATAAGTTTTGGGACAGCTGACAAAATAATTATTTTTTAGCTCCACTGGCTGAAGGCCAGCGAGCTATTGTCATGGCGTTGTGTCCGTCGTGCGTGCGTCCGTCCGTTCGTTCGTCCGTTCGTCCGTGCATGCTTCCGTAAACTTTTTCTTTAAAAAACTTCTCCTCAGAAACTATTGACTGGATTTTTACCAAATTTCACAGGAATGTTCCTTTGGTGGTCCTCTTTCAAATTCCTTCAAATAATTGTGTTCCATGAAGAATTCTGGTTGCCATGGCAACCAAAGTAAAAAACCTTTAAAAATCTTCTCCTCCCAAACCGCTATTTGGATAGCATTATTATTTTGCAGGAATGTTCCTTAGATACAGGTTTACAGAATTCCTTAAAAAAAAAAAATGATCTGTCAAAAAACATGGCTTTTATGGGAGACTCATTTTCCTTTTATGGTATAAAGTAAAATCTTTGAAAAATTTCTTCTCTAAAACTATTCATTGGATTTCATTGTTGTTTTGCAGGTAAGTTCCTATGGTGGTTGTCTACCAAATTGTTTCTTCAGTGAGCTAAAATGCAGGATTGAATGATAATTGTTAAAAACTTCCTTTCGCCATTATAGAAATATCAGGCCTGTGGAGCGATACAGGCGCTCAAGCGCCTCTAGTTGTAGACCAAAGTATTGGGACACGAAAAAAATTAATTATTTTTTACTGTCCCAAAACTTAAGCAAATTACGGTAGTACTGACTCTTGAAAAATTTCTTTGGTACTTTTACAATAAATCAAGACATATTAACTCTAACCACTTAATCCTGTGTTTTAACAACCCTGAGAAAATAGCCTTTTCACAACCTTTTGGGAAAAGGAGAAACTGCTAACCAACATTTTATCTTTTTCCCCACAAGGTTTTATACACTTACAGACAATTACCATCATTGCAGCTAAATTTAACATTTTGTCAGCGAATTCTTTCTATTTGGACCTGTCTAAAATGCTGTCTGGTGAAGAGTTAAATGGTTAAAGATGTTAAAGATGCCCGTCTACAGCCGGTGAGCAAAAATGCTGTTAAATTTCAAACAATTTAGAATGGTACAGAAATCAGTCCTTTGTGTGAACATGGATAAATTACTGACATATATGGTGTAATTGAAAAAAAGAAACACGGAGATTTGTATTAGAAACCGAACATTGGTCAGAAGAAAACTGGCTGACGATCGAAGCTGTAAACAATGGCGGTGCGTCATGGAAATTTATCGTTGGTTTCAGCCTAGAGTCGGATACGGTGTAATTTGCATATAGGCCGCGACCTCTGTCTGAAAATCGAGGCTGCAACAGAGAAGCCTTTATTTTCCTTTGTTTACCTCATTAGACGCAGGGGGAAGGTCAAATATAGTCACGTGACAGAATGCATGATCATCATACGAATCTACCCGAGTGTATAACGGATATATCGAAAATCTTTGATTCAAAAACCGGAAACGACGAGTCTGTTTACATAGAAGGCTGCAACTCAGCGAAATGCATTTTCTATCGACTGTCAGGCGCAATATTTGGCATGAAGATATAAGAATGACTATAGTTTGATAAAATAAAGACAAAATGAGTTAAAACTGGCTGAAAATGAGTATAAGGGCCTCTTTAAAAGAAATATTATTTCCAGTTTCAAAGCTATTCATAATTCTTGGTTGATTGATTGGTTGAAAGGTGTTTCAATGCGGCTTTCAACATCGTTTTAGTCATATCACAGTGACCTCATAGTATTTATATTCATGCATGCCTTGGGTTTCACCAGTTCTAGGCTTAGAGTCTGAAGTGTCTTGCCCATGGACACTCCTACAAAAAACCAAATGCTTCTAGTGAGGCTCTTTCCCGTGGCCTCCAGGTTACCTGTCCTACATTTTACGAATGAGCTGCAGAGAACCCTGGCTATTATTTGAGACAGTTGGCAAAAAACTGGATGGTGCAGATCTAAGATCAGACTTGTTCCATACTGTTGAAAGTAGAGCAACTACAGCAGCTGCTGTGCTTGGCATTTTAAATCTTTAACAAGCAACAATTTTTTGTACTCTACCAAATTGAAAGCATTTGCAGATGACTAAATAACTGTGGCTCAAGTGATGATTTCTGTCTTTGATAGGGTAGAAAACATTGTGGGAAAAGGAGAAAATGCTGGTTATCAGCATTTTCTCCTTTTCCCACAATGTTTTCAAAAGGCTTCTTCCTCAGGGTCGTTAAAACTGGGGATTGTGTGGTAATGGGTGAAGGGTTTACCATTTACTGCTCAATCTACTGTTGGCAACAAGTTTCTCCTTTTCCCACAATGTTTTTTGCTATATTAAGTCCTGTTGTTTGAGCCATTTCCATTTTCCTGCAAGTGCTTCCAATATAGAAGAGTCTAAGGTTTTGATGTCTGTTAAAGTGTTAATTTATTACTACACAAAAATTTTAGGCTTGTCAAAATTGAAAGTTTTTGCAGACAACAATATAAATGTGGCTCAAATGATGGAATTTGTATTTGATTGGGTAGAAAACATCGTAGGAAAAGGAGAAAATGCTGGTTACCGGCAAATTCTCCTTTTCCAAGAATGTTTTCAAAAGGCTTCTTTTTCAGGGTTGTTAAAACTCGGGATTGTAATGTAAAAGGTTAAAGGTGGGTATTTAGATTTTTAACATCTCACAAAATTAAAAAAATATATATATCACTGAAATTTATATGGAAAAACAATACAAATCGTCAATAATTAATAATCATAAAATTACAAATTTTTTTTTTTGATGGTGTTCCCTTAAAAGGCTACGTAGCCTCTTAAGGTATTTTTAGATTTCGCGCCAGAAATCAAAAAAAGCATTGTGGGAATGTCAAGTGACTGGCATGTGACTAATGACGCTTAAATTCCATAACATAACAAACATGTAATTATTTTCCATAATGTCTTCTTCGGACGCTCTGTTTGAAGCTTCATCTGTGTATTTCCGGTATATAAATGAGCGAGATGCTCATATAAAAATAGACCGTGTTTCCCGTCGGTGTCGACCTGGGCCGTAGTAAATCTCTAATTTCTGTTGTTGTCGGATGGTTTTTGACTACTGGGGTTTTATGAATGAAAATTAAAAGGCTTTGGGAGTATAAGGATGATTTTTTGGTATTTTTGTAAAATTTTCCTCCCAAAATCTGAAGGGCCACCTTTAAGGCAGTGGGTGGAGCAAAGCCAAGGTATTCTAATAATTTGAGTTGAATGAAGTGCCCGTTCAGTCTTAGTTTGTTATCAATTAGGGAAAAGAACAGGTAACAATATTTCCCAGGCTTATCTGCATTCTGCTGGGTATAATTTGGTTATCAATATGATGAATAGTTTAGTCTGATGATAGGTAATAATTAGGAGCACACCTTGCTCTTGTCAGTCAGTGAAATCTTGTTGTTCTTGTTGTCATGGGAATGAAATTAACTTTGAAAACTTGCAGATTTCACTTCCTTCAGATCTGTCAGTGCATCAATTAATTATCATTCTTGTGTTGTTGTTTCATTAACACCTAGATTGCCAGGTAAATGAAGTGAATGTTCCACAATGAACAAAAATGCACTACAAATATTTTTCACTGTAAACTAAAGTATGAGGGTTGATCCAGAAATATGTAGACTTTTACTCTAGGAAATAAATGTCATCTCTTGTTTGATTTGGATGAAATTTTCTATGATCAAACTTCTTTTACTTGGTAACAGATAAAACAACATTTTCAATATTAAAGCCACACAAAAACTAAGGCATTGCAGTAGCAACACTACGTGTTTGTGGGGCCAAAAGTCAAAGTCAACTTTCAAAAAAGTAGTACTTTCATTGTACTAAATTTTGCGGGAAGAGGTCAACAAGCCAAGTAATGTTCTTTATTGTTGGGCAGGATTTTGAAATCATATGCTTGCCATGTTATGAATCTAAAGGTAACAGCTGTTACAAGAGGGTTGATTCGAGAATGATGTCAGAAGATTTCAAATTCATAAAAAGTAGCACAATAATGCAGTTCTGTGTCCAGCTTGGGAAGCCACCAAATGGATTTTAGGGACCCATAATTATGTGATAACTTGCTTGCTATAATGAATTACATTGATGAAGTGAGCCCCCTTTTTCCAGACCATGGCTCATATCTTCGTAAATTCAAGCCTGTGGACACATGCAGATAATTGATCGAACGTCACCAGAAGTACACAGACTATGCAGGGGACATTAGAGAAACATTACGTTGTCACTGACGTTTCAGCAAATTCAGTGTGACGTCGTGCGTCATACGTGGGCTGCCTTGCAGGCGCTTAGTGTAGGGCTTTTAAAATGGTTTTATTTTTTTGTGCAACATGCTGAGATGTTTTTAAAACTTGGCAGTCTGATGCAAAAAATGTGAATTTAGATGTGTGTGTGCAAAAATGTTAGCTTTACGTCTTACAGTGTCAGATAAAACAAAAAGTCTATGAATATCTGGATCACCCTTAGTATTCTTGATGCTAAGGCAAGAAGCCTTAGTTGTCTAAGCAAAGACTGAGTACACATATTACAAAATTATTTGACTTGATCAAAATCAAGGCATTGGCTCACTACAAATCATACAAAGCACAAATAATGTAAGTTGTCCATTAAAGAATCGAAAACATTTCAGGAAATGGAGAAAATGCTGGTTACCAGTATTTCCTCCTTTTTCCATAATATTTTCAAAGACTCTCTTTCATGGGATCCCATCATAAAAATTTGGGGATTGTTTGGTAAAGTGACACCTTTTCACTGTCATCATTGCATTAAATGACCCCCAGAAAGATAAATTTTGCAACTATTGTTGGAAAAGTAGAATATGCTAGTTACATTTTTTTGTTAGCTGCTGACGTGTTTTAGCATGATTAACTGTTTACCAAACAGTCCCGACTTTTAACTCTTTCCATACCATAGACAACATCAGGAGCTTTTGTGAACAGTGTAGATCAAGATCAGACTGCAAAGAACATGCAGTCTGATCTCTGATCTGCACTGTCCACTGCTGTATTCTAGATTATGGCCATACTGTCTCTTGATCTTGCAGCAGAATCGTATTTGTAGCCTTTGAGAAAATGCAATTTATTTATTCAGTAATGAAAGAGTTAAGGACCCTGAGAAAGAAAGCTTTTGAAAAGATTGTAAGAAAAGTAGAAAATGCGAGTAACCAAAATTTTCTCCTTTTCTCACAATGTTTTCTACCCATCTGAAAATAAATTTACACTCAGGAGTAACATTTATTTTGCCATCTGCAAATGTTTTCAATTTTGACTAGTCAAGAATTTTGTTGTTTGGTAAAGAGATGGGTAGGAAATTGTCATCTATGAAAGAGTGAAATATCTTTGATATCACTTCTAGAATCTGTAGTAACCAAATTTAATCCTTTGAGCATCAAGTAACCAAATTTAACATTTTCAGTCAGGTAAAAAAGACCTAAATATTGTAATTCAAGATGCAGAGCCCAGGCAGCTCAGTTGGTAGGCTACAGGACTTGAGAACAGGGGTCGCTGGTTCAATCCCTTGCTTGGCCAATTTCTTTCCAAGGATTGATGGTAGCCATTGCAATAGGATCATTCCTCTCTCACTGCTGACCATTGTTTCAACAATATGGGAAAGCAGCCAGTGGCTTTGAAAGAATATTGTGCGAAGTACTGGTAAAAGAAAATCCAGGAAAGCATGGATAGATGCACTCAAGCCACCGTGATAAAACTGAAATAATGTTGAAAATGGCTTTAAACACTATTTTACACTCATTCAATCAATCAGTGTAATTCAAGCCAGCTTTTTAGTAGAATATCTCAACAATGTGGACTGTTAAAATCTTAGGATCAGGCTGCATGTTCTGTACAGTTGGATCTTGATCCACTCTTTACCAACCGCAAAATTTTAGACTTGTCCAAATTTACAGGATTTGCTGACAACAAATTAAAGGTGGCTCAGATGGTGGAATCTGTCTTTCACACAGTAGAAAACATGGTGCGAAAAGAAGAAAATGCTGGTTACAAGCATTTTATTCTTTTCCCACCATGTTTTCAAAAGGTCTTTTCCCTTGGTTCGTTAAAACTTGGGAATGAAGGTAAAGGATTTAAACAACTGAAGGTGTTGAGGAATTCTCAGAGTTAACCTACATAAATTTTGGTGTACAATAACAAGTTTACATGAAAAACAGCTGTTTTGTAAAAAAAAAAAACAAGGTGCAATTATTTATAATTGCAATGGACATCAATGTTTACCCATAACACATCTTTAACACCTGTAAGTGCCTTTGCTATCACGGTAGATTAATATCAGACGGCACAAAAGATGCCAGAGTAAATCAAGATCAGATTGCATGAAATATGCTGTCTGATTTGTGACCTATACTGTGTGCTTTGCTAAAACACCATTGATTAAAGGAACTATGAAATTGTTTTTACTTGGGTCTTATTTCTAGACTCTGCAGAGCCCCAGCAGCTCAGTCAGTAGCATACAGGACTTGAGAACAGGGGCTTGCCGGTTTGATCCCCAGCTAGGCTAATTTCTTTGTTTAGTGAGGGGTCAAGATTTAAGATAGGTAAATAGGACATCTCAGTTCAATCCCCAAAATGGGTACTGACTATAGTGGAAGTGCCTGTGGGCCAGGCAAGGCAAAGCTTAGTGCTGTTGAAACCAAGTAGTGGGTAAATGAGCTGTCTTGATGCAGGTGAAGTTGTGGTTGATAGAGGCCCAAAATCCTTTTCTGTCAAATTGAAAAGTTGACCAACATTTGCTGTTCATATCTCTTTTTTTTAACCCTTTACCACACAATCCCGACTTTTAACGACCCCGAGAAAGAAGCTGATTGAAAACATTGTGGGAAAAGGAGAAAATGCCAGCATTTTCTCCTTTTCCCACAATGTTTTCTATCCTTCCCAAAACAAATTTCAAATTTTCAGTCACTTTTATTTTGTCCTCTGAAATGATTTCAATTTGGTTAGGTCTAAAATTTTGTCGTTTGGTAAAGAGTTAATGAAGATGTTTTTTTTAAACTTTGGCTACTTGTTAACTATTCGCGCTTTACCACACAATCTTGAGTTTTAACAGCCCTGGTATAGATGTTTAGGCTTTTGGAAGCCTTTGGGAGAAAAAGGAAAAACAAGAATTATCTCCTATTTCCAAAATATTTTCTACCCTTCTATGAAAAATGATATTATTTGAGCCATGTTTGATTTACAGTCTTCAAATGCTTTCCAAGTATGCATAATTACAGTCTGCAAATGCTTTCCAAGTATGCATAATTACAGTCTGCCAATGCTTTCCAAGTATGCACTATTACAGTCTGCAAATGCTTTCTGCCAATGCTTTCCAAGTATGCATAATTACAGTCTGCAAATGCTTTCCAAGTATGCATAATTACAGTCTGCCAATGCTTTCCAAGTATGCATAATTACAGTCTGCAAATGCTTTCCAAGTATGCATAATTACAGTCTGCCAATGCTTTCCAAGTATGCATAATTACAGTTTGCAAATGCTTTCCAAGTATGCATAATTACAGCCTGCAAATGCTTTCCAAGTATGCATAATTACAGTCTGCCAATGCTTTCCAAGTATGCATAATTACAGTCTGCAAATGCTTTCCAAGTATGCATAATTACAGTCTGCCAATGCTTTCCAAGTATGCATAATTACAGTTTGCAAATGCTTTCCAAGTATGCATAATTACAGCCTGCAAATGCTTTCCAAGTATGCATAATTACAGCCTGCAAATGCTTTCCAAGTATGCATAATTACAGTCTGCCAATGCTTTCCAAGTATGCATAATTACAGTCTGCCAATGCTTTCCAAGTATGCATAATTACAGTCTGCCAATGCTTTCCAAGTATGCATAATTACAGTCTGCCAATGCTTTCCAAGTATGCATAATTACAGTCTGCCAATGCTTTCCAAGTATGCATAATTACAGTCTGCCAATGCTTTCTGCAAATGCTTTCCAAGTATGCATAATTACAGTCTGTCAATGCTTTCCAAGTATGCATAATTACAGTCTGCAAATGGTTTCTGCAAATGCATTTCCAAGTATGCATAATTACAGTCTGCCAATGCTTTCCAAGTATGGATAATTACAGTCTGCAAATGCTTTCTGCAAATGCTTTCCAAGTACAGGTTTCAATCTAGAATTTTGTCAGAATGGGCCAGTGGCCCATCAATATTTTAAAAAGGTGCCACCAGTATTTTGAGATGGGCCAGCACTTTTTAACGACCAAATAACCAGGATCTTGGCATTTTAAAAGCTCACTTATTACTGACTTACCATACAAAGGAAGTAAATCCAGATAATTTACTGCTTGTGTATGGGGATAGTGATTGAGTTGTTAAGAGGTCAAATTAAGTGACAACACTAAAAATCATTTGTTTAAATACCGCAAGTCATCAATTTTTTTTTGCATCATCGTAACGAAGCCAGTGAAATTGAGGCTTTTGTAGCCACTCAGTTTGAAATTTTTTTTGCATACGATTTCCCAGCTTTTCCATCACCAAATTATTGTTCACCATTGGTTTCACCCGATTGCTGCGTTTTCGCTTGTTTGGCGGAATTTCCGCCAGAAAAGAAATCACTGATTCGTTTCTGTGTTTGCGTTGCCGACATGTTTCCAACAGCTGGTTTCCATCGCGTTCGTTCATGCGCTGTGAATAAATCAATATCCGATTACCAGTAACGTTCTCCGTGTTGTTGCGACGCTTTGCAGTCAAATTTCAATACTGCGGAAAGCGTCTTCTAACAATGACTAGCTAAAAACAATACTAAAAAAAAGTTAATGGCGGCGCACAACGGAATCGGAAAAGCGCCGATGCATTGGATTTTGCACCGATTCGGTGCACTGGAGTTTCAAAAACGGGCCAAGGACTTTAAAATCGCGCCATTGGCGCAAAAACGCAGTCTAGATTGAACCCTGCAAGTACATGTATGCATAATTACAGTCTGCCAATGCTTTCAAAGTATGCATAATTACAGTCTGCAAATGCTTTCTGCAAATGCTTTCCAAGTATGCATAATTACAGTTTGCAAATGCTTTCCAAGTATGCATAATTACAGTCTGCAAATGCTTTCTGCAAATGCTTTCCAAGTATGCATAATTACAGTCTGCAAATGCTTTCCAAGTATGCATAATTACAGTTTGCACATGCTTTCCAAGTATGCATTATTATAGTCTGCAAATGCTTTTCAAGTATGCATAATTACAGTCTGCAAGTGCTTTCCAAGTATGCATAATTATAGTCTGCAAATGCTTTCCAAGTATGCATAATTAGTCTATAAATGTGTTCAAAGTATGGATGAGTCCACAGTTTTGTTGTTCATTAAAAGTTAAAATGGGGAACCAGTACAAGAAGGGCATGTAAGCCTGAAATGTATTTGACACAATTGTGCCCCTTTTCAAACTAACGATTTTCACTGAAAACATAACTGCAACCAAGTGTTAGCACCTGTATACAGTGCTCTTGTTTTCTATATTTTATCTTAGAACCAGGTTTTCAATTTCAACAACTCAAACTGTTACACATACTTAACCCTTTACCAAACAATCCTGGGTTTTCACCACCCTGTAGAAGAGGCCTTTTAAAAACATTGTGGGAAAAGGAGAAAATGCTGGTAACCAGCATTTTCTCGTTTTTCCACAATGTTTTCTACCCTATCAGAGCAAGATTTCACTATTTGAACCACATTGAAATTGTTGTCTGCAAATGCTTTCAATTTGGACAACGCTAACATTTTGTCATCTGGTAAAGGGTTAAAACATACCATCTGCCATGGTTGTGCCAGATATTTCTGATTTATTGTTGCATTTTTTGTAGCAATCTGCTTTTTAATCACAAGCTAAAACACTCATCTTTATGCATAAACTACTCTTGAATGAATGAAAACTAATTTCAAAGTGCCATACAGCATCTTACAGTCAAAAAACATAACCTGACATGGCACTGTGCCAAATGCGTGTTGCAGCATGTTGTTTAATTGGCTATAATATGTTTTTGTTATTAATTGGTGTCAATAAAAAAACAACAACCAAATACAGCTATCAAAACTGAAATGATGGAGTATCTTACATCATTGCTTATACAGAACAAAATAGAATCTTTATTTGTTAACTCTTTACTATGCAGGAAAAATTTAAATTCGTCCAATTTACAGGATTTTCCATTTTATGGTTCAAATGTTTTTCATTTGTCAGTACATGTTCGGATATCCTTGAATATGTGTCCTTGAATAAGTAGAAATATTGTGGGAAATGGAAAAAATACTGGTAACCAGCATTTTCTTCTATTCTGACAATGTTTTCAAAAGGCTTTTTTCCTGAGGATAGTTATAACTTGGGATTGAGTAGTAAAGGGTTAAGGCATGTCTATAAATACATTGTCTATTATAAAAGGTATTGACACAATGCAAAAGATGTAAACACGAAACTAGTCAAATTGAACAACAAAATACATGTAAATGAAACTCAAATGATGATTTCTGTCTTTGATAGTGTAGAAAACATTGTGGGAAAAGGAAGAATGCTGGTTACCAGGATTTTCTCCTTTTTTTCCCCCCCACAATGTTTTCAAAGGCTTTTTTCATCAGGGTTGTTAAAACTCTGGATTGTGTGTTAAAGGGTTAAAGTAATTATGTCTGCAGGTTTTGATTGATTGACTGACAGGTGTTATATACCACTTTAAACATTATTTTTGTCATATCACAGCAACAGCGTATTTAAATTCATGTACCTCTTGGGTTTTACCAGTATGACTAGGCCAGGGCTCTTAATCCTTTAACACACAATCCCGTGTTTTAACAACCCAGAGAAAGAAACCAGCATTTTCTCCTTTTTCCGCTATGTTTTCTACCCTTCTGAAGACAGAAATCATCATTTGAGTCATGTTTAATTTATCGTCTGCAAATGGTTTCAATTGAGTTGAGTCTAAAAGTTTGTTGTGTGGTAAAGGGTTAAGTATCCAAGGGCCATTCCCACATAAAAATCCCAGCGCTTTTAGTGAGGGTCAAACTAAGGATGTTCAGCTTTTGAGTCCTAGACCTTTGCCAGTGAGCGAAGCAGAGCCACAAAGTCATCAGGTGGTAATGGGACCAGGGATTGACCTCATGCAATACTTATTTAGCTATCCCTTTAACACAAAATCCCGAACGTTAGCGACCCTTAACCCCATATCAGATGTCAAAATTTTAGCCCTGTCCATATTGGAAGGATTTGTAGACGACAATCTCAGTGTGGCGCAAATGGTGCAATTTCTCTTTGATGGTGTAGAAAACATTGTGGGAAAAGGAGAAAATGCCGGTTACCAGCATTTTTTCCTTTCCCCACAATGTTTTCAAAAGGCTTATTTCCATGGGTCGTTAAAAGTAGGCTTTGTGTGGTAAAGGGTTTTAGGGAGAATACTTTTAAAAAATTGTTGGTAACAAACATTTTCTCTTTTTCCCACAATATTTTCTAGCCTTTTCATCGACAAATCTTATCAATAGAGCCAAATTTCAGCCAAAGGATCCAGTGTTTTCACGACCCTGAGGAATAGGTCTTTTGAAAACATAGTTGGAAAAGGAGAAAATGATTGTAGCCTGCATTTTCTCCATTTCCCACAATGATTCCCATCCAATTAAGGGCAATTTCGTCATTTTGACCAACTTTAATTTATCGTCTGCAAATGTTTTCATTTTGGACCAGTCAAAAAATTTGCCATTTTGGTTGGGTTAAGTTGTCGTCTGCAAGTGCTTTCAATCTGGACATGACATTTTTGTGGTATTTGTTGAAGACAATACCACTATGAGTTCAATATTGAATTTTGAAGACCATGTATCGTATTTTGTGCAAAACCGAAGGAAATAAACCCAATTAAACTCAATTTTTCTCAGGCAAATGAGTTTTTCGGTAGCACTCAGATATGTAATTGGAAATGGCATATTAAAATACATTGGGTGAGGCTATCGATCATGGAAATACTAATTTTTTTATTGAAAATAGCTTCACTCGCTCATAGCCTTCTATTGGCGCAATGATACAAAATCTGTCTACCGATCACTTGGTCCTGGGCTTTTTCATTCCAAAACCAGTTCGTCCCATGGCTTGTTCATCCCATGATTGCGCGCTACTCCATTTGATTGGGCATGACTATTTACAGATCGAAATAATGGATTGTAATGTTGGGAATTAATTGTTAATGGCCAAAGATATTTCAAAATCAAAGTTTTCAGGTACAAACTTAATTTTATTCTATATATTCACATGGTTTCTCTCTCTATCCATCATGCATCCTACTGTCAAGGGACGTTACTACTGACTCCTCCTAATGATCAAAGGGAGACCACCAATACACAAATAATCCTAACTTTGTCATGAGTACTCTCCCTTCAACCAAAAAGGTATTTATTTGCTTAGTAGGTTGACTTTCAAGTCAATATTTGAATAATATTTCTCTTTTTCTTTCAAATTATTAATTCCACACTAGGCTTCCTTGACAAATACCATTCCAGCGTTCTCAACGCTTTGATTTGTTGTGTGGTAAAGAGTCACTGTAAATACTGTAAATACATGGTAAATACTGATATAGAACACTATTTTTATCACATCCTCATTGATACAGTCTAGAAATTTAACCCTTATCCAAACGATACCTTGTTTTAATGACCCTTAACCCTTTACTGCACAATGCTGACTTTTAACGAGCCGGGGAATGACGCCTTTTAAAAACATTGTGTGAAAATGAGAAAATGCTGGTTACCAGTTTCTCCTATTCCCCACAATCATTTTCTTCCCAATGGAAGAAAAATTGAACCATTGAGCCACATTGATATTGTCGACTCCCAAATGCTTTCAATTTGGACAAGGTTAAAATTTTGTTGTTTGGTAAAGGGTTAAGAAAAAAGATTTTGAAAGTACCATTGAAAAGGAGAAAAATGCTGATCACCAGCATTTTCTCCTTTTTCCACTATGTCTTCTACTTTCTTGAAGACGGATGCCATTACATGACCCACATTCAATCTTTTGTCTGCAAAATTTATGCGTTCACTTTGGACTGGTAAAAAAACTTTCTGAAGTCAGAATGAAGTGATGTACTGTCCTAGTTTATTTCACCTCTGCAGGCTTTTTATGAACACTTTACTAGGTAACAAAATGTTGGATTTGGGCAAATTGAAAGCAAGTGTGGATGACAAAATAAATGCAACTCAAATAATGATAATAATGATATTAATTCAATGATAATAATAATAACTCAAATAATGATTTTGTCCAGGTAGGATTGGATCCTATGGATAGGTGCTCTGGCCTCTGCAGTTTAAGTAGCTTAATTCTTTATCACATGATCCCAAGTTTTAACGACCCCAAGGAAATAGCCCTTTGAAAACCTTGTGGGAAAAAGAGAAAATGCTGTTTACCAGCATTTTCTCCTTTTCCCACAAGGTTTTCTACACTTTCACAGACAATTACCAGCATTTCGGCTACATTTAATTTGTCGTCTGCAAATGCTTTCAGTTTGAACAAGTCTAGAATTTTGGCATTTGGCAAAGGGTTAAAGGTGAAAAATGAGTTAAATAACAAACAAAAGTGATCAGACTTTCTGTACAGTCTTATCCTGATGTGAAATTTTCAGTGTAATGATCTAGTTTTTAAGCCAAAAGTAGTGAAATACATTTGATAGTTTTCTCCTTATAGGTGATATACAATTAACTCTGTACCGCACAATCCCAACTTTTAACGACCCTGTGAAAGAAGTCTTTTGAAAACATTGTGGGAAAAGGAGAAAATGCTGGTAAACAGCATTTTCTCCTTTTCCCACAATATTTTTTCTACCCTTCCCAAAACGAATGTCAGTTTTTCAATCACACTTCCTTTGTCGTCTGCAAATGCTTTCAATTTGGACGAGCCTACAATTTTGTGGTCTGGTAAAGAGTTAACAGAAACACATGATGTCGACTGGCTGCTCGCTTTTACCCTCTATGGCACAATCCCTTGATTTCACAACCCTGAAAGAGAAGCCTTTTGAAAACATTGTGTGAAAAGAAGAAAATGCTGGTAACCAGTCGCATTTATTTTGTCGTCTGCAAATGCTTTCAATTTAGACAAGTCCAATATTTTGTCAATAAGTAGAGCGTTAACTGATGCTTTTTCAAACTTATGTAGGAGATAATTATACATATCATAACAAAATCTTCAAACTTGCTCTACACCTCACTACACATATAAATTGATTGGAGGCTGAAACTTTAACAATGTCATGCATGAACAAGGAAATTAGTTTGTTACCATAAAATTCCTAACAACAAAATTTTAGACTTAACTCTTTTCCAAATAAGGTTTAACCATTTACCATACAATCCCCAGTTTTAACAACATTTAGGAAAAAGACATTTGAAAAAATTGTGGGAGAAGGAGAAAATGCTGGTAACCAGCATTTTCTCCTTTTCCCACAATGTTTTCCTCCCTTCCAAAGACATACATATATTTCAGTTTTTGACTCACATTTAATTTGTCGTCTGCAAAAATTTTCAATGCGAACCAGTCCTAATTTTTTTTTCATCTGATAAAGGATTAAACAAGATGAAACCATTTGCAGACCACAAATTCAATATATGGTAGCTCAGAAGATGACTTCTGTCTTTGAAATTGTTGAAAACAATTTTTGAACAAGGGGAAAATGCTGGCTACCGGGATTTTCTCCTTTTCTCACAATGTTTTCAAATACATTTCTTTCTAAGGGTGTTTAAACAAGGGACTGCTTAGTATTAGTATAAATTTTCACTCGAGGTCAAGTTTTACCATGGTCTATATTGAACGCATTAGCATTTTACCTACAGCACATTAACTCTCCATCACACAAATCCAAGTTTAAAGGCCCAGTACAGGCCAAAATATCAAAGCAGGTGTCATAATTTATTTAAATTTAAATCGTGCCATTTAAAAGTATAGAAAATATTGTGGAGATGACAGTCTGTTATCGTGTGGTCAGGGCCATATGATAGTCGCTGGCAGAAAAAAGAATTTTAAAATCAGGCAAAAAGTAAACAAAAGCAACAGCTACCTGGCAGGTTTTAACCTAGTTTTGAAATTAATTTCTCTGTCAGCAACTAACACTTGGACCAACCGTACAATGACATATTGTCATCTTTTCAGTAATTTCCATACTTCTAGATGGTATGTTTTAATTTTAAATTTAAATGCATTTAAACACTCACTTTGTTTACATTTGGCCTTTATTGTCACTTTAAGAACTGAGCATCCTTCTGAAAAAGGGATCTAATGTATCCTCATGCATCATACCAAGCATTTTGCATAGTATGTATCCACTTTGTCCAAAACCCGCTGAATACTCCTTTGACATGTATGCAGAAAGTTGACCAATAGCTTAAAACATTTTATCAGTGTCAGCCTGCGTAAGCTACTCTAGCATGGGTCAACTTGTTTTGCAGATGCATTGAATAAGCTTTTCAGAGAACGGCAAAATTGTATGTTTAAGAAATAATGTTCTCTCTATCATGGTTTATCGTTCAATAAACCAGTTGTGAGTTATGAGGCACAACAAATAATCCATGAGGGCAATAGCCCGAGTGGTTTATTTATTGGGCCTCATAACTCACAACGTGGTTTATTGAACGATAAACCACGATAGAAAGAAGATTATTTTGATTCTAACATGACCAACTCTTAATGAAAGGAAATCAAGTTCATACTTAGAGTAAAAACGTGGATGCAGTTTATATTCCATTGAATAACTTACTTACTTTAAACAGAATGACGTCACTCTACATAGAATGACGTAGATTTTACCACGCTTTCATTGCACTGTGTTAATAGAGCCGAATTCGCGTGCCATGTTAGAATTGTTAATTACTGTACCTTAAATATTTTTTTTTCTAATTTCAGTCGTACATGCCCAACAAGTTGGATATCCTACATGCAAGAACACCAACGAAAGGTATTATAGAACACACATTCGACATCAAGGGAATCCCTTTTTTGTTCGTCGACGTCGGAGGGCAGAGGTCACAGCGACAGAAATGGTTCCAGTGCTTTGAAGGTGTTACTTCCATCTTGTTTCTGGCCTCGTCAAGTGAATTCGATCAGGTAATAATGGAGGATCGTAAGACGAACAGACTGGTTGAATCATGCAGTGTCTTCGAAACTGTTGTCAACAACAAGACATTTAACAATGTTTCTATTATTCTCTTCCTCAATAAAACGGATTTACTACGGGAGAAAGTTAAACATGTGAACATCAAGGAAAATTTCAGTGACTTTCAAGGGGATCCACATTGCCTAGATGACGTACAGAATTACATTTTGGGACTATTCGATGAAAGGAGACGTGAACGTTCAAAGCCTCTTTTCAACCATTTCACAACTGCTATCGATACAGAAAATATTAAATTTGTGTTTCAAGCGGTAAAAGATACGATTTTGCAAGATAATTTGAAGTCACTTATGCTGCAGTGAATGGTCACATGGCTGTTACGAAAAAGTGTGATTGAGTTCCCCGTTTATCAAATGTGAAAATTTTTGACTTGTCCAAAATGAAAGCACTTGTAGACAACAAAATAAATTTGACTCAAAAATTGAAATGGGCTTTTGAGATGGTTGAAAACGTGGGAAAAAGAGAAAATGCTGGTTACCAGCATTTTCTCTTTTTCTCACAATGTTTTTGAAAGCTTAATTCCTGAGGGTCATTAAAACTCAGGCACATTTATCTTATATCAGACAAACCTGTGTTTTAATAACTTTTAATGAAGGCTTTAGAAAACGTAATGGAAAGAGGAGAAAATGCTAGGAACCAGTATATCCTCATTTTCATAAACTGCAATCTTTTCTTTCAAAGACAATTCCCATCTTTTCAGCCACATTTCATATATCGTCATAGAAAGCTTTTTACTTTTGAGGAGCAAAGGTGCAGATATATGTGGGTATTTTAATCCTAAAAGCATTATTTCTTCACTTGAACATAACTAAATTGTGGATCCTCATTAGCATTGTGTCATCCAGAGAATTAATTCTACTGAGTACCCACAATAAAGGATTTTATAATGAAGAAACAAGATACAATTACTCTTTAACTCTTTACCTTCCAAATCTTAATACAACCCGGAGGAAAAGGCCTTTTGAAAACATGGTGGGAAAAGGAGAAAATGCTGGTAACCGGTATATTCCCCTGTACCCACAATGTTTACTACCCTTTCCAACACAAATCTCAACAGTTGGTTCACTTTGATTTCTGTCTGCGAAAACTTTCAGTTTGGAAAATTTCCAAATTTTGTCGTCTGGTACAGAGTTAAACCCCCCCCTGACAAATCTCTACTCTGGATTAATTGAGAAAAGTGTAAATATAATTAACTCTTTACCAAACGACAAAATTGTAGACTTGTCCAAATTGATTTTGCAGATGACAAAATAACTGTGGCTCAAAAATTGAAATTTGTTTTGGGAAGGGTAGAAAACATTGTGGGAAAGGAGAAAATGCTTGTTACCAGCATTTTCTCCTTTTCCTTCAATGGTTTCAAAAGGCTTCTTTCTTAAAAGTCGGGATTGTGTGGTAAAGAGTTAACTCTTTACTACACAAACCCTTACAGAGAAGGCTTTTGAAAGTTTCTCACAATGTTTTGCAACCTTTCAAAGACAAATCCAATCATATGACTATGTCACACTCAATTTGCCGCCTGCAAACGCTTTCATTTTGGACTGTTCTACAATTCTGTTGTCTTGTAGGGAGTTTAAATAGATGTAGATTTATAAAAGAAACTTTGCAAAAACTTTCCTGGATTAGAAGTTGGTTAACCTAATCCGTATTTTTAACAACCCTGGTAGATTATACTTTTAAAAACATCGCGGAAAAAGGAGAAAATGCTGGTAACCAGCATTTTCTCTTTCTTCCCCAATGTTTTTACCATATCAAAAAGGTAGATCATCATTTGAGGAATATTTAATTTGTCGTCAGCAAATGCTTTCAATTTGGTCCAGTTCAAAATTTCGTCGTTTGGTAAAGAGTTCAATAACCAGTTACCTCCAAAAACAGACTTGCAGCAGACGGCTCTCAATCATCCTCAAGATAGATTGATATGTACTCAAGATGGTTTCAAAATTTTACATGTATGCATCATGGATACATAATATGAAAACACTGCTGTGAAAGGAATCAATTATTTTGTTCCTTTTCCTACATCATTTTCAATATTGACCATAAAACATACAACAAATTCATTCTGATTTAGACCAATTATTGCTTAGAGTGAAAAAAATTTGAGTGATTTATAATCATGATTGATAGGTTCTAAATGTTGTTCATACATGTACATGTAGCAAAATAAGTGCAATTGTAAGTGTGTTTAAGTACATGTATGTTATGATAAAATTGCATATGTGTTGTGATACATAGAATAATACGACTGTCTGTAGACTTTCTATTCAGGATTTCTTTTATACTCTGGAGCATTTATGCATGTGTGTATGTGGGGCAATTGCTGTGTAAGTGAATATTATGATTATTGTGATTTTTACGGGCAAGGATTTTTTAAATCACTTTTCTTAGTATTGAACACGGATGATGAAATAAAGTTTACTGAATTATACTGTAATTTATACAAGATTACAGCACCTTTCTTGACTATAGTTGCCTTTGCGGCAAGTGAAGATCAAGATCAGGCTGCATGAAACATAGAGCCTGATCTTCGATCTACACTGACAGCTATGCAGAGACGTTCTGGACAAAAACATACTTGGCATTGCAGTTGTAAGGGTCTTATTCAGAGAATGAAAGTGTTTCGTGGGTTTATTTGCAGCATAAAGGGTTAAAACATTCTTTTAAAAGGGGAACCATCAACATCGTTACATGACCTAACTCTTTACCAAACAAAGAAATTTTTAGATTGGTCAAAATTGAACGCATTTGCAACTGACTAACTTAACCCTTTATCACACAATCACGAGTTTTAACGACCCCGAGAAAGAAACCTTTTGGAAACATTGTTGGAAAAGGAGAAAATGCTGGTAACCAGCATTTTCTCCTTTTCCAACAAAGTTTTCTAACCTTTCACGGACAAACCCCATAATTTTTGCCACATTTGTCATGTCGCCTGCAACTGCTTTCAATTTGGACCAGTGCAAAATTTTGTCATTTGGTAAGGAGTTAAATGTAGGTCACATTATGATTTTTGTCATTGATATTGTAGAAAACATTGTGGGAAAAGGAGAAAATGCTGGTTACCAGCATTTTCTTCTTTTTCCACAATGTTTTCAAAGGCCTTCTTTGTAAGTGTTGTTATAACTCGGGATTGTGTGGTAAAGAGAAAACTCTTGCAAACAACAAATTTTAGACTGGTCAAAAACGAAAGCATTTGCAGACGACAAAATTTAATGTGGCACAGAGGATGGAACTTTCATCAAGAAGAGTACAAAACATCGTGGGAAAAGGAGAAAATGTTAGTTAGCAGCATTCTCTCCTTTTCCCTAATGTTTTCAAAAACTGTCTTTCTCAAGGTCATTAAAAAACGGAATTGTGAGGTAAAGGATTAGATTCTAGCGTAAGTACAACATTCATGAAACAATGGGCCAAAAGGAGAAATTGCAAGTCACAAGTAATTTTTACTTTTTGCTGCTATGTTTTTTTTTAGTAATACTCTGCCACAAAACACCAAAAAAATTGTCTGCAGTATACGGGGGAAATGAAAGATTTGGCCAAATCAAATGAGCCATGCTCTGCGAAAAAGGGGCTTAATGCATCTGCGAAAAGTATCGACCAAGGTCAGCCTGTGCAGTCTGCGCAGACTGACCTGGGCTGAAACTTTTCGCTATTGGTCAATTTTCTGTATGTCCGAGGACCACTCTACCTCATGATTCCATTTGTTGTTACACAAAATGAATTTATGGATCCATGATTATGTGATGGCTTGCTTGATATAATGCATCACGGAGCTGCATTAAGCCCCCTTTTGCCAGAGCATGGCTCAAATATATTTGTATAAACATTTGAGTTCAATCAAAACGTAGCATACTATATACCAGCCAAACTGGGACAACCTGTACTTGTACTTTATACTTGTGTATATATATATACCAGCATATGTATGTAACTCTATACCACACGACAAAATCTTAGACTAGTCATAATCAAAAGCATTTGCAGCCAACAAATAGAGTGTGATTAAAAAAATAAATACATTTCTATTTCGTCAAAATACAAAATTATTTGGAAAAGGTTAAACATCACCTGAAACAGGTTTAGCACTTTATCTAATGACAAAATTTTAGACTTTTCAAACTTGAAAGCATTTTCGGACATCAAATTCACTGTGGCTGAAAAATGATAAGAATTGTATTTGAAGGGGTAGGAAACATTCAGGAAAATGAAAAAATGCTGTTTCCAATATTTTCTCCTTTTTCCACAAAATTTTATGAAGCCTTTTTAGCTGTGGTAAAACATTAATGCAAGATGGAGGTCAGGGCATTTTCCTCCCCTCACACATTTGTTGTCAATCACACCCCTGATTGTTGGAAAGGTGGAAAATGCTGGTTACCATTATTTTCTACTTTTCCTACAATGTTTTCTACCCTCTCACTAACAAATGCCATAAAATGAGTCATGCTTGATATGTCCTTATGCAATTGCTTTCAATTGTTCATGTTTCTGAAATTTTGTATTGCAGTTGAGACTGTTGATGTTATGTAACAAACACTCACTAATTTTTAGCCATTGTCTGTGAAGGTTTAATGCATCTGCGAAAAGTGTCTTCCCAGGTTCCAGGTTAACCTGAGCAGTCCATGCAGGCTGACTTGAATTGTTTTTGCTATTGGTCAGTTATCTGCATGTCAAAGGATCAGTTTACCTCATGAATCAGTCGGTTGTTAGACAAAATGGATTTTATGCATTCATAATTATGTGATGACTTGCTTGATATAATTCTCTCGCTGCAGACTAAATGAAATCAACTTTTCATTGCATTTGGCACTAATTTTGGTCGAAGATTAGCATCAGGTGGCAGATGGTATAGATTCAAGATCAGACTGCACGTTTTGTGCAGTCTGATTTTGATCTTTGTTGTCTGCAAATGCTATGCATAGGACATTGGCAGTGAAAGAGTCAGTGGATCTAGAAGATGCATTAAACCCTCTTTCCTAGAGCAGCCCACATGTATTTATATTCAGAGAGTGAAATATATTTTTCAACCACCAGTTACCCTTTACCACACAATTCTAAGTTTTACTGACCATGAGGAATGAGGCTATTGGAAACATTGTGGGAAAAGGAAAAAATGCTGGTGACCAGCATTAACCAGCACTTTCTCCATATCCCACAATAAAGAAAGTATAGTTTCATACGGCTTAACCCTTTACCGCACAATCCAGAGTCCAATGACCCCAAGGAAAAGGCTGTTAGAAAACATTGTGGGAAAAGGAGAAAATGCTGGTGACCAGCATTTTCTCCTTTTCTCACAATGTTTTCTTTCCTTCCAAAGGCAAATTTCAGTCTTTAAGTCATGTTTAATTTGTAGTCTGCCAATGCTTTCAGTACGGATCAGTCTAAAATTTTGTTGTCTGGTAAAGAGTTTATTCAAAGTACATGTATTTTCTTCAAAAGACAACTTTCATTGGGAAAACGATAGCATCAGTTCTGTCTACACAATTTAGATTTATGTCTCCATTCTCAAATAGTTTGTTTTCATCTTTTGCCAAAGAATAACAGTCAGTCCTTTACCAAACAGTCCCGACTTTTAACAACCCTGAGAAATATAGTTTTTGAAAAAACTGTGGCAAAAAGAGAAAATGCTGGTAACCAGTATTTTTTTCCTTTTGCCACATGTTTTCCACCTTTCCCAAACCAAATTTCAATTTTAGAGTAATACTTACTTCATCGTCTGGACAAGTCTAAAATTTTGTCATTTGGTAAAGAGTTGAACATGTTTAGACAACATGTTAGATTTTGTGGAATTAATGGAGTTTTTCCTGGAAATGGTTGAAAACATTGTGGGAAAAGGAGAAAATGCTGGTTACCAGCATTTTCTTCTTTTCTCACAATGTTTTTAAAAGTCTTTATTTATATGGGTAATTAAAACAGTATTCTGTGGTAAAGGGTAAATGATATTTTCTGTAATAAAAGCATTGAACAAAGTGGGAAAAAAGGTAAAATTGCTTTCAACAAGGATTTGCTACTTGTCCTGCCACAGCTGTATGTTTTAAGATGAGTTTACATGCAGGGAGACATGGAATGCAATTGGTTCTAAGAGAAATTGATCATTTGGACAGATTGTGAATGAAAATACAGAGCAGAAAAGCCATAAAATCTTAATGATTTCTTATTTTACAATCTTGAACATTTTAACCCATTACCACATGACAAAATTTTAGACTTAATTGTGTTAAAAGCATTTGCAGATGACAGATTGAGCATTGCTCAAGTAATTGGATTTGCCTTTACAAGGAAAGGAAACATTGCAGGAAAAGGAGAAAAAGCTGGTTATCACTATCTTGTCCTTTTCCTTCAAAGTTTTCAAAAGCTTTATTCCCCAGGGTAGTTAAAACATCAGGATTGTGTGGTAAAGGGTATACTCTTTAACAGACAAAAAATTCTTGGACCCTTCCATATTGAAGGCATTTGTGAACCACTAATTAAACGTCACTCAGATGATCAGGTTAGTTTTTAAAAGGATTGGAAACATCGTGGGACAAGGAGAAAATGCTGGTTACCAGCATTTTCTCCCTGTCCAACAATGTTTTCAAAGCTGATTTTTAGGTTTGTTAAAGCATAGGATTCTTTGGTAAACAGTTTTGAAAGTTTATGTCTGCAACACAAAGCCCTGTCTTTTGAAAAGGGGAACATCTTATCTAGATAGGTTATGTCTTATAGAAGGGACTTTCATGTGTTAGCAAGGGGCTTTCCTTCATGCAGGCTTTCGAAAACAACTTTGGAAAAAGAAAATCATGCCTGTAAACAGCATTTCCTCCTATTCCCACTATTTTAAACTTTTCCAGACAGTCCCCACCATTTTAGTCAAGTTTGATTTGTCCTTTGCAAGTTCCTTCATGAGTCTAGAATTTTGTCTAATGGTAAAAAGTTACCTTATTTTATGATTATCAATCAAAATTATGCATTTGATTATTAGCTCTGCTGTTTTTGAAGAAAACCTCAAGGTATTGTCATAGCCCTGTCGTCTGTGTTGTCGTCGTGTAAAAACTTCAACATTTTATGATATCTCTGTCATTACTGAAGATACTAATATTTACTTCTAACTCTGACTAGTTGTTAACTATCTAAAGTGGAACCCATACAACAAGGGCAGGTAACCATAGAAATATTTTGACACAGTAATGCACCTTTTCGACAATTTTCACTGAAAAACAGGCTGTTTCTGACAGCAACTGCAGCTGAGCATTGACACCCTCATGTGGTGCTCTTGTTATTTGTTGTACAATTCAGATGATCATGAGAAATACACAGTATCTTTAAGAGTGAAATGTAGATTATATCTGATATTATTCAGCAATAGTGTACAAGGAATTTATATTGTATGTTAGGTTGACATTTTTTGAAAAATGTTTGCATCATAATGTATAGGTTACATTATTTTTTTTTTAACCCTTCACCAAATAATCACACATTTTTTCAACCCTTAGAAATGAAGCTTTTGAAATCTTTTGTAGAATATAGGAGAAAATGCTGGTAAGTAGCATTTTCTTCTTTCTTCCCCCCACAATATTTTTTGCATGTTTAAAGGGAAATCTCATCCTTTAAACCTACATTTGATATGTCTTCTGTAAATTCTTCAGATATTACATGTCTGAAATTTTGTTGTCTATTACAGGGCTAATTTTTTTTTTTGAAAATCAGAGATACAGTGTTGATCCCTATGATGCCCCTGTCATTGGGCAAGACACCGCAGAGCCCCAGCCTCGTGCTTGGGAAAACCCAGGACATACCTGAAATTGTGAGCTGTGGCTGAGATATGACGAAAACAATGTTGAAAGCAATATTAAAAACACCATTCAATCAACCTAGATTGCCTCAGTACATCTTAACTCTTGCCATATGAAAAAATTATGGCCATGTCCAGATCCCAAAATTTTGCAGTTGACATTTGAAATATGGCTTAAACAGTGGGATTTGTCTTTGGAATGAAAGAAAACATTGAGGGAAAAGAAGAGTATGCTGGTTACCAGCATTGTCTCCTTTTTCCGACAGTGTATTCTTTGATCTATACTGTCCACTTTGTTGATACACCACAGATATAATTAACGATGAAACTGCGACTATTGGGTCTTATTTAAAGCCTCAAAATGTCTGTTGGGCTTATTGCTGCTCTAAGAGCTAACCCTTTACCAGACGACAAAATTTTAGCTTTGTCCAAATTGAAAGTACATGCAGACGACAATTTCAGTGTGGTTTAATTGATGCAGTGTTACTTTGATAAGGTAGAAAACATTGTGGGAAAAGGAGAAAATGCTGGTTACCAGCATTTTCTCCTTTTCCCACAATGTTTTCAGCATTGACACCCTCATGTGGTGCTCTTGTTATTTGTTGTACAATTCAGATGATCATGTGAAATACACAGTATCTGTAAGAGCAAAATGTAGATTATATTTTCTCACAATGTTTTCAGAAGGCTTCTTTCCCAGGGTCGTTAAAAGTCGGCATTGTGCTGTAAAAGGTTAAATTAAGTTTCTCATAAAATATTGTAGATTATACCTCCAAGATAAGAATGCATGTTCTGATAAGAAATCTTTTCCAGACAACGAAATTTTCGACTCATCCAAATTAAAGCATTGATTTTTACAGAGAGCAAATATAATGTGGCTCCAATAATGGGATTCTTCATTGAAAGGGCAGAAAACATTGTGGGAAGAGGACCAGCACTTTTTCTTTTCTTTCTTTCCCCACAGTGTTCTCTGACCTTTTAAAGGCAAATTCCATAATTTTTTTTTGATCTGGAAAAGTAAAAAAAAAAATTGTTGAAAAAAATACTTAACACCTAAAGCCCCTTTCACAACTACAGTTGCTTTGTGCGGCCAGTGTAGATCAAGATCAGACTGCACAAAATGCAATAGAAAATTGCAATTTACTGGGTTATATTCCTTGCCAGAATACTTTTATTTGGTGCTGTTAGTGTTAATGGGGATTTCTGCTTCAGGAAGTAACACCTCTGCAGTTCTTCTGTTAAAGCTGTGTCTGATTCTCATTACTAATACTTTAACCCTTTACCAAACAGCAAAATTTTAGACTCGTCCAAATTGAAAGCCTTTGCAGACGACAAATTAAATTTAACTCAAAAATTAAAATTTGTCCTTGAAAAGGTAGAAAACATAGTGCGAAAAGGAGAAAAATGCTGTTACCAGCATTTTTCTCCTTTTGCCACAATGTTTTCAAAAGTCTTCTTCTGTAGGGTCGTTAAAAGTCAGGATTGTGCAGTAAAGGGTTAATCCTGTACCACACAATCCTGAGTTTTAATGACCTTTAAGAAAACAATGCGGGAAAATGGACATGGAGAAAATGTCTGTAATCTTTTCCCACAATGTTTTCTGCCCTATCAAAGACAGAAATTGTCATTTGAGCTTCTGTCAATTTGTTGTATGCAAATCGTCACATTATTATGATAGTGTTCTAACTGCCATTTGAATGTTTTCGAGAAAATTAGCTCCAATGTTTCTGAGGGTAGTAGAATCATTAGTGGAGTTAGAACAAGGTAATATTGAAAACTTCTTAACCAGGGCCTATCATGCAAAACTGATTTCATGGGGAGATAGAATTGTTCAAGATGATTTGAATGATATAAAAATCTCAAATTTCACAAAAATGGAGTTAGAACAGTATTATAATAATGAGACGAAATGCTTTTAACTTAGACTTGTGTAAAATTTTGTCAATTTGTAAAGCGTTACATTTTTCTAATGAGTAGCCACAACATGTCCTTTTCAGGAGATATTATTTTAGGTATTGCCAAACCCCTCTTATTTTTGCTTTTGTTGTTAGTAACAGGGCTCATTGTACACCAGTCATTCTGAATTGCATATTAGTTTTTGTTCTGAAGAGTTTTCCAAAATTCAAAAGGAATACAATTTCTCATTGGCTCAACATTGGTTTGGTTTTTGCCAATCAGAAAATGTGTCATTTTCCAAATTTAGAATTGATTAATGAATGATATTAAGAATGGTTGGTGAATTTTGGGCTCAGGTATGCTGAATAAGGTTGTTGTTGTTAGGCTTGTTACTGAATGAATCAAAGTACTTCCATTTTTGTATGATGTTTATGTAAGTGCCACACTCCCAGGGAAATGTTGCCACAACTGGGAGTGTTTGTCTGCTCAAAATGTTGCTTTTTTTGTATCAGTCCTTTACCACACAACCCCGAGTTTTAACGACTCTGAAGAAAAGATTTTTAAAAACATTGTGAAGAAAGGAGAAAATGCTGGTTACCAGCATTTTCTCCTTTCCCATACTATTTTCTCTCTCTTTCTAGAACAAATTTTAGTTGGTCAGTAACATTTATTTTGTTGTCTGCAAATGTTTTCAGTTTGGACAAATCCAATATTTTGTGATTTGGTGAAGAGTTAATACATTACCACAGAAATACTTGTTAGGAAAGAGCAAAAAAAACTGTTGCTTCTTTTCCAACAATGCTTTTATGTTGGGGCTGAAATTGCCATTTATCGTATTGTTGCTGTTTTAGACTAGAGATGCATAAGTTTTTTATCTCTGTTTTTTAGGGTAATTTGACATTAGGATTCTTATTATGAGTATTGAAACAGTCAAAGGATTGGATTGGTCTAGATAGTCTGCAGCTTCTTGCCTCTGATTGGTTAGTTTTCTTGTTCCTCTTACCACTGTCCAATCAGCTGACTAGATCAAACCTCACAGAATTGATATACTTTAAACAACGATTTTTCAAATGGTTGGTTTTCTTTTTCAACATCCAAACAGAAACTGTTGCTCAGAGGAAAGTATAAATTTGCATTTTTTAGGAGATTGCTTTCTCCAGCATATTTAGTAGATAAATTTTGACAGAAACTATTGCTCAGAGGAAAGTATAAATTTGCATACTTTCTCCAGCATATTTAGTAGATAAATTTTGACAGAAACTATTGCTCAGAGGAAAGTATAAATTTGCATTTTTTAGGAGATTGCTTTCTCCAGCATATTTAGTAGATACATTTTGAAAATATGATTAAATGATAAGAGTTCTTCCAACAGCTACAGTAAGAGCTGTATGAGATAGGGTCTGTGGCTCAAATACACTGCCATGGCTGTAAATGTACTTTCAGCAAAAATAGGTTGTTATTGTTTTTGTTCTATAATGTACTAAATGATTGTACTAGTAAAAAGGTTAATTTGAAATCATGTTTACAATTGTAACAAGCGTATAGAATTGTAACAAGCGTATATTTTCTAGAGGTCGTTTTGACTGCTGGATGGAACTTCTGCTTTGTACATTTCACACAAAGGTTTAGCCTTTACCAAACAATCCCATGTTTTAATGACATTACAGAAAAAAACCTGTGAGAAAAGGAGGAAATGCTGGTAACTAGCATTTTCTGCTTTATTCACAATGTTTTCTGCTCTTTGAAATACAAATTCAACCATTTAAATTACATTTGGGCAGCAAATGCTCTCATATTGGACCAATCTAACATTTAGTAAAGAGATAATACCTCATCACCAAGGTAACTGTTTTCAAAAAAAGTTTACTTAACCCTTAACAACATAATACCAAGTTTTTATTACCCTGATGAAAACGGCGTTTGAAAACATTGTGGGAAATGGAGAAAATGCTGGCAACTGGCATTTTCTCGTATTCCCACAATGTTCTCTCCCCATACAAAGACAAATTTCATCATTTGAGCTATATTTGTTGTCTCTAAATGCTTTTGATTTGGACCAGTCTAAAATTTTGTCATGTGGTAGAGAGTTTAAGATGAAATATCTACTGCTGGTGGTAATCTAGTATACAGATTATAGAGGTCTATTTTATTGTATTTTCAGCTATTTGCTTGTTGCACACAGCCATGTAGATGCACATTGTCTGCTTATAATCATAATTATTGATAACTAAGCATTTTTTTCTTTCAATAAGTTTCCAGGTTATAGCTCACCTGATCACGTTGTTGCACCAAATTTATGTACTCAGGTGAGCGTAGTAGGGCCATCCTGGTCCTTTTTTTTTTTTTGGCATAACTGAATATGCTGGCTTTTGACCTACTTTTTGGCACTGGTAACAAATGAATGCATAGAAATTTATGATTGGTGAAATATGTAGACATGTTTATTCTAAGGGCCCCTGCCTATTTGCTGGCAAATTTACGCTGTCCATCTTTTTTTAAAGATATTTCTTGTTTATGATATTCCTGTCCTAGTTTTTTTTTTTTTAACTCTTTACCAAACGACAAAATTTTAGACTTGTCCAACTTGAAAGCATTTGCAGACGATAAAATAAACGTGACTCAAAAATTGAAACTTGACTTTAGAAGAGTAGAAAACATTGTGGGAAAAGGAGAAAATGCTGGTTACCAGCATTTTCTCCTTTTCCCACAATGTTTTCAGAAGGCTGGGTCGTAAAAACCAGGGATTGTTTGGTAAAGGGTTAATGTATATGAAATACCGAAACATTTAGACAATAAAGAGAAGAAATACTATAAACAGATTATTTATTCTAAGGATTTTAAGGTTACTGTAAGGTGCTTTTGTTACACAGAGTAGGTGAAGATAAGTGCATAGAACATGCGATGTGATCTCCGATCTACACTTTTCATATTATGTCACAGATATTTTCCAAAAACAGCATTTAAATTGATACTTTGTATATTTGGCAAAATTCCTACCCACTTTAATTATCTTCAGTGATTATTGAAAGGTTGAAGAAAAAAAAAAGTGGGGGGGATAACAACCCTTGAGCGCCTTTCACAACTTAATAACCCAAATTGCCTCTGCAGCCAGTGCAGATCAAGATTAGACAGCACAGATCATTTAATCTGATCTTTGATCTACACTTTCTGCTTTGTTAAGGCATTCGAAGAAAAGCAACCTGTAGAATTAATTTATTTGGTCCTATTTCTAGAAGGAAAATGTATGAAAATTTCTTTTTGGTTTATTTGGTGCTCAAAGAGTAAATAAAGAAAATATATGCATGTGAAGGCCAGTTTTGATTGTGAAATATTGAAACTTGGTTGTTTTAAATTTACTCACTAACGTTGGTGCAATTTTTTTTTACAACGATACCTTGTTTACCCATAAGGGCACAAACACAATTTTTTTATTACCATGCAGATGAAATATTTAGGAAAAAGGAGCGTTAAATTTTGTTTGTAACAAAGAGTTTGCTCCTTTTTGCTTAGATATTTCAATATAATTCAAGACATGTATTTACCTGTAGATGTTTCTCCTATGCACCACTTGCACTGGTTTTGGATAACTTCAAAATTAGCCTGTACAGTAAAGACTTAAGTCTTGACCAGAATTTAGAATTTTACACTCGTCCATATTGAAAGCATGTGCAGAATTCAAAATAAATGAAACTCCAATCATAAGATTTATCTTTGAAGTAGTAGAAAACATGGCTGGAAAAGGAGAAAATGCTGGTTACCAGCATTTTCTCATTTTCCCACCATGTTTTCCGAAACTTTCAGGGTTGTAAAAAAACAGGATTGTATGGTAAAAGGCTCAGGAAATCAATATTATCTATTTCACAATTATGATTAGTCAATATTATATATATTATACATGTATCTGGTTATCGCACATGTTTTGCTAGCGCGCATCACTGTTACAATATTTTAGTGGATCATGTTTTATGATTTATTATTATAAGTATGATATTTGTATTTATGAATATAATAATTATGGCAGAATGAAGAATCAAAACTGTTTTCTTTTTCTTTTTTAACCCTCTAACATGTAATCCAGACTTTCAACGATCCAGGTAAAAACAGCTTTTTGAAAACATTTTTGGAAAAGGAGAAAATTCTAGTGACCAGCATTTTCTCCTTTTTCCCAAAATGTTTTCTACCCCATCAATGACAAATTTAACCCTTTACCAAAAAATCCCATGTTTTAACGAGCATAAGAAAGAAAGCTTTTCAAAACATTGTTGATAAAAGGAGAAAATGCTGTTGATATTTTGTTGTGTGGTAAGAGTTAATCTTCTGCCCAGCCCATTGGCTCATCAGTTAATGTTCAAGGCTTGTTATAAGAGGTTGTGAGTTTGATCACAAGTTCAGTCATATCTTTTCCAGGACTGATGATATCAGTCATTGCAACAGGATTCATTGCTTTCCTCACCACTGGACACTTTTTTAATGATATTTATCTGGAAAAGCAGCCAGTGGCTTGGGATGAATGTTGTGTGCTGTTATGATAAAAGAAGCTCCACAGAAGCATGGGTTAATCCAATGGCCACCATGATAAGAATGAAGTCAGGTTATTAGACAACAAACAAAGAAAACATTTTGCCAGATGACAAAATTTTCGATTTATTCATAATAAATCTTTTGCAGATCATAAAGAGGCTAAAATTATTGTTGATGAAGTTATAGACTTGTGTAAATTGAAAATTTTAAAGACCCAATAGAGGTTAAACAATTAATGCAGGTGTTAAAATGCATTTAGATTTAAATCATATCAATCCAAGTGTTAGTCACTGGCAGAAAAATTAATTTAAAAAAAAAAGTCGGGAATAAAAGAAAACAAAAGTTAAACTGGCAACTTTTAACCTAGTTTTGAAATTAATTTCTCTGCCAGCAACTAATACTTGGATAGCCTGTACAATAACAGATTGTTATCTTCACAGTAATTTCTGTACCTACCAATGGTATGATTTAGATGTAAATGTATCTTAACACCCGCTTTGTTTACTTTTGGCAACTGTTGTTACAGTATCAGATGATAAATTAACTGTGACGTAAGTGATTTGATTTGTATTTGAAAAGGTAGCAAACATTGTGGAAAAATTAGAAAATGCTGGTCACCAGCATTTTCTCTTTTTCCCATGATGTTTTCTACGACCTCTTCTGGATTGTTGATAATAGATTTAAGAGGATCTGTTTCATGATGTAACTGGTGACCTTATATTAAATGTCACGACTGTTAGTGCATTACTAATGTCAGCTTGATGTAATGTCATGCATAGCCAGATTTACCCTTGTAGCTGAATGAACCCAAAATAAAGTGCTTATGCAGTGTAGATCAAGATCAGACTGTACAGAACATGCAGTCTGATCCTGGATCTACACTGTCCACTTCTTAGAAAATATTCTGACAAAAGGAGTCATGAAATTGCAATATCTACAGCTTAAATGCTGCTTGAGAATATTAATCCTTTACATCACAATCAGGAATTTTAACTGTTGGTTGTATTCAACATTATTTCAGTTATATTGCGGTGGCCAGTGCACCTGTCCATGCTTTCCTGGGCTTTTTTTGAACCAGTTCTCCACACAATAATCCTTCCAAACCAATAGCTGCTTTCCCACATAACCATCTTCTAAACAATGGTCAGCAGTCAGAGAGGAATGTGGCAATGACTATCATCAATACTTGATGAAAAAAAAGGCTAAGCTGGGGATTGAACCAGCGACCCTTTGTTCTCAAGTCCTGTACACTACAACTGAGTTATCGGGACTTGGCAACAACCCTGAAGAGCGAGGCTTTTAAAAACACAATGAAAAAAGGAGAAAAAGCTGATTATCGGCATTTTCTCCTTTTCCTGCAATGTTTTTTTTTTTACCTTTTTATAGACAAATTTCAGCATTTGAGCCACATTTAGTTTGTCATCTGCAAATGTTTTGAATTTGGATGAGTCTAAAATTTTGTTGTTTGGTAAACAGTTAATTTCACTTATCAGGGTTAGGGTTTTTACTTCCATGCAGAGGGTTACCTCCTTTTGAAGTTGAAAATGCAAAGATGTCCAGTTTCCAAGCCGAGCCCTGGTAGGGCAGTCGGTAGCGTACCAGACTCAAGAACGGGGTCGTGGGTTCAATCCCCGGCTCTGCCAATTTTTTTCCGAGGATTGATGGTGGTCATTGGGACAGGATTCATTCCTCTCTCACCACTGATCATTGTTTCGATGATGGTCATGTGGTAAAGCAGCCAGTAGCTTGGAAAGAATATTGTCTGGAGTACTGGTAAAAAAAACTCCAGGAAAGCACGGATAGGTGCACTGGCCACTGCAATGTAACTGAAATAATGTTGAAAATGGCTTTAAACACCATACAATCAATCACTCAATCCAGTTTCTAAAGGATCTGCTTAGAAATTATGTATGTTATTTAAGTATGTAAGAGGGTCTTGGCATTTTCCATTATTAATATCTGATCTTTGATCTTCATCACAGGTCAGGTTTGCTGAAACACAAGAGAGAAAAGCAGCATTAACATTGCAGTTACTTCGGTTTTATTTCTATACTGAAAATGTCCGTTGGGTTATCTGGGCGCATTAAGGTTGGGCTTAACCCGTTCCCAAACAACAATATTTGGAGTCTTTAAAATTCAAAACATCTGCAGACAACACTCTCAAAATTATTACAAGTTGGCTCGAGCTCTCTGATAAAATCTGTCTTTGAAAGGACAGAAAACATTATGGGAAAGGAGAAAATGCTGGTTACCAGCATTTTCTCCTTTTCTCACAATGTTTTCAAAAGCCTTCTCTTCCAGGGTAGTGAAAACCAGGGATTGTTTGGCAGAGGGTTTTAATATGTCAACTGCAAAAGGACTTGATATAGACAAGCCTATAATTAATTCTTACCATACAACATAATTTTGGACCCATCCAAATCTAAAGCATTTGCAGACAACAAACCAAATATGGCTCAGATGGTTGGATTTGCTGTGAAAAAGGTAGAAAACATTGTTGGAAAAGGAGAAAATGCTGGTTACCCAGCATTTTCTCCTTTTCGCACAATGTTTTCAAAAGCCATCTTTATTATGGTTGATAAAACTCGCAATTATGTGGTATATGGCTAAGTTGCCTCGTAAAGTATTACAAAAAGCTATCCCTTGCAGGAAAATATAAAGCTGTAGTACTGCAGTGACGGGAAAAAAAAAACACCATCATGCCTTTTGAGTGAATTACTTGCATACGTGACAACTGGGGGCAAATGTCGATATTAGTTCTTATTTTCCCTGAGGCTAACTACTTTACTATTGAGTTATACTTATAACTTTATTTACCCATAACTACAAAAACAGGACTCTTTACATCCCCTGAGGTAGACTGCATGTGTGGTAAACTGAGCGATTGCTTCTAATAAACAATAGCAATTTTCTCTGCAATGCTTTCCAATCAGTTAATCTTTTACCAGACTAAAAGATTTCAAGAGACATCTCTACAGCCAGAGAGTAAACAAACGCTTTTAAAACTTGACGGTTTTGTAATCTAGTCATCTGTGTAAACATTGATAAAAAATCAATATAAGGTGTAAGGGGTAAAGAAACTGTAGGGATTTGTCTTCGATTTAAACCGGAAACTGTGGTTGTTATGTCTATAGCTAGCTGCAATAGAATGAAATGCATTTTCTATCTGCCGTAATCTGCAACCTTGCAACCATCAGGGTCAATATTTGGCATGAAGATATAAGAGTGATTATAGTTTCATAAAATAAAGAAAAAAAAAAGGGTTAAAAAACTGGATGAAAACAAGTGAAGATGTATCTTTAAGACTTGATCTTAACTGAGAGTATTGCAGATGATGAAGGTGGCTAAAATGATAGAGTTTTCATTTGACAGGAGGGAAACGATGTGTTTCACAGGATTGTGTGGCAAAGGGTTAAAAAAGACTTTCAATTTTTTCCAATGTTTTTTTTTTTTCTTTTTTGATAGTTTTAACAGTTTTTGAAAAAAGTCTGTACATAAAAAGTTAGACCCTTGAAATGCACATCTTTGTCAGAATTGGTACCATTAAAACTTTAAATACCATATAGGCTACAAGAGTAAACCAATACAATGCAAGCTACAAAGTTTAACCCTTTCCCACATGACAAAATTTTAGACTTGTCCAAATTGGAAGCATTTGCAGATGACAAAATAAACCTAACTCAAAAATTGAAATTTGACTTTGGAAGAGTAGAAAACATTGTGGGAAAAGGAGAAAATGCTGGTTACCAGCATTTTCTCCTTTTCCCACAAAGTTTTCAGAAGGCTTCTTCCCCTGGGTCATAAAAACCAGGGATTGTGTGGTAAAGAGTTAAATGAATACCATACTTGCCACATAATCATAACCTTGTGAACCAATACCACACAGGCCTTGAGAATGAAACAAATACTGAACAGGCTACATGAATAAACTTATACCACACAGGCTATATGAGCCTAAAATAATGCAAGACACACCAAATTTGTCTTAACAATACCACACAAGATATTTTGCTTTAAGCTATCTATACCACATGTGCTATTCAACTCCACAAGACTACATAACCTTGACCATACAGAATTGATAAGGGTCAACCAATAATAGAAAGAAAAGAGTAGCCCCTATGTCTCAACAAATTATAAAGTTCTCATAACCAGTACCACACAGGCTACATTTTTAGTATCCAGTACCACAATGGCTATTTATCTTAACCAATACAACACAAGATGTATTCATCTTAACTAATTCAAAAACAGATATTTACCAAAATCAAAACCACACAAGCTACATGTTTCAATATGTGTCAAACCATGCAATGTTTTTCTTAATACAGGCTGCATAATGTAAGTATCATAAAGGATTAAAGTACCACACAGGATATGATTTTCTTATCTAATACCACACAGGTTATCTTACAGGATACAGTTAACCAGTATCATACAAGATACATTTATCTTAGTACATGTACCACACAGACAGACTCCATATATCTTAATGAGTACCACACAGGCTACATTAATTTTTGTCTTTTTCAACACACAATACATTTATCGTAACCAATACCACACAGGCTATATTTTCTTTAACCTTACCTTACAGGCCACAATTAAAAACCAGCCTTGAAAAGGCATCTAAAGCATTACCACACAGCAATAAAATTTATATTTACAAGTACAAAACAGGCTATATCACCATAACAGATACCACATAGGCTTCGATTTATTCAAGGTCTACGACCCCAAACTCATCGGTAAATATCGTGTAGTGTTTTCGTAAAGCCCATTCGGCCAATCTTGGCAGCTTCCGTCTTATAATATGAGAGTTAGGGACTGTAGACCTTAACAGATACAACAAAGGCTACATTTAACTTGGCCATTACAGCAAAGGCCAAATTTATTTTAAGCTGTATCACAGAGGCTACAATTATCAACAGGCCTCATTTATCTTTTCTATTACCATGCAGGATTATGATAATTTTAACCAATACTACACAGGCTACATTTTTCTTAACCAGTACCATACTTTATACATTTAACAATATGTATGTAAATTCCACACATTTTGTTTTTCTAAGCCAGTAATACACTGGATACATTTATCTGAACTAATACCACATACACTACAGTAGTCTTTAACCAATAGCTCACAGGCTCTTTTGTCTTTATCAGTACCACACTGGATGTATTCTTCTTAAGTAGTAGCAAACAGCCTTATCTTATCAGTACCAGTTACAGGCTACAATTATTTTAACTAGTACATGTACCACAATGGTCCACTACCTTCAGCAATTCTACACAGCCTACATTTATCTTGACCAATACAACACATGCTAGTTGACTGATATCACAATGTACCATCAAGTACAACAAAAGCTACATTTGTTTCAGCAAGTGCCAGAAGGCTACAATTATCTTAACCAGTACAACACAGGCTACGTTTTTCCTAACCAGTACCACACTTGAGATATTTATCTTAATCATTACCACATAGGCAACATTTATCTTACCCAACACCACAATGGTTACATTTATCTGATCCAATACCAGACTGGCTACATTTGTCTTAACAAAAACAACACAGACCACATTTGTCTAGCCAATACCACCTTTAAATCTAACCCCATTTAGTAACAGTACAAATATTTTAATGATTTGGAAGTTGTACAATAATTGTGGAAAACAGCTCATTTGGAAAAAGTGGAAAGTACATGTAAATTAACTCTATCTGATTGCCAGGCTGAGCAATCTACAGTGCTTGCAATCTGGTTAGAAACCAAGCTCAGAAAATTCTTTCTCGGGATTAATGATAGTCATTGCAACAGGATTTGTTCCTCTTTCATCGCTGATCATTATTTCAAAAACTTATGTGTGATAGCAGCCAGTCGCTTTGAAACAATGTTGTGCGAAGTACATCCGGAGTGCAACAAGATGTACCCGTATTTACAAAATCTTCAGAGAGAGGGGGCATGCACCCAGATCCCCATAGCACATTTCTGTATCCACCCGCAGAGCTAGGAAAATCCCACTTAGGCCTTGGTCAGCCTACTTACCATCATTTTACAATAGAAAAACAAGAGGACCATGATGGCCCTGAAGTCACTCACCTGAGCCTTTTGATCAAACATGACCCATTTCCAATCTCTTCAGAGATATTAAGACAAACATTCTGACACAACACTCATTAGTATTGGACTTACAAATATGCCCTCTAGAGTGCACACAAGTTTTTTCTAGAATTTGTCTCAGTGGCCTATTTGAGATGTAGAAATTATCCAGAAAAACATTCTGACAAACTTTCATAAGTATTTGAGAAAAATTGTGACCTGTAGGGTGTACAAAAGGTTTTTCCGAGATTTGACCTAGTGACCTAGTTTTTTATCCAACATGACCCTTATTCATACTAGTCTAAGATATTATCAAGACAAACATTCTAAGCAAATTTCAAGATTATTGGACTGAAAATGTGGCCTCTAGAGCGTACACAAGGTTTTTCTAAGATTTCATCCCGTGACCTAGTTTTTGACCTGACATGATCCATGTTCCAACTCGTCCAAGCTATCATCGTGACAAATATTCTGACCAACTTTCAAGAGTATTGGACAGAAAATGTGGCTTCTGGAGTGTACACAAGGTTTTTCTAAGATATGACCAGTCCTAGTGACCTAGTTTTTGACCCGACATGACCCATTTTCAAAATCATCAGAGATATTATCAAGACAAACATTCTGACAAACTTTCAAGAGTATTGGACTGAAAATGTGGCCTCTAGAGCGTACACAATGTTTTTCTAAGATTTTACCTAGTGACCTAGTTTTTGACCTTACCTTACCCATTTCGAACTTGTCTGATATACTATAAAGACAAACATTCTGACCAAGTTTCATGAGTATCGGACTAAAAATGTGGCCTCTAGAGCATACACAAGGTATTTCTAAGATTTGACCTAGTGACCTAGTTTTTGACCAGATATGACCCATTTTTTAAATGGTTTGAGATATCACCAAGACAAACATCCTGAGCAATTTTCAAGAGTATTGGACTGAAAATGTGGCCTCTAGAGCGTAAACAAGGTTTTTCTAAGATTTTACCTAGTGACCTAGTTTTTGACATGACATGACCCATTTTCAAACTCATCCGAGATATCATAAAGACAAACATTCTGACCAAGTTTCACAAGTATTGGACTGAAAATGTGGCCTCTAGAGCGTACACAAGGTAAAAGTTGACGACGCATGACGGACAACGGACACGGCACAATCACAAAAGCTCACCTTGAGTACTTCATGCTCAGGTGAGCTAAAAACCCTGAGATTGTATGGAGTCAAACTGCTTTTTGGGGAAGTATAGATCAAGGTCAGGCTAAAACTACATAAAACCAAAGCCTGTTGATCTACACTGTTTGATGCACTGTAAGTAACTTATTTTGCCAAATCTTCAATGTCTACATATCAAAGACTTTGTGGCTTAACCCATTGAAAACATTGTGTGAAAATGAGAAAATGCTGGTAACCAGCATTTCCGCCTTTTCCCACCATGATATCTACCGAATCAAAGACAGAAGTCATCGTTTGAGCTTCATTGAATTTGTCATCTACAGATGCTTTAGACTTGGTGGAGTCCAAAATGTTGTCGTTTGATAAAGTGTTAATGAACCAGAACAGAAACAATATTCAACATCATTTATTTTTATGAGGTCAGCGATTCTTTTATCACTCTATAACCTGATGTCTGACTTTTGTTGTTTCCTAACCCTTTTAACAAAAAAGAGAATTTTGGACCTGACCAAATTGAAAGCATTTGCAGAAGACAAAAAAAATGTAGCTCAAATTATGCAGCTAAAAAATTTCCTTCTTTGATGTGGTAGAAAACATTGTGGGAGGAGAAAATGCTGGTTACCATTTTCTCCTCCCACAAGGTTTTCAAGTCTTCTACAGAGTTGTAAGATTGCATGGTAGAGGGTAAACCTATTACTGTACAAACATCGCCTTTTCATGCCCCACATTTTGAAAGCTTGGAAAACATTGTGGCATATTTATAATGTATTAATGAATTTCACTTTAAATTAATCATTAACCACTCAATCCACACAATGCCGAGTTACTAAGATCCTGGGGGTAGAGGACATTAGAAAACATCGCGAGAAAAGGAGACAAGAGGGCCATGATGGCCCTAAAGTCGCTCACCTGAGTCTTTTGACCAAACATGACCCAATCTCTTTTGAGATATCATGACAATCTACTAAGCTTTCATAATTATTGGACTGAAAATTTGGCATCTAGCATGTACACAAGATTTTTCTAGAATTTCTCTCAGTGACCTACCTTTTAGTCAACCATAGCCAATTTTCCCATTGTAGATATTATCAAAACAAAGATCCTGACCACCTTTCATAAGTATTGGACAGAAAATGTGGCCTATAGAGCATACACAGGGTTTTTCTAAGATCTGACCTAGTGACCTAGTTTTTGACCCAACATGTCCAATTTTTGAACTCATCCGAGATATCATCAAGCCAAACATTCCGACCAACTTTCAAGACCTTTGAACTGAAAATGTGACCTCTAGAACATACACAAGGTTTTTTTTAAGATTTCAAAGTTGTTTGAGATATCATCAAGACAAACATTCTGACCAAATTTCAAGAGTTTTGGACAAAAAATGAGGCCTCTAGAGCGTACACAAGGTTTTTCTAAGATATGACCTAGTGACCTATTTTTTGACCCGACATGACCCATTTTCAAACTTGTCCGAGATATTATAAAGACAAACATTCTGACTAACTTTCAAGAACTTTGAACTGAAAATGTGACCTCTAGAGTGTGCACAAGGTTTATCTAAGATTTGACCTAGTGACATAGTTTTTGGCCCAGCATGACCCATTTTCAAACTCGTCTGAGATATCATCAAGACAAACATTCTGACCAAGTTTCATGAGTATCTGACTGAAAATGTGGCCTCTAGAGCGTACACAAGCTTTTTCTAAGATTTGACCTAGTGACCTAGTTTTTGACCCGACATGACCCATTTTCAGACTCGACCGAGATATCACCAAGACAAACATTCTGACCAATTTTCAAGAGTTTTTGACTGAAAATGTGGCTTCTAGAGCATACACAAGGTTTTTCTAAGATTTGACCTATTGACCTAGTTTTTGACCCGACCTGACCCACTTTTGAACTCATCCAAGATATTATCAAGACAAACATTTTGACCAAGTTTCATGAGTATCGGACTGAAAATGTGTACGCCTCTAGAGCGTACACAAGATAAAAGTTGACAATGGACGACGAACGACGCACGCCGGACACAGCACGATCACAATAGCTCACCATGAGCACTTTGTGCTCAGGTGAGCTAAAAATGCTGATCACCAGCATTTTCTCCTCTTTCCTCAAAATGTTTCCTACCCTTTTCCTGACTAATTCAAAATTTGGATCATATCTGTCTTCTACAAATGCTGTCAATTTGGAAAAGTCTCAAATTTGTCTTTTGGTAAAGAGTTGAGATGATCGAATGTTCAAACCCTTACCAACCAGTTCTGTGTTTTGATGACCCTGAGGATATAGACTTTTGAAAACTAGAACTGTAGCAAATCGGACAAATACCCCCCCACCAGCACCTTATTGCTGAAGCAGAACAATCAGCATTATCTCCCGCTAGATGGCATTCTACAAATACACATCTATCTAATTTGGGCATTCTGGGTACAGAACCGGACTACTTTTCAAAACAACCGTTACTTTGAATTTCAAAATGAAATAAACGTATACTCAAAAAAACGCTACCTGGTGTGATTCAGTCAGCTGTGATCGGCTAGCATGTAACCTATGCACCGGCCATTTATTAAAACAGCCCCTACATGCTTGGGTAATAGGCTAATAGCTTCGGTATAAGCCCTACTTTTCCCTAATATTCAGGGGTGGGTGATGCGTCATAGCAGACAGGTCGAATCTTCAAAGAATATGACATGCGCAGACAACAGAACAATCAGAGAATGGAAATGATTTTCAGAACAAAGATCACCAGTGACTTTGACCTTTGACCCATGTAACCCAAAAACACTAGGGCAACATCTTGGGTCATTAGCAACACTTGTATAAAGTTTAAGGGTCCTTGATCAAACAGTTATTCAAAAACAAAGTTCACCTGTGACCTTGATCTTTGACCCATGTGACCCAAAAACAATACTGCTACCCCTTGGGCCAGGAGCAACACACATATAACGTTTCAGGGTTCAAACAGCTTTTGAGTTAGTGCTCGGAAACAAAAACAAGATGGACGGACAGACAGACAGACAGACATGGTGAAACCAGTATACCCCCATCTACTAAATGCTGCAACCGCCATTTTCTCATTTTCCCATACGGTTTTCAGGGACGAATCTAATCATTAAAATGATTATAGTTATTACATGGTTGGTACAAGTGTTTGTTACTGCATAAAAATGAACATGATGTAAATCAGGTAAAAAGTAAATAAAAGATAGAGCAACTTGGCAACTTTTAACCTAGGTTTAAAATTCATTATTTCTGCCAGTGATTAACACTTAAACCGACTGTACAATAACAGATCGTCATCTTCACAATAATTTACATACTTTTAATTTGTATGATTTAAATCTAAATTCATTTTAACAACCATATTGTTTACTTTTGGCTACTACTGGGCTGTTAAATATGGAGGAATGTACACTTATGTTGTGTAGCAATAAGTCCATTTGTGTTGATTGTTTCTCTGAATTGAATCTAAAATGCCATGTGTAAACAGCTGTGAATAACAAACAAAAAGAGACAAATGAGTATAAAAATGAAACAACTTTAATTTTACATGTACAAATACATGCTACAATGATGAAGCATAAATATAAACAAAGAACTCAATCAAATAAACAAACAAATCTCTATGTCCTCGCACAAACAATGATGCCAAATACATTTCCATAATGCTGAATCAAAAAATAACATAGGCCTTGCTAAAAAGCTCCGTTCTTATGGATTTATATACAAAAATTTCTAAAACTGGGTCTATATTCACTAACCATTCTTATTCATGCAGAGTCTGGTTCTAGATTTAGAAAGAAACACAACTTCTGATTGGCTAAACCAAATCACAAACTTCTTGAGAATAAGACTAAGAACATACTAAAGAATGGTTGTTGAATATAGAATCTGTATTCAAAGACCACTGAAAGGAACTATGAAGGGTGGTCTCTTTCAGCTGGTGGCCTTCTAATGCAAGCCTGATTAATTTCAGAAAGGATAAAAATCAAACCATTGGCTTCTCAAAGCAGGGAACTAATTAAGTCTTTATCAAACAACAAAATTTTACAGCTGTCCAAAATGAAAGCATTTGCAGATGACAAATTGAATCTGTCTCAAATGATTTGGTTTGTCTTTGAAAGAACAGAAAACGTTGTGGGAAAAGGAGAAAATGCTTCAAAAGCTCTCTTGTTCAGAGTTGCTTAAATAGAGATTTATTTCTAACCTTTTTCAAAACAATCCGAAGTTTTAACAACCATGAGAACGAAAAAATTGTGTGAAAAGAAGAAAATGCTTTCTGCTCTTGTTCAGAAAAATCTCATAACTCCAGTCACATTTAAATTTTCATCAGCAAATGCTTTCAATTCATACAACTCTAAATTTTCTTGTTTGGTAAAGTTATGGGGTTTTGATATATACACTTGCACTAAAAATGCATACTTTAAAACTCTACCACATGACAAAATTTTAGACCTGTTCATACTGAAACTGTTTGCAGACAACAAATTCAGTGTGGCTAAAATTATGTGTGTTTTTTCAAAGAGTAGAAAACATTGTGGAAAAAGAAGAAAATGCTGGTTACCAGCATTTTCTCCTTTTCCCACAATGTTTTCAAAACTGTCTCCTTCAGAATAAATATAATCATGGGAATGGTGGTAGAGAGCTCATATAATATGCACTTGCACTAAAACACATACATTTGAGGTATAAATGGAATACAGGGGATATAAATAAACCTGGCATAACAGGAATGTTTAGCCCTACAAAGGAAAAATGCACGTAAAGAGGAAATAATTTTACTGGAATGTTTTCTACACACCTTTCAGATGATAATTTGGCCTTATACCACACAATCTTGAGTTTTAATGACCCTAGAGAAGAGGGCTTTTGAAATCTATGTGGGAAAAGTAGAAAATACTAGTAGCCAGCATTTTCTCCCTCTTCCATGATGTTTTCTACCCTTTCAAAAACAAAGCTTGATTTTTGAGTTACATTTCATTTGTCATATGCAAATGCATTCAAGTTGGATAAGGCTAAAATTTTGTCACTGGTAAGGAGTGGACTGTCTACCAAAAAAAATTTAAACTCTTCCAAATTTAAAACATTTGCATCTGACAAACAAAATACGACTCAAATGGTAGAATCCTTTTTTAAAAAGGATAGAAAATATTGTTGCAATAGGAAAAAATGTTGGATACCAATTTTTTCTTCTTCTTCAACAGTGTTTTTTTAAAAGGTTTCTTACTCAGGGTTGTTAAAACACCAGACTGTGTGGTACAGGATTAATCACACTAAACTGCATGCTAATTCTGATTCTATAGAATTTTCCAAATCAAAAAGAAAACAATATCTGATTGGCTAAACCAAATCAGACATTGTGTTACTTTCTACATTTAGAATTAGACTTAAGAAAAACATTTATTATTGAATATGGTTTGTGGCATTTTCATATTAATTCAAACTCTTTAACATTCATATATACATACACATTTTTGAAAGGACATCATTTTATGAGTAAGCTTTTCATGATCAGGCAAAAAAAACCCAAATATGAGCAAATAACATGACATTTCCAAGGTCATCTGACAACCTTTGACCTTTATCAATATTTTACAACAACAAACTGATTGCTGATAACTTGTGAAGACTATTTGAAAGATACTTTCATCAGTATTGGATAAAATTCAAATATAGAAAGAGTACTTTTAGTTAACTCTTAACTCTTTACCAGGCAACAGAATTTTACACCTCTCCAAATTGAAAGCATATGCAGAAGACGAAATAAATGTGACTTAAAACTGAAATTTATTTTGAAAAGGGTAGAAAACATTGTGGGAAAAGGAGAAAATGCTGGTTACCAGCATTTTCTCCTTTTCCCACAATGTTTTCAAAAGCTGTCTTTCTCAGAGTCATTAAAGACTTAACCATATCACAAAATTTTTCGTCCACATTCGGAGCATCTGCAGAGGACAACACATGACTAAAATGATGCTTTCATGCTTTTTGATCCCCGCCTTTCGTAAGCCTCAACAAGAAGGCCTATTCACCTATTCCCACAATGTTTTCTACCATTCCAAATACAGAAATAATTCTTTGAGCTACACCGAGTTTATCATCCGCAAACGCTTTCAATTTGTTTGAGTTTAAAAATTTTGTCGTCAGGTATAAATTAAAATGTGGAGTAGAACATTTTCTTTGTGTTTTCAAAGGTTGGCTACTTCAGACTTGCAAAAATATGTGGGAAAAACTATCTCCATTTATAGCTGACTTAATTCATTACCACACAATCCTGAGTTTTAACAGTTTAAACAGCATTTTCTCCTTTTCCCACAATGTTTTCTGTCCTACCAGAAAGAAATTTCCATTTTTAAGTCAGATTTATTTTATCATATGCAAATGCTTTCAATTTGGACAATCCAAAAATTTTGTTGTTTGGTAAAGTGTTAATTCCTTACCTCCTAAAAATGTTTGCAGCAGACAACTTTTAAATCTTTAATCCTTTACCAAACAGTCCCCAGATTAAACCACCCCATGGAAGAGGCCTTTTAAAAACATTGTGGTAAAAGGAGACAAAAGGGCCATGATGGCCCTGGAGTCGCTCACCTCAGCCCATTGACCAAACATGACCCATTTCCAGTCTCTTCCGAGAAATTATGTCAAGCATTCTAACAAGCTTTCATAAGTATTGGACTGAAAATTTGGCCTCTCGCCCGTACACAAGCTTTTTCTAAAATTTGTCTCAATGACCTACTTTTTCACCAAACATAGCCCATTTTACAATTTGTTGTATATTATCAAAATAAAGATTCTGACCACCTTTCATGAGAATTGGATAGAAAATGTGGTCTCTAGAATGTACACAAGGATTTTCCAAGATTTGACATGGTGACCTACTTTTTGACCCAACGTAACTAATTTTCAATCTCATCTTCGATTCTGACCAATTTCATAAGTATTGGAGAGAAAATATGGCCTCTAGATCGTAAACAAGATTTTTCAATGATTTGACCTGGCGACCTTGTTTTTGACTCAAAGTGACCCTTTTTTGATTTCATATATCATCAAGAAAAAAAAATCTGACCAACTTTCATGAGTATTGGATTGAAATATGGCCTCTAGAGTGTACAAAAGGTTTTTTCTAAGATTTGACCTAGTTTTGACCAAACACGACTCATTTTCAAAATCGTCTGATATCAAGTCAAACATTTGGACCAAATTTTATGAGTATAGGGCTGAAAATGTAGCCTCTAGAGCAGTTTTTCAAAGATTTGACCTTGTGACCTAGTTATTTACCTTACATGACCTATTTTCATAATTGTCTGAGATATCATCAAGACAAATATTCTTACCAACTTTCAAGAGTATTGGTCCGAAAATGTGGCCCCTACAGTGTAGTGTTTGTGACCTAGTGTTTGATGTGACATGACAAATTTTCAAGCTCGTTCAAGATGTCATCAAGACAAACATTCTTACCAAGTTTCATAAGTATTAGACTAAAAATGTGGGCTCTAGAGCATACACATGGTTTTTCAAAAATTTTACCCAGTGACCTAGTTTTTGACCAGCTCTGACCTATTTTCAAACTTGTCCGAGATATCATCAAGACAAACATTCTGACCAAATTCCAAGGGTATTGGACTAAAAATACAGCTTTTAGAGCGTACACAAGATATTTCTAAGATCTGACTTTGTGACCTAGTTTTTGACACGACATTACCATTTTTTTTATCTGTCCCAGAAATCATGAAACCAAAACTTGCAACCAAGTTTCATGAGTATTGGACAGAAATCTGTGGCCTCAAGAGTATACACAATGTTTCTCAAAGATTTGACCCAGTAACCTAGTTTTCAACCTGCTATGACCCATTTTTTAACCTGTTCATGATGCCATCAAGACAAACATTCTGACCAACTTTAAAGAGTATTAGGCTGAAAATGCTACCTTTTAAGGAATACACAAGGTTTTTATAAGATTTGACCTTGTTTTTGACCCAACATGACCTATTTCAAACTTGTACGAGATGTTAATTTATGAGGCATAAAAACCAGAGCAGATACACTCCAGACTAGATACAAGTACATTTCTTTTAGGTACCTACTATGTTGAGCGCATTTAAACAAGAGGGCCATTAGCCCTAAAGCTCTCACCTGAGTAAAGTCATCTATAGCTAATAAAAGCAGAAGAGATCCTGGTTTCAATGATGTAAAACACATGCGTGTAGGTGACCTACTTTTTGACCAACTTGGCCTACTTTTGAACTTATCAGATATATCATCCAGACAAACATTCTGATAATGTTTCAAAAGTATCAAACTGAAAATTTGGTCTCTAGACTGCACATAAGTTGTTTTTTTTCTAAGATTCGGCATTGTGATCTAATTTTTTATCTGTTGTGGCCCAATATCAAACTTGTCTGAGATTTCAAAAAGACAATCTTTCTGACCTAGTTCAAAAAGTATCAGGCTGAAAATGTGGCCTCTAGACTGCACACAAGATTTTTCTCAGATTTTACCGAATGATATACGTTTTGAATTGATATGACCCAATTTCAGAGTCAATCAAGATATCATCAAGAAAAATAATCTGTCTGAGTTTCATGAGTATCAGGCTGGAAATGTGGCCTCTTGAGTGCAAACAAGGTTTTTCTCAGTTTTGGCCCAGTGGCCTACTTTTAAACAGGACATGACCCAATTTCAAACCTGTCCAAGACATCATCAAGAAAAATTCTGACCAAGTTTGATGAGTATCAGGTTGAAAATGTGTTAGAGTACTTACAAGGTTTTTCTCAGATTTAGCCCTACTTTTTGACCCAACAAGACCCAATGTCCAACTTGTCTGAGATTTTATCAAGGCAAACATTCTGACCAAGTTTCAAGAGTATCGGGCTGAAAATGTGGCCCCTAGAAAACACACAAACTTTTTCTCAGATTTAGCCCAGACACACCTACTTTTTGACTTAATGTGACCCAATTTCAAACTTGTCCAAGATATCATCAAGACAAACATCCTGACCAAGTTTCAAGAGTATCAGGCTGAAAATATGGCCTGTATAGTCCACACAAGCTTTTTCTAAGATTTAGCCCTTTGACCTACTTTTTGACTAGACTTCACCCAATTTTAAACTTGTTCAATAAATATCATAAAGGCAAACATTCTGAGTTTCAAGCGTATCGGGTTGAAAATGTGGCCTCTAGGGTGCACACAAGCTTTTTTTAAGATTTAGCCCTGTGACATACTTTTTGATTAGACTTGACCCAATTTCAAACTTGTTCAAGATATCATTAAGACAAAAATTTTGACTGAGTTTCAAGAGTATTGGGCTGAAAATGTGGCGCACACAAGCTTTTTCTTAAATTTAGCGCTGTGACCTACTTTTTGACCCGACATGACCCAGTTTCAAACTTGTCCAAGATATTGTCAAGACAAACATTCTGACCAAGTTTCAGGAGTAAGTGACTGAAAATGTTGCCTCTTGAGTGCACACAAAGTAAATGTTGATGCCTGGACGATGCACAACAGATGATCACAAATGCTCACCTTGAGCGCTTTGTGTTCAGGTGAGCTGAAAATGCAAGCTAGCAGATAAACTTTCACTACAAAGTTCCATGTAACCTTAACCTTGCCAGACAGTCAACTCCAGCCATAGGAGATATAGGAGGACACAAACAAATTATATATAGTAAGGTCATCCTGAACAAGACCAAAGTTATGGAAAATAATGCGATCTTGCAGTTAACCTTTAACAAGGAGTGGCTGAAGACCTTTTTCTGCCCGTGTCATATTCTTCGAAGATTGGACCTGTCAGCTATGACGCATCATTCTCTTGCACAGGATAAATATTATGCGGTGGGTAAATAAAAAAACTCTGCCGTTAAAAATATAGCAAGCAGATGGCTACTAAAATAAGTATGTGGAAAATTCGAGCCCAATAATAGCTCCAAATTTCCCAGAAATATGATAATTTTACAAGGGCAAAAAATTATTTTAAAAAAATACCACTGTTCACTGCAAATCTTTGCATAAAGTTTCTAAATAATGACATGGGGACAACCAAGATTTGTGTGACAGACTTTGACAACAAAAATTACGTCACCAACATGCTGGGCTTATACTGGGCTCTTTCTCAAGCTTATAGGGGCTGTATTTATAAATGACTGGTGCCAAGGCTACATGCTCGCTAACCATGTATAGACAAATACCAGGGACTGTTTTATTGAGTAAATATTCATTTTATTTAGAAATTCAAAGTAACGATTCCCGTTTTGAAAAATAAGTCCGGTTCTGTACCCCGAATGCCAAAATCAGATATATTTGAAAAATGCCACCCAGTGGAAGATAATGTGCCAAAGACAGACGGCGGGCGTAGAAAGACAAAAACTCCATGTACTTTCGTAACAGCGAGCTAAAGACAGTCTCAAAATACAAGTAATATAGTATGGATACTTACAATTATGCACTTTGATGCTATATATTTCACCGTGCCCACAGATTCTACTTGCTATTACACCAACATTTTCACCGTTACCGCTCTATGCACTTTACATTTTCTTAAGTTTAAAAAAAAAATCCAGGACATGCTCCATAGTTAGAGATAGCAATCACAACCAAAAGGTACGACTTTCTTATTTTATTTGATTCCAATTCAATATTTTTGAATTGTTATTCTATCGCCACGCATTTTGAGTTATCTGTGAATTTGAATTACAGGGTAACGAAGTCACTGCAAATGTCTTTGTTTGTTTAAAGGACAAGTTCCTGAGTTTAACTGGACTGTAAATCCTCATACAAATGTCAAGCCGTGCCCACAGATTCTACTTGCAAACACCAACATTTTCACTGTTGCTCAACTTCAGTACAATTTTCACCGTACCACTCAGTGTGCTCATCCAGCTTTACATTTTCTCAAGTTTAAAAAAAAAAAAATCCAGGACCGGCTCCATAGCTGAAGATAGCAATCACAACCAAAAGGTAAGATTCTCTTATTTTATTTGATTGCTATTCAATATTTTTACCATTACCGCTCTATGCGTTTTACATTTTCTTTTAAGTTTAAAAAAAAAAAATCCAGGACAGGCTCCAAAGTTAGAGATAGCAATCACAACCATACGATAAGACATTCTTATTCTTTTTTTATTCAAATTCAATATTTTTGAATTGTTATTCTATCACCACGCATTTTGAGTTATCTGTGAATTCGAATTACAGGGTAATGAAGTCACTGCAAACGTCTTTGTTTGTTTAAAGGACAAGTTCCTGAGTTTAACTGGACTGTAAATCTTCATACAAATGTCAAGCCGTGCCCACAGATTCTACTTGCAAACACCACCATTTTCACTGTTGCTCAAATTCAATATAATTTTCACCGTTACTGCTCTGTGTGCTCATCTAGCTTTACATTTTCTCAAGTTTTGAAAAAAAAATCCAGGACAGGCTCCATAGTTAGAGATAGCTATCACAACCAAAAGGTAAGACTTTCTTTTTTTTTTTGATTCCTATTCAGTATTTTTACCGTTACCGCTCTATGTGCTTTACATTTTCTTAAGTTTAAAAAAAAAATCCAGGACAGGCTCAATAGTTAGAGATATCAATCACAACCAAAAGGTAAGACTTTCCTATATTATTTGATTCCAATTCAATATTTTTGAATTGTTATTCTATCGCCACCCATTTTGAGTTATCTGTGAATTTGAATTACAGGGTAACGAAGTCACTGCAAACGTCTTTGTTTGTTTAAAGGACAAGTTCCTGAGTTTAACTGGACTGTAAATCCTCATACAAATGTCAAGCTCATCATTTTACAGAAAACAATACAGCAACAGCTCTGATTGCTCGTATAAACAATCAAAACTGCTGCTTTACTGTTTTCTAAAGCCTTTTTATTCCAACAGTTGAAATTTGCCAATATGTTTGAATGTGAACAACATAGATTTAGATCAGATCGCTCAGAACAGAGACACTCATGTATTAAATAATTATGTATTTGTATAATCCATATTTCACTGTACGTAAGACCAAAAATGCTGAAAAGTATAGACATAAATCAGACTTCCCAGAATGGAGCCACTGATGTATCTGATCATTTTAGTATTTGTATAATCATTGTTTCACAGTAAGTTAGACTGACAAACCAAGTGAGGTTTTGGGTGAGGGTTAACCCTAACCGTTTGATACAATAGTGAACAGTATAGATGTAGATCAGATTGCTCTGAATTGAGCGTCTCATGTATTCCATAAATATGTATCTTAACTAGAGGCCCTAAAATCGCTCTACTGGCCGTAATTTTGCTTTATTGCTAGAATACATTATCAGGCATGGTGAATCGAACAAATAGTGAAAAAAATTCAAGTACAATTTCTCAAAACCCATTGTTTTGAATCCAGCCAAATCTGATGGGGTTTCGGTATGCATTGTATTAAACAATCCTAGCAAATTTCAAAGAAATGTGACTAATAATGTGGACTTCGTTGAGTAAACAATACTAAGTCATCAAATGGTTGCTTTTCCTAAACTGATAAATAGATTTTCCTCACTTTTAAAAGAGTTCAATCCCTTGATGAACCAAATAATCTTTGCAAGTTTCAAAAGAACTGATCAAAAATGTGGTGTTCATTGCCTAAACAAGAAATGGAAATTTTCAACTTCAGATGGCTACTTTTCCTATACTGGATGTTATATTTTTTTTTTGCAAAATCAAACTGGTTCAAGCTGTTGATGATATACACAGCAACTGTGCAAGTTTCACGAAAATTCGATCACAAATGCAGAATTTATCGCATAAACAAGAAAAGGAAATTTTCAACTTCAAATGGCTACTTTTCTCATACTGATAGTCGGATTTTTTTCAAAATTCAATAGGGTTCAAGCTATTGATGAGATAAACAAACTGTGCAAGTTTCATGAAAATCTGACCACAAATCCAGAATTTATTGTATAAACAAGAAAAAGACTTACGAACGGACAGACAAACGGACAGACCGAAACCATACAATGACATAAACTCTGCTGGCTTTCAGCCAGTACAGCATAAAATCAGTATTTGTATTCAACTCCTTAACAGACTGCCAAATTACAAACCTGTCCAAATTGGAGGCAATTGCAGACAACAAACCAAGTGTGGCTGAAAAATTGGGATGTGCCTTTAAAAAAAGGGAATGTTGGTTCACAATATTTTCTGTTTCTCCTAATAATGTCTCAAAAACCTTCCCTGTTGGTCATTAGAATGCTGATTTATGTGGTAAAGGGTTAACTCTGTCAACACTGTGTATGTCTTTCAGTATATGAATGACTCGAATTTATCTTTTCATTTAAATAATTACATGTTTGTTCAGTAAATATTTCACTGTACGTTAGACCAACTGCGTGGGATCCGTGACCCATTCTAAAACTCATACTCATTCTGACCAACTTTCAAGTGATCTGAACAGAAAATATGGCTTCTTGAATGAACACAAGGTTTTCCTAAGATTTGACCTAGTGACCTAGTTTTTGACCTGATATGACCCATTTTCAAACTCATACAAGATATCATCAAGATAAACATTCTGACCAACTTTCAAGTGTTTTGAACAGAAAATGTGGCCTCACAAGTTTTTTTTTTTTTTTTTTAAGATTTGACCTAGTGACCTACTTTTTTACCCAACATGACCCACTTTCAAACTCATCCAAGATCTAATCAAGACAAACATTCTGACCAAGTTTCATGAGTATCGGATCAAATATGTGGCCTCTAGAGCGTACAGAAGGTAAAAGTTGATGCTGAACACAGCACGATCACAAAAGCTCACTTTAAGCACTTTGTGTTCAGGTGAGCTAAAAATGCTGGTATAACCAGTATTTTCTCCTTTTCCCACAATGTTTTTTTCCCTTTCAAAGATTGTAATCAACATTTGGGCCACAATTAATTTTTCATCTGCAAATGCTTTCAATTTGGACAAGTCTGAAATTTTGTTGAGCGGTAAAGAGTTAACAATCGACAGAATATAAGGCTGGTCCAAACTGAAAGCACTTGCAGATGACAGATTAGATGTTAATCAAATGATGGAACATGTGTCTGAAAGAGTAGAAAATACTTTGAGAAAAGGAGAAAATGCTGGTAAACAGCATTTTCTCCTTTTCCCATAATATTTTCAAACTTTTATAGTTCAGGGTCATTAAAACTCGGGATAGTGTGGTAGGGATTAAACATCCATGTAAAATATGGATAATCAACATAAATAAACGTTTGACTGTATAACACACAACAAAAATGTAGACTTGTCCAAATTGAAAACATTTGCAGACGAAAATTTAAATGTGGCTGAATTAACGAAATTTATCATTGTTAGAGTAGAAAACATTGTGGGAAAAGGAGAAAATGCTGGTTACCAGCATTTTCTCCTTTACCCACAATGTTATCAAAGGGCTTCTTCCTCAGGGTCGTTAAAACTCGGGATTGTGTGGTATATGGTTAATACATGAATAAATTTCAAAACCTTGTGGTATAGGGACACTTGTTTTCAGACATTTCTCCTTTTAGCACAATGTTTTCAAAATCTTTCAGTCAAAAGACTGGACAAGTGGTCTGCGCAAGATATTGAGCTAGGATAAACTAGAGCTGTCACTGAATGTGACTTAATACCCCTGCCAGTGCTTTGACAGAAACAGGCAATTTAACAAAAGATTTTCTAAGTTCAAGGGGAGATTACCCTTGAATCATAGGGAGTAGATGATTGAAAACTGCGTCTTGCACAACTTCAGTATACGATCAATGTATCAATAAACTTTCATACAATAGCAGCAAAACTGTAGGAGTTCGCGACACAAAATTAGTAGTATTTTGTACACACACGGACGGACGGACAGACAGGCTGATTCCAGTATACCCCCGAAAACATTCGTTTTGCGGGGGTATAATTACCCAGTAAAACTGATACATGTATTATGCATTTTCTGTGATTTCAAGAAGAGGGACATAGTAATTCTAAGCTTTCCAGTTGAGCAAAAACTGCAAGACACTTTCAGTCAGGAAATAGCACCTGAACATGTCCAATTTTAAGGTTGCCTTTGTCGGAAAAGTCTCAGCAAAGCCACAAAAGTAGATAAAAGATAAAACTGTAAATTCGTTCAGTCTAATCTTTATCTGCACTTGAAGCAAAGGTATCAAAAGTTGCAAAACAGTGTTTAACACATTACCACATGACAAAATTTTAGCTTTGTCCAAATTGAAAGCATTTGCAGATGACAATTTCAATGTGGCTCAAATTACACAAATTTTCTTTGATAGGGTAGAAAACATTATGGGAAAAGGAGAAAAGGCTGGTTACTAGCATTTTCTCCTTTTCCCATAATGTTTTCAAAAGGCTTCTTTCCAAGGGTTTTTAAAAGTCGGCATTGTGTGGTAAAGGGTTAACCCTTAACCACACAATCCAATGTTTTAACACCATCAAGGAAGAAGACTTTTTGAAAACATTTTGGGAAAAGGAGAAAATGATGGTCAATATGGCGTCTTCAAATGCCTTCAATTTGAACAAGGCTGAAATTTCATCGTTTGGTAAAGAGTTAACCACACAATTTAGGATTTTAACGACCCTATAGAAAAATGCTTTTGAAAACATTGTGGGAAAAGGAGAAAATGCTGGTAACCAGCATTTAACAGCTACCTCTTTAGCAAATGACAAAATTTTACACTTCTCCACAGAGCAAGCATCTGAGGACAAGAAATTAGAAATTGCTGAAATAATGGATTTTGTCTTGAAAGGGTAGAAAACATTGCGGGAAAAAGAGAAAATCCTGGTTACCAGCTTTTTCTCCTTTTCCCACAATGTTTTCAAAAGCCCTCTTGCTTAAGCTAATTAAAACTTGAAGTTGTATGGTAAACAGATTCAGAGCAAATACAATGGCAGCTACACAAAATATCAAATATGAGCATATCCATATATAGGTGTTACGGTTTCTGTGTAATTACCTCTTATTCGTATATATAGTACAAATCTCCCAATAAAAATCTAATGCAGCAAAACAACAAAGGCAATTGATTCATTATCTCATTGAATTAATTTACAAATTCAGATGACATGGAAAACTTCCTTTTCAAACACATCAATGCATGTAAAAATACTGTTGCAAAAGAAGAAATTACTTGTCGGTAGCAGTGGATATTTTTGGTGGACTTTAATCTTTTACCAAACGACAAAATTTTACACTTTTAAAAATTGAAAGCATTTTCAGAGGACAAACTCAAGTACCTTAACCCTTTACCATACGACAAAATTTTAGCCTTGTCCAAATTGAAAGCATGTGCAGACGTCAATTTCAATGTGGCTCAAATGGAGCAATTTTTCTTTTCTACGGTTGAAAACTTTGTGGGAAATGGAGAAAATGCTGGTTACCAGCATTTTCTCCTTTTCCCACAATGTTTTCAAAAGGCTTCTTTCTTGGGGTTGTTAAAAGTCGGGATTGTGTGGTAAAGGATTAAATGGAAGAATTCATCCTGGATAGAGTATAAAAAATTGTGGAAAAAGGAGAAAATGCTGGTAACCAGCATTTTCTCCTTTTCCCACAATGTTTTCAAAATATACTAGCATCTTCTCCTTTTCCCACAATTTTTTCAAAATGCATCTTTTCCAGATTCGATCAAACAATACCATGTTAAAAAGACACTGAGATGGTTTTTGAAAACAAGTGGCAAAAGAAGAAAATGTTGGGGACCAGCATTTTCTTCTTTTCTCACAATGCTTTCTACACTTAAAGAGATCACTCTTACCAGTACCTTTTGAGCCATATTTAATTTTTTCACCTGGAAATGCTTTTAATTTGGACAAATCTAAATTTTTCTCTTAAAGGCCAAGTAGTAGCCAGAAAATCAAAGCAGCTGTCAAAATGCATTTAAATTTAAATCATATCATTTAAAAGTATGGAAAATATTGTGAAGATGACGATCTGTCATTGTGTGGTCAGTCCAAGTTAGTTGCTGGCAGAAAAATGAAATTAAAAATCAGGCAAACAGTAAACAAAAGACAGAGTGACCAGGCAGATTTTATTCTAGTTTTGAAAATTATTTAAAATTGTTTCCAGAGAAAATTGTCTGGTAAAGAGTTAAAAATGGTGCTACACATGACAACATAGTTGACTACAAGAGGTAACAAGCTGAACAAGGATAAAAACTACTGAAACAACCAACTACTCAACAGTGTATCGTGCACAAACAAACAAGAAATAACAAAATGAAAATGAACATCTTGCAAATACATGCAATTCAAAAATACTTTTTAGACGACTCGTAAACTGTATAAAAACATAATGACCCATAGAAAAAATAATTTTAGCATTTGTGGGGCAAGACTTGAACAAAAGGGAATCAATCACATAGTAATGCTGAATTCGACAACATTACTATTTTAGCCTCTATTCAAATTCAACTTGTGGTGTCTGTGGTTGTGAGGTAGAGCATCAGACCGAAAGGTCCGAAGTTTGATACCTGGGAGTGGGTGTCAACTTTGGGAATGTTCATTGACCAACAAATTCAGCGCGAGTACTGGCGTAGTTTCCAGGAAGTAGAATCGAGAGAGATTAGTATAAGTTGCAGGAACTTGTTCCTCAATCGATGTAAAAAATATGTTTATACTAAATTCAACTTGAAACATAAGAGATCTGCTTGGTTCAAACAATAACTGTCTAGATTCAGCTTCAATCAGGGGTAAACAAAATAAATCTTTATACACAGACGATTCCTAATTAATTATTAAACAGAAGATCATTCCTGAACAAAAAATCACTAAGGTTTTGATTTGGAAATAACAAAAAAAAAAATTCAGAGAGTAATGTTTCACAACCAAATGAAAAAAAAAACAGCATTTTCACAACCAAAGGAACAAAAACAAAATTTTCACAACCAAATGAACAAAAACAAAATTTGTACAACTAAAATGAACAAAAACTAACAAAATCTAGAAAAAAAAACAACTTTACTCTATACTCTAATAATATCCTTCATACTTCTTTTTAATATATATGAAAAATTTTAAACGTTAAAATCACTTGCAACCAATAGAATTATAATTTCAATAATAACTTCTGACAAATTCTTACCGAATTAATGTTCTTACCCCCCCCCCCCCTTCACCCCCCTCACCCCCCCCCCCCCCAAATTTCATAAATTTTACAGACAACAGCGAGAAAAATCATGTGATACTGAGCAAACAGAATGACAA